>OY284472.1:36078688-36724520 GCA_958336335.1 Dilophus febrilis
TTCAAAAAAATTTTATTGTATATTAAATTAACGGAGGGAAGTAAATATATAAGAAAAAAAAATTAATTCAAATTTTATTTCTATATATATATATATCCTATTATATATAATTGAATTTGTATAAATATTTTTTAAAAATAAAATTTGAAACTATACGTACATAAAAAAATGTAAATGTGTTTATTCTTATATTTTATCATATCACAAATATGGAACAAATGATATTTTATATGTATTTAAAGATTTTTTTTTTGTGTATTTGATATTCAATCAATAAATCTTATATAATAATCGTTTTAAATTAATTATTTTTTTTTGTGTTATGACTTAATCATTGTTATATATATATATATATATATAGGAAGATTTATTGCAATACATCGAAAAAAAAATATAAATATAGCCAGAAACTCGAACGAGCACCATCGAGCGACAAACAAAACATAGAATAAACAATTACAAATTTATAATAATGTTCCTAAAACTTTTATAATAATAATAATAATAAAAAAATACGGCAAAAACAGAAAACCACATAAGAAATATTATACATTTTATCAATAATGTATACTATAAATATAATAAATACATCTCAATATATCATTCCTTTTTTTATACTATATATGATGGTGAATATTTTGTTTCTTTATTTTTTATACACAACACACACACAATATAAACTCTATATACAAATTTATTATTATTTGAACGATTGTATATTATATAGATAGATGTTTGAAAAATATAAATATATAAATATGAGCTATGAATAGCATTAACACACAAATCAACCTTGATCAATAATATCATTATAATTAAATAATGTGCTTATAAATAATAAAAATAATAATAATAGGAATAATAATAATAAAAGAAATAATAATTTATAGTATATGTATGCATATATATATATAGAAAAAACATGTTAACGAATAAATTGTCTATTATATTATTGTATATTATATGTATATATAAAATACATATATAAAACCAATATAACCTTAATTAATTCCCCCATCCATATATATATATAAATATATTTGCAGCCAGCATATAGGCATAAAATGTTTAAATTATACCATGTAGTATGATAGGATATAGTAAAAAAAAGACACGGTCATTCAAATATTTGTAACAGGAGGAAGCCTGTTGTGCTGGTGGCCCAGGATGGTAAATGTGAGCTAACCAATTCTTATAAAAGTTTTTAATATAAAATGATGGGTCACCATAATAATGTATTCAAATTCATTCTCGCAAGAACACAATTGGATTTGTATTGCAGCTACTAACAAGATGGGATAGGATCAGAAAGATGTGTCTGGGAATGTAATTGTTTTGCATTTGGTACAAAAATCACTAAAATACAAAATTTTTGCAAGTAAATTGATTAAAAACGAGATATCTCTAATCATCCCTTGGATTTGTATGGAAGTATGCGATTAGAAAATTGCAATTGCGATTAGATTCTGTCCCCTTATACAAGTTTTTCCATTTTCATCACAGATCTACATCAAAAATTCTATTCAATTTGTTATAAAAAAAGAAAATAAACGAGGTAATAAAAAAAAAAGAGTTGAATTTTCTGAATTTACAATAATATTAAGAGGTCTGCATACAAAAAGTATGTATAAATTGACAATTTTTCACGTTTTGAGATTTTTACTATAGAATTTATTCTACAACCCCATTTGATCCGTAAGGGAAATTTTTAGAGAATTTCATTATCTATCGAACGCATCCCTGAACGTTATTCTACCTAGTCGGGTTCCTAAGTTATGATGTTTTTACTACAACCCTTACGTATAAAAAAAAAGTTTTTTGAAACTTTGTTTGGCCAAAATCAAACTCTTTTCATTCAATTTTTAAGGGTGAAATTTCCTTGGAGGTGTATTGATTTTAAGGGTGAATCTTAAGTAAAATGAACTGAATTTTCCGAATTTACAATAATATTAAGAGGTCGCCATACAAAAAGTATGGATAAATTGACAATTTTTCAAATTTATAGATTTTTACTATAGAATTTGTTCTACAACCCTATTGTCTCTGTAAGGGAAGGTTTTAGAGAATTTAATTATCTATCCAATGCAATCCTGAACTTGATTCTAGCTAATCGGGTTTCTAAGTTATGATGTTTTTACTACAACCCTCACGTAATAAAAAACAGTTTTTTCAACTTTAATTGGACAAAATCAAACTCTTTTCATTCAATTGATTTTAAGGGTGAATCTGAAGTAAAAAGAACTGAACTTTCCGAATTTACAATAATATTAAGGGGTCCTATACATACAAAAAATATGTATATATTGACAATTTTTCACATTTATAGATTTTTTCTATAGAATTTGTTCTACAACCCTCTTTGATCAGTAAGGGTAGTTTTTAGAGAATTTAATTATCTATCCAATGTATCACTGAACGTGTTTAAAGAAATGGAAAACAGCCTATTGATAAAAGGTGGAAATTTTGATTTAATGTTATGGTGTATTCATGTATAATATCAAATAAATCAAATAGAAGATTAAGAAGAGGAAGAAGAAGCGCGGGAGAAGTTGTACATTTAAAAAAACTATTTATTGCATAAAAAAAAAATTGTTTATATTTTCATTGAGAAAATAAATTTTATTAAAAAACTAAATAAAATAGATATATAATTTGTATGACATCATCACTTTTATAAAAAAACTGTTTAATGCGTGTGTTATTTTATTTTTAATTTTTTTTCCTCTTGTATATTTCATTTTCCATTTTAATAAACCTGTTGCCTTTTTTTTTTTATATAAGTCTATATATAAAAAAAGAATTTATTAATATTATTTTTTGTTGTTGTTGTAGTTGTTTATTATGCCATGGCTCTGACTCATAAAAAAAATTCATACATTTTATTCAACATTATAAACCAAATTGATGATGAATATCATTTTTATTTCGTTTTTTGTTTTTTTTTATTGGAATTTATTGCAATAGAGTTATTAGAGGTAACCTTTACGTAAAGCTATATATAAAAAAAAAAAAACTAATTTAAGAAAATCTAGGATGATGTTTTAAAGAGATCATTTGAAATATTATTGTTAAGTTGATAAATTTTCTAGCAAAATCATTTGTGAAAATGTTGGAAAATTCTCTTGAAAATTAATGAATTCATGCCGTTCAATGAAATCTATATTACCTGAAAATTTTTCATGGTAAGTAAATTTCGAGTGAAATCAGAATTCGTTAAAGAAGAAGAATTCATCTTAGCCATCTTAGAAATTCTCCAATATAATATAAGTATATAATAAATAATTATGTTTAAAAACAACACAAGTAAATCTTAAAAATTTCTGTTCAAAATATAACAATAGAATTTGCAAATAAATGCAAATAAAGGTGAAATAAATTGAATTTTTGATTGTAAATTTAATATTTTAATTCTTAAGGTTGTTTTTTAATTTATTTTTCTAAATAAACATATTTTTTTTCTTGTTAGTTATTCAATATAGAGGTGTGTGTGTTATATTGTATTAAAAAAAAGCATTTAATTTTAATAATATCTGAGATATTATAAAAAATAATTTATACAGCATCATCACATGATCACAATCTCAACATCATATAACCGGTCTGATGTATACTACTCTAACTCAAAATATTTCGGACAGCTGAAAGGAAAAATGATTGAACCGTGGAGTTCAAAAACACCGGATGAATGCAAAAATGTAGTAACCATATCTAGAGGAAAGGATGCTGTCATAAAGGCTAAAGTGCTTTCTCGGCACCTTGGCAAAATCCAGCATATGGATAAAATAGCAGGTTTTCCGAAATATTTACAGGTTAGAGTAGTATACACACGACAAACGAATACATTCAATTGGTAAATTTTTTATAGTATTTTAACGTATATTTATCTCTATATATAAATATATATATAATCTAAAAAACATAATCTCAAATATCACACATATATTAATCTTATAACCTTTAAATATAAAACAATGTATCGGTATATATACGCAATTTCTATGATTACGCGGTGGACCCCCCACCCCATTTTAATTATACAAAAATGTGTCAAAAATCTCAGAATTCTAAACAAAATTACAAAAAAAAATTGATAATTATAATATTGTGATGTAATTCAATTATTGATCTTATTGAGCTTTCTATATGAGTTTCAAATGAATCACATTTATTCATGAATTTAATCATTCATCATACTTTTATAAATTTTCCTAGAAAATCAATTATTTTGTTATGAAAATAAAAACTCATTATAATATTAATATTGTAAATAAATTTTTTTTTGTTTACGATGATCATCATGATGATGATGATGATGATGATATTTTGTTTATATAATTATTTAACAGGTATATTATTTTTTTGTGTTTATGTTTTAAATTGAGTGCAAAGTGCAATTGACGGTGTAATTGAATATATATAATTTTTTATTTTATAACACAAAGTTTGTTTTTAAGTCAAACCAAAAATATATTTAAAGATTGTATAAGATTGTATTAAAGATTTTTGATTCTGTGTTTAAATAAAATTATATGAGAAGAAATAAAAAAAACGTTTTCAGTGGGTCATTTTAATTTATTCATGCAATTGTATATTTATGAATGCGTTTTTTTTTTAGTATTTTTAGTATTGCATTTGGAAAAAAATTGCTGTTGATTCTATACCATATTCATATATATGATGATAATAAATAAAAGAATAAAAAAAACATCTGCTGTGTATGTTAAAATTAAAGGAAAAGTTAAAATTATAAACAAAATAACGTAAAAAAAAGGGTAATAAAATGTTTATATTCCATTTATTTATATATAAAGTTTTTAGCAGATGTACGATTTGTTTTAAATTAAAACAAAAATAAAAAACACACAATTCATCAGTTAAACAAAACAAAAATTGAAAATATCGAAATTATTTAATATTCAATAATATTGTTTGGGGTTTTTGAATTTTTGATCCAGAAAATTAAAGTTAATATAGATAAAAATAAAACATTAATTGTATTATAATGAGTTGAAAGATTACAAAAATTTGATCTAGTATATTAAATTACCCAGAAAAACAAGAACAAAAAAGAAGATCTTTATACTGAGTAATCAATAAGTTCAACAGTACCGATATTATTACAAACGAGTTCTGTCCACTTGAACTATCGACGTTGACGACAATAAAAATAAATCGAATTTCCCAAGAAATACTGGAAAATTACCACTATCGTGAGTTGACTGTACAATATACATATAGAGAATTGCATTTTTATGGGGTTTTTTACTTACTAATTGTATAATAAAATAGCATCATTAATGCTTATAAAAACTTCGATTGATGTAGTTATATAAGAATTATGTAAAACATATTATTACTAAAACTAAAATATACAATAAATATACATTTTTTAAATAATATGATTAGTAAATAATATCATAATATATAGGATTTAAAATTCAAGTAAAAAAAATGAAAAAAAAATCAATGTTGTTTTCTTTTTTTTTTCGTTATAGAGACACCCGCACGCAGATAATGTCTTTATAGCATGTAGTATTCCTGAATTTGAATAATATATAACATTAGAGGGATATAGGATAAGTAAAAAAATAGGTGGTAAAAAATTTTCAAATTGATTAATCAATGAATTTTTTAAACAAATTGCTGTTTCGCAGAAATTGATTTATAATAAAATTTTTTGTATCAAACTAAAGGAAAAAAATCGCATAAAAAATCAAGGAAAATTTTCAATTCTGAATCAGTGGGTTTTTTTTTAGGAAATATAGTCGAATATTTTACAGAGATCATCGCTGAAATGAATTATTATTAATTATTTGGTATATATTACACAAATTAGTCTTAACCCGCATTTTACCATTTAGTTGGTCGTTTTTTCTGACAAGTGAATAATTTTAAAACATCGTACTGATATGAGAGTTGTATTCGCATACCATTTAATTGGGGGTGACCGCGGTCACCGGTTCCTCGCAGAGAGCGAGCTGGGAAGGATAGCCTTCAAGGTGATGATTGAGATAACGAGGGACACTATATTCGATGACCAATCGGGGAGATCTGAGTGGCAAACTGAGTAGGTGTAAATCGGAGGTCCTTTTTGTACCTTTTTGGCCCAAGAATGGTCTGATTCGATGATACCGCAGCCGGAGGAGGGGTTTTAGTCAGTAAGAATCTGACACGCGTCTTTGGACGTGTCTATGCAAGATTTCCCCTACTTCGTTAAAAAAAAACAAATGCCATTTAATTGAGTATTTCTCCCTGATTTAGATTTGTCCGTCTGACCTTTAAATTTCTTATACATAGACATCCAAATATCTGTGCTGACGGGGGCTCAAAATAAATAATAATATCATTATTAAATTTCTAAAATTGATCGTTTTTCTTAAATCTGAATAATTCATTTATAAATTAAAATATAGAAAAGGTTAATATGTGATGTATTGTTTTACTAATGTTCAAGCTATAACATAAAATTTCCTAATCTTGTTTACTTAGATAATGTTTCCTGGGCTAATATAACTGCCTCTAATTTAAGGTGAATTCGGATTCGTTATCTGCCAAACGGCTCATTGTTTTCCGGGGGGGGGGGGGGGGCGAACATTACCAACTAATCTGGTTAAAATGGAGTATGATGGTGAAGGGGGGGGGGGGGGCTTTTAAGAATCCAAAATCTAAATGCAAAATTACTGATTGACTGACTTTTTTTTTTCTATCATAGTCCAAAAAAATATTCATTTGTATATAAATATTATTATCAATATTATCACCAAATCATGTCATTATTTTTTTTATTTTAAATTAAATTTTAAACAATAATAATAGAAATTCAATGTTGCATATATTGTGGTTTGTAATAATAGTATATATATATATAAATGAAGAATATTTTTAAATGTGTTTTGAATATATAACTGTACAATACGATTTCAGATTTCTAAACAGGTAGAGGTATATATATAGATAGATATTATAATTGTGACAAATATACAAAAATAAGTACAAACACAAACACAAACCGACCGACCGACAAATTCTATACAAAATATATATATATGTGATACAGAAAGTCTATTGTTTTAATGGTTAATTTTTGGTGCCATTGTAAATGCATTTATATATATGATATTTATATTATATTCGAACAACCAACGTTGATCGTTAATGATTTTAAAACATATAATACATGCATAGGTATACGTACGCAAAAGTGTGTAAAAAAATAATAAATTATGATAAATATAAAAAAAATTGTGTTATGATTTGAAAATATGCGGTTTCATTATTGGTTTAAAAAATAATGAATATATTAGGTTATCGAAAAAGTATTGATAATTTTTATAAATAGATGTCATTATAATTGAATATTTCAAGTAGTACTAATCTGATCAGGTAACACTAACATATGTTCGAAAGATGACATTTCGTAGATAAAAAAAAAAAAAAAAAAATTAAATTTGTTTAGTCATTTAAAAGTTGTAGTGCATTAAAGATGAGCGAAATTAGTGAAAAAATTCGATACATTTTACAATTTTATTGTGAAAAAGGTGAAAATGCAACGCAGGCACATGAACAAATTTGTGCAGTTTACGGTGAAGGAACTTTATCAAAATTAACAGCCTATAGATGGTTTGATTCTCGATTTCGTTCCGGTAATTTTGATGTCAAAGATGCACCTCGTTCTCGTCGACCAATCACTGAAAAAGTCGATGAAATCATATCAAAAATTGAAGAAAATCGACACGTAAGCAGTCATGATATCGCTAAAGAACTAAACATCCATCACCAAACAGTTTTAAACCATTTGACAAAGGCTGGATACAAGAAAAAGCTCGATGTTTGGGTACCACATGAATTAACACAAAACAATTTAATGAACCCAATTTCCATTTGCGAAACGCTGTTTAAAAGGAAATCGAAATCGAGTCAGTCATTTTAAAGGGAATGATTACAGGTGATGAAAAATGGATCACATACGATAATAATGTACGAAAAAGATCATGGTCCAAGAAGGGTGAAGCTCCTAAAACGGGTAGCAAAACCTGGATTAACACCAAGAAAGGTAATGCTGTCTGTTTGGTGGTGGGATTGGAAAGGAATCGTTCATTATGAATTACTAGCACCCGGTCAAAACATTGATTCCGATCTCTATTGTCAACAATTAACAAGATTGAAGCACGAGATTAAAAAAAAACGTCCAGAATTAATTAATCAATCGAAAGGGTGTTGTGTTCCATCATGCGGCAACGCCAGACCACACACATCTTTGATGACTCGGCAGAAACTGAGAGAGTTTGGCTGGGAAGTTTTAATGCATCCACCATATAACCCGGACCTTGCACCTTCAGATTATCATTTGTTCCGGTCTCTGCAGAACTCCCTTAATGGTTTAAAATTAAATTCCGCAGAGGACTGCAAAATGAATGCACTTGGATCAGTTTTTTGCCCAGAAAACACACAAGTTCTACAGTGATGGGATAATGTCTTTACCAGAAAAATGGCAAAGGGTCATCGATCAAAACGGCGCATATTTGGTATTAATAAAGCTCATTTGAAATATATAAAAAAAATCGTTTGAATTTTGTAAAAAAAAATTAGCAATACTTTTTAGACAACCTAATATATACAAATAAATCTATCTTACATACACACCACATCACAAAACCTAAAAAAAAATCATCTATATTAAATCATATATTATGTTTTCTGTTTACTGTGTAAATAAAATAATTATAAAAATATTTAAAGAATGTGTCTATACAACAAAAAAAATAAAATAATAATTATATAAACGTGTGTTATCAATTGAAAAATAAAAATTTTTCATAATAAATTATATGATTATTATTAATAAATTAAAATTCCTTTTTAATTTTTTTTTCAGTCAGTTTTTCAGTCAGTCTTCTATATCTATATAAAAGCTTTGAAAACAACAATTCGATATATAATGAATAAAAATATATGTATATTATAGAAACATCAAGTGGAATAAAAACACCAAATAAAAAAGGCATTTTGATTCCATCAGTTTAATAAATTTATGTGTTATTACATTAAAGTAATTTTTTTTTAATCAAATAAACTAAATATACACACTATAATAAAATGTTTTTTGTTTTTTCTTATTTGATTTTGGAATAATAAAATTAAAATTAAAAACACACGAACACAAACACAATTTCATATAAAGAAAAAAAATTATTTAACTTAAAAAATTATATCCAAGACAAGATAAAAATTAAAAAAAAAAAAGATGATGTATTTATTCATCGTGATAAATTTTTTATTCAAGAAGACTGTAACAAAAACAACCAAAACAACAACAACAACACCAAATAAAAATTAAAATTAAAAAACAGAATGTTCATCTTTTCGTCTTGTCTTGTTGAATTTGTATATCTCATCTTAACTTATATCATCATCATCATCATAACATTCACAATTGGTATAAAATAGTATGCGGAGCCACGGCCCCATATTTTAATGATATCTTACACGATCGCATAAGAATACGATATGCGTGTATGTATTATATATAGAAATATTATTTTGTATAATTTATAATCAAACCATAAGATTGTGATTTTAGTTGTTGTTGTTGTTTGTTTGGTAATTGATAATTACACTTGTTTTTTTTTTTATTTGGTTGTTGTTTTGAATAAATTACATTTTGTGTTGTTTTTTGATTAATAAAATCTGTTGTTTGCTTCTGTTTTCAACCATTACATCCACATATCACACATAAATAATAATAAAAATTTGTATAAAATGGAAAAAAAAAAAATTAACCAACGACACGACACGAAACACAAACAAAAAAAAAATAATTACAAATCGAGATAAAGTTTTTTTGATTTTTTGCTGGAAATCTTTTCTTTTCTTTTTTTTTAAATCACTAAATCACTAAACAAAAAATAACTTTAAATCCAATTTTGTTTAATATAAAACATTAAAAATATTGTTTTAAACAATACAAAAATTGTATTTTTTTTTTTTTTTTTCAAAAAATAAACATTATTTAATTTTTTTTATGTGTATATTACAAAACTGTATACTAACTTATAACTAAACTAAACAAAAGTCATAAGTCTATTGTACAATTATAAAAACTATATATAAAATATAGAGTAAAATTACGTGTAATATTTATTAAATATGACGACGACGACGACAACAACGACGACAAACGGCAACGGCAAACTCAAACTATATTATATCAATTTTTTTTTTGTTTTATTATTAATTTTCTCTAAAATACACAATGATTATTATTATTATTATTATATATGTTTAATGATCACACACAAAATATAATAATATAATTGAATATAAATTTTATAAATATATATATGAATATGGTAATCTCTTTATCACAATGTAAATATACAAATACAAAATCATTGGCAAACACATATATACAAAAATTCGAATATTTCGGTGGCGCAATTTTTATATTAATATTTTTTTTTTTTTAAATTAATCACTATTTGGTACTGAAGTGAAAATATTAAAAAAAAAAAATGTTTATTATATAGGAATTTATCATCCCCCAAAATAATTCCTTTAACAACAATTAACCATATACTAATTAAGGGAAATTTAATTGATAAAATAATGCAGGTTTCTCGTTTCTTTTTACGCAGATTCAAATACCTGCGAATCTGTATAAAAAGACAAACCACTGTTTAGTAAAAAAAAACACAAAACTCACATTTTTTTTTTTAATTTAGCCTATAAAGTTTTAAAAATTACAATATTAAATGAAATAATTGAGCCCGTACCGTAGACAACGACCGCGACCGCCGTATAGTATACGTAAATTCTATATATTTACAACACACATAAATGAACGAACAAACGAACGAACTATATGAGGGGGCTCAACTGAATGAAAATTGAAAAATATATATATCCATCATTATATCAACAAGATGAAAATAAAAAAAAAAAAAAAAAAAAAAAAAAAAAGAAGTGTATGGTACTTCTTTTTGTTCAAAGTTCTCCTCAAGTCTCAATCTCCTCGTCGTCGACGCGACTGACAACGAACGTGCGAGGAGGAGATATATAGTGGAGTATATGTGGATCCATCAAAAACAAAAACCAAAAAAAAACAGTAACATTTTTTATATTCGTATATTAAATTTATAATTTTTCATTCATTCATTCACATTCACCAAACACCAAACACCACACCAAATACCATACCATTTTCATATCATACACTTTCATACCAATCATTATCCATTCGTTCATATATATTAGGTTGTCGAAAAAGTATTGATAATATTTATAAATAGATGTCATTATAATTGAATATTTCAAGTAGTACTAATCTGATCAGGTAACACTGACATATGTTCGAAAGATGACATTTCGTAGATAAAATTAGTGAAAAAACTCGATACATTTTACAATTTTATTATGAAAAAGGTGAAAATGCAACGCCAGGCACATGAACAAATTTGTGCAGTTTACGGTGAAGGAACTTTATCAAAATTAACAGCCTATAGATGGTTTGCTCGATTTCGTTCCGGTAATTTTGATGTCAAAGATGCACCTCGTTCTGGTCGACCAATCACTGAAAAAGTCGATGAAATCATATCAAAAATTGAAGAAAATCGACACGTAAGCAGTCATGATATCGCTAAAGAACTAAACATCCATCACCACAAAAGCTGGATACAAGAAAAAGATCGATGTTTGGGTACCACATGAATTAACACAAAACAATTTAATGAACCGAATTTCCATTTGCTTAAAAGGAACGAAATCGAGTCATTTTTAAAGCGAATGATTACAGGTGATGAAAAATGGATCACATACGATAATAATGTACGAAAAAGATCGTGGTCAAAGAAGGGTGAAGCTTCTAAAACAGTAGCAAAACCTGGATTAACACCAAGAAAGGTAATGCTGTCTGTTTGGTGGGATTGGAAAGGAATCGTTCATTATGAATTACTAGCACCCGGTCAAACCATTGATTCCGATCTCTATTGTCAACAATTAACAAGATTGAAGCACGAGATTAAAAAAAAACGTCCAGAATTAATCAATCGAAAGGGTGTTGTGTTCCATCATGCGGCAACGCCAGACCACACACATTTTTGATGACTCGGCAGAAACTGAGAGAGTTTGGCTGGGAAGTTTTAATGCATCCACCATATAGCCCGGACCTTGCACCTTCAGATTATCATTTGATCCGGTCTCTGCAGAACTCCCTTAATGGTTTAAAATTAAATTCCGCAGAGGACTGCAAAATGCACTTGGATCAGTTTTTTGCCCAGAAAACACAGAAGTTCTACAGTGATGGGATAATGTCTTTACCAGAAAAATGGCAAAGGGTCATCGATCAAAACGGCGCATATTTGGTTTAATAAAGTTCATTTGAAATATATAAAAAAAATTGTTTGAATTTTGCAAAAAAAATTATCAATACTTTTTAGACAACCTAATATATAAAAATTCAATGTATTTTGTAATGTATATTCTCCCCATTTTGGATGTATATATATAGTTATAATGAAAAAGCCCCCACCGCCATTCATATACCCATACTAACTAGTGCCATATTAAACAGAGTCCCCCACATCAGAAGAAAAAAAAAAAAACAACAACATCCATTTCAATTCATATGTTCTGTGTATGTTATATTATTATTATTATTATTATTTGTTTGAATCACAATTTAATGTATATGCATGTACGTACGCATACGTATAGGAATACATAAAAACATTCATAATTTTTATTATTGTATTATTCTAAAACCTACCGAAACGATTTTATAATATATCCATATATCTATACAAAAAATTTTCATTCACATTCATGCGGTATAAGTATACAATGATACAATGTTGTTTTTCAATTTTCGTTTTTCAATACATATAATAATGGAAAAATGGATACATGGAGAAGTTTAAAAAAAAAATGTCTATATACAGTACAGTACAGTATAGATCCAAATGATAACGGATCACATTGTTGGGAATAAACATCGCTGCATGTTTTAGATTAGATTTTTAAGTTGGATTGGGTACTAAATCCCCGAAAAACACTTGACCCCTCAATCTCTGCCATATTAATACACTCATTAGATCTGCTAAGGAACCCCAACAATTGAATAATGCGTATGAACATAACTTCTCCCGGGGCAATGGAAATAATTTGTCAATGGTTTCGAGTCTTATAGACCTGCTAAAGCTTCACATTCACATAGAATGTGCAGTTTCGTCCTCCGTGTGGCACAGCCATAATACAAGTATTGTCGATTACGATTTTCATTCTATATGTAGATTAGCTCTTAGATTATATTTCGTATATTCCCTTATTTCAATATGCAGGGATAATCAAACCGATTTATCTATTGGTTTTTGATCCATTGCCCATAACTTAAAAACCAATGGATAAGTCTAGCTGAAACCAATTTATTCGGATTCAGCGTCCCATAAAACATAAGTATATGCAAATTTTCAACCCGATTCATCGATTGGTTTATGAGTTATTAAAGATCGAGTGCTGACAGCTATCGTTGTCATTCCATAGTATTTCTGGGGCTCCTTAATCAGTAAATCCCTCATTCTTAAAACGTAATCACTGAATTGGATAAAGAATAAAATTGTCTGGGTTGAGTGATAGGCCTATAGAGAACTCTTTCTTACGATATTGTATATCTTTATCGTTACCTTCCATTCCATTATGTATAGGTACTTCACATTAATATGATTTTGTTTAATACAAAACCTTCAGTATGCTCGAGCACTGGCTCAGTGTGTCTATTTCCGGGGAAATGATGGCCAAAAATGCAGCTTTGCTGTCAAATTGCACATAGAACTGTTGGTATTTATACACCGTATTAATACCCACCATTCAATTGGACAGGTTCTTGAGTAGGGTCGTCAATGAATGTATTGTTGATAATTAAACGTAACTCTTCTTTATAATCTTTAAAATTCTACTAATATAAAATCAATCAATTTGTTTGTTTTTATGTTATATTTTCGGTTCGAACTGTTCCGACAAAGGCGATATTTTCCATCATATATGTGTATTGCTTTAAATGTATCTATATGGAATTTTCTCTGATACTTTTACGTACACCATCAACGTACATTGATGATTATTTTTTATAAAATATAATTTTATTTGTATTTGTTATACATTCCAAAATACAAAATTTATATAATTTTTTTCAATGAATGAACGAACGAATGAATGAATGAATGAATGAATATAAACATTTTGTTTGCTGTATATTATATTATCTCTGTCTATTCAAATTAGTGTATTTATATATATGTTAAGTTATTATGTATATATAGAAATGAACAAAATTCAGCTTTGTATAATATTCATAAAATATGAATATATAATTAACTATATATGTGTATAATAAAAATAAACCCATATAAATTCCAAAATAAAAAAATTTTAAACACGCACACACAATTTTTTTTCCATATGCATATATATTTTTTCTGGATATATACCTAAATAAATTCCAAATTTATAGATACAAATATCTGGATGAACATATACGGACTAACTCTGAACCAAAACAAAACTGATAGTATAATTAAAAAAAAAATGTATTGGAAAAATATAACATAACAAACAAAAACAAAAAGATGATACAAACGAGACAACCAAAAAAAAAACAACTTTAACACGACCCGCCAGATGAATTATTCCATTTAGGTATAGTGGTTTTGTTATTATACCTATATATATTTTATCGAAATGAAAAGGAAAAGTTTGTATATATATACTTATATAACGAAAAGATAAATGCGAATAACAAAAAAAAATTGTAAACCATTGATATAAAACACACAACACAAAAAAAAATTATAATTATCTTTAGCTATATACCAGGTGTAGCAATAAGTCATTACCGGCTTTGTAGTTTGCCCAAAAAGAAATGAGAAAGATTCAGAAGATAGGAGCCGCAAATGCCAAATGCGAAAAGCTACACCGACAACAAATGATTAATTTAAATTATGAGTGATCGAGTGAACGTCCAGAATGGGCCCGAAGAGACACGGTAAATCGACTATAAATCACGATAACGCGTTATCTCATCTATCATCTACCCAGTCAAAGACGCACATTTTTAACTATTCATTGTTAATAACATGTTTTCTGTGGCGTAAACCAACTGGTAATTTGGACTAATTTATACACCTAATATAAATTATAAGCGCAAAATTCGATTTATTTAAATGAGATGATTTCATTTTTAAATAATTTTTATTTGTCTAAAGGATTATAATAATAAAAATAATAATAAAAAATGTTGTTTGAATTTAAAATATATATAGATACGATTTTATTTATATGAAATAACAATATTTACACTTATGGTCACCACATATAATTAAATCATGCTATATTAAGTTTGGTAGAATTGAATTGATTATGATGGATTTAAGGAAACTATAAAAGATAGTTTTTAATGATCTTTTCGAATATCGAATAAAATTTGGAGGTTCCCCTTGAAAATCTATGAGAAAATCAATAAATTTTCAAAATTTCTGGATTTTTCCATAGGATTTTATTTGAACACCCTATTAAAAGACAATTTTTCTTTAAAGGCCATTCAAATACCTTTCCAATGCTGGTCTAATCTTAAAAATCCATTAACTGGTTCGGAAGTTACAATAATTTTAATTAACCCCTATAAATTTTCAATAATTTTCCTATACAAAATTTCGTTTTTTAGACACTTCTTTAAAGTGGAAAATCTCGGAAAATTCCCATGATAGGGATAAAAGTGATTTAAAATAACTTTAGCTAATTTTTAATGATCTTTACGAATATCGAATAAAATTTGGGGGTTCCCTTTGAAAATCTATGAGAAAATCAATAAATGTTCACAATTTCTGGATTTTTCCATAGGATTTTATTTGAACACCCTATTAAAAGACAATTTTTCTTTGAAGGCCATTCAAATACCTTTCCAACGCCGGTCTAATCTTCCCGATTCGATAACTGGTTTGGAAGTTACAATAATTTTAATTAACCCCTATAAATTTTCAATAATTTTCCTATACAAAATTTCGTTTTTTAGACACTTCTTTAAAGTGGAAAATCTCGGAAAATTCCCATGAAAGGGATAAAAGTGATTTAAGGAAACTTAAGGTAATTTTTAATGATCTTTTCGAATATCGAATAAAATTTTGGGGTTTCCTTGGAAAATCTTTAAAAAAATCAACGATATATATATATATATATTGCAATTTAAGTTCTGAATGGAACTCTTGAACTAGAATGTTCAAATTGTTAGGTAAAACAAGGGTGTAATCTAAATACTGTGAGACGTTTTAATTAATACGGAACAAATGTTATTACGTTAATCATGGAGTAAGGCGTTGAAAAGCTGTACAACAGTAGAAAGATCGTCTTATTAAGATTAATTGTTACCAAAGGATAGATTTAATTTAACGGTTCCAATGATTAAGACATACTTGAAAACACAAGGTTGTAAAACTAACATAAACACGGGAGCTGTACAAAAACGGAATAATTGAATCCAATATGTTTGCCCACCAGTCCTGCTAAAAATACACTATTTATACCAAGAGAATGCCTATAAGCAAAAGTTGGAATAGGTCAAGGAATATACGATCAAAATTGGTCTTTGGAGTATTGACAGACAATAAGGAATATGGTATTTATTTAGATGAATCCAAATTCAATCTGCAAATTGATTGATAAGATGCGGGAAATGACAAGACGGATTAAGTTATTATAAATAGAATTCAATCTCACTTAAATCGCCCAGATCACATTCCGTATTTGAATCCCGTATAATAGAAAAAAGGTTTGGGTCGTTATATGAAAGAAAAGATTACTGATAAGATACGATACGAACCCACCAACTTTTATTGCATTATAAAATTGTATATAAAAATATGTTATTTAATAATAATAATAATATTATGTACATTGCGTAAATAAATTTTTGATTCGCTGTATATAACAACGGAAATGCACTCTATGCATATATTACATTAAAATATATATGCTATAACAACATCTATTCATTCATTTTTTTCTTTTTTTTCAAAGTAGTTCAAGTTCGTAAATAAAATAATATATTATAATATATTTGAATGAAAATTACAATATATAAAAAATTCCATCACTATATAATAATCTGCATAACAAAAAAAAAAAACCAAAATCTCCATTTGAATGAGTAAATTAATTATTTTTTTTTTATTTGCATATATTCAATGATTGATTCGAAAGAGTCTTTTATCGTAAATAATAAGATATATTTTTCTATTTAAATATATATATATATTTATATATATATATATATATGGGGCAAGATCTCATTGATTGGACAATTGAGAATTTTCCAAGATTGTCATAGACAATTTTTCGATGAAAAATGTAATCGGATATCAATTTCCAAAAGGTGATTTTCATAAGAAAATTTCATTAACCAATCGTTTTTGAAAATTTTACCAGACTTTCTATCATGATGATTTTCGCTGGTGGAACGAAATATATGTTTGCTTTTCATTTGTTATTCACTTGGCGAAGTATCCGAAGTATATATTATACAATTTTCAATATTGGAACATTGTGGTGATTATTGTGATGGAAAAAATTGTATTTATGGGAAATTTACTTGCGACGTAATCTGTGATATACCAATAATTTGGGCGGATTGAAACGATATATGTTTCGTCTCACCGTTAAAATCATGACAGCCCCTCACAAATAAATATAACGTATATTGAAGTGAATTTGTGTAAAATATGGGGAACGGATAGAATTGAGAATTTTTGTTGAAAATATAGTCTTTGTGACGATGGTGTAGTTGATAAAATTGTCAACTTAAAATTCTCATAAAAATTTTGTGATACTGGGTTCAAATCCTATTGAAACCATAAACTATTTGTATTGTGTTTTTCGGTTATTTTCGACACACAGAGTTTGAAATTATCAGACACACAGAGTTTGTATACTATATAAATTCACCCATGTAATTAGCGATACGGCTAATTATAAAGTAAAAAGCAACAATAATAATGAAACCAACAAAAGAATTCGGTTGTAATGGAATCGATTTATTATTATTATTATTATTATAGAATTAATCCTTAAAAACAATCATCTCTAATCGATCGATAATTAAACACAAATCAAATCCATCTTATCGTAATCATTTCATATAAATATTCATTTTTTTCTGAATCAATTTTTGTTTTAGTAATTTTCCATTACTATTGAAATATTTACCAAAAAAAATATATGTGAATATGATTTATTTTAATTTTAAAACATAAAATTTATTATAATAATCTAAAAAACCATTAATTGATAAATAAAGAATTAATTTTAAAAAAAATTGGTTAACGCACGATATATAATTTATATATATATAAGAATATAGAGATACAAAAATTATATATAAATATATGATGAAAGTCAGTTTTTTTTTCGTTTTTTTGGTTATTAAATACTATATATTACGCGTAGGAATTAAAAATGCGGATTTAGATAACAGATGGCCCAACTAGCGTTGAGTGTATCGCAAAACATGGCGGCCATTTTCTTTCTTTTTGTCTGTCAATAGGCTATAAATTTCATTATATGTCATTTCATTGAAATGTAAACAACAAAGTTTTTTTTTTGCTTCGAATATGTCGAAACACATGCCTGAAACACATGTTGTTTTGGGGGGAAGTTTAATAATTTTCTTTAATTTTAAGAAAACCGCTGCTGAAAGTTATCGTTTGTTGGTCGAAGCGGACATGGTGGACATGCTCCGCAGCTCAAGCAACTTGTGAACGATGATTTGTATATGCTTCCGAAATGGTGATTTTGACTTGGAAGACAAAGACAAACGGCCAGGTCAGCCAAAAAAATTTGAAGACGAAGAATTGCAAGCTTTATTGGATGAAAATTCGTGTAGAACGCAACATGAACAATGGCAATGGCGTTGAATGTCGACCAAACAACCATATTGGCAAACGTTTACATTTTGTTATACAATTTTCATTTTCCATTTTCAAGCCAAAAAATCCGCATTATTAATTTCTACACCTAATAAAAGAAACGAACGAATACACAAATCAATTAATTTTATTCATCAATTGATTGTAATATTCTCCTCTATATATGTATATGAATATAAACAAAAAACTAAATGAGATGATTTCTATATTGTTTTTATATATTGATCAAACAATAAACAAAACAAATATATTAAAAATTCATAAATTATTTAATATATGATCTTTTAAAAAAAAAAAAAACAATTAAATGATATAATTAAGACGTGTAATAATACGTCATCAAACTACAATAAATAAATAATTTTCATTTGATCGTCTGTTTTTTTTTTTTTTTTGAATACAAAGAATTACTACAGGTAAAAAGATCAACGGTAAAAATTAATAGTATATATGAATAAAAAAAAAAATAAATGTCTTAAGTCTTAACTACATTAAAAAGTGTATTTCTATACTTCATGTATATATACAGGTAGGTATAAACAAAGGATTAGCGAAACAAAAAAAAAAACTAAAAGAAATAAATATAGTAAAGAATATAAAATCGCAAATATTTAAAATATAATAAAAAATTTAACTCTATCCATAAAAATATAAATAACATTAACCACATATTTTTATTTTATTTTATATATGTAGAATATCAACCGTTTCTACATCTATATTATAATATCTTTACTATACTTAAGTATATAAAAGAAAATAAATTCATAAAGATGGCGTAAAATATTAAAAAATAAATATTATTTTTATGTAATATAATTTATATTGGGTACTGAAAATTGGAAATAAATAAATAAATAAAAAATGTGTAACACTTTTACAATAATCATTATTATTTTGCATAAAATAAAATTTTAAATCATTTTCAGGTATACATATATAGCTGTCTGTCGTCAGTTCTCGAATTTACCTATATTTTGTATATCATTTATTAAAAAAAAAAAAAAAAAACATAATGTACGTGCAATGACCATGATGATTATACTTCTTATTGACCATGTATTTTGTAGTTTTTGTCATTATAAAATTACAATTTCATTTTGTCAATTTTTTTTTGGTTTAATTTATATATTAAATATGACCGCAGAAATAAAGAGGTTATTTAAATTATGGGTTTAAAAAAAAAAAACAAAATATATTATCATCAATAAATGTATATATGATTAATATGTATATATATATATATATAATCAAATTAAATTATGCTCAGGTAAATTGCTAAAGGCAATATACATATATAAAAAAAAATTGATTTATATACCAGGTATATTGGTTTGAAATTAGCGTTTTTGAAATGTCGATTCAAAGACATAAAAGAAAATCAGATTTGCATTAAATTTTAATTACTGGCGATGAAAAATGGATTTATTTTACAGATCCTAAACCGAAAAAATCATGGGTTAATCCAGGACAAGCATCAAAATCGACTGCAAAAGCCGAACGTTAACAAGACAATAACAAGTAACAAGACAATGATGTGTGTGTCTCTGATGGGACCAGAAAGGTGTGGAGTAGGAGTCACGAGGTCATAAAACTTGGTGAAACCCTTAATATTGATCACTACGCACAAAAACATGATCAATTTGAACCATGTATTTTGATCAAAAAATGACCAGAATGAGTTAGAAAACACGGCAAGGTAATTTTGCTCCATGACAATGCACCTGAATGCAAAACAAAATCAGGATAATCAAAGCTGCTTGACTTGACTGGGAGCTGCGATCACACAGACTTGGATCCTTCCAACTATCATTTATTATCATCGAAGGGACTGACATTGGCTGAACAGTACTTCGATTCCTACCAAGAAGAAGTTAAAAATTCGATATCTGATTGAATTGCTTCAAAAGACAAACAATTCTATTGACGTGATACCCAAAAATTGCCAGAAAGGCGCGTAAATTGTTAAGAAAACAATGGCCAATACATTGAATAAAATGTTTTTTCACTTTCTCATTTAACCCTCCGTTTGGCGGATGGGTCCAGCCAGACCTTTTTCAATTTCAATCGTTTAGTATGCTATCTATTGAGCCAGCAATTTGAAACTCTTTGACTTTTCCTAACATTTGATCGCCTATAATTTACCCTCAAAATATTGGACGTGTTTGATAAAAACATTTGGATATACAAAACTCTCATATAATTCTATGGAAATACACAGAGGTCTTGCCAGACCCCATGAGCCAAACCGAAGGTATTAAAATATGTGCCAAACGGAGGGTTAAAATAAGTATTGTATTTATACAAAAAAAAAAAACACTCATTTCATCCCAGTATACCTGATATATTGTTAATTTATAAATACATTTATAATTATATATAGAAAATATCAGCAAAAACAATATCGTATCTGTATACCGTATGGCTGGCTGGCATTGAGAGCCATTGGAATAAAATTGTGAATATTTGGATTTTAATGTTTTATATATAATAAATAAATAATTCAAGGTATAAATATAAATAAGAAATTCTTAATGAGTATAAAAAAACAAGTGCAAAAAGGCATTCTTGTTTTTGATGGTAAATTATTTAATTAATGGTGATGGTGGTTTTCTGTATATACATAGAATTGTGTCATTTTTCAATAATTTTTCCATTTTCCCACACCAAATTAAAATTATAAATAAATAAATAAATAAAATATTATTGGAATTTGCCGGTTGATTTCTATATACAGTGTGTCCCAGCTAACGCTATCCAGCCAATATCTGCGAAACCAGTGACTCTGAATTATCACTAATATGATGTTAGTGGACCTTGAATCAAAATTTCGATTTTTGCCCTTAAAAGGGGGGCGTGGGGGGCTTGGGCTGTTTGGACACCCCCCCCCCCCCCCCCCCCCCCCTTAATTTTCAACGTAGAACAACTTTCTAATACATTACAACACATGTTTTCATAGAGATTTTGCGAGTTTTCGCACATTTTCCATCAAATGGACAATCCCCATTTGTGGAAAAATTCCCCAAGGGACCCCCACATATTATTACATTTTTTTTAACTACTCGTCACGCTCTTCAAAATAAGCGAAAAAAAAATCTAAGTTTGATCTAAGTAAAAAATTTGATTTTCCAAGGTTGATAGCCATTAAGCACATAAGGGTTAACGTGGGGAGGAAGGGGTTAACATAAAAATGTAGCCAAATGGAATCCAGTGGGGTCCACTAACATCATATTAGTGATAATTCCACTGGTTTCGAAGATATTGGCTGGATAGCGTTAGCTGAGATACCCTGTATGCATATACAAACAGATGAAATCCTTTTAACTTAAAATCGTTTGGTGACTTTGGTGACATCTTCAAATATGCAATTCTATACCTTTCAACCAAAGCATTCAGAATTAAGGATATTATTGTTTTTATCGCGACTTTGATTATATAATTAAAGACATGATTAACAATGAATTATATTATACACAGGGTCACAGATCCCGACCGGTTTTAGGTTCTGTGGCTGCGATTTGGTGTTTTCTCAAACAAATTTTAGCCGATTTTTAGATGTTTTTTGCTATTCTGTACCACTATAAAAGCGGTTTGGGATGGAATTACCAAGCAGCACATGAAAGTGATAAGAAATAACCAAATAAAACGTAACTGAAGACCCGGTCTAATTATCTTACGAATTAAGGAATTTAGTTAAAATTTCATCTCTCTGGGTATAAATAAACCAGCGGTTTATACAAAAATGTAGAATTTTTGGTTATTCATCCTAGAGTTTTTAAATTGAATCATTTATGAACCTATATATACCTTAATGAAAATTGTATGAGAAGCAACAGAGAACCCTAATATTAATATATGAATCATCAAGACACATTACAATTTAATAATTTTTACAATTACAAAATTTTTAAACAATAACATCGCAGATATTTTTTACAAAATTGATTATAGGACAAAACGAACACATTACATTTTTTTTATAATATAGAAATAGGCATAAATATATAAATATTTAATATAATATAAATAAATAAATAAAATTAATAAAAATTTGACAAAAAAAAACTCACCTTTGCCGCCGATGATGTTCTTGATTTAACCGATGATGAATTTGTATGTGAATGAGATTTCGTTTCATTGACGACCGTTGCTGTTGTACTGGATGTGGCTGATGAATTTGTTACATGATCAGCTGGTAATGATTCGGGTACCGTTTGTAATGTAGGACGCATTGTGGCCGACATTTTTTTTTTGTTTTTTAAGAATATACTTAATTATGTATATATATATATATATATGATGATGATGAATTAAATTTTTTCTTTTCTTTTGCTTTTTTTTTTAAAATATCACTTTATATATTTAAATTATTTTTTGTTAAATAATTTTTTTTTTTTTTTGTTGTAAGTAAATTGTTGTATTGCCGACTTATGATAAATGAAATTAAATTAAATTAAATTAAAAAAAAAAAAATTAAGTGCACAAAATTATTATTTTAAAAATAAAAAATAATATATAAATTTATATTTATGTTGTTGTTGAGATGTGATTTTTAATGAGATGAGAAATCTGTATTTTATTTTAAAAAAAAATTATATTAAATATTTGTATTCTTATAGATTAATAGATTAATTATGTATTAATTTATATTAATAATACTGTTTAATATTAATAGTAATAATAATCATCAAGAGATTTGAAGGAACTAATAAATTAATTAACTTTAGATTCTGTATAAAAAGAACAAAAAATCGTTACATGATGTAATGGAACATAATGTAATAGATTAGATGAATTTAATTGTTATGTATACAAACAAATAAATTGAATTTTAAATATAATCACAATTAATAAAAGGGGGTGGTTGTTTTTTTTTTTTTGTATATATAATAAAAACAGTATTTATAAAAATATTATTATGATATTTTGTTTTTTGGTTGTGATTTTTTCTATTGGGATTAAAATTATTATTAATATTATTATTAGATTTGATAAAATTTTCATTATCATTCAATATTTATTTAGTTTAATGTTTTTTTTTAACGTATTTAGTTTAATAAATATATTTATTAACTTTTTTATCACTGCGGTAAAATAAATAATTTAATCGTCTATTATATAATTTATCACATTTACTAATTAAGTTACGGTTTTTTTTTTGGTTTAAATATAAATAAATATTAAAATATATAGTTAATTTGTAATGAGTTTAAAGGAGTTCGTTAATGAGCTGTGATCTATTCGAATAAATTGCGTAATCAGTCTCTTATCAAAATGTTAATATATCTGTAAAGAATAAATGAGAAAAAAAATAATTATAATTATATTAAAAAATTTTACACTAAATACTTTTTAATTGTATAAAATAATATATAAAAACTAATCTTAATACTAAAATTTGTCGTATCTACCTCTGTACCAGGTCAATTTGACCAAACACCAGTTAGGTCACAAAAATACAAAAAAAAAAAAAACCAACCAGATTTGGAAATGTTCACCCATTTGAGACCTGTGATCCAGTTTCCGTTCATGAAAGACAATGAACGTTCTGGTAGACAAAAAAAATAAAAAATTTGAAGAGGCGGAACTGCAGGAGTTATTGTATAAGAAGACCCAACCCAATACGTAACACAAATTGGCAAAAATCTTGAACGATGTCCCCAAGAATGTATTAGCATTCGCTTTAAAACGGCAACGGGGAAAGATTCCGAAGATGGTAAAATGGATATAGCACGCACATGAATTAAATGAATAAGACAAATGGAAAAGCGAAAATTCATTTGTGAAATGCTACTTCAATGCTACATGAAAGGAAGTCATATTTCTTCTTCATCAAATCGTAAAGGGGAAATGAAGAATGGATATATTGAGGAAATTCTAAATGCAAAACAATTATATGGCTATCACCTGGCGAAGCTGACCCACCATCCAGACGCAAAACCAAATCGATTTGGTCGTAAGCGGACAATGTTCTGTGTTTGGTGAAATGGTAATAATAAAAAATAATCAGTTTGAATCATGTGCTGATTCGAAAAACATTCAGCATGGGCCCGGTAAAGACACGTTATAGTGATTTTACAGTACGATAACGTGCGGTCTTCTCCATCAAAACTGGTCAAAGACCCATATTAAAATCACTGGCCTGGAAGCTGGAAGTAGGCAGGTTGGGGTATGAAGAAAAACAGGGAAATGATGAATAGAATCCCATCTATTATTATTATTATTATTATTAATTATCATCAAATTCATTTACATTCATATTCACAAGCATTTATTTCAAATTTTATCACAGTTTATTATACAATTGTAAAAGATCTCCGCACAACTATAGGTTTCGTTTGAAGAATGTAAATTCAGAATTTAGAATTTTCCAAGATTTTCAGACGATTTTTAATGTAATTTTGTATACAGAAAATATTTACGAATTCTAATAGCGGATTCCTTAACTATTTCGTTTATCGAAAACACTTTAACCGCGAAATAGTTTTTATGGATTGCATATAGAGATTGATTTCCAGGGGGTAAAACATTCTTCAAATAGATTAGTTTTTGTATACGCAGAGATTGCCAGTATATATGTTTGATATATCAATATAAATCAATAAAAAAAAAAAAAAACTAAAAATTGATTATATTAAAGTTTTTTTTTTATCTATTGAAAAAAATTTAAATCATATCCACTCGATTATATAATATATAGATAGAGTTATAGGGAAATATATAACTTTGATATTTCAATTACTATTTCAATAAATCTATATATAATACAAAATATATTATCCCTATACATATATATTTCAATTTTCATATAAATGTTAGCTTCATATGTCCAATATGATATATATACAGTCGACTCTCGGTAATGGCAACTAGTACCCTTTTACCCGGTTGCCAAAATTGAACGGTATTGATATTAATCCCAACGGATTATATCAGCTTCAGCGATATGACCAAGAAATTTACATAAACACTCTTCTGATAAGTATAGAAAAGCAATAACAAAGTAGTGAGATTTAAATATATGATATTTGACAGTCAGATTCTTTGAATGGATCATCACACTATATATATTGGGTTTGTTTCGTTTTGATGTTAAAAATGTTTCGTCATCAGGCTATATATAGCAACAAAACCGTTGTCCAATATCTTATTATTTTAATCCAATTTGTGGTATTTTAACTCTAGATGTTTTTTCATTGCGAGTAAAACAAATACAATATATGACATGTTTGAATTTACATATATACAATCCAACAATCCAACCTTTTAAAACAAGGTATAAGATATCCATATGTTTATCGCATATATACAAATTCTTTATATGATAACGATTTCGAAAACAAACATTTCTGTACACCGGCAATTAAGAAAAATATGAAACCTCTATATAATATAGCAACTGTTGTTAGTTGATATATACTAAAGGGTGATTTTTTTTTAGCTATTATCTTTTTGGCAACACTGCGGTTTAAACACTGGTCTGACGCACGTTTCGTGTTTTGGTTTCACTGTCAAACATCTTGAGTTTGGTCTATAATTTAACCGCATGAATCGTCTTACATACGAACAACGATTGCAAATTATTGAATTTTATTATCAAAATGCGTGCTCTGTTAAGAAAGTTCATCGCGCGACGAAATTGTGTTCAGCGACGTGAAGCTCATTTTTGGCTCGTAAATGGGTACGTAAATAAGCTTGTGAATTGTCGATTTTGGAGTGAATATCAGCCAGAAGCATTGCAACAGCTACCAATATGCATCCAGAAAAAGTCAGTTTGGTGCGATTTATGGGCTGGTGGCATCATTGGACCGTACTTCTTCGTAGATGATGCGAATCGTAACGTAACTGTGAATGGTGAGCGCTACCGTGAGATGATATCCAACTTTTTTTTTGCCCAAAATGCAAGAGCTTTTACTTGCATGACATGTGGTTTCAATAAGACGGTTCCACATGCCACACAGCACGCGCAGCAACAATGGACTTATTGAGAGGCGAGTTCGGTGAACATTTTATTTCCTGTTCGGGACCGGCCAATTTGCCGCCTCGCCTAGATCGTGCGATTTAACGCCTTTAGACTATTTTTTGTGGGGCTATATGTTAAAGCTCATGTCTATATACAGACAAGCCCGCTTCAATTGACTTGAATACTGGGAAGACAACATTGAAGCATTTATTCGTGAGATACCGGCCGAAATGTTGGAAAGAGCATGCCAAAATTGGACTAAAAGCGGATGGACCATTTGAGGCGCAGTCAAGGTCAACACTTGCATGAAATAATCTTCAAGCATTTCAATTATATGGACCGTACCGTATCGATTCAAATAAAGATTTCATGGATTTTTCTTAATTTTATGTGTTTTTTTTTTTCAAAAACTTTCTTATAGCTTTTAAAAAATCGCCCTTTATCAAATGTTTACGATAATTTATTGTAAGTTGTCGCCATATTACTTTAGAAAATAGTTTTTTAGGACTATCGAGAGTCGACTGTAGTCGATGATAAATGTTAAATATATATATTTTTGTACTTCTTTTTTTTTTTAATTAAAAATGCATACGCGTGTGTTTTTTTTTTGTGTTTTCATTCTTTTTTTTTTTTTTTGTATGTCAAGAAAATCAATAAAAAATTATATTAAAAAAATTACTTTTTAACATTTCTTTTTTATGCAAGTAGCAATTTTTTTTCTCTATTTTTTATTTATTAATTTATAATGAATATGTAATTTGTATTTTAACCGTATATATAAGTAATTTATTATATATTATTGATTTGATTTCTATATATAAATGTCTTATATAGTTAGATATAGATTTTAATTGCATATATCTAACATCCTAAACATATATTGATTTGGAAAAAAAAAATATTTTCATCATAACAAATGGTTATAAAACATTTTTTCTTCTTACGATATGCACAATCAAATAGATTTTTATGGAATTCGATCAGACCATATTTGGGAGTAGTTATCAAAAATCTATAAATAAATTTGAAATCTTCTATTGGAAAATTCTAATAAAAATCATACGGAACTCTTATGATTCGATTTTTCAACATCTTTTTAAATATATGCCATCAGATTTATCGATTTTTTTTATGAAAAATCATAAAAATTCCGAGGGATTTTAACCAAACCATCTTTTGTTAGGATTTCCTAATAACTATAATAATACAAGGGCATTTCGTTTATGTATATACAGAGCTAAAAAATACCTGTGATTTTGTTTTATTATGGACAAATTTTATAAATTGGTTGAATTATAAAAATAATATTTTCTTAGAATTAGAATAGATATATCCTTATTATCACAGTCAGTTATAAAAATGGTATTGTTTTATCTAAATTTTAGAATTCTTCTTCTTATTCTTATGCTATATATAGAAATAAATCGGGAGAGGATATCATTTATCGAATTTATACTTATTTATATTCTATAATAATAATAATATTATAAATAGTGAAATTTTGTACGTGTCCTGAAAAAAAGAACATGAATATGAATAATTAATTAATAATACAGCAAATACAACATAATAATAATGATTGAGAAAGCTATTTAAATACTAACTAACAAACTTTACTATTATATATAAAATAAAGTTCAATACACGGCGATATACGACCGGAAAATTATTATAAGTTTCTATCAAGTTCATAAATTATAATATTTTTTATATTTTTATAAATACATTTTCAACCTATAGACAATTTATTTATTTTTTTTTATTCTTATATATACATATAATATAAAATGTAATGTACTAACAATTAAATACAAAAAAAAAAAAAAAAAATTATTATATCTACAAGTTAAATAAAAAATACACCAACATAAAATGACGACGACGACGACCATCAGAAGTATATATTTTTGATATATAAATACAATCCCTGGAAACATTAAAATGTTCACTTACAACTTACATTGACAATCGGTTTTTGGGGTTCGATCACCGCGCCCATATTCCTTTTTTTTTTGTCTGTCATTACTCTATAAATTTCAGTATATTTCATTTCATTGAAGTGTAAACAACAAAGCTTTTTTTTTTTGCTTCGAATATGTCGAAACACATGCCTGAAAAAGTTGTTTTGGGGGGAAGTTTAATAACTTTCTTTAATTTGAAAAAAAAACCGCTGCTGATAGTTATCGATATTGTTGGTAGAAGCTTACGGTGAACATCCAACTCAACTCAAAAAACTTGTGAACGGTGGTTTGCACGGTATTCAGAAGTGGTGATTTTGACTTGGAAGATAAATAACGGCCAGGTCAGCCAAAAAAAAAAAATTTGAAGACGAAGAATTGCAGGCATTGTTGGATGGAAATTCGTATCGAACGCAACGAACGCAGCTTGCATTATAGAGTTGAATGATCAAGATGTCTCTACCATTTCTAGACGTCAATGCATTCAATGGGAAAGATCAGAAAGCTAGGAAAATGGGTCCCACATCCCACATGAATGAAAATCAACTCAAAGCACGAAACGATGCATGCCATAAACATCTTGTCGAGCACAAAAAAACATAGTTTTTTGAGTCGAATTGTCTGTGGCGGCGATGAAAAGTGGGTGTATTACGACAACCCTAAACGTAAAGCTATGTCATATGTTGATCCCGGCCAACCATCAACTTCACAACAACAAAACGCGATATTCATTGCCAGAAGCTTATGCTGTGCATTTGGTGGGATCATAGAAGGGTGTCGTGTATTATGAGCTGTTAAAACCGAATGAAACGGTTACATCTGATCTCGCTACCGACGACAACTGGGCGAATTGGCCCAGAAGAAATTGAACGAAAAACGACCATTGATGGCTCGAAAACACCACAAAGTTTTAATGCACGCTGATGACAATGCCAGACCACATCGTGCAAACATCGTTAAGGAAAATATAAAGAGGCTCGGTTGGGATCTTGATCTTGATCACCTCCCCCGTACTCTCCAGACCTTGCTCCTTCTGATTACCATTTGTTCAGATCAATGCAGGTCAGCCTGACAGATGTACGCTTTCGAAATGCTGAAGAAGTGCGAAAATGGGTCGATAAATGGATTGGTACGAAAGATGAGGAGTTCTTCAAACGAGGAATCAACAAACTTCTTAAAAGATGGGAGGAAGTCATATAGCTAACGATGGGCAATATATTGGTTAATGTACTCAATACAAATAAATGTCATTTTCAAGCCAAAAAATTGACATTTTTAATGCAGGGTCCCAATATTTTATCTTCTATACAGTTAAAATCCTAATACAGTTACAATAAAAGACGACGCGAAAAGAAAGAAACGAAACCAATCCAATAATCCAAGGCGGGACATTTCAACGGAATTACTTTCGTTGTATTTACGCAATACGAAAGTAATCCATTACGAAATATTGCTTTCCAGCTACCCTATCCTTCCCGAATAAGGATACAAATACCATCAGAAGATGATGATGATATCTTCCACCGAAAAACTTTAACAGCTTCTTTACAATATTATCAACGAATCCACCGCATATAATCTTGCATGCTGGGATACAATAGAGTCAAACATCGAGTTAAATTTTACATATATAAAAAAAAACGGTTATTATAATCAACTTCATCATATATCGTCATACATATTATATAGTATATAGATATTTTTTTATATTATCAACAACCTCAACAAAAATCAAACAACCACACAATACAATTTAATAATGATGATTCATAAACAAGTTTGTATTTAGTTTAATTTATAAAAAAAAAAAAAACTTTTTTTTTCTACTTCTTGTTATAGTATACAATAAATTTGTATAACTATATTCTATCTCACCTTTCTCTTAAGATTTTTTTTTTTTACCTTCATGATCTTGTGTATTATATTGTAACACAATAAAATATATATTAAATAGAAAATCTTTGTATTATATACATCTATATATATATATATAATAAAACAATTACTATATACACACATTGGAAATGCAAAGAAACAAAAATTTGTTTGTCGTTGTTTATAATGAAAAAAAAAATAAGAGCAAAATCTTAAGATTCTCATGTTTTAAATATCATTTTCCTATATATGCTTTGTTATCTTCATGGCTTTTTTTTGTAGTCTTATTATAAGAGCAGCAACCAGCCACCACCTTCGCAGAAAATTTGTTGGTTTGGTATAAATGTTAAAAAATGTGAATAAGAAAATGATGATGGTTTTTTTTTGTTTCTTTTGGTTGATGATCATTTTTGTGGTGTTTTGTGGTGTATTGATGCAAATGTTATATTTTAATATGTAATGCTGCTAGCTAGGTAAATGTTGGATATATATATTTATTAAAAGAAAAAAATGTTACGTAGGTATATAGTAATTTAAAATTAGAATTGAGTGTTTTATTCTGAAGGATTATTCTGAAGGTTTCTGAAGGTTTAGTTTGTATAATTTTTGATATTGGAAAAGAATTCTATTTTTCTTGCTAAAAAAAAACAAAAATGAATGGACAAATAAATGCATTTCGACTACAAATTTTCAATTTATTATCGTTTAAAGTAAATTCTTTAACGTAATGTTTCTTATTTAGTGGAAGGATACAAAAAATATGGATTTTTGCTGATCATTCTATTGAGTTATTAGATCATAGATGATTCAATGTCAATTCTCTTATTAAATTCAAGAAATTCTCGAACCGCACATTCATATATTCTGTTTCTATTAACAATTTTTTCGAACCAACAAATTTGGAAATTGATTTTTTCCAAGAACATCAAGATTATATGAAACATTCTCCTAGAGCTAGTATTTTCCCCTTCTTATGACTAAAACATCATTTAAATTAAGCATTTCTTCCCATATATCTAAAGATTCATCCATCTAAATTGCAATTTAGACAATTGTCTTTGAAATCATATGAGTTTAATTGGTCGAATTAAGTGATTTCGTTAAGGGCAATAGAATTCCGAGCGTTTTACGGGCGCTAAACTGATTTTGTCGTGGTAAGGATGAAAAGAAGAAGAGAAGCTATTTCTATATTATTATATAAGTGATCGCGTTTTGATGATATTTTTTTACTCAACAGTTAAATTACCATTGCCTTATCTAATGAAGATTAACAGGAAACCGATAGTTGAAATTGTTTTTAATACATTCAAGTTGCGTTCCGTTCGATTATCAGAAGTAGATGAGAGTAGAAAAGAGCAGATTTTTCCAGTATGAAAAATACACCGTATTATATCAAAGAATGGTTCAGAGTGGAAAAATCTATTCTGTTACACTTCTTCTACCTACTCCTGCTAATAGGCAACTAAAAAAAACTAATTCTTACAGACATTTTGGCGGTCTTGGTTTCGAATACACTACACTAAAGATATATAAAAAAATGTTTTTCCGGTTATTTTCAGTACTCTGAATTTTCACCCATGTATAGTTTCCCATTCGGTTTGTCATCGTACGTCTAATCAGGCCCGTTTTAGCCCATGTAGGCGCCTATGGCTCAAATAATAAAATATAGCGCCCGCGGAAACATGATCGGTAAATGCATAAATGGTTTTAAGACGATTAAATTCTCATTTGTTCGTGTATTTGTGACTGCGTTTGAATGAAATATTTACCACACATTAGCTGCGACTTGTTGTTCATTTTGTTATTTAAAATATATTACTGAAAAGGATCAAAGTTATTTGGTAAATGGATTGTACATATAGGCTTACCAGAGGTCACGCAATTTCTCTAAAAGTCCCACCCAAAAACCCAATTTGATGTGATAATTTTGGAAATATCTGGTAATTCTTTGTTTAATCTATCGGTCTGTAAGTTTCGTTTCAATAATTTTCTTTAGAACAGAAATTTTATATTATTTAAAATATCTAATCGTTTACAGCGCCCCTTGACAACGGCGCCTGGTTCATTCGCAACAATATCTTGTATGTAGTGGCGGCCCTGCGTCTAATTACCGTAAAACCAACAATAGAATAAGGTTATTTTCGGACGCTATAACCAATCGTCGGATGTCTCAATTAGATATATAGATAGATAAATCCATAATAGACAAAAAAAATGTAACTTTGAAGCAACTCCGCGTAAAATTTATTGAAAAACACGAATAATGAAAATCTATGAGATTTTCGGTTTTACCTATTTAATTGTGACAATTTTTATTAAGGATGTAAATTAAAAAAAAACTGTATTGGTAAATTCATGGTTGTGAAAAGAATAGATTACCTTTACCGCAAACTATATTATTTATTTATATATGAATAATGAATTGAATTTGAGTTTTAGTTTATTTCATTTCATGTTTTATTATATACAAACAAAACGTAATATTATATAATGATTTTTCTATAATTTAAATTTTAAATATCACAATATCACTATATTTTTTGTTATTTTTTTTATATCTAACATATATAATATCGACACTCAAGGTAAATATACACTTACACAATATATAAAGTAATTTTATTAAACTAATTAATTACATTATTATAATATTAAAATACAGTAGAATTGCGATATAAAGAATCCTTGTTGATATAAGGAAACGTTAATAAAAGGGAACACTTTTAAATTTTAATTATTTGAAGTCTTTAAATAAAGGAACGGTGAATAGAATAAAAATAGAACCTTAGGATATTAGGAATGATTTGTATATTTTATGTATGAGTTGGTATTCGAAATTGTGTTTTAATACAGGTGTTTTTCAATACAATTTGATTTTTTAAACCGATTTTCTGACGTTCGTTGGATATCTCAACCACTTCTTAAAGGTTTTTTTTTTTTAAGGAACCCTTCATATAAGGAAACTTCGATAAAGGGTAATCCACTCCCTATTCATTCAATCAATTGTCCCTTATACGACGAGTCTGCTGTATCTAACATATATACATTCTGTCAAACAATTTTAAATTTTCCCGCTGAGAATATTTCAAACATTTTTTTTCCTAGGTTGTCACAACTGTCAGCAACTATTCTGTCAATTGTTATTGCTGTGGGTCATTTAGTTTGTTTACGGCGTCGTTAGGAACAAGTCAACCTTTTGTGTGCGTTGCGATTTTCACTATGGATAAAAATATCGAACAAAGAGTTTGTGTGAAATTTTGTGTTTCAAACGAAATTTCTTGTGCCAAAACGTTGGAAATGTTGAAAAAAACATGGCTTGGTGATTCAACCATGTCGAAAACTCAAGTTTACGATTAGTATAAATCGTTCAAAGAGGGGCGAGAAGAAGTGAACGATTTGCCACGTTCAGGACGGCCTTCGACCTCTTCAACTGAAGAAAACGTCGGCAAAATAAAGGAAATGGTGCTCGAAAATCGTCATTATAGTTTGCGAGAGATAGCCCAAGAAATGAACATCGGTCTCATGAGACCGCTCGTCATATTTTGGTTGATGTTTTGGGTATGCGGAAAGTCGCAGCGCGATTGGTGCCAAAAGATCTGAATTTTCTTCAAAAAGTGAATCGCAGTAAGGTGGCTGAAGACATGCTTGAACGCGTAAATTCCGATCCAACGTTCATCGAACGCATCATAACTGGTGACGAGACATGGGTTTTCGAGTACGACATGCAAACAAGTCAACAATCCTAGGATTGTAGCGCGCCAAAAATGAGCCGAAACCGAAAAAATCGCGCCAAAGCAAATCGAAAATCAAGGTGATGCTGACCGTGTTCTTCGATATTCGTGGTGTTGTTCATTCCGAATTCTTATCGGTGGGCCAAACCGTCAATAAAGAATATTATCTTGGCGTTATGAGGCGTTTGAGAGAGAATGTTCGTCGCAAAAGACCAGATTTGTGGCGGAACAACAGTTGGATTTTGCACCACGATATTGCACCAGCGCACAAAGCGATCATTGTGAACAAAAATTCAACAAATATCATCGAACAACCACCGTACTCTCCAGATATGGCCCCGTGTGACTTTTTCCTGTTTCCGAAACTCAAATTACCACTTCGTGGAACTCGTTTTGAGAGCATTGAAGACATCAAAACTAATTCGCAACGAGAACTGAAGGCCATCCCGGAATATAGCTTTAAAAAGTGTTTCGATGATTGGATTGTTCGTTGGAAGAAGTGTATTGCCTCAGAAGGGGCCTATTTTGAAGGGGATATAATAAATTTAGATGATTGATAAGTTGTTTGTGTTTAATTTCAAATTTCCGGGTACTTATTTGACAGAATGTATATATATTAAAGGTATTAACAAAATTTAAAATATATGATATATGATTTCCGATTCCTTAAAGAAATTGTTGAAGTTGAATAACTCTTTTTATCGTATTAATAAAAATATAAACATATATTCAAAGTGTGGCCTTGCTTCGGCAGTAAATTAAAGAAAGAAAAAAAATGTTGATTATAAAAAAAATGTAAAAATTTGTCAAATGAAAATTGTCACATTGACTTTAGAGAACTTTTGGCTACTTAAAATAACACATATATTTAAAATAAAATTGAAAATGCATTTTCAAACCAGTTTTGGTTCTTAAATTTTATATTGCAATAATTTTTTTTTTTTTTTAATATTGTATATATTTATTTATAAACCAATTGGTTTGTTGTCGCTTTACTATATATGCTATATATATAGTTGTTAGTTCTTATAGTGTAATAGTTCAACGTTCGTATTATGTTATTATAATATTAAATAAAATATCTAAAAATATCTTTGTATATATTTACCTTTTTTCACTTATACTTTTTTTTTATTATTTATTATTTGAATGGTGAATTTGAATTTGGAAAAGTGCATTTAGTGAAAAACATATAAAAATATAAAAAGCAAATCAGAATGTTTTGTTTTTCTGATCGATATATTATGAAATACCAATAGCAATATATTTAGCCATCGTCAAGTGATTCATCATTTTTAACAACTTTAATGATATATTAATCATCATAATCCTATTTATCTATATATGATAGATATTCTATATTCTTATATCATAATGACATATGATGACATATAAAAAAATATGAAATTTTATAGTTTTTATAGTAATTTGCATATAGATAGAAAAACAATAAAATATATTTCCTATGGATCTTTTGTCTTTGACAAAATGACACACTCCATTTAAATTTTAATATACATTATATTACAATTTACATTTTAATCCCTATACAAAACTTTAGTTTATTTGTATTATATTTGTATTAAATAAACAAAAAATTTAGTAATTAAGCAAAAAAAAAAAAAAGGTTTTGCAATTAATAAATAAAATTATTAATACATCGTCCCGTGGTGGTGGTATGCGTCGTCGAGTGAGTCGATATTATATGTGTATATGTCGAATGAATATGAATATTTATAAAGTGAAGGAAAAAAAAAACCACCGAAACAAGTGTTTTGCAATAAAAATTTTAAACAATATATCAGGTATACGGATTTGAAATGAGTGTCAAAAGGTACAAATGTCTCGATAGGGAACATAAAAAATATCGAATATTGTACCAGTTTAATGATGATTTGCGAAACAGATTATTTTTTGTGAAAAGTTTTTAAAGATAAGTGCTTCAAAGTCACATTGAATGATTGTCTAGGCATATGGTGATCATTCTCTATCAGACAGACGGAAAAGATTATTTCAACGGTTCCAAGATAATGATTTTGATGTTAGAAATAAAGAACTTGGATGGACTATGTAAAAAGTTTGTAAGACGCCGAATTACTAGCAATTTTTGATGAAGATTTCACACTTTGAAATCAAAAACAAATGGCAGAAATGTTAAATGTAAACACAACAACGAATTTGTGGCCATTTAAAAGCTATGGTAAGGATTGAAAAGTTCGGAAATTGAATGAAAGACAGACGGAAAATCGAAAATACACTAAATACACGTGAAATTTTGATTGAAAACGTGAACGAAAGAAAATCAAGTTTTGCATCGAATTGTAGTCGCTGGCGATGAAAAATGGACTGATCCTTTCGGCAAGAAGACAATGCTGTGTGTCTCTGGTTGAACCAGAAAGGTTTAGTGTACCATGAGCTCATAAAACCTGGGGAAACCGTTAATCAGTATCGCTACCGACAAAAAAATGATCAATTTAAATCATGCATTGATCGAAAAATTACAAGAAATTGGGCAGAAGACACGGCAAGGTAATTTTGCTCCATGACAATGCACCTGAACACAAAGCAAAGGCGGTTCAAGATTAAGATACAATCAACGCACTTGACTAGGAGCTGCTATCCCGCACGCTGTATCCATTAGAATTGGCCTTCCTTCCTTCCTTTTGTTTTACATCGATTGGATACGCATTGAGTGAGCAGCACTTCAATTCTTACCACGAAGAAGAAGTCGAAAATTGGATGTCTGGTTTGCTTCAAAAGCATAAAAATTCTCTTTTTTTGGGTGGTATCCACACATATTGCCAGAAAGGTGTTCAAAATGTACAGAATTCAATGGCCAATACATTGAATAATATGTTTTTTTTTTTACTTTCCCATTAAAAAATTAGCACAAAAAACGCTCATTTCAAACCGGATATACCTGATACAGACACCGATATATACAAAATAATTCTAATTTCAACTTATAATAAATAATAATCATATTAATACACTTATAATAGCAATAATAATAAATGTTATATATTATTATTATTATTATTATTATTAATTTATACCGCATAAATAATACAAATTTTTTTTTTTTAGTTTTTATTTCAACAATGAACGCAATTTGAAATCAATAGCGGAACACTTACTATAAGATTTTATATTTATTATTATTATTTCATTTCATTTCATTGTACAAATGTATAATATACCTGCAGTAATATGTTAATAATAATATACGATTTATATACAGGAGTTTTTGTTGTTGTTGTTGTTGTTATGTGCATTTTATGAAATTTCATTATACTTTTTTTTGTTTTTTAATTTTAATTATTAGCAATGATTGTAAATTATATAAATTTATGTAACTTATTTATACAAGTTTTATTGTTTTATTGTTTTTGTAATATTTAATTAATTAAGAAATTTCGATGTTATACAATTCGTTTTTTTTTCAAAATAAAGAAATTTAATTGAAATAAAATATTGTTGGTATATATATATAAATATATTGAGAATTTGAGATCATATCCACCAAATCAATATAATTTTTTAGTGAATTATTGTCAGACAGAGTGTAATTTTAAAAGTACATTCCCATTGAATTAGAATTGAAATTATAAAAAACAAAAATGAGCGGTAAAACACCTGCGAGTCAATAGTACACATTCAATAGTATTGAAAACTGTCTGTATAAAATATCGAATAGGATTTTTCATAAACAAATCGATCAGAAAGACGATACAATGACCAGATCCAGAAGGTCTTTAAAAGGTCGGAGTGGGTAAATAATGGACGAATTGAGAATGAAGAAAACGACAAAAGAAAGAAACAAGAACGATAAAAAAAAAAAAAACAGGACACCTGGAAACCCACCATTCTGAAAAGTGAACAAATGAAACCAACCAACCAGTATTTTATTGATTTCACTTTAAAATAATCTACATAATAATAAAATATTTAAGTGACAAATCAATGACACATCAATGACCCAGGAATTTCATTTGAATATTTTTTATTTATTTTTGGGTGTTTTATTATTATTATTATTTCATATTTAAATGTATAACAAATTACGTAACGATATATTCCATAACAAAAAAACAAAGATGAATAAAGGTATAGAAAACAGATTTTCAAATTACGTAATGAACACGGTTTAATAACATCAAATAAACCCGAACTGAACTGAAGGTGACTGAAAGTTTTTACCAGAAACTGTTTAAATCGAAAAATCCTCCAACACAATCTCAACAATATCGACCAAGAATAATTAATGTTGGATCAGAAGAGATTCAAAGAAATAACACCCGATGAACTATTGGGATCTTTAAGGCAAATGAAAAATAGTAGAGCCAGTGGGGCTCTAAGATGGTATATTGGGGTAGAGGTAATCAAAGAAGGTATGGGGTTACAATTATTCAAACACTCTGCTTTCTCTTTAACATCTGTTTACAAAATGCTATTATTCCCGATAACTGGAATAACGCAGTGATTACTTTATTACATATTAAAAGGGTGATATAACAATGCTGGAAAATTATCGTCCAATCAGCTTGTTATCTCACATGTACAAGCTTTTTACAAAGATAATCTCACAAGGCGTTTATTAACAAACAAATTTGATTTTTATCAACCAAGGGAACAGGCAGGTAACCAGATTTCGTTCTGGTTTTCAGTACCATGGATCATTTGCACACGGTGGTTCGAAACATCATTGAAAAATGCAATGCAATGGGTACAACATGGAATTGATTTTAATCTTCATTGATTATGAGAAGGCTTTCTTTCGATTCTATTGAAATGTGGTCTATATTGAATGCCTTGCAGAATGAATGCCGCATAGATTCTAGACATACCCAATTAATAAAAAATATATCTACTGCAACGCAACAGCACAGGTTAGATTGCATGAAAACACTGAAAAAATAAAGTTAGAAAGAGGTGTTAGACAACGGGATAGAATATCACCGAAGCTGTTCACTCTCGCATTGGAACATCTATTTAAAAAGTTTGAGTGGACTAACAAGGGCAATGGCAATGGTCAACGGCGATAGACTTAATCATTTGAGATTTGCCGATGATATTTTGATCGTAGCAAGAGCAAGAACGAAGAGGCAGTTGCAATGATACAAGATCTGAATATTGAATCTCAGCAAAATTGGTTTAAGAATGAACCTTTCCAAAACAAAGATTATGTCAAATATTGAAGATTTGCAGCCTATTTGCAGCCTATCAATGATTCAACCATTGAGAGGGTAGAAAACTATTAGTACATATTTGGGATATACTTTAGTTATGAGCAGGGAAAATCAAAGGTATGAAATTCAGAAACGTATTAATTTGGGTTGGGTTGGGCGGCTTTTGGAAAGCTAGCATATATATATATATATCTATATTGAGAGAAAAATTTCCAATTTGTTTGAAACGGAAAATTTTCGATCAATGTGTACTGTCAGTTATTACATATGGTATGGAGACTGTCACGCATTGACTGCTTTTGTTGCTCAAAGACTGCAAGTGACCCAAAGGGCAATGGAGAAACATCTATGCTGGGAATAAGTCTGAGGGATAGAAAGACCAGCGTATGGATACGGCAACAGACAAGGGGGACAGATGTGATACAACGAGTATGCAAATTGAAGTGGAGTTGGGCTGGTCATATTGCGAGATATTGCGAGGACCATCGTTGGATCCAGAATGTGGAATGGAATGGAGGCCACTAGAGACGCAGGACGCAGAAATGTTGGAAGACCTCCTGCTAGATGGACGGATGATATAAAGCGCTTGAAAAGTAATTGAAAGCATTATGCTCAGGACCGTGATCGATGGAAGAAATTGGGTGGCAGAGGCCTACATCCAGCAGTGGATTGATATGGGCTGAAATGATGATGATGATGATATTCCATATTTGTTGTTGTTGTTGTTGTTGATTGATTGTTTTGGTATATCTTCTTTTATAAATAATAAGTTTATCGTTTATAGAAATTTTATTTAAGAAAATATTATATTTTTTTAATAACAAATCAATACAAATTCAAATTTATCCAAGTTATATTTTTTTATCTTTTATTTGTTTTTTTTTATATAATTATATAGAGAATTAAAAAAATAAGTAAGTTTGAAAATATTCGATGAACTACAAATACATTTTCTTTTCTGGCTTAGTTTTTTTTTAAGTATTATATTATATTTTTAAGCAAAATATAATGCAAAAAAAAAAAATCATGTCAAATAAACAAAAAAAAAAAAATATTAATGAGAATGCAATAGAGGTGAATTAATTTAATTATTTACAGTTTATTTATTATTATTTATTTTTTTCAACATTGAACAATTTTTAATGTGCTTGAACAACAACAACAACAACACAAAAACAATGGTAACAACAACAAAAAAAAAATAACTAAACCACTATAAAATTTCAATTTCTTCATCATCGCGGTCGGTTATTGTTTTAAAATAATATAAAATATGCATACAATTGGTTTTGGGTATTCATAAAAAAAAAAGAAAAAAAAAATTTGCATTTGTGTGGGAACCAATAAGAAAAAAAAAAAAAAAAGGAAAATGAAGTCACAAAACGAATGTTTTTTATTTTTTTTGTTATATATTCTTTTAATTCTTATTCTATCAATAGATTTTTACTTGTTTTTGTTTTTTTTTGTGATAATCTTAAAAACTGCACCAGGGAAAATTGAGGATTCTCTTCTATTATAATATACATATTCTTATAAACGCAGTTATAAGGGAGATTGTAAAATGTGCGTTTTCAAAATATATCAATTATCAGACAGATAGGAAAAAAAAAGTGCGTGTAGTATTTTAAATGAAAAAAAAAAAAAATAAGAAAAAATAGCACCTGCTGTTATTATAAAACACAAAAAAAAAAAAAAAAAAAGAATTTTTTGTTTTAAAATATGCCATTTTTTTTTTATACTATTTTTGCAAATGTGTGTGAAAATTAAAAATATACTAACAACAACAACAACAACAATAACAAAGTCAATCACATTTCTGTGCAATAGAATAGTTTTTCCTCATTTTCCTCATTCGTTTTATCGCCTATCGTACACACGGGCACGGGCAGGCATACCCAACAACAACAACAACATTTATACAATTTTTTCTTTTTGAAAATGTCACTGTGTACATTTCACTTTGTTTATTTCTTATATTTATATATTACTTTAACGAAATTACAGAACAAGTTTTGTTTTTTTAATATTTATTTTAGAAAAAAGACTAAAAAAATATTGTTGTATCTTTTATATAATTAAAAAAAAAAAAAAATATAAATTTTTAGAAAGTATATAAAATAGAAAATAAAATTACCTTTTTTTTTTTTTGATTTTGTTTTTGTTTTTGTTGCTTTTTTTTAGCTTTGCTTTCAACTAACACTTTTTCGTTTTTGTTTTTTTTTTTTTTTTAAATGTTGTTTTCTAATTTTGGAAGGTGCCCTCCTCACCATATGCCTGCACGTATATGTACGGTCTTTCACTCTTTTTTTTTTTTGTTTTTTCTTTTAAAATAAACGTACACGAAAATATACGCGGCTCGTGAATCACATCATCAAAAATATCAATTAAATACACAACAAAAAAAAAAAAAAAAAAAGGTTTTTTTTAAAGAATTTTAAAGTTTTGTTTTTTGTTTTTAAATATTGTTTTTCAAGTATATTCCGATCAAAAAAAAAAACAACAACAACAACAATATTTACTAATAATTAATAATTTTTTTTTTTTTTTCATTAATAATGATTTATTTTCAATTAACAACCACACCACAAATGATCACAAGGAACAATAATAATAATAAAATTACAAAAAAACAACAACATCACAAATAAGAAAAAAGAAAAACAAAAAAAAACAAAAAAAAAACATTTGAGACAAGATTCAACATTGAAATCTGTACCCCATTTTTTTTTTTTTTTTTTTCGTTCTTATTCTATTGCTTCCGTTTAATTTTTTTGTTTTTTCTTACATGTATTATTATTATTTTGTTTTATTGTTTATTATAGTAAAATCATAAAAAGAAAATTTTTAGGACCTTTGAAATGAAACAATTTTAATTGTTTTTTTTTTTTTTTAAATAATAATTTAACTTTTTTTTTTCTTCATCAACGAAGTTATGAATACATAACACAAAACGGGCAACGACCAACAACACAAACAACAACAACAACAACAATAGTTGTGGTAGTGTGGTCGTTGTTGTATAGCAGTAAATAATAAAAATGAATACGCACAAAATTCACACACGCTCAAACACACAAACGCACACACACACACACACACACATAAAATATATATTTGGAAAAAAGAAAAAAAAAATTTTCTTTTTTTTTTTCCTGATTTAGCATACACTTTGGTTATTTTTTTTTTACGTACTTTTAGTTTTTTTTTTAATTATATTAACACTATTAACTTCTATTAACACTTTAATTCTATTAACTAAATATTATAGGAAAATAAAAAATCAAAAAAAAAAATAAAAAAGAATTTAATTCTTTAATTTTACCACAATTTTTTTTTACCCATTTTTAATTAAGCAATAAAATAATAGACATTTTTTTTTTGTTTCGTTGGGTACCATTAAACAATTTTATTAAAAAAGAAAAAAAAAACAAAATTAAAAAAAAAGAATTATAATCGATTTTTCACATCTACCACCGCGATCCAACATTCATAAATAAATTCATTTGTTTTGTTTTTGTTTTCTTATTATAAGTTAAGTAAAACTTTTCACAACAGCAGCAGCAGCAATTAACCTGAGCGAGCTGTCTGAGTGTCTGAACCAGCCATTATTTTATTATATCGTCCGTCGCCATCGTAGTCTCACACACGTTATACGACCGTATATAAAAAAAAAAAAACAAGAGAAGATTCACACAACGCACTACACACACGCATGCACGCACACAACATACAAACTCATGCATAAAAAAAAAACACTCAAATGGAATGCGTGCGATTGAATATGAAAGAAACATATAGTTTTTCTATTTGTTTCTCTTTTATAATAAATGTTTACCCATTATTCTTATAAACATTCACACACACACACACACACACGCACTATTAAATTTATAATAACAAAAAAAAAAAAAATAGAAAAATCAATAATGCAATGTGTGAACGGATATATAATAATATACTTGATCCTTGATCATCTCGTTTGCATTTGCATCGGTGATGCTGTTTGTTGTTTGTGTGTATGCGTTGAGATGAGTGAAAAATGTTTTTTTTTGTTTTTGTAATAATTATTATAATGGAAATGGACCAAAAAAAAAATGAACTAGGGAGAAGGAACCAAACAAAAAAAAAAAAAAAAAAAAAAAAAACAATTTTAAATAATTAAAATAAAAATTAAATTATATTAGAATCAAAAACAAATTTGTTTAGAATCAATAATAAAAAAAAAACCTGAAAATGAATTATTTTTTATAGATGAATTCGTTTAACCATCACCAAATATACATTATTTATAAACAAATGGTTTTCATTTACAATTTAGAATTTACAGTTTATTATTAGAACAATTTGAGATAAAATTTATTTTTTTTTTGTACCACCACTGTAACATATATGGGAAATGATGAAAAAAAAAACACAAGAGAAAAATATATATATACAGTATGATAAATTCAAAATGGATGCCATATAAAAAAAAATAAAAACAAAAAAAAATGATGACGATTTTTTTTTTATAGCACTGCATGTGTGTGTTTGTGTGTGTGTGTGCAAATGAATTAATGATACATGTGTGAATATTTTTTATCTTATTTTTGTTGATAAAATAATGATTATTATTAAAACAAAAACCATTAACCAGGTACTAATCATGAAATAATAATTATTTTAATGTGTTTTTTTATGTTGTTATGTTTTTTTTTCTATGAATAAATCTTTTTTTTAAAACATTTTTACCCCATCAAACTGTTTATTTTTTCTTTATTTATTATAAAACAATCAAAAACAATGCATCGCCCCCCCCACCGAATTCAACTCATTTTTGTTGCACTCTCAAATGCGTGCCTATGTGTGTGTGTTTAGCATACAAAAACACTCAACTTAACCAAAAAAAACAATTTACCGAAATTTTATTTATATACAAAAATGAAAAAAAAAAAAAAAAAACTATAAACTTTCAATTGACCACCACACAATATTTTCTTATTTTAACCATATGTTAATTTAATTTATCCTCTTCATTTTATATTGTTTTATAGATTAATTTTTAATAATTATGATGCATATATTAATAATTAATAATATAAATGCAAAAACAATTTATATTTATATATATAAAAAAACCATCAATAATGATCAAAAAGGGTGAATTTGTTGGTCAACACTGGAACTGTGAACAACACAAACAAATTAATTGTTATTTTTTCATATTTTACGTTTATGTTTTTTATTTTATTCTTTATATATATATAATAAATCAATAAACAATAAACTATATTCACATATTTAATGGTTTGAATAATTAAATAATGGATTTTATTTATTTATTTATTTAAAAATTAGATTTTTTTCGGTACAATACCTACAATACTTTTTATTTTTTTTTTTATTTTCTGTGAGGATTTTTTTTTTATTTATTCATATAAATTTTGATATTTTTTAGAGTGTGTGCGTGACCACCGCACGAACGCCATATTGGTTGGATGTCAAACGCTCTCTCGCATTTGACACAACAATTATCATGATTTATCATAAATCATGATTTTAAATCAAATGTTTTGAAACATTTATTAAGGTTTAACAAAATTTTTTTTTATTTAGATAATATTATAGATGAAAAAAAGATAATTTTTGGATTAGCCAAGGTAATCGGGGTAGTTATAATTCGGGATGGTTATAATAAGATCCTTTACTACGTGACTAAAAAATGTTACACAGATAAAATATAATTTTTTTAATTTCCTTGCCCTTTCGATACTTATTTAGATGGTGGACTTAAATGGAAAAATGTTAAAAAATCCCTTTGATTTAAATATCTATACCATATTTAAATGTTTATCCATCCATTTGCTTCACAAATGGGTTAATGTTTCTTAAAAGAAAACAAAAATCCACCTGTCATATAGATCTCTGGGGGCAAGGTGAAAGGATACGCGGAAAGGCAATTACTATGAAACAGTTATAAATTCATCAATCAATTGTATTTTATTTATGGAAAACTTATCTAACTATTCGACGACGATATCCCCCAAAGGAGCTCTTTTGTATTGTGTCTTTCAAATAAACATTATTTCATTTTCATATTTAAACATTCATAATATTTATTGATTTATATTTATTTTAAAAAATAGAATAAAATTTTTTTTTATAATATTTGAATATATAGCAAAAATATTTAAAAATTTTATCAAAATGTATTTGTTTTTTTTTTTTTGCTTCTTCTTTAAATAATGAATTAAGCAATAAAATGCAAAAATAAAAAATAAAACGCTTTGAGATTACAATTAAAATTTACGTGATGAGTTTCGCTACTCCTCCGTATTTATAAAATATGAAAAAAAAAAAAAAAAAATCAGCAAAAGCAATTATTTGTATAGGAAGCCGTAATAATAATAATAGTAATAGTATCAGATGTTTAATCGTGACAATTCTTTGAACTCGTTTGAACTTTAACAATCCGTAATTTTTATATACATTTCTAAATAACTAAATTTTTTATTGGGATGTTGATAATGAATCATAAAAATTGTAAAGTAAAGATAAAAACAGGAAATGAGGCAGTTATTTAGAGATTGCATTGTTCACGGTTCGGCATTCAAAAACATTAAAACGGATTATGAATAAACTGTTTTTTGTAACCAATCTTCCATATTAAATGTTGCTGAATTGGTTCCATCAATATCACGTTCTTTAAATATATCTATAATACAAAAAAAAATCATTTATTATCATAATTTTTAATCAATAGATTTAATTAATTAATTAATAATAATAATATAATATACCTATCATTGTTTTAATTTTAACCGAACACATAATGAAATCATCAAATGCTATTTGACCATCACGATCACTATATCGATGTGTTAATGCATTTAATATTTTATTATTTAACGTGTATCCGGCTGAATTTAATGCATCACGTAATTCAAATGCTGATAATTTTCCAGAACCATCAGCATCGTACAATTTAAATACCGCTTTCCAATTGGCAATGTCATTTAGCAATCGATGAAATTCTTCAAATCCTAATTTACCAGATGCATCAACATCAAGCATGGCCACCATAGAACGGCAAACATCTTTGGAAAATCCCGTATTTGAATCAACATCTAAATTTTGTGTTTTTTTTTTTGATAAAGAAAAATACAAAATAATATTAATTATTTTTAAAATTTAATCATCAATATATATAGTTAAAAGCAAATTTTGATAATTTTCGGAAAATTTACGGGATCGGCGATCGGATAATAAATGATCGAAATGATGTGAAATGACCACTGGAAGAGACCTATCAAATGCGGATTGTTAAGGATAATTTAAGCAAAAAAATTAGAGTTTTCGGATTCTTTAAACAAAAAAAGGAAATAAGGAATTCAATTCTTAAGATATCATTCCATTTTGATTTAAAAAATTTTATAAATATATAATAAAAACTTATTATAAAAGTAAAAAAAAAAAACATTGCAAAGCAAACAAAAATATGCATGCAAATTTAACATATAAAAAGCTTGTTTTATTTTTGCTTACCCCCTCACCATTTGTGCCAAAACTTCCAGTCAGTTCAGTCAATAAGAACCAGAACAAATAAAATCCATAATATATATACATGATTAAACATTTACATTTTTAACACTTACACAGGTTCAATTATGATGATTGATTCGCCTTTTCTTTTCTTTCTTTCTTTTCTTTTACTATTTATGATCGTCAATCATACAATTTTTAATAATAGAAATTCCTTGAATGGTATAAAATTCCATTCTAATATATGTTAGTGATAGTAACAAAATAAAAAATTGTATGCAAAATAATGCGTTCATGCGATTCTCGTGCAAGGTTTTAAAAAAAAATTAATAATCTTATATCAGCCAAAAGAAAAAAAATTGGTCCCATCTTATAATTAACATTCTCATTTAATTGAACATATATATTGAAATTATGTATATTCTCTTACGTATTTGAGAAGTTATTGGATTTGGAGCTTGTCTTGGTTGATATTGACCATTTGGCTGCGGTTGTTGTGGCTGCGGTTGTTGTTGTTGTTGTTGTGGATTTAATCCTAATGATTCAGCCAATGGATTATCTTTACAAAAGGCACCACAAATAAGTGCAAGAAGACCACCACCAGGAGCAGTATCACCACCGCCGCCACCTCCACCATCATCATATTGATTTCCTCCATATTGTTGATGTTGTTGTTGATTTGTATAAGATGCTTTTACAATTCCTGATGGACCAAAATCTATATAATATAAAATATACAAAACAAAAAAAAATGATTGATGGATTTATTAAAGTTTTGATGAATGTTTTATGAAAAATTTTATTGTGTTGTTGTGTTTCAAATCCATAGGAAAAATAACTCTAATAAATTTTTATTTTCTATTATTTCTCAATTCACCTGTTAATGAAATAAATTGAAAATTTAATTTAATTATCACTTATATTATTTAAAAAAAAAACATAACAAAAAACAATTTACACAATTTAAGACAAAATACAAAAACAATACCATAAACAATTTAATAAACAAAAAAACCACAAAAAAAACCTTCACATTATTTACTATTTAATTAATTTTTTTTCCATAAAAGAGGACGAGAATAAAAAACAATAACAGACGACAATAGAATAAAAGTTCTATATAAAATTTTACCATCTTTCATTGAATGATCTAAAATTCGTTTTAATTCCATCCAATCAATTTCCATATCATCACCGGCAATTTCACGAAATATTTTCTCAAGTGCACGTTTACGTGATTGACCATCATCACCAGCTTGACCGGTTGCTGTATTCGATTCAATACCATCCGGATCAATAATCTAAAAATTATAACCAAAAAAAAAAACGGTTAAGAAGGAATTATTTTATTCTGCATTTTAACTACATAAATATGGATAGAAAACATTTTTAAGGATATCCACCACCATCGCCCATCGATAAAAAATCTAAAATAAATTAGTTTTTTAATTTGGTCGCTTAGGTGATTTGGTCCATCTTTACCGGTTATTATATTAAGTCATTATTCAATAACCGATCTCACTTTAATTTTCTTATAACACTCAAGAAAATTGGTATTAAAATCAATTTGAATGGCGGCCAACAACAGGCAAAAAACCAAATCACATCGTTTTGAGGTTAATTTAACGAAATCGAAAAAAAAAATGATGGTCTTTAGGAATTAGGTGGTAGAGTAAGGAAGGATGAAGTGGTATGGCAAGAAATGGCCGGAAAGAAAGTGGAGGTGGTGGGCAATAAATATCAATATATCTTGGGGTTGACGGATATGACGGATGGAGGATCATGGAGAAATCATTTGAAAAATAAAGCATCGTTGGAAGCGAAAGCGGGCGGGTATGATGCGTGGTGTGGGGTGGTGGTGTGATGAACCGGGCGGATATTGGCGTAGAGGCGAAGTTAAAATTTATGGGATGGTGTTGTTAGGAGTGTGCTAAGTTATGGGTGTCAGGAGGGGGGGGGGGGGGGGGGGTGAGGAGGTATGAGGAGGTGGATATGGGTTTGAACGTTATGTAATGAAGAGAATGATGTGGCTGAATAACACTTTGTATGTTTTTTGTATGTATTTGGAATTGGGGAGAGTGGCAATGTGGTTGTATTGTTTCAGGCTGCACGTTTAGGTGGGTAATTGAAGACGCGGTTGGTGAGGAAGATTTTATGGTGGTGGGAAATGGTGGAAAAAAATACATGTGGGATGGATAAGTGAATGGAAAAAGAAGAAAGTGGGGGAATTGGAAATGGAATGGAATTGGCAGTCAAGAGATATTAGCAGGCAGTCGATTAAGAACGGAGGTGTTAGTAAGACGGGTGGAAGATGTATGTGGTGTAAAAGCCGTTGAGAATGGAGGGAAGCAGACAGACAGAAGAACGAGGATTGGGTGTTCAAGCATGTCTTCAGCCACCTTACTGCGATTCACTCTTTTTGAAGAAAATTCAGATCTTTTGGCACCAATCGCGCTGCGACTTTCCGCATACCCAAAACATCAACCAAAATATGAAGGACGATGAGCGGTCTCATGAGACATGTTCATTTCTTGGGCTATCTCTCGTCGCAAACTATAATGACGATTCGATTCGAGCACCATTTCCTTTATTTTGTCGACGACGTTTTCTTCAGTTGAAGAGGTCGAAGGCCGTCCTGAACGTGGCAAATCGTTCACTTATTCTCGCCTCCCCCACCCCCCTTTGAACGATTTATACCAATCGTAAACTTGATCGTTTTCGACATGGTTGAATCACCAAGCCATGTTTTTTTGTTCAACATTTCCAACGTTTTGGCACAAGAAATTTCGTTTGAAACACACAAACTCTTTGTTCGATATTTTTATCCATAGTGAAAATCGCAACGCAAACAAAAGGTTAACTTGTTCCTAACGACGTCGTAAACAAAGTAAATGACACACAGCAATAACAATTGACAGAATCCGGAGTTACAGGAATTGCAGGAATATTTTAGGAGTAATTTGAAGATGATAATGATAATGCGGGTGAGGGGAGATGTAATAGTAATAGTGGGATTAAATGCAAAAGGATGGGGTAGTGAAGAAAAATGGAGGTGCACGATGTGTAATATAGGTGTAAGGGAAACGGGGTGGCATTTTGTGGGGTGGGGAGTGTCCGGTCCGGTTTTAGAAGGGGTGAGGTGGATATGGTTGGGAGTAAGAATATATATTGTCAAGGAATGGAGTGAAGGAGTTGAGTTATCGGGAATGGGGATAGGAGAAAATGGAGAAGTGTGGCGGTGGAAATTGGTGGCCGGGTTTTTGTTTGTTGGAGAGGTACAGGGAGAGTTTGGTACGGGAGTATAACGCGGGTGGGGTGATGGATTGAGGATATGTGGAAGGTACTCGGGGTTACGATCGGGTGATCAGGCCCTTGCCTTTATTTGTTTATTTGATTTTGATTTATGTTATTGTGTTTTGTATGTTTTGAGTTTTTTTTGGATTGTAATAGAGATTGTAATTAATTAAAAAAATAAATGAATTTATAAAAAATAAAACTCACCCGATCATCCAATTTGCAAGTACCAACTTCTTCATCATTTTCTCTGTACGGAAGAAATACGGAAAACACAAAATTCATTTAATTAATTAATTCATTTAAATTATAATAATAAAACCTATTAAAAAAAATAAAACATTTTCATTAAATATACAGAGAATTTTCACAAAAAAAAAACAAGAATAGAACAAAAAATACAATGGAAAAATTATAATTAATTAATTAATTAATAATATTTATGGGACAAAAACAAAATTAAGTATATTATATTATTATTACAATATTTTTTTTTTTTCAAAAATTAAATCACCCGGTTGAAGTTTGGCAGGGAATTAAAATATTATTTGCTTGCAAAAAACAATAAAAAAAAAAAAAAAAAAAAGAAAGAAACGTAATTATTTTATTTTATTTTATTTTATTTTTATTGTGTTTTATTTAAAAACTTTTATTTAAACTCTTTTTCTTTTTTTTTTTATATAACAACTCTTTATTTTGTGTATTTAATATATTTAATTATTTAAATTATTTTTTATTTTATAAATCTTATATATTTTATATTTTAAAAAAATATATTTATAATAATAATAATTATTTTATTTTATATTTTTAATTTAATAATTAAAATTTTAAGCAAGAAAATAAATTAATTTGTTCACCAAAAGCACCCAATAACAACAATAAAATTATAAGGGGGTTTGGGAAATAAAAGAATTAATTCGAGAGATTAAAAACAAATGAAGCGCTATCAAAAGAAATGCCTTTTAAATATTGTTGTGTTTGTTTTATTATACATTAATTATTTTTTTTTATTAATACTGTGAGATTACGTTGAAATAATTCCTAAAAAAATTAAAAAAAAAACTCTTAAATTACGTTAAAAAAAAAACACACAAGAACTAAAAAAAAACCATTTAAATAATTAATAATAATTTGGGGATGATTAAAAAATTTACAATTAATATTTTTTGTTAATTTTGAGATTAATTTGAAGAATTTAAAGAAGAAATAAAATATTAATAACGTTTTTCTTTTCTTTTTCTTTTTTTTTTTCATTTTTCTAATGGATTAATTAATTAATTATTAAAATAAAATAAAAAATAACACAAATATATTTATATATATATATATAATAATTTTGCCAATCTACAACCGAATATATTAGTAATAAGCATACTCCATATGATTTTTATTTTCAGAGAATACACGAATTAAAAATTCTCCCTCTTCATTCGGTTCAAATGTTGATGGTACAATTAAATAATTGCCCGGTGGTAATTTAAAACGACAGCTAACCTGTAAAAAAACAAAGAAAAAACAAAAAAAACATTTAACAATTAATTGATTCATTTTTGTTGGGGTTTTTATTGGGTTTTGGAGGAACTTATCGTAAAATTTACTAATTGAATTTGCAGGAAATCTTAAAACAGTTTTTTTTCTATCACAATCTTATGAATCTTTATGACAATTTTCAGGGAAATCCGAGAGAAAATTATGAGATCCTATCCTTAAAATCTAGTGATTTAATTTTCCAGGAAATCTCTGCATAATTTTTCTATCAATCTTATGAATCTGATTCATGACAATTGTCTAAAACATTTTCCAACACGTTCTTTGTGACTAGAATTACTTTAATACATTATTTCATAATCATATTCCCAGTGAAAAAACCAAAAAATAACTTACTTCACGTAAATTAATGAAAGCCGGTGACCGGGCAACGGATGCATTATATTTGAAAAAATTCATTTTCAATGGTTTTTGACCCAAATCACGTTCGGTCACCCGATAAACGGCAAAACCAATTGTTAAACAATCCATACCCATGTTACGACGTGAACGACGATTTTTTTGCATTAGAGCAACAATTGCCGTACACATACCATCATCATCATCCTCATCGGGATCCTCCAATGACATAACATACTGTGGATTATGCCAAAATGTATCTAAATAATTACGACAACCACCGGCCGTTACACCCTCAGTCCATTCACCTTCGTACACCGACATTTCCCATTTCTTTTTGCCACCGCTCACTTGTTCTTCGCTCAACGAATCCGGACTTAAATTACACATTTCCACACGATCAAAATAATTCATCCAATCTTGAAAGGACATCCAAAATTCACCGTCCGTATCGAATGTCAAACCAATATCAATTTTAACGTGTTCCGGAATGAAACGCCATTCGGATGATTGATCACTCCACGGTCCATTCCATTCCGCTTCATTACCCCATGGATTACGCATACGTATCATTGGTATTTTACCCGATGTATTCGGTGTTACGATATCCATTAATTGTACTTTTGTTATCGAATAGGCATGACCTTTGATTAGGCCTTGTGGTGTTTCTGCTTCCAATACAGCCGGATCCGGTTCAATGCTACAACCCATCATTGAATTACGTTCATAGCCTTTCATCAATATACTGAATAGATTTGGTGGTGCCTCTTTTAAATCATACATTTCCGTAACACCACCAGTAAAATCTTCCATTGCCTCACACGTTGTACCACCTTTCAATGCCTCATAAGATCCATGTAATTTTGCATAGGCTTTTTCCAGTAACGCACTCCAAAATTCATTTTTTTCCGTTGAATGCATATATAACAGTTCACCGCGATACGTTGGCAGACGATCATCGATAACGACGTCAATCCAACGACCGTATTGCCAAAAACTGAAAATGAAATTAAAAAAACAAAAGGAAAATTATAAGGTTTGTATTAGAAAAAGATAATAGAAATTAATCGATTTTATTGAAAATTGATGCGTGTCATCTTTGGATTGATAAGGGAAAGAGGATGACCGAAAAGAGGATGGTGACGTGTGCAATAAAACTTTATAAAATATATCCCGCATCCGACATTGTTCGGTATATCGAGATTGATCGCTTAAAGTGGTTTGGTCATGTGGCGATCGTCTACTTTCAAAAATGCTGGACGGAAAACCAGATGGATCAAGCGGAGTGTTGAGTGAAAGACCACAGGGATACGTGAAAGGATGAACTGAACCTCGGATACTTTGCGTTCTTGATCGGTTTCCGACTAGTGGACGGCTGGGTTGAACAACAAAAAACCAATTGTAGATTGTAGGAACGCTCATAAATCATACAAAATTTACGTAATGAATTTTCCTAGAAATTCAATTGAAATCTTCAAATTTAAATGTCTAAAAATGCCTAAGCAAACATCTCCGCCCTATCATTAAATCAACATGCGAAACGCGACACTTGAAATGGATGGAATTAAAATAGTTGGAATTTATTATTTTTATTATTATTATTATACATACCGAAAATGAAATATTCCCGCATAATCTTCAGCAAAACTTTGATCGTCGGGTACAACACGAAAAAATAATTTTGGATCTTGTGTTAAGGTGGCAGCGGCTGCCAATAGCCAACAATCACCAAGTTCACCCTGTTGTACATCAAATCGTGAATAACCTTCAACGAAAAATTGTGGATCATCAGCGATTTCCATGGGACGTAACCATTCAACGTGACGATCCGGTCTACGGGAAAATTGTAATGATGAATCAACAGCTGGAAAATCTGGATCTTCAAATAATTGACCATTTTGTAAGCATTGACTACGTATTGTATTAAAATCTTGTATATCTGTACCGTACGCATGCAAACCACTACTTTTTTCACCCAACTATATAATTGATTATTTAAAAAAATAAATATAAATTCAACAATTAATATATAGAATTTCATATTAGATTATTTAAATTAATTAATTGATTTGAATTGAATTAAGTCTTTATAGACTGAAGATTTCCAAGGGAATAACGCACTTAAATTTTAAATACTAGATCGTTCTAATGAAGGAATGAGAATTGATTTTACCATATAAATTGGACATCCATCAAATGTTTTTAAACGTTTCCATTCTTTAGGACCTTTGTTCAATTTCCCAACATCCACCGAATTACGATTTGATATAATTTTATCATCATCCATAAAATCATCATTCACTACCACTTGACTATTATCAATTGATGGAAATTCATTTGGATTAATTGAACCAATATCAATATTATTATTATTATTAGTATATTGAATATTTTCATATTTTGTTGTATTTGAAATATTTTCTAAATTTTCACATATTTTACGTTCACAGGGTAATTCTTTAATTTCACCAGAGTTTTCATTGTTGTTTTTTTCCAATTGAAATTCTCTTTGTTGATTAAAATTTTCAATTAAATTATTTACAGTTAATTCAATTAAAACCATATTTTTTTACAAAGAAAATTTAATTCACAAACAAAACCATTCAGAAAGCACGACGGAAATATACTAAAAAAAATAAAAACAAAATAAGTTTGTTTTGCATCCTCGCCCGCATATACGACGATATCAACGATCCTTTCGTCGTCGTCGTCTTCGTCGTTATTTCAATTTTTTTTTTATTTTGTCATTCATGTAATTGGAATGTTTTACATACCAATAAAAATTATTTGTTAGACTTTTTTTCGCGTGTCTGGGTTTCTGCGGTGAAGGTGTCGGCGATACGGATGACCTGATTATTATTATTATTATGTGATATCCCTATATACGAGTTTTTGATGAATATATCATATCGTGATGTTATTTATTTATTATTTATTACGTGTAGGAATTAAAAATGCGGATTTAAGAAGGCTATATTGAGCGTATAATGAAGGTGCAAATTTGTGGGCACATTCATGGCGGATCTTTCTTATCACAACATCAATCGGGATTTCGTTCTGGGCACAGCACTATACGACGGCGCTTCTCAAAAGGTCTCAAATGACATATACGTTTTACAATGGATGCGAGGACTATTAGCGCTACAATTATGGTTTTATTGGATTTTTCAAAGGCATTTGACATGATCGCGATCACTCCATCTTGTGTGCGCTAAGCTTGTGAGTTTTTTTTTTTGATTTTTCTCGATGTGCTGTTGATCTGATTTTGAGTTATCTTTCTGGCCGTTCGCAGGTGGTTTGTATATCGGTGACGTTATGTCTGTCTCTTCGCAAATTCCTTCGGGTGTCCCTCGCAGGGGTCAATACTTGCGGTCCGTTATTGTTCTGCCTATGTTCATAAATGATTTGACATCTGTGATTAAAACATTAAAAATACACTTATTCGCTGATGATGTATATACAATTATATTATCATTGTAAATTGGGAAATTTGATGGGTTGCGTACCGCATTGTGTATTAATGATGAATTAAAAATTATTTCTGGGATTGGGTGTACCGTAATCGGTTAAAACTAAATGAGGCTAAATCACAGTCAATAGTGATCTATATATATATATATAAGAGAAATATTGATACGGTGCCCAATAAATAATAAATAAATTTTTCGCTATACAACCAACAATCTGGTTTTAGCGTCCAACAACAGCCTTCTGTTATTAGTTACTTAATTTGTGGCTTTTACGGTGTCGGTAATTAGCCGTACGACCAACCGCAAGCGGAATATACAACTCTGTGTTAAAATTCAGATTCGAAAAATAACCGAAAACACAAAACATATTTTATGCATTCAGTAGGATTCGAACCCACGACCCCAAAATTTCGTTAGAATTTTTAGGTTGGCATTTTTAACATTTACACCACAGAGTTGTACCCAATATTATTATAAATTCCATATGTATGTACCGTACGCGCGGGATAGGGTGAAAAATCTTGGAATGATATTCAATAAAACATTGACTTGGGGGGGGGGGGGGGGATCATGTTAATCACGTGGCTCGTGGGGTATATGGTGGACATCGTATAAACTCTGGAATTATGCCAAAATCACGTCTCTGGCAGATACAAGATTGTATCTGGTTAAAACTCTCTTGATTGATGCCACATCTTTTGTATTGCGATGTTGTAATGTCACCTTTTGATTCGGCTTGTCGCATCAAACTTAATGTTATTTTTATAATTCATGCATCAGATATGTTCATGATCTTCGTCGCTATATACGATCACGTTTCGGCCTATACCTCTGGGGTGTTTGCGGATGCTCGTTGTTGAAATATTACGATTTCAAATGTGTGGCTTTTATATATTTAAATTGATTAAATTTAAGGGACCTATATAGTTATCTATATATACGAATTTATTCGGTTTGCTGCCTCGGCCAGGACCAATAACTTAATTTCGTCCAGACACTTATCCCAGACACATTCATCCCTTTCCCTTTTTGTTCATATGGTGTTCATCTGTGGAACTCCTTACCAATTGCTGTTAAATTTGCAAATACCATTAAAAGTTTTAAGGCGGCTATAATAAATTTAGATAACAGATGGCGCAACTAGCGTTGAGTGTATCGTAACACACCGCGGCCATTTTTTGTGTCTGTCATTAGGCTATAAATTTCAGTATATGTCATTTCATTGAAGTGTAAACAACAAATCTTTTTGCTTTTTGCTTCGAATATGTCGAAACACATGCCTGAAAAAGTTGTTTTGTGCGGGGGGGAAGTTTAATAACTTTCTTTAATTTGAAGAAAATACGCTGCGGCGAAAGTTATCGTTTGTTGGTTGAAGCTTATGCGGTGGACATGCTCCGCAGCACAAGCAACTTGTGAACGATGGTTTGATGGAACGCTTCCGAAATGGTGAAATGGTGACTTGGTGAAGACAAAGACAAAGAATTTGGCCAGGTCAGCCAAATAAAAAATTTGAAGACGAAGAATTGCAAGCGTTATTATGGATGATAATCAACCATATATTGGCAAACGTTTTTACATTTTGTTTTACAAATAAATGCGCCATTTTCAAGCCAAAAAAAAAAAATCCGCATTATTAATTCCTACACCTAATATTTTCTTTTTTTCTTCTCTATTATCTATATATTATTTGTATAATATGGTTTTATTTCCACACCCCCAAAGTACTTGAATGATTTGTTATTTTTTTTTTTTATTAATTAACTGTTGCATTAAAACAATTACATTTTTTTTTTTTTTTTTGTATTTTGTTTGCGTTGTGTCGGTGGTTTCAATTTAATTATAGTTTCTTCAATATGGACAATATGCGGTTGGCGTTAATTTTCTGTTTTGTTTTAATTAAAATAATGCATGTTTTTCAGTTACACCTTAAAAATAAAACACATAAAGAAGATTTTTATGCGCGAATATATTTTTATGGAAAAAAAGAAAAAGAAAAACCTCAACCTCCCTGCGGTTGAGGTTGGTTGGGGTTTTTGTTATTTATCCATGTCTCTATATTATTTGAACTCTATTTAATTTAATGATAATGTTTTTTTTAATTTGTTTGTTATGTTATTTTATTCATCAAATCAAATCACAAGAGATTTTTGTTTGTTTGTTTGTTTACTAATTAAACTATATATAATCCTTAATTTGTGTGTGTTTGGTGGCTTTACGTGACCGAATAATATTTATTTTTATGAACGTAATGAAAATTATTAGAAATATTTTAATTATATAATAGAGTTGATTTTTCTCGTTTAATGATCTAAGGACATGCAGATTTAGATTTTATTTTGAAGGTAATGCCAAAAACCATTAACGCCGTCCGTCAACTCTTCATTATATAAAATGCGATGTGTCACATCACACCACACCACTATACTAAATATTAATTAATATACTAATTCAAATGGGAACTTATGGATATGGGATGGGATATGGATATGGGATTAGACAAATGATTTTTCCCGATAAGTTTTGGAATTGTTTATCAAACCTTCAGATCAAAAAAAAATCAATTCATTTGGTTAGGAACAGAACGAGATATCACAAATTATCCCTTCTAATTTGAATGGAAGCGCCTGGATATGATAAATTGATAAGCGAATGTATTATTAAATGATTTTCCATAAACTTACAACTTTCATATTTTTTAAACTTGGTAATGTACGTGGTATTTCAGCTTCTTTTTTAACCACCATCATTTCTTGTATGGCATTTCCGATGTATTCACTGGCGGCGCCAACCGCTTGATTTAATAATTTTTCACCGGCGCCACGTAAAAATCCCTTTTTTTTTTTTGGTTTTTGAATTTGAATTTGAATTTTTATTAATAACATATATAATAAAATGATTTAAAAATTCAATAGAATTTGATTTTACCTTTAAATCATCCATTTTTTATCTTTATTTTTTTTTTTTTAGTTTCTGTTTTCTGATTTAGATTTTAGATTACGCGCGATATTGATAATATCGGCGTTTTTTTTTCTTCTTTATTTGTATTAAAACTAAACACAAATCGCTTATTTTAATTACAAGATGCCATAATTATTATATTTAATATACTTTATTTTGATGTTTTGCTAAAGAACACCAAAATACGTAATAAAAATTTATATAAGATAATTAAAAAAAAAAACAGGTAAAAAAATATTTCTTCTTAATTAATAATGTAAATTCATTTTGTATATTCATCGTCATCATCACCATCATCATCATTTTAACATCGGCATCATCGCATATTTATATAATAATAAGAATTAAAACGCTGTAAACTTAATAATTAATATATCATATGCGTGTTTTTCTTTTATTGATTCACCTGAAATTAACCATACGGATATGCGATTGGGGAAATGACTTATTTAAGTGACTAATATAATAAATGAATGTGTTTCATATCGCATAATTTATTTTTTAATGTTATTTACCTCATAAATTTTTAAGTGAAATGAATCAACATTTTTAATTATTTAAAATGACAAAACATAAAATATATTGATGGAAAATTATTCAATTTTGAACCCAAAAAACTCAACGTAATCAATTTTAAAACTGATCGCATCGCAATTAGAGAAATATACCGCACTTTCAAATCTTATATGGGAAAATCTTCAAATCTATATATATTAGGAAAATCTTTTAAATCGAATAGAAAGCCCATGAATCCCCGATCAAATCGAATAGAAAACTCATGGAATTTAATACAAATTCCTTAAAACTAACCGAAAATCATCGAATCTATAAGAGAAAATTAGGAAATAGAATAGAAAACTTCTGAAAACTTTAAGAGAAAATAATGAAATTTAATATAGTAAAGCTATCAAATCTATTAGTAAATCATAGAAACTAAATTGAAAAGTCATCAAATGGATTTGAAAATCTATTACAAAATCTTTATAGAATAGGAAACTCATATGAAATCTAATAGAAAACTCATCGACTCTGTATTATACAAAATCTTGAAATCTATTAGGAAAATTTTGTAATGGAAAGAAGAAAGAATCACTGCAAAGGCCTGTTCTAACAATTTTTCGATATGGGGCTGAAACCGAGTTGCATATACGGATGCATCCAAGCATGCATTTGGGCCAATTTTGTTGCAGCAAGACTTCGATGATGGTGAATTACACCCAGTGAAATATTTAAGCATTAAAACAACTGACGCCGAGAAAAATTATCACAGCTATGAATTAGAAGTTTTAGCAATCATCAAGGCTAAGGATTAAGAAATTTCGGGTGTATGTGCTAGGACAACCATTTAAAATCGTAACGGATTGTATAAGGCATTCGAAGCAACAATGAAAAAGAACGATATCCCGAAGGTTGCACGTTGGGCATTGATTCTCCAGGAGTACGATTTTCAGGTAGTGCATCGTAGTGCAGTTAAAATGAAGCATGTTGAGGCGTTAAGCAGGATTTGTTTAATACGCAGGAACCTTCGGTAGTACATAGTATTAAACGCGCCCAAGCAAATGATGTTGGTTTGTGTGAAATCAACGAACTATTGAAAAGCTAGGATTACAAAGATTACGCTATAAAAAATGGGATATTATGTTGTGGCTCAATCAATCGCCTGCCGTCCCTGAGGTGGTTCTATAGTACAATATTTGTCACTGGAATCGTAAAGCAGGAAAAGCACTATTAGAACGTGCGACGGCAGTCGATTTACAAAAAACACATACCAGCTTACTGGTCACATTTTAATATGCCAGAGGGTAACAGACGGAACCACCGAAACAGGCAGTGCGACTCAAATTATTAAATTATTTTATTTTGTAATTACTTTAAATATGATAAATGTATAAGTATGGCTAACTGAAATTAAGTGAATTAAATAAAATATAAAAAAGAAAAAGAAAAGAAATTCACATAGCGTATATCTATTTATTTATCCATAAAGGTGAATGAAAATTTCGTCATTGTAGTTCCGGAACTCATGCATCATTCGATAATAAGAAAGGCGCATAAAGACGGGCATTTCAGGTCAAAGAAATTAATTGATGTTATTGAAAGGGAATATTACATCCCAAATTTAAATGAGAAAATTCAAAACGTAGTGCAGAATTGTATAGTATGTATATTGGCAGACAGGAAGTTGACCAAACCGGAAGGGTTTTTGCATCCAATTCAAAAGGTTCCATTCGCCATTCGATACTTGCCATATGGACCATTTGGGACCGTTTCCATGAACCAATAAGAACTACCAATATATATTGACAACGGTTGATTCGTTTACAAAATTCGTTTGGATATTTCCAACCAAAACAACTACATCGGCAGAAACGATAAGCAACTTAAAAGTGTTAACCAACGTATTTGGTAATGCAAGGAGAATTATAACCGATAGAGGTCAACGTTTCCGGCTGAAATATTTAAAGAGCACAGCAAAACCGAGAACATTGAAGTGGTATATACGACTACCGGTATACCTAGGGGTAATGGTCAGGTTGAGCGTATGCATCGGGTGATTATAGCAACCCTGACCAAATTGTCTCTTGAGAATCCGGATAAATGGTATTTACAGGGAAAACTGATGAAGTATATCAATGTAAAATGAAGAATTCGATTAGAAAACTCATGAAATTTAATAGGAACTTCATAAACGCAACCGAAAATCATCAAATCTATAATAGAAAATTATACTATAGAATATAGAAAACTCTTGAAAATTTACAAGAAAATAATGAAATTTAATTGGAAAAACCATAAAATATCAAGAAATCATGAAAAAAAAAATAGGAAAACTTGGATTTGAGAATCAAAGACTTTTATAGAACAGTAAACTCATATGAAATCTAATAGAAAACTTATGAAACTTACTAGGAAATCATGAATTCGATTAGAAATTATATTTAAATTTAGGAAAATCATCAATTCGATTAGAAAACTCATCAAACCGATTAGAAAAACCATCAAATCTATTACAAAATAATCATATATCTAATATATAGAATAAACTTATTTTTATCTAATAGTAAAAAAAAATCATAAAATATCAATTTGGAACGGAAACGGAACGAAATTCTCTAAACATTTAAACATTTTTCTTATAAAAAAAAAAAAAAAAAAAACGTATCATGTGATGTGAAAATGCGTTTATTGCTTATACTTACTTGCTTGCTTTAAAAAAAAAAAAAAAGATATAATAAATTAACATTTTTTTATCATTACATTTTACATTTTTACCTTCACAATTCTTTTAATATATCATTTAAAAAAAAATCTTATTCTTTACCGTTACAGTTAAGTAACAAAAATGGAAGTGACGTAACGACGACGTTGATGTCGATGATGATGATGATGATAACAAAACGACCATGAAAATTGAGATACTTTTGCTTTTGAGATATTTTTTTTTTGTATGTAAAATTTATATTATTTATTATAAAAAATAAAATTCCAAAATGGAATTGAATTAATTTTATTATTTAGGGCAATTATACAATTTCTATTTATGGACATAATTTTATTTAAAAAAATCCACGACGATACAACTAAAAATTTAACCAAACAATGGTAAATAATAAAATGTATTTAAAAAAAATAAAAAAAAAACAACAAAATGACCGCATTTTTTTTTTTTTCACACTGTTGTTAATTATCAAGGTTTTGGTTGTTTTAATACTATACATAAAAAAAAAAACCATCCAAAACCTTGTAAATTTTTTATATTTTTTTTTTTTTTGATATACAAAATTAAAAAAAAAAGAAGTTTAATTAAATCATTTTTTTTTTTTTTTTTTGCATGTGTTTGTGTGAATTTTTGTTGAGTTTTTGGTTATTAAATAATATATACATAAGAATAAAAGATACAAAAATAAAAATAAACAATAAAAAAAAACAGCAGAAGTCGCAAAGAAATATTTATATATATATAAAAAAAAAAAAAAAATAAATTCCATTTATAAAATAATAAAAAGAAAATGACATCATCAAAAAATGCGAATAATTCTGAATTTCCTTTAAAAAAAAAAATAAAATAAAACACAGAAATAAAATAAAATCAATGGTTTGTTCTTATTTTTTTTTTTTTTTTTTGTTTTTTACACAGAATGTTGGCTGATGTTGGCTCTACCAAAAATAAATAAATGATGTATATATTATTTTTGTTGGGCGTCGTTCGTTCGGAGATCATTACACAGAATATTAAAAAAAAAAAAAATGTTCCAATTTTCAAATTGTTTCTATGAATTTACTACAAATCAATATTTAAAAAAAAAAAAAAAACTTATTCCTAATAATTATACATTACTATTATATTAACACATCATTACAAAATGTTCTTTCACAGGTTTTTTCACACAACAACAACAACAACAACTAGCACAACAAAAATTATAAATCACGTTGCAATGGAAAACACAAAACACAAATTAGTATTTTTTTTTAGCAATTTTCTTACGCCAGGAAAATATAATAATTACTACAGTATTTATATTTATTTATAATAATAATAATAAAAAAAAAATTGTATCGTAAAAATGAATTTAATATACACACAATCAATTGAAATAACAAGTCTTTATGATGATGATGACTATGACTACTGAACTGAACAAACGAACGAAACTAACGAACACACACGAGGGAAAATTCACACGAATTCTAGTTTGAGGGGGGTAATAATATTATATTTATTTTATACTATACACAACAACACCCCCAAAAACATTTCATATCGTCGGGTATCCATAAGATTGCGGGTTGAAAATAGGGTTGCATGCAAGATAGATACACAAAAGGTTTTTTTTTTGCTAAAAATGCAAAACATGCCAAAAAATGATAAATTAAATCATTCCATAACATTTTAACGGTTTTTTTTGTCCATAAAACCTTTGATTAATTTTTTTTTTAATACTGATAATATATAAAGAATAATCCTTCCTTTCCATCATTATCCATCAAGTCAAAACGTTTCCTAGTCTTTTTAATTAACAAATTTATCTTTATTATGACGTGTACAAAAACTAAAATATGTTGATGTACGAATTGGTTAATATGATAGGAAACCAGTCTATCTCCAGACAATTGACAGACAATCGTATAACATTTTAATTTATTTCATGGGATAATCTTCCAAGGGATATCGCTGTTGAACTGTTAAAACGAAGATAGATTGACGAAAAAAAAAATATCACGTATCATCGATTATCTTTTACTTAAATGTTTATGGGGATTATCCAACTATAATTGATTCTTGTTTTCTTTATTGAATATATACAATTTTCGCATACAAACATATAACAAATAAGAAATACGGCGGCAGTAAACTATCGTCAATCGCGTGTTGTTGTCGTCGTGGGTATCATCAAATAACTATACTATACTATATATATAAATAATATACTCGGTCGGTCGGTCGGTATATTAGATTAGATGATGATAAATAAACGACGACGACGACGACGACGACTAAAAAAATTCTTAACCTGTTGTTGTTTTTGTTTTTGTTTTGTTTTTTTTTCTATCAATATTTGCTGCGAATGGCAGCAAATAAAAACAAAGATTTGCATCTCTACGGTGATGCATAATCAAAACATATATCCGCAATAATAATAATAATAATACGGAATAAATATATCTTATATATTGTTTATATATAATAAATTGGGTCATATTCATGTATAAGATATAGAGAACGAACGAGAAATTCTATATTCAAATCAATCGTTTTTAAATTAAATAAATAAAAAAAAAAAAATACTTACACTCCAATTATAAATTGGTTGATCTTCAATTGGTACTAAAATTGCTTGTATTGGTGTTTCCGTTTGTTTTAAAACATCTGCTTCATCAATGCTATCAATTGAACGGGTATTTGAATCACCGGTCATTGCCCATCCTAATGATGGATATAAACTACCCGTTGATGATGATGATGTTGATGATGGTGATTTAACATTTGGATTTGGTACTTTACCAGGTGAACAATCCGGTGAAAATCCATATGATAATTGCATACCAATATTTGCGGATGTTGGTAATGGTGGTGGTGGCATTGCAGCACCACTTGATTGTGATTGTGATGCGGTTTGTGGTGGTTGATAAGGCATTGGCATATAACCAGCACCACTTGTACCACCATATGGTAATGGTGGCATTGGCATAGAGCCACCACCACCACCGCTACCATAACCACCACCACCGCTACCACCAAAATGATAACCTGTTGGTGCTGATGGATATAAACTTGATACACCTGATGATGCATTACTATTTATTGAATGGGTATCTTCAGTTGGTGGTGGTGGTGGTTTAGTGTATCCCATTGCCGCCATATTATGCCATCCATAACCATTTGAATGGTAATTTTTTGGATATTTTGTAAATGACATTATTAAAAATTATCACCTTATTTTTTTGTTATTTTATTTTACTAACAAAAATGACTAGATTAGTAAAGTAATAAATGACTAAATAAATTTATAATAATTTTTCTATTGAAATATTCACAAATGTTTATTAATCACTATATATTTAAATATACACACAATAAAAATTAATAATATTAATATAAATATTAACAAAAAAATAAAATTGTAGATAAAAAAGAATGTTAAAAATGACGAGCGTTGTTGAGTCAATTTAAATGCACAAAATCAAATCACCGAATGCGAATTGCGAATGCGAATCGGCGAATCACCCACAAAAAAAAATTAATTTTTTTTTTATTGTTTTTATTTTATTTGGTGTGAAAATGCGAGCAAAACAAATCGGGGCAAAAAAAGAAAATTATTTAAAAAAAAAAAAAAAAGAGAAGCGAAAAGGAAAGAAAAATGGCCGTTTATATTACAAAAAAAAATGGATATTGTTTATTATTCCATGGTTGATATTGTATTTGAAAGGTTTTCTCTTTATTTACACCCCCACATTCAATTTTCATTGCCGCCATTGCAAAAAAAAAAAAAAAATTCTATTGTGTGTTTCGTTTTTCATTTACCATAAAAATATTAAATTAAATAACTAATTAAACTAATAATAAAATGATATAAAATTAAAAAAAAAAAACGTGTTAATTATATACTTAATTAATAAACTTTTGTGAAAATAAAATAAATCGTAATTTATACGTTTATTCTTTAATTAAATAATAATAGAAGTAAAATTGCCGGTTCATCAAATTTTTTTTATTACTTTTTTTACTTCAATTCTCGTATTTCTAATTTTAAACCTTTATTTAAACGTTTTTTGTTTATTTAGAAAGTTTAATTTTATTTATTTTTATAATAACTTTTCATATTATAACTAAAAAATAGTGTAAAATTAAAATTACGATTAATTAAATTATTACGAATCATTTCGTCCGGTATCAAATTACATTACAATTATGCATATACCATATATGAAAATCGTAATATTTACATTAACCATTTTAACCTACGCAAATATTGGACATGGTGCAAATATAATGGAAATTTTACGTGATGCAATAGGTACAGCTGAATCTGTATTCGGTGATGTTTTTAGAAATGTAATTGGCATTGCAGGAAAATTTAAAAATGTACATGAAATATGGGATGCAGCCGTTGAAGAGAATTGTATTTATAAATGTCCAGGAGGTTTGTATATTTTACATTCATTTTACTACTGTTGCTTATTGCGATTACTTTTGGGTAATAATTATAATTGAGATTATGATTTTTTTTTTTTTTTTTTAGATAAAAAACCGGTTACAAATAAATTCCATAAACCGTCGGCCGATGGTTGTGGTTCATTAGGATTAAAAATTAATACAGATTATTTACCGGCTATCGAAATGAAAAATTGTTGTGATGAACATGACATTTGCTATGATACATGTAATAAAGATAAAGAATTATGTGACATTGATTTTAAACGTTGTTTATATAATTATTGTGATAGTTATCAAAGGATTACAGCAATGGCTGGTACTGATATTATAATGAAAGGTATAATTTTCTATTATATTGTAAAACATGATGTGTATAGTCACTTTTATTATTATCATGTGATTGAATTGAAAAATTTCTCTTTGGTTGATAGGTTGCAAAGCAGCTGCTAAAATGTTATCAACTGGAACGACAACATTGGGATGTAAACCGTATTTAAATGCTCAAAAAAAGGCTTGTTATTGTCCTGGAGAAGGTGGCGGCGGCGGAACAACTCATCAAAATAATCAACAACAATATCATGATACAACAAATACAAAAAAAAATAATTACAATAATAGAAATAATGATAAATATGAAAATGATAAAAAACAAAAAGATCAACCACCGCCAAATTATGGTTGGAAGGATCCCAATGAAATTTAATAACGATATACGATAAAATAAATCATGTGTGTGTGTGTGTGGGACTGCGATGAGTGACTGAAAATAAGAGATTAATTTTTTTTCATTGTTTTATTCTTTTGAATGTGTTTTTTTTTATTATTTATTTATATATTTGTATATGTACTTAATTAAATGAATGTTTGTTTTGTTTTTAATTTAAATAATGAGTCGCCATGTCGGGCCAAATATCATTTATTATTCTAGAACGTTATTTCGTATATAGTCAAATGAACTTCATGTTCAAGTTCAATTTATAACAAAAAAAATAACATTTATTAGGTTTTTCCCATTGTATATCAAAATTTCAATCCAATATTGGTTAGAAACAGAACGAGTTTTTAGCTTATAATCCCTTAGTTGTGTATGGAAGCTCTTGAATTAGTTTATGTTGTGATTATTAAACAGAAGTACCCTCCGAACTAAAAGCCGAACTCCATGTAATCCTGGGGACTATTACAGAATAACCGGGTTTCGAAATGGAACAGCAGAAAAGGAAACGTTTTTGTTAATCGGGAAATTTTTCCATATCCATTAAAAAACAAACAAAAGTAACTAAAATTTTAAAAAAAAAAAAATTGTATGTATATTATTAAATAAGTATAAAACATTCTGCATACAAATAATTAAAAATCCAATTTACATTTTACCGACAATAATTAAAATTCTAATAAATGTTTTGTAGAACCACCACCACATTGCATTGAAGCAACACTCTGTTGTGTTTTATTATTATTATTATTATTATTGGAAATTTCCTGCAATTCTATTTAACACATAACAATAAAAAAAAATTAAAATAAATCTCAATGTTTCTTCCATTTAAAAACAAAAAAAATACAATTAATTTATTTACCTGGTGGTAAGTGTAATTTTTCAATCATAAAATTTTTACGTTTCAATTTAAATGCTAAATCATATGATTTTTGGGCAAATGGTGATAATGTATTTATAGCACCTAATTTCGTTATCGAAAATAAACCAAGATATTCCTTAAAATATGTATTTGTTTCCTTATCGGATCCGGCAAATGATTCCAATTCAATGGATATATCAACTAAATTTCGAATTCGATGAATTACCATTGGATTCTATAAATAGAAAAAGGATACTTGTTTTAATATAAAAAGGATACTTTTTTTAATATAAAAAGGATACTTAATTATATTATAATCAACTTACATTAAACTTTAATAGATGCATTGGAATTGTAATGCACGTTACGGTTAAATAATTTCGAACCAATCCTTTAAGTACGGTTAAAAATCGACATAAATCATTTAGATAATTTTCACCATACCATATTGGTGAACCTAATGAATTTATACAAATTCGGACTATATTTAAATCGATTGTACTATTTGAAGTTGCCGAACCGTATGGTATTTCATATAATTTATCCGATGTAAGTTTATCCTGTATCGATTGTAAACATTTTAAATAAATTGGATTGGTAAAGCCACAATTCGTTGATGTTGATGTTGATGATGATGATGATGATGAATTGAATTGATTCAATGGTTCTTTCCCATCAAAATAAATTATATCCAATTTATTTATATCCGCCGGATCGATTATCTTATTCAAATCAAAATAATGTTCGGCAGCAATAATATTATTTTGTATCGGTAAATGATGTTCATTATTTAAATTTGGTAATCGATTGTATCGCCAAGCAATACGCATTGAATCTTCTTGTTCATCCGTTTTATTAATATTATTGTTATCAACAGTAACAGTATTTCTTAGTGGTTTTGGCATTGGAATCTTTGTAATCTGTCCAATTCAATAAACTATATATCATTACAAAAGAAAACCTATGCTGTTAAAATATTTTCTCAACTTACAATTTTCCTTGGATCATCATCCAGTGATGCTAAAAATATTCCATGATCATGTACAGCACCTTCGGCTATAAAAAATTTACTCAATACATTTGAGTATGTTCCATATTTATCTTCTTCAATTAATAATATTGAACCCATTGGTAGTCCACCGTCTATTAAAAAAAAAATAAAATAAACCCCCAACATTGGAAAATAAATCAATATAATATGAATTCATTCAAAATTTTTAAGCCCAACAAAAACCTACTTAATATTCCATCTAATGAAATATTTCCCGTTGATGTTAATAGTAAACCATTTCTCAGTGATGTTTTAGTTCCGGGTACTGAATAATTAATAAATTTTTTTTGAAAACTCGACATTGGAACAATAATTCGTTTGATTGTTTACTTTTTTTTTTTTTTTGGTTTTTCTTTTTCTTCTCTGGCAGTGGCAACAAAAACAGCATCAGGAAGCAAACCAAACACTATTATTATAATAAAAATCCATTGAATATTGAAAAAAATAATGCAAAAAACAGAACAATACACGAGCTCTGTACAATGTTTTCAATAAAGAATTAAAAAAACTGCAATAATTAAGTTGTATACACTTTCTTGCAAAAGATTTACACTGAAAATATTTAAAATCACCTTTATAATTATCGATTAAGTAGATTTTGGTACGACACCTATTTAAAAATGGTGTAAACTTTCCCTATCTCTCTGATCAAAGAGTGAAATTTGACAACTTTTTTTTGTACATGCCGGCTATCCTCCATTTTTATTTGCATTTATACCGCTTTCATACCAAATTTTAAGAATCCACATTAGGAGGGCGGATTATTTTGATTAATTTTTGTTATGGACTTAGTGGCGTATTCTATTCTTTGACCGTTTGGGGTTCAAGAGAAATTGAAACAGTTTGTATGGGGGAAATTTTCATAATTATTTCCATAATTATTAATTAATCCATAATATATAGTAATAAAATCAACGCATAAGAAAGTTCACACTCCTATTTAAATTATATACACGCTTTTCACGCTTCAATTTGTTGTTTTTTGGCTGTTCCAATATTGATATTGTGAACAATGAACACAGTATATTTTGAATAAAAGATTTACGTAATAATAATCGGCATAAAAAAATTTTTTTATCACAAAAAAAAAAAAAAACAATAATTTTTTATAAAATAAAAATTAATTAAATAATTTAAATACTTTTTCTATTTTTTTGTTTTTTTTTTTAATATTTTTATAAATTATTTGGAAAAATTATGAGTCAGACATCAAAAGATACTACTTCTGAAAAATCATGTACAATGTGTCAACGTTTTGGATTAAGACCATTTACAAAGCATAACATTTTATTTTATTACGTTCCATTGCATAGTTTAGCAACGTATGGAGGACTTGCCGTAAATGTTATGAATCCTGTATTGTTTAATCGGTAATTTTATTTTTGTTTTACATTTGCTATAAATTCATATATATAATTAATTATACCTCTATGTCTATATTTATATCAAAATTAAAACAAACAAAAACTTTTATAGTATATTTCCGAAACGTGATTTAACGAATTTCCTGTTGATGCACACAATTTTGGGTGGTACATTATATTTTTATAGTCGTCCGCATTTACAAAGTGTTGAACCTAAAAAACGTGTTGTTTATAGGTAATATAATTATTATTTGTTTCATTTAATATTATGTGATTAAAATAAGAATAATTTTTTGTTTGTTTACAAATTCTAGCATTCTTGGAAGTTCATTATTTGGTTTGGGATCCGTTTTATTTTGGGCAATTATGCGTAGTGCTGTGCCAAATAATAATTGTACATCAACCGTTATAGGATTAACATCTGGATTTGTTATTGCAAAATTAGGTTATGATTACGTGAATCATGTCGATTCATTGGCAGTATCCAAATCAAATTAATTATGAAATATAGCTGTATCATTTGCAGTTTAATAAAAAAAAAAAATAAATAGAAGAAACATATGCAGTAGTTATTTTCATATTTAATATTATATTTTTACTTTGTAGATCATTTTTTTTGTATTGTCCTTTAACTTCAGATAAAACAAAAAAAAATTGTTATATTCAACTTTTGTTTTTAGAAGATATGCGTTTATAGCTTAATGTTGTGCTGTTCAAAACTATTTTGAGGTTTTATATTAAAGATTTTTAAGTTTTAAAAATTGGATATGTAAAAAACCTTTAAAGAGCATATTTTTTTTTATAATTTATTAAAAATCATTTACTAAAATACTATTGATTTTTTTAATTAGAGTTTACAAAATTTAATTTGAAAAGATGTAATAAAGATGGAAATATTGAATATTATGTAACCAAATAAAATCAGATTAGAGTAATATGTATGTAGAATTTATATCTGTCTACCTGTATATGAACCTAAACAATGAACGCATATCGTGATATTGCAAATATATTAATGATAAAATACATATATTACATTATTAATATTTTTATACAAGATATTATTTAATCTCCGTTTCGTTCTGGTCTTGAGAAGGGTTGAAGTAAAAACATCATAACTTGCTGGAGAACTCACGATGAGTTAGAATAACGGTTGCATTCGATATAGATAATTAAATTCCTTAAAAACTTCCATTATCGATCAATGGGGGTTGTCTTTATTTGTATTGTATTGTATTTTTTGTCTACATTTTTTATCTATAACGCATCTAAACCCCGGTATTAATAAACTATTATTAGATAGTAAGCATGCCATTGGATATACCCAATGCTAACGGACATTATACATTGTTTCAAGTGCATCCCATCATTATAATGACATTGCCCACTCTATTATAACAAAATGCATAGACCTTATATCGATATATGATCATCTTACAAACAAAACGTTACGAAATAATATACCATATTGCCTTAGCCGAGAAAATACGTGGTCATAATAAGACCGTCAAATTCCCAGTTAGTTTACTACCGCGCTGAGGCTGAAGGTTATTTGAATACGCTATATAGTTACGTCGTTATATAGATACCCTAGTCCTATACGTGCTTAAACGTAACGAAAACGTTCCGAGAAGGTTGCATTAAACGCACAAACCAATTGCGTTTCAAATATCAAATAGGTTTTTAGCGCGCATAAGAAAGAAATTATAATAAGTATAATGTATATTTCGTTTCACTTTACAATCATTATGTGCAGAGTGCCCGGCAGTACCACCCCACAAAGCCGAACACAACGTATTCCTGGGACTATTTCCAGCAATAAATCGTTCCGAAAGGAAGGGTTTAACTTCAATCCCTACCGAGTTACAGCGGGTGTTCATTGTTCAAAAAATGATGTTCCTTGAAAAACATGCGAGTTCACTGATTAACTTATAACTTCCAAACCGTTTAAGTTAGAATAAAATAAGATTAGATACTCTATTTATAGGTAAATGAATTACCTTTAATTTTGTTCCAGAAACATATTTTTTGCTATCTAGCTCTCGTTTGGAGTTATTGATCCTCAAAGTGAAAAAATCTGATATTTTTCCATCAATTTTTTTCAGAAAAATTGATTTTTCCATCAATTTTTTCAGAAAAATTGATTTTTCTCAAAATTTTGCGGGGGTACAAAATTTTTTTTTTCCTTCATAACTTTTGTACACCATAAAATTACCTCAAAGTCTATACCATAGATAGTTAAGTGCTGTGACTTATAAATTTGGAGTTATTACATGATTTGTAACGATGAAACTACAAAAAAATCTCACGAATGTTGGAGGAATGCCGGAAAATTCCCTTCTATATGGCTTTTAATAATGGCTTAATATAATATAAGTCATTATATATACATACGTAACATCAATATAAGTGCTAAACGCATTCTTAATGTTATAAAATGGCATATATTATTATAGAATATCTATCTATATCTATTCATATATTATATAAATCTTTGTGTATACATATTCCACATAGAATATAAAAAGTTTGATTTTTTTTATAAACATATATAATAATAAAAAAAAACTTCCAACGACAAAAATAACAAATTAGTTGCATAAACTAACTGTCAATGCCATTTTAAGTTAAAAAACTTCATCATTTATCACTCGGCATATAGAATAAATAAATATACTAGAAGCCCGAATATGTAATCCTAAAATAGATATATTTGTTTTATGTACAATAGATATATATCGCATATATTATAATCTATATTATAGTTCATAGTTTTTTACGAATGGCGATTTTAAAAAGATATGTATATATATGAAATCAAACGAACTATATATATAAGAATCATCCATCTAATCATATCTTTATAGTGTTAATATATATATATATATATTGCATATATATGATCCAATATAAAGAAAAGGTATCATATATATATACCTATATATATTAGACGGGTTATTCTTATTCGAAGTTCAGATTCGCATCCCCTAACGATTTTACATTACATACGTTTTATACGAAAACACACGAAAAATGTATGACAATCAAGGCTTATATGTGGTATATTTTGTAACAACCAGGCAATGGAATATTTAATAATGGAATATTTAATAATTATGTAGCGAAAGAATAGAAAAAATAAAATAGAATTTTTCTACTTCGAACTATATACTGTTTGATATGGCAAAGCACGATATAAAAATCTACTATTTTCTATTCATTTCTACTATCTTCTACTGTTATCTACTCCAATCTACTCTGAAAGTAACACAAATAAGGACACATAACATTGCAAAAGGGCTGGTTAATGAGCGCAAAAACACGGATCCTCCGAATCCCTTTTTTTTACTCTGCATTTTCCTACGCCTTCGCCCCCTCAAAAATGCGGAAATTTCGCAAAAAAAAAAAAAAAAAAACCGGATATTTGTTAATAAGTTTGAAAAGCATTTAAGTCTTCTTGTGATGTTTGACTTGTTGATAGTAGCTGAATATATAACATCCGGTCCGGACTGAAGTGTTGCATTAATCTTTGTTGATGTTTGACGGCATATATACCTTTCTATATATATATTTATTAACGGTTTGCACCTTTGAATCCTTGTGTAGCTCGTTTTTGATATACCAAAGGTACGCATTTAATATGCTTTTCTTAGCACCTTGTTCTGGAAGCGTTGTATTACTAATATATATATGTTATACTGTGGGCTTGGTACAGAAAATAGTGATTAATTATTAAAATATCGAAAAATCCCTTTATATTATCGTTTAATTCTGTAATGGAGTCGAATTGACCAAAAATTTTGAGAATTTTTTCGAATTGTTTTGTATTCCAACGGATACAGCGACAAACAGAGATAGATTCTTTTATTCAATTTATAGTTGGAATTAATATTCCTTACAATAACGATTTAAACATTGCTTGAATATATTCAAAACATTTAAGTATCCAAATATCGAGATAATATAAGATATTAATGTCACAAAATAAATCATTAGAGTTAAAATTTCATATGTAGGTGATGGGCAAAATTAGATATCATTTTATTTAAAATAGCTGCTATGATATATTGCGTATTTTTAATACACACGCATTATTCAAAGTGTTAAGTTGATCCGTCAGATGATCTACGATGTAATTTGAAAAATCCAAAATTTTGAATCATTTTAATAAAATTAATAAACGAAACCTCTTGAATAACACCGCAACTTTATATTAATTTAAATGCGCGTGCATTATATATAGTATACCTGTTTATATATATTAAAATACCTCAAATGAGTTATAAACAAAAAATGATTAACTTTAACTTTTACTTTTTTTGTCAGTTGGTTGTCGCGTGGTTCGCGGTGGTGGTATGTCTTATATCCGCTATATAATCTATATATACCCTTTTATGTTTTGTTTCTTCCCTAAATTCTTTATATTTAACAAATTCTTATATTTTTTTACTTTTTATAAATTTGTTGATACATTTAAAAACAAAAACAAAATAGACATTATAAATATAAGATAAAAAGGTAAAAAAAATTTAAACACACGCCATGGTTAGCGTGCATTTTATTCATATTATTATTATAGATAGACTTAAATATAAATATATTATTAATGTATATATATTGAGTTCGCATTGAATATAACACACAGCAGGATTAAAAGATTTAAGTTGATTCGTATATGTATAACAAATAAATTGAACCGATGAAAATTATAGTAATTTTTGCATATCGAAAGCCATTCTTTGCTTTGCTAAAATCAGCAATTCGGATTTCGTGAAAAGCATACCACTTATTCACATCAAATATTGAGGATCACAGAATCAGTTAAAAACAATATATGGTTAAGAAAAAGTCAACGGGTCTGCGGTTATGCTATCGACATTGAGAAGGCTCGATTCAATATGGCACGATGCGGGCTACTTCACAAAATGCATACAATCCAATTTTCATATCCAATAGTCCGAATAATAAAATCCTTCCTTTTGCAAAAGATTCTTTTTTGTGCAAATACATATGGGGGTAAGTCCAATATATACACGGTCTAGAGGTCGGAGTCCCCCAGGGTAGCTGTCTGCGAGTCCAATACCATATAACATTTTCACATCTGACATTTTTGTACCTCAATGCGAAATGGCATTGTTTGCTGATGATCATTTGGCATTTTTCACAGCAAATGTCAACCCCACCTCCATCATATACGGTATTTAGAAAAGGGAGCAAAATATCTAACCGCGAATACTATATGCGAAATGGAAGCTAAGAATAAATTGCGACAAATCGCAATCAATTTTTTTTACGAAAAGGCGGGGCGCCAAAAGGTATCTACCTAGCAGGGGAATAAAAAAATAAACAACATCGAAATACCATGGAAAACCGATTTAAAATATTTAGGAGTAATGCTGGACAAAAAACTAATATTTAGTTCACATATATATCGGATACGTGAGCTAGAGACAAGGCTCAAAATAGCTAATACGCTTAACATACCCCATACTAATACATCGCAATTCGAAATTAAACGCTAAAAACAAGATGCAAGTGTATACAAGCATAATACGGCCGCAGTCTTAATGTATATGGTAGTGACGTACATGGGGGAAAATGTGCAAAGAGCCAGACAATAAGGCACCTACAGGTAATTCAAGACAAATGCCTTAAAATAATAAAAAATCTGCCATACTACTACACAGCACACAAAAACTCAGCATACCGAAACAAATATCAAAATGATACACGAAACCATAAACGAGCAAAATAAAAAATTTGTTACATCATGCCATATTAGTTCCAATAATCCGCTCATCAAACAATTAGTAGAATAAACAGCCCAACTAATAAAAATAATAGTGATGTTAAGAGATTAGTTTTTAAGTTCTCATCTGGAACAGCAGTTCCCATATCCTTCTCCCATCCTTAACTCATATGCAAACACAAACAACAAAAATTCCTTTCATAAAAAATTCCTCTTGTATAACATTAGATTAAGTATAATATAAGGTATTTTAAGGTATTTTAATAAGTGTAGGTTTAGAAAACTAATAAAGGTTTTTCTATTGTTTTCCTTTGAAATTATAAACCAAATGTTAAATAATTAGAATATATATACCATACACTAAACAAAGATGAAAAACTTTAATTAAAGTTAACCTCCTAATATAGTTTAAGTTAAATATAATTATTATATGATGTATAAAATGAAATGGCATAATAAAAATTGTATCTATCTATAGTAATTTTTGAGTTGTTTTATTATAATATAGGTTTCTAGGAATGAATAATATATAAAATTTTGCACAGAAAACGAACTGTTGGCCAAAAAAAAAAACAATAGAAAAAGAGGAAATGGTATTATGTATAAGAACAACATAGGACATAAGGATTAAGGTGGAAAAATGATGATATCGGATATTTGATTGGAAGTATTGGACTATATATTGGAAAATGAAGGCTTTAGAATTTACAAAATAAATCAGAATATATCAATCAGAACTCCATATATCAATCAGATGTATCCCGGATCAGACCCATATATATTTTAGTATACTTTTATCCGTTATTATGGTTCGAATAATAGAATATATATAACAGAGCTCCCTCACAACAAGTATTCATTCATATACCTGTATAATTAACCATATAATTAATTATATTTATGGACAAATTCCCGCATTCGCTATTTTCATAAAAAGATTTCTTCTGATTTATATGTACATATTTACCTTACCGCATGCATTATTCTTTAATGTACCTATCTATATATTGATAAATGAGCAAACACAAATCTTAAAAAAAAAAAAAAAAACATTAAAAACTGAACAACATCTTATTTTTAATGTATTATTTATTTTTAAATTATTATAAATTATAAAGCATTGTATATTAAATGAAAACACCATTATTATATTGGTATGTATCTATGCCATCATAACAATATACGATATAACATCAGCGAGTATTTATTGCACACGCGTTCGCCGTTCAGGTAAAGAATAAATGCATAACATAATTTTATAAATTACACGACATTAGAGAACATATAAAATCATTAAAGAACAGAATAAAAATAAAGAATAATGTAGAATATATATTATAAATTCATTTATTTTCAAATATATTTTATATAGTTAAGCTAGTTTGTTACCTTTTTGTTATTTTGTTATCTTTTTTACCTGTTTTCTTTTACTTAATAATAATATATATATGGTGATTACACATGCGTTTTATGTTAATATACATTTTTTTTCGATTTATTAAATTCTATTCCGTATACTCTATATCTATTTGATTGTGCAACTGTTGTTAAACTATACCCCATACACATATTATATATATATATATATATGCGTTTGTTTGATAAAACTTTCCAAAAAATTGTTTTTGCAAGGAATTTGATTTTTGTTGAACAACAACCGCCTCCAATATACCATCCAATTTTCAACTGCATTAATAGCTAAAGCTCCTTCTCAACAACAAACAAATCAAATGTTTATGATATTTTATCAAATAGTTTTGGTTTTATGTTGTTTGCGTGTGGATTAAAAACTGCGCCCATTTTGTTAGATCATAATCGATATCGAGCTATATATCTCTCTATATATAGCATTACAAAAAAAAAAAACTTCTAATTGATTATGGGTACGCACGGTACCAGCAAAACTTTCATGGCCACATCAGTGATACATATATCCATAATTTATATACGAAATAACATTAGCCATTTATTTAATACATTTTAAAGTTATATCCCAAGTGAATGCCATCAGTCCAATAGGATTATATCAGTTTTATAGTTTTCGACGTATGTGACACGCTTACTTAAGCAAGTATAACGTATATATGTATCATAAGTAGCTGGACAAAATTCAAACGCGGCCAAAAAACATGGGCAAACATGCTTCAATCGTTACAAATTAATTGGAATTGCAATCAAGATGAAATTATATGTGAACAAAATCATTTGCTACGGTCACGCGTATTTAAATTGCTTGCGGACAACAAGATAAAAAATACGTTTTGCGACATTTTCTGAATGAAGGGTATATAGTCGTATGGTTCACATTATCGGGAGTGATACTATATATTATAAGCGCTGTAGTATCCTTGATTTGCGATATCGGTACTATTTAAAAACATAAAATATTTTTCATCATCCATAATGATGACTGTTTCGCTTTGCAAAAATTTTGACGCAATAATCTACATTTCCCAGGAATTTCTATTAATTGTTTGTCAGTGTACCTGCGGGTTTACAATCTTTTTGTATCTTTTTTTAAGTTCATTTTCTTCAAATTCCGACTAATATATGGTATCTTTTGAAACCTTGAATTAGTCTGGCTAATTTGGGTGTACTCACCCCGATTGTGTTTTCAGCTTTCTTTTTCAATTTCAATTCAATTTTGTAGTGTTCAATTGGTTGACTTTCTTAACGATTTTTTTTTTATTTTTAGGTTCAATGTTCTTCTTATATCTGGAAATCATCGAATATATTGTACTACGACTATATATCCTTCATTCAGAAAATGTCACAAAACGTTTTTTTTATCTTCTTGTCCCAGCACGTTAAATCCGCGTGATGGCAAATGATTTTGTTCACATACTTTCATCTTCATTGCAAATGTATAATACTGATTGAATATGATTGTTGAATATACTGAGAGGAATCACAAAAGAAAATTTGTAAAGATTGAAGCATGTTTGCCCATGTTTTTTGGCCGCGTTTGAATTTTGTCCAGCTACTTATGATACATAGGTTATAAGGAAGCTATATATATATCTATATAAATGTGTTTAATCCCCGCAGATAGAACTCATCACGACTGCGGATTACTCTGTGTGAGAAAGCGTTAAGAAAACACAAAAAATTACCACAAACCTTTACTTCTTTTTTTTTACATTTCTTATATATCAAACCTGCAGAAACAAAATGCATCCAAAATTTAAAGGTAAATAAGTTACAATGAAATATTTTTCTGAAATAATAATCCTTGGAACATATGGCGATCCTAATATTTTATAATATTTGATTATTGCGTCCTAATATAGTTTGATTACGTTTCATTTGAGTATTTATATCACTAAAAATAAACAAACAAAAAAAACATGTCCATTTGGGTCATCAAATGTTCAGAATAAGCTTAATTTTAATGCATATTATAAGCTGATTAAATTCGATTGTGTATATCCTTTTTGTATCATATTAAATAGTTATATATATATATATTTGAATATTTGGGATATGAAAAAACTCCATATCCCAGAGTTGGGTGACCACCTTTTAATTCTGCTTAACCCGGAGATTTTAAAATGCTTGTAAGATCCGTATTAAAACACGCGGTCTCTTAATACTAATTTGAAAATGGGAGAAAGGGCGGGGGGGGGGGGGGGGGGGAGAGAATGGGGCGGGAGTGTTTGGGTTGAGCAGTGTTTCAGAATGTTTCGTTTGAGATTGCACTTTCCTACATGAATGCCATTAAGAAACTTCTACAATTTAGAGCACCCTTTATTAACTTTGACTTTGAGCGGATTTTGCTATTTTTATGTTTTTTTTTATATTATGCTAAACCCGTCTCTAAATCCCGGAGCCCGGAAATTGTATTCCACACCCGGAGAGGTATGGTCACCGTATCCGCAGAGTCTTTTTTAGTGGGTGCTAAATATGCAAAATTAAATTCAACGAAATCCTTGAAATATCCTGAACAAACCACAAACAAATTTCGTATATAAGAATGTTTTGTTTGAACGGGGTTGAGTCTTGAGAATATTTATTTATTTTAATGTTCAAAAAAATCAATTAAATTTAACCGGACATTGTAAAGACATAAGTGACAATTAAATGAACAAATATCAACAATGAATTTTTGAATAAACCTTTTTAATAATTTAGCAATTGATTAACAAAACAAAAAAAAAGGCATTCAATCACACACAATAACTCAAAAAATAATGATAAGATATTGGTTTATTCAATTTTTATTATACACACAAAATAAAGTATTCTATATTCTGATTCTATATATATATATGTACTTAAAAACAAAAGCTATATATTTATTTATAAAAATAATGATACATTTATATACCTTTTTTTTTGTTTTTTTTTTTATTAGAGTTGTTCATACTCGTTTATGCGTGTGATTGAACGGTGATATATTTATAATATGTATATAAAAAAAAAATTGGTAAAGAAATATATAGATAGGTATATATGGTATATAAAAATAAGGAAACAATTTTTTACCAAATAATAATAATCTATATAACTCGTTGTAGATACAGTCGTGGTCATATAGTTAAATAAATCATAAACATATTTACGTAAGAAATACGGTGAATGAATTAATGAAAATTTGTAGAAGGAAGATACAATACCGCATATAAGAAAAGATTTAAAAAAATAGTATGGCTCGCTCGCATATAATAAATTTATATATACTATAGTTGCGTTCCATTCAATTACCAGGAGTAGGTAAGAGTAGATAAGAGTAGAAAAGAGTAGATTTTTTCTACTCCCAACTACTATTTTTGGTATAAAACGGAGTAGTTCGGCGTAGCAAAATCTATTCTTTTCTACTCTTATCCACTCTTACCCACTCCTGGTAATTGAATGGAACGCAACTACTAAATAAGCAAACAGGTTCGCAGTTTTTCACGGATTCGCAGTTCCACGCGTTTTGGCTAAAAAGTTTTTTTATTTGTTTTTTTACGTTATTTTAATAGAAATTTTGTTTAAAAGACTATTAACGAAATATTAAGGAATATTTTCACTTTCACAGGATAATGGAAAGGAAGTCCTTATAATATCCTTTTAATAATATGATAAATTCAATTAAATAATATATAGTATAAAATTTTGCGTTTATCACATATAAAAGTAAAGTAAGTCCAATTTTTAAAACATTGTTTATTATATTCGTCTTCCGGAATGGCCATCAGATTCCTTCTTCGATTCGGCTTTTATCTCTGTCACAATCGTGTCAAAACGGTGTCCTGTAGGTCCGGTCTCCTAAGCTTAGCTAGAAGAGAAAAGCCAGAAATCACAATCCAAGTCGCATCTCCAGTTATGATGCGTCTCTCATTTTGTTTTGATAGTCGAAAACATTATTTCACACTTTGCAACGCTGCGACGATGGGTTTTTCCAAAATTGAGCATTTTTGCTACCAATCATCGCGATTTGACATTTCTGCGCACAAAAAATGTCTTTCAAAATGGTGTTTGCAAAAACCCATTTTGAACATTCCAACAATATCAGCAAGATCTCTAGTCAATCAATCGACGACTCGATTTTGCAGCACCAATTCTTTGATTTTGTTGGCGTGTTGGGATCATCAGTAGAGGTTCTTGGTCGTTGATTTTGATGTTGTGGTTCGTCTTCAACGCGTTCTTAACAGCCTACTTTTAAACAATTTGTGCCAATCGAAGAAAACACTTGCTCTTGACATCGACTTCTCACCAAAGGCCTTCTGTGCACCATTCTGAATGTTTCGGCGGACGATATATGTTATTTCGCGCACAAAATTTATTGCTACTTAAAATAAACAACTTTTCTTTGTACACACACACACACGTAACTATTACAGCAATGAACCATTTGACTTAAAATTTGTCACAGATGTCCATAACAGTACTACCTACGTAAAAATAAAAGCATTTGTCCTACCAAGGATAGATAAACCAAGGAAGTTTAATTTTGAAAAGTCTTACTCATATTTGTACACAGTATAGTAGATCACTTATTTGTTATATAAGTCATTTTTGTTATGTTATAAATCGCCCAATTTCTATATATGATTTGATAATATAAAATATGGCTATGGTTAACTGTGACCACTACTGTATATCTTCTATGAATGCATGCATTCATGTCTCCATATACACATCTAAATATAGAGGATAATATAATATATAAGCAAGTTGATATATGCATATATTATATATAAAGTTAAAAAAAAAAAAAAAACACCGTATGTAATATGTAAATTTTTTATAACTTTTTTTTTTATTTTTGGTTTGAAACTGAAAATGAATAAAAAAAAAATATGTATATAAGAACTCCACCCACATATGTGATATATCTCATCCAATAACAGTATAGTTAGTATAAAAAAATATACATATATATATATATAGTTATGTTGTGATATTAGCATATTCTTGGGTCTCATATACCATATATATATTAAAGACATATAGAATAATAAATGTAAAAATCATTCCTAATGTTTAGTATTTTATTTTTTTGGGGTTACTATACTGAAAAATAATAGTATACGTATATATAATAAAAAAAGAGTAAAAAAAAAAGTAGATATTTTTGTAGAGGGTTACCAACTGAAACTAAACCTCGTCGTTTGTTTTTTATTTGTAAAAAAATAGGATATGTGGCATCAGGGATATCGAAAATATAAAACGATTATATTTATGGCAAACACACGACTAAACAAAAAGACCCTTTTTTTTTTTTTTACATATTATTTTAATGCTACTCTATACTATATTATTGTATATCTATATATATAATAATCATATATATTTCTTCTTCTTCACAAAAGAAGACACTTTCGTTTTATTTATAAATTATTATCTTTATCAATACTACAATATATATGCGTATATAAAAGAGATGTTTTCGTTAAAGATGAAGTCGGCTGTATCAAGTATAAAAAATAAAGAATTATGGATAATAGTTTCAATATATATATATATATATATATATATCTGAAACTCTGTATGTGATGTGGTATATTTATGTTAATTTTATTATATTATTCTATTTTACAAATACATTTCCTTCATGTTATATTTTTTTTTTATACTATATAACAATGTTATATACACGTTATTTTATATATAATGTTAATGGCTTTATTAAGTCCTCTTATGCAAACTTACTGTTATAGTTTTTCTTTATCAACTTGGACGTGATTGTGTCAAATATCACCTATAAAGTTTACATATCCATTTTTTTTGCGTGCTTTCAATTTATATACGATGGGTTTTAAGTCGGCAACAAAAGCCTTTTTCCAACCGGCATTATAATTACTGTCCGCCAATTGTTGGAAACATCAAGAACCCATTTATAAATTCCTGTTAACATCAACGCCCGGTGGCAGAACTGGAAATTTTTTTTTTGTCATATTACTAATTTGAATATTTTAAAACTTACATATTAATTATTCTACTACAAAAACAAAAATTTATTATTCTACTAAAAAAAATTTTCCGGAAAATTCAAGTGTTCTTCGTTTAGTTTTCTTCAATTATCATTTTCCTATATAGAAATATCAATTACTCAATCAATTTCTGTTCAATTTCATTTATATAGAAGAAAATTTAAAAAAAATTGCCCAATATTGGTTCAAAAGATAGGTATATAGTAGCGATTTTCCAAAAATTTGGTGCGGGGAAACGATAAAAAATTGGTTGAAAAAAAAACCATTTTGATGCGCGATGCGATGCGTTACTGTGACAGTTAGTTAATTTTTCACGCATCGATTTCGTTTCGTCCTATTCATGCGCGCAATATGCGTTAAATTCTTTATGTCGTTTGCACACGATACAGAAAGCTGGTCTATGTCGAAAAATTCTTCGAAATACACAGAGGTAAGGAAGGACTAAGGAAGGAATGCGGATTTTGATATTTTATTCGACGGGTCATTAAGTGTCGCGTATATTTCGTTTATTAAATTACATTTTATTTTTTATGTAATTGAATTATATAGAAAATACGAAAATATAATAATTAATTTTTAATCCTTTTCAGACAAAAACAAACAAAAAAAAAAGTTATGTAAAAGAGGGTACTTATAATAATAAGTATATATGTATAATTATAGTACAGAACAAAACAACATATATACGAATATTTATAATCATCAAACCCGCTTATAACTTTATTAAAATTTCATTTTGAATTTTTATCAATATATATACAATATACATACTATAGTATATATAATATAAAAAGAGGTATTTTTATAACACTTCAGCCATTATGAATTTTTAATGTGTATACATAAATACAATATATTAAACATATATTAACCCCTTTTTATAAGCACTTATAATTACAATATATACTCACTCATATCATATCCATAAATATATATACATCCAAAGCAATCATTCATCATATATTATAAATATATACTGAAATTATATAATAACTACCCACTTTGTCATTGTTATTAAGTACATTTTAATAATTATGTGTATATACAAAAAAAAAAAAAACAATATAAAGTATATACACTCCGATTCCATATTAGTTTTATTTAAGTATATATAGTTAAAATATTATGAAAGGGTTTATATATTTTGTTCCCTTCCAAAATTGTAACCCTTTTAGTAACCAAAAAAAAAAAAGCCATTTATGTGTATAAATAAGAAATATGAGTGTTTATGGAATAATAATTATCATTCAATTTAAATTATTTATTTATTTATTTACTGCATATATACCCTCCTATATAAACATGTAATTTGAAAGGGTTATAATATATACGACGGTACGGCATATCTCCGTATATATATATATATACAAATAACAATTTGGTGTTTTCCAAAAAAAATGTAAAGTGGATATGTATATTAATATTAATGATATTAATGCGACTGGTGTATTTTTCTTTTCCTATGCAATAAATATCTATACAAATATGTCATTTTATCAGGTATAAATGCGGAGGCGATCATATATATCGATAATGATCCGGTTTAACAAAGCAAATTCAATGAAATTCAATTTCATTTTATTTCTCAACATTGAAGTTCTCTTTTTGGATCGATACACTGATATATTGTTATAGTATATGATTTCGGGAACTCTTCAAAATGTTTCTTTCCTTGCGAGCCCATTTTTTAAAGTTGCTTTCCTTGCGAGCCCATTTTTTAAAGTTTCGAAACAGGACCAAGTCAATCGGTACTAAATCTGAACTGTAAGGTGAATGCGATAATAATTCGTAATATAAATTCATGGGATTTATAGTCATTGTTATATTGAAATGTTGAACTTCTTGAAGAAAATGTTGAACTTCTTGTTGTCACTTTTTTCTTCTTTAAATATCGTATAGTCGTTTTCTTCTTGATTTCATCGTTCAAGCGATCCAATAATGTAGCAAAATAATTTAATATGTTATGGTTTTTTGTCTCTTTGAAGATAGTTGACGTGTAATATACCGTTTTGCTTGAAATTTTTGATATAGTTTTGGGACCCAAGATATTACAAGATTTGCCGATAAATTATTCTGTTTCCACATCTCATTCAATTCCTTGTGGGATAATTAAAGATAACTCTCGCAGTAGTATATGATTCTAACCAATTTTTGTTTAAAGATTAAGTTTACAATACTTTATATAACATAACTTTAATATAATGGTCAACGATTTTTGACGACGGAAAAAGCTCAGGACGCGGTTGCTTTTGTTGTTATCGTATTATATACAGCACAACTCTATGTTTATATATCGTTCTATCAGCGACAACCAGTTTGGAAGCAAGTTACAATATAAAAATAAATGGTTAGAAAGAAAATTTGTTACGACACGCTTTTTGGGAAATCTTTTCTAAATCATTTGAACCCCGACGGGGCCGATTTCAAAATTTTCTTTTATGAAATATGAGAAATTGATTGAATTTTCATAATAATGTAAAGAAAAATTGAAATTAAAGAAAAACTATGGCTTTACTATAAAAACTATGGAAAATTTAGTATGGTGGTTTTACCTACATTTTTTTTTATTCATAAATTATAGCAAAATGTGAATTGCTGAAAATATCACCTTATTTGTTTTGACAAATATTGAGAAATTAACCTAACCTACACCGCAATATAGCAAACAAATTAAGGAACAAACAACGCAGAAAGATCTGTTATATGGGCCACTAAAACCAATTGTTTTCCCTCCCGTATAATTTTCTCTGTATATTTAATCGCCTTTCTATTTTGTGTGAGATATCATCGGATTTGTTTCTGGTTTTAAAAATTCATGAAATGAATCAAAAACAGAAAAATTTTCACTACCTAAATATAATACATATATTAGTGCATTCTTTTAATATAATATATTAAAACCAATGCATAATATATATACGAACGAATATATAATATAACATAAAAAGAGTTCGTTATTTGTGTGTTGTATCCTTTTTATAAATAAATATACAAATTTAATTATATATATGCGCGTAACGATGCGGATAACAAAACGAAAAAAAAAAAAAAGAAAAAGTGATTTATATGAGATGGAATTTATTTATGCGGAAAAGATATAAAATAAAATCGGCATGGTAGAGAGGTAACTTATTTTTGTATTCTCAAATAGTTTTTTTTTTTTTTTTAAATAAGAACAAGTTTTTTTTTTTTAAACTAGTTTTATAAATTCATTCAAATTTTAATCGACCCATATATACAGTCGTGATCAGTTAAATAACGCCTAATTGATTTATTACGCCAAATATTTTAGTTTTAAACAGTAGAAATTACTACAAATATACAAAAACCGATAATTTTCTGGAAAAATCGGGGTACGGGGTTATGGACCGATGAATCAAAGTATAATCGGATGTAAAAGTGTATATGTATACGACGTCTATGTAATCAAAGCATCAATACATTATACAAATTACCAAACAGTGGTATCATGGTTTGTGGAGCGCTATCTTGGGATGGTATTGGTCCAATACAGAAGGAACAGAAGGAAAAATGCGGGTCAGTATATCAGTACAAAAACCATACTCGAAAATGCAATGGAACCGCATATATGCTGATGATAATATGCCACTTAAGAGGGAAATTTATGCACGACGATAACGATTTAAACTCGTTGCTCGTTGCATAAAACTCTATATGGTTGTTAGAACAAAAAATTATTACTGTATTGGATTGGCCGGCAAATGCCTGCCTGGGCTGCCTGAACCCCATTGCGAATTTATGGGGAGATGTCGAAAAAGGGATTAGTGAAAATCGACCAACAAATTTGGATAAATTGTGGGCAGTCGTCTAAGGGGCTTGGCTTGCAATCCCATCAGATCGATAAAACGTGTTTGGTGGATCGATGAAACGTTTTGTGGAAAGTATGCCATCAGATCGATGTGCTGAAGTAGAATTAGAATGAAACGTTTCCCAACAAAATATTAAAACCAAATTTAAACCATCAATTTTTTATTAATTTTTTATTTTGTAATGCAAATAAAGTCAAAGTTCTTGCGGACTGTATGCTATTTAGATGGCTTAAACTTAAATTTAAGAATTTTTTTGTTAATTAGAAAATCTAGATATTTATTTACATTAATTATATAAAATTATGTATTATTGTTTTATTTCTATAAGCTATATCGCTTAGCCAGCCAGTTTAACACTGCTTCCATTCGATATTTTTAAGAATTCAATCCAAGAAATGTGTGTGTGTTATTTAACTGATCACCGCTGTATATATATTCGTGCGTATACATTAAACCAAAAATAAGAAAAATGCAATAAAATATAGCCTTTTGCATTTCTCTTTCGTAAATTATGGACATATATATATTAGGTTGTCTAAAAAGTATTGATAATTTTTTTTTACAAAATTCAAACGATTTTTTTATATATTTCAAATGAACTTTATTAAACCAAATATGCGCCATTTTGATCGATGACCCTTTGCCATTTTTCTGGTAAAGACATTATCCCATCACTGTAGAACTTGTGTGTTTTCTGGGCAAAAAACTGATCCAAGTGCATTCATTTTGCAGTACTCTGCGGAATTTAATTTTAAACCATTAAGGGAGTTCTGCAGAGACCGGAACAAATGATAATCTGAAGGTGCAAGGTTCGGGCTATATATGGTGGATGCATTAAAACTTCCCAGCCAAACTCTCTCAGTTTCTGCCGAGTCATCAAAGATGTGTGTGGTCTGGCGTTGTCATGATGGAACACAACACCCTTTCGATTGATTAATTCTGGACGTTTTTTTTTTAATCTCGTGCTTCAATCTTGTTAATTGTTGACAATAGAGATCGGAATCAATGGTTTGACCGGGTGCTAGTAATTCATAATGAACGATTCCTTTCCAATCCCACCAAACAGACAGCATTACCTTTCTTGGTGTTAATCCAGGTTTTGCTACTGTTTTAGGAGCTTCACCCTTCTTGGACCACGATATTTTTCGTACATTATTATCGTATGTGATCCATTTTTCATCACCTGTAATCATTCGCTTTAAAAATGACTCGATTTCGATTTCCTTTTAAACAGCGTTTCGCAAATGGAAATTCGGTTCATTAAATTGTTTTGTGTTAATTCATGTGGTACAACCCAAACATCGACCTTTTTGTTGTATCCAGCCTTTGTCAAATGGATTAAAACTGTTTGGCGATGGATGTTTAGTTCTTTAGCGATATCATGACTGCTTACGTGTCGATTTTCTTCAATTTTTGATATGATTTCATCGACTTTTTCAGTGATTGGTCGACCAGAACGAGGTGCATCTTTGACATCAAAATTACCGGAACGAAATCGAGCAAACCATCTATAGGCTGTTAATTTTGATAAAGTTCCTTCACCGTAAACTGCACAAATTTGTTCATGTGCCTGCGTTGCATTTTCACCCTTTTCATAATAAAATTGTAAAATGTATCGAATTTTTTCACTAATTTCGTTCATCTTTAATGCACTACAACTTTTAAATGACTAAACTAATTTAATTTTTTTTTGTTTTTTATCTACGAAATGTCATCTTTCGAACATATGTTAGTGTTACCTGATCAGATTAGTACTACTTGAAATATTCAATTATAATGACATCTATTTATAAAAATTATCAATACCTTTTTCGACAACCTAATGATATATATATAGGTATATAGGTATAAATGTTAAGATTTTACAGATTCAATAGTATATTTGAATTAGAGTGTATGGTCCGAATGTTTCGTTTTGCTGTAAAACAATGTGTTGTGTAAAAACATATGTATATTGAAAACTCACAGGTTTTACAAACGATTAAAAACATTAAACATTGTGTAATTTTTTCCTTGTTCTGCTGATATAGGAAATGCGCGCAAAAATTTTTAGATCTGGGGTGGCATTATGGGAGTCGATACCATCGTCTATCGCCTATGGTCTAAAATTACGATACTCAATTATTTTGATATTATGGTAGTCGATTTCGTGGATATCGATATTATTTGTATATCGTCTCCGTGGATATTGTTGTGGCAAATGATTTTCATATAGAAAAACAAAAAGTTTATTATTTCTATGCTGACTGAGATTGAACAAAAGAAAGCAATACAAACGACAATGGTCACGATAGCTACTACCCTATCGTCAAAAATTATCATCTTAAACCGACGATATCGTCTGCCATAATTGCAGACTAATGAAAAAATCGTATGTTTGACGAAAATCGTCTATCGTAATCGAATGCGATAATTCCACCTCTGATTAATTAATTAATTTTTAATTATTTATTTATTTATATATAAGATACTGAACATTTGTTTTATATGACTTTAAACTGTTTATTTAATTATTAGTAAGATTATTTTTTTTAATAAATTTCTAATAAAATAAATAACTTTAATTATACGTAATTTTAACTTAACACAATTTAAATAATATATAATAAATATTTAATGTGTGTTTTCCGACATTTTTGTTTTTTTTTTTTTTTTTGTATAACAATAACATTTATTTTTATATTGCATATTTGTACTGCATTCAAGAAATATGACGGAGGGGATTAATGAAATGCAAATGTTTTAAAAATTAGAGGGTTATTTTTATTTTTTTTTTTTTTTTTTGAGGTATCCTTACACAATTTTCTATACATAACCATTTTTGATTCGTATTTATGCAACTATACATAATCTGTATATCGTATACATCTACATTCTACATACATATATATATATATAACGATATAAAACTGGACCCTAAAAATATCTCTATAATCTGCTGAATATATTTGATGATGCTGGGTTATTGTTATTTTTTTTTTTTTTTCGGTTGTTATAGCCGCTATTTTCGATTGTATAAAACGTTATATGAGAGAGAACGGACAAATCATCGATATATGGAAAAATGAATATATACATAGTAAATATGGATGGATGTTTTTGAAAAATATAAAATAAAGGATCAATCGAATATAATGAAAAAAAAAATTATTTTTTTTTGGAATATATGCACAAAAGGATAACATAATAAAAATAAATTACAAAAAAAAAAAAAAATGTCCAGCTGCATTTGGAAATAAAAAAAAAAAAAGGTTATTATTATGCATTTTTTTATTTTGTTTTTTTTTTTTTTTTTTCAATTTATATATACGCAATATTTTTAAATAAAGCACGGGTCAAAAAATTTCTAATACCCTAAAAAAAAAAAGAATTTATTTTTTTACTTAAATATCTAAAAATTTCTGAATTATTTTAGGAGAAAAAGAAGAAATGGGTTTTTTTTTTGGTATTAAATATATTCAAAGGGATACTAATATTTAGTTTTTTCAATTTGAATGGGTTTTTTTTTTTTTTATGTATATATTTATTAAAACCATGATGGACATTAATACATTATATAATCATTATTATTATTGTTATTATTAAAAATTGTAGCAATTCATATGCTGCTGCTGCTGCTGTTTTATTTTTCCTTTTCCTTATTATAAAACTTGTAAAATTAAAAATTACACATTATATGATGTAAATACAGGAAGAAATACAGAAAAAAATTGAATTGAATTGAATGGGTAAATATATGGATTTGTGTTCGCTTTGCAACGGTTAAATATATATAGATTTTATTATTATGGTATATAGTTTCTTATATTATATTATATATCATTTTATAAATTTGAAATTTGTTATGGAATTTTGCATTTATTATTTTTCTTCTATATCAATTCATGCAAAAAAAAAGGGATTTAAATTAATCGCGCAATGGCGGTATTATACAATCCATCATATTTTTTATTTCTTTTGAATATTATAATTGTATTATAGATAGGATATATTTTATAAAGTATATATAGGAAATGACCGTTGTATAACAATATAGCTATAGTTCATCAATTCTCAACGCATTCTATATGCGGTTTATAAATTATTAGTGTATTGTATTGGTGAATACCAATGTGGATTCGGGTAATGATCGCTCTGACAACTGATCAACTGTTCGTCATACGACAGATAATGGAAAAGTGTAGGGATTTCAACGTAGTAACACACCACCTATTTGTTGATTTTAAGACCGCATATACGACAGTGTTATTAGGGAAAAATTATTAAGCCGCTCGATGGAGGAATTTGGATTCCCATAAAAATTGATAGCCATGTCAAAACTAACACTGACGCAAGTTACATCTCAGGTACAAATAGTGGGGGATCAAATCGGATGCATTTTTTGAAACCATTGACGGAGTACGGCAAGGGGACCAACGTTTGGCCAACATTGTTTTTCAATGTTATATTGGAAAAATGTATAAGGAGGACGACCATTAACACCACCAGCAGCACTATTTTTACGTCATCTGTTCAATTCAATGCCGGCTATGCCGATGACATTGACGTAGTGGGTAGAACGGTATGGATGCCGTTAAAGAAGCGTTCTTACTATTGGAACGTGAAGCTTCGGAAATGGGATTAAGGGTGAACTAAGGATGAGAAAACCAAGTATATGATCGCAACCAACGAACAGTAGTAGGTTTATGGCACCAAAGCATCAAAGCCGTATCAATTGGTCAGAACAGAATATGAAACGGCGGACAGGTTTAGCTAGCTACCTTGGAAGCAGCAGCATTAACAGCGAAAATGATATAGCGGAGGAAATTCAATCCCGGATCCCGGCTTCCCGGAAACAAGGCCTTTTACGGTTTGCGAAAGATGTTCTTCTCAATGAAGACACATTGAGTAAAACATTGAAACTATAAAGCTATATCAAACACTGGTTCGACCAATTGTCACCTACGGTTCTGATGAAACGTGGTGCCAACGAACACAGGCCAACGAACGGCGACTTGGAGAGGGTTCGAAAAGAAAATATACTACGCCTCATCTTTGGACTTTGGACAAAGGAAAGGGGATGGTGGCGTAGTATGCGGTTCGATTTCGAGCTATATAAATTATATACCAAACCCGACGATATCGTTCGGTTCATTATCGGATTGGTCGCCTGAGGTGGTTTGGTCATGTGCGATGGTACGAATGGATGGCGATCGTATACCGTCAAAAATGCTGGACAGCAAACCGGGGGCGGATCTATCTAGGAGTCTGGGAAGACCGCGGGGTAGGTGGAAAGATGAAGTAGAAGTGGACCTTCGGGCCCTCGGTGTTTCCGGCTAGCGGTAAATAGGTCCGGTTGGAGGAGGCTATTGTGAAATGGACGCCAAAACCAATTATATAGGTTGTAGGCGCGCTGAAGTAAGTATAAGTATTGTATTTTGAATATTTTTATTATTCAGTACATTTGCGTAATAAATGAATGCATATATTGAATTAAAACAAACCAAATTTTATAGGATAAGTATAAATATCAAATTGATGTATTAAAAACAAAAAAACATAAATATCATGCAATACGGGATTTCATTACTCAATGTCTTTGGGAAGAATGGATCATTTGCAAAACATGTCAAAGGATTTGTTTATAGTGAAGAAATCCGAGATTGAACTTTATCGAAAATATATCATTTTCCAATGATTTAACTAAAACAGTTAAATTCCAACACGCATAGTTAAAGCCCATAAGATAAAATTCGTGATATTAATAGCTTCCTGTAGATTTATGACCCATTGAGATTTTCTTTACTGTAATGAATACCATTTAATTAATTTAATCAAACATATAGCTTTCACTATATACGATTCATAAAGGTTTTTTCATTTTTTTGGCCAGTGGTTATCCGGTTATCAGGCTATAACTCAAAAAACCAATGGATGAATTTGACTAGAACCTGGAAAATAATCGAATTTAGCGCTCCTTAATCTATAAAATTTTCAACCAGATTAATCTGTTTTGGTTCTTTAGTTAATAAACACTCCCAATTTGCTATTCCTCAATTGTCCCACAAATTCCATTATATTTGCATCATTTGAAAATCGAATTCATTTCTTATTTTTCATTATATAGAAATTACATTTTTAGAGTTGTCCTATACCCCGGTATATATACACTATACAGTATTACGAATCATATTGGACAACGTCATTTTTTTTTTCACACATTCGGCTTTATATTTATATCTTTTTTTTTTGGAAAAACGTATATAATAAAAATAACAATATTATTTTTGCTCTTGTACAGAACTATATATACAGAAAAATTCTTTTCATTAACCCTTACGTATATAGTTTTTTTTTTTGCAGGGTAATAACTACATAAGATGGTATTTCCTTATTCCCTGTTTAATATATATATCTCTCTGGTCTGGATATATATATATATGTAACAAAACACACACACGTCATATAACCCCAAACGTTCCCTTTTAATTCATATAAAAAAACTTTTTGTTTCTGGTATAACAATATATACCAAACATCGTATCACCACCCTCTTCACAAATGCACCCTTTTTACGCAATTTATCACATTCATTATATATACACGACGTATGTGCTGTCTATATATAAATGTAAAGCAGCAATAACAAAATAAATATAGGAATAATAATAACAAAAATGAATACATTCTTAAATATATATATATGTAGGATTTTCCCCTTTTTTTTTTGCAAATAAATAAACAGTCAGTCATTTTTCGGAACAATACATCATCGAATTGGAATTGGAGTCTGCATCATATATAATATATAATATATATATATTTTGACATTATATCTAATAGTATTTATATACATTCTATATATATATTGAGAAATGCAATACTAAAGAATATATATACGTCATAGATCGCATATATACTATATATATAGAGATGGAAAATAAAATTTTAACCAGAAGTTTATTTATGCGTATATTAAAAACTTCCTATATATAGATTTAGAAAATGGCGAATTTTCTTTTATTTATAGCAAAAAACTGAAAGACCACCACATATATATAAATATGGATATTAACTTCACAACCATTTCTATATAAACTATATATATATACATAAATCATAACACACGTAATATAGAATATATATCAGTGATAAAGATAATTTATATATGTATATATGTTATATAATGCATCATCAATTCATGTTCGTATATAAACAAATATGTATATAATAATTCTATTTTCGAAGAATTCGAGAATTTATATATTATTGTATAAAAAAAACAAACAAATTCAAAACAAATTACTATGCAATTGAAAACAGAAAAATTATTTTATTTTCGATATTTTATTAAATATCTTAAGATTTTGCATCATGCGGCGGTCAACATATCTAGTTATATAACAGAAAAAGAACGTACATCTGACTATAGATGGAAAGGGTAGATATTACATATATCAGCAATCGCTATATACTGTATATATACTAATCAAATTTTATAATATCTTATGATGATTTATGGCATAGTATACTAATACATTCATCTTAAACCCCTAAAACAGTAATTAGATTATGAGATTGCCGGTGAGAGGATCCCGAATCCCGAAACACAATTTCCTAGAATTTAATTTTGAGCGATCAACGGACAATTTAGCCGCGGATTTTTCCCATTTGCATGTTTAGCTATAAATTCATCAGATTCACAATCACAAATATATTTTCCAAAACTAAACTATTAAGTAACTAAAAATTTTGTATTCTCTTGTATATTATAAAAATATCTATATACAGCAGCTAAATATACATTTAAGAAAATTTGCCAATTGATTAGTATATACAATTCATATATACAAATGAAATGGTTATTCTTGATGAATTGCTGATATATATTGATTGTATATATATAAAAAAAAAGCTTTCGGGTCAACTACTATAACAGAGGTAGCACATATTTCAAGAAGAGAATATCTTCAAACCACTTTGAGATCGTAAAGAAAAAATTGCAAAATTTGAATTTAGGTATATGAGATGGTCTGTCACACAATGTCATCTTCTTCGAATAATTGACCAGATACGCAAAGGCTAATGTTATTGAAATTCAACATAGAACAACATAGTTTCCAAGACAATAATACAGCAAAGGAGGTCGAACGAGTATGGATGACCCTTGAGTAGATTTGGTTTTTTGCATTTATAGTCATAAAGTCTCATGAAATATATTGAAAAAATAGCTAATCAATTTTTTTAAAGTTTCAAATCTAAACTATAAAAGATATCACTTTACGTACGCGTAAATGCTTAAAATGTTGATTTTAAATAATATTAAGCACTTTCGGTTTTTTAACACAGAGAGTTGTATTTTCCGCTTGCGGTTGGTAGTAAGGCTAATTACCGACAGCGTAAAAGGCACAAATTCAGAAACTAACAACAGAAGGCAGCGGTTGTTGGACGCTAAAACCAGATTGTTGATTTTATAGCGAAAAATTTATTTATTTTTTTTAAGCACTTTCGGTATACATAAACTAACTGATTATAGTTTATTCTCCACTACATTTCTCAACTCAAAGTTGCTAAAAAATGTTTCCGATTGTGATATGATCTGTGAAAATTGAAGCTATTATTGGTAATTAACTTAAAGTGGAACATTTTTTCAACAATTATTTTACGAGTAATTGATTTTGAGCGTTTCTCCAACGTTGTCACATAAGTACTACTGCTTATCACCTTTTATTTGTTTAAATTACCGTCTCAATATCCTATAACCTTTAAAAAAAATCAAAATAATAATAATAATATGATATTGCGAAAATCTCTATATATACATATAAATATGAATATTTTTTAATGTAAAATTTATCCAAATCAATAATAATTGTATATGTACACAATATTATAATTATTATATTGATGTTTTGATTGATATTTTTTAAATAAATATCCTTTTGAAAAATTATATGAGGCGCCTTTTTTAAAAGGATATATAAATAAATTATTAAATATATATTATATCGCAGGTATATATTATTTTAATATAAAAAAAAAATTTCCTATTTATATTTATGTTCCTTTCTATATATATCAATATATATATAGTTATTGATTGTATATATTAAATACACAAATATAAAATCCTTTAATTTGATGTAAAAAAAAAATGTTAATTCACACAATTGAATTGATGGAATTGAAAGGAGTTGAAATTTTATATTGAAATCAAAAAAAAAAAATAAAAGAATAAATTTCTTTTTAAAGAAAATAAATAAAAATTGACTATAAAAAATGAAAGTGACTGCCTTTAGTTTTAAATCGTATTTATGTGGATAAAGTGACTTATCCTTTTAAGTCCTTTTTTGTTCAATATAATATTTTTACTATTCTAAACGGTTCTTGCCTGATTTACTATAGCGTTGTTTGGCATTTTTTTTTCTTCAGAAACTACGCGACCGAGTTATGGCTGAACTTTTCCACATATAGGTTTTTTGTTTGTTTGTTTGTGGGCTGCGGTTAATTTCGGATATTCCTTTTCTAATCTATTTCATTTTTTTTTTGGTTTTCCCATATTTGCCCATTTTTCTTCAAATTTGCTAATGCTTGTAACGTTTTTTTTAAGATTTTTGTTTTATTTTTAAACTATTTTCATGAGTGTATGCCTTACTAGGAATTTACAATCGCTTTTGTTACCTTCACTTATATATACGTAAATACAATCTTTTAAAATTATATAAATACCTATTTGAAAATGATTTATATATTTATATTTTAAAAAATCACGTAATTATTTTCGACCGCCTTCATTTCCGTTGTTTTGAACATTGCGTTTTTTTTTTCAACCTTTATAAATATTGCATTGTTATTTATAGATTGATAAATTGGTTGAATATATTCTTCAATGTATTCTTAATCTATATACATAATGTTCTATATGAAATCCATTTAAATTTACCTATATGCAATGCATTTTAAGGTAATATTTCAGATGTTACCTCTGGTTCAATGTAATTGATATAATTGTAATTGCTAATTACAATTATTATTTATAATAGGTATCATTACTATATGTCATATTTGGTAGCATAACCAAGCTTTATCATATTCGAAATGTATTCCACACATTCCATTTTTTTTGCCATAACTCATAAACCAATGAATGAATCCTACTGAAACCTATGAAAATGTACATGCTTATGATTTGTACATGCTTATGATTTAAGGAACGCTGAATCTGAATAAATTGGGTTCAAATTAACGATTTATTTATTGGTTTTTGAGTTATGGCAAATGCATCAAAAACCTTCAGATGAATCGTTTTAACACCAATTTATTCGGATTCAGCGTCCTTTAAAACACAAACAAATCAAAATTTTCAGCTTGTTTCATTCATTGGTTCATATGAGTTATTTAAGATTTTCAAAACAAAAAACGGCTCCCATCTAATTTAATAACTATTATAAAGGTTTTTTTTGCCAAAACTCATAAACCCATGAATGAATCAGGATGAAAATTTGGATTCTGATGTTTTAAAAGGAACGCTGAACCAAATAAAATGGGTTTTAAAACTATCCTATCTCTTGGTTTTTGAGTTATGGCAAATTGATCAAAAACCTTCGGATGAATCGTTTTGAAACCAATTTATTCGGATTCAGCGTCCCTAGAATCTATATAAATTTACAAACTTTCAGCCAGATTCATCCATTGGTTTTTGAGTTATGGTCTGATAACCGCGGGCAATTATTTTGGGAAATCTTTGCCATAGAAGCCATAACTCACATTTACTTCACATTTTCTTGTCCACGTCGCCCTCATATCGTTTTTATTATTTTTAATATAATATTGAAAATATTTCTAAATACATATATACAACTGCGATTATTATATGATTTTTCATGTAAAACCCATATATGTTATATATATATATGGTACAATAAATAATTTAAACATATATATAATTATTTTATATATCAATGTGTTTGATTGATATTATATTATAAATATATGTTCCTTTTGAAAATTATATCAGGCGTCTATATTTTAAAAGGCGATATATAAACATATTTGTGTATGTATAGTATAGGTATTTTTTTTTCAAAAATATAATAATATACAATTTCTATATATATTTTTTTCGTATATAATACAAAAAACATAAAACCCCTTTAATTTGATATTTCATAATTGAAAATTGATGGAATAATAAGGAGTTGGATTGTATTAAAAAGAAAAAAAAAAGAAAAAAGGTTGGTCGTCATTTGTTTAAAAAAAAAAAAAGAAAACGAAAGTGAACGATCTCTATATTCTTGTATTCATATGACAAAAAACTTTTAGTTTCTATTTTGTGAATTTTACTATACAAAATTATTTTAGTATTCTAAGGACTTGGGACAGTCGATTAGGACAGTACACCGTTTGACTATGGTTATCTAGTACAATTTTTATTACATGTATATTAACCAGACACTACCACTATTTATTAATTTATAAACTACATAATTGACAATTTATCTCTATCATATATACAGACACTATATATATTTATTAATGTTTATAGATACATAATCTATATACATAAATAATTTACATAATTTAAATTGGATTCGATTGCGTCTATAAAGTTAATTATATACATAGATGATTGTTAAAAAATACTAAAATAAATATTATAAATATTTTATTTTATAAACTGTTTTAAATAAAATTATTAAATAATTTACGATCTATGCGGCCGCCGCCGCCGCAGCATTGTGTATATAGAAAACACCAATAAAAAAAAAAAAAAAGTTAATATATTCATTTGTATTTTTAATACCGCCGTTGGAATTTTTATTAAACCGCTTAATATCCTTTTTTACATTATATATATTAATAAACTATATATATGTTTATATTATAATTTATCTATAAACAATTTGTGGGTAACCCTTTTTATAAACATCATTTTTTTTTTCTTTTACACGTATATCGATAAAAAAAAAAAAATAATAATTTGATTACATATAATACATAAAGGGATGAACATATCAATCTACCTTATACTATATTTAAAAATAAAAAAAATACAATTATAATAAACAACATAAAGAAATTAAGCGATTAGTTTTTTTTATTTATACTAGTTCTATATATTTTTTCTATATGTATTATGAACCCTTTTTTTTTATTTAATTTAAAAAAAAAACAAACTTAAGCGTACGTCGCCACCTCTTTTATTCTTCGATAATTGTTGTTAAATTTATCAGGTAATAATTTGTTTTTTTTTTATTTTTATATGATGAATAACAAAAAAAATTAGTTTTAAAATGATGTTGTTAGGCATGTGGTTAAAAAAAAAGAAAAAAAAAGGTATAAAAAAAGGGTATAAAAAGTGTGTGTGTTTGATAGGAAATTATATCGATTGACTCATCCTTACAAGGAAAAAAATTACGATATTATATATAGAAGAAAACACCTAATAGAAGACGTACGTATAGTGATTATATGCGCACTGCGACGAAGTGTGGTCTGCTGGTGAGAAGTGATTTAAGAATAGAATTCTAGATTGCAAAAACCCACCGGTCACCAAGCATCAACGAATTTCACCGATTTTTTATTTTTTGTAGGTGATAAACACTATAATTTGTTAATTAAAGACTGGAAAACGTTTTTACTTGATGGATAATGGATAGCCTTTTAATAAACGTATAACAAAAAAGTTAATTAATTAAATTTTTCAAAGATAAAACCGAAAAAAATGCGATAAATTCATTTAAATTATAGTATAAATATTGGAGTCTATCATATAAAAGTGTGCGGAATCTGTGGAACTGCGAACCTGTACTCTAAAAGTGAACAAAATTTCGTTAAATATGTGTGAAATCTACCGCGGATTTGAGTCCGTGGAAATCCGTGGACGTGCGGTAATCCACCACTCTTACTATTAACTTATACGCGAAATTTTCTATTTTCGAAGTCTCTAAATGGGATTTCTTCAATTTGCTACGTTATACGTTTTTTGAGGTCAAACAGATATTTGACTTTCATTCTTTATTCGCAATAAATACTAATAATACTATGTACCATTTTCTACCATTATTATTTGAAATTCGACACAATATCGCATATATTTACTAACTGATATTGACACTATACTATATATATATATATGTATATAATATACCACTGATAATACGTAAATATATACTATATCGACTATAGGGTTATTCATTTAAAATTTTTTCAATATTTTGTTTGTTATCGGCCGGATGTTTTTGGGTGAAGTTTGACTGTATGTATTGAACAATCAGGTTTATTAATTTAATGGTTTGTAAAAGGCATTAACATTTTTTAAATTCACAATAAAAAAAAAGGTAAACATTTTACGATTATTGATAATTATTATTTTGAAACAAAATGTTGATAACATTTCAACCGCATTCTCGGGCATGACAAAACAAATTTTGTCATATCGGGATTGAAATAGATCAAGGATTAATAGTCTTGCAATTGGCGGGATTCACTTCGCTAGTCGCCTGCGTTAACAGATTCACTGATGAGACTGATCTCTGTTTTTGAATATCTCTTTTGTTGAATCTCTATCTATGATATAAATGAAATCTCTTCAATGGATTTCACCACCCTATATCATATCATGTATACAATTGTGTTTTAAGTTTAGATATTTAGATATTATTAAAAACAAAACAGTAAAAGTGAAAGTTAAATAATCATACATACATATATAATATATAAAAAGTTTTTTCGAAATAAAATTGTCGCCATTATTGAATTTTATATATCAAGAAGATATCATTTAACAACTTTATTTGTAATATATATATATATATATGGTATACGCTTTGTATAAGGGTATATATAAGTTTAGATTTTACATGTATTATATCTTATAAAATAAAGTATACGATATATTGAATTCTGAATTTCATACACTGATCAAACCTCAAATGTATACTTTTTGTGCATATATTTTAAGTAGTTTTTTTTTTTAGCAATCCAATAAGGGAATATATGTACAGCATAGTTCAGTGACGAATAGTTCAGTCAGTGGCGAACTCCAATTTACAAAAAAAAAAATGTATATGCAATATAACATTTTATACTACCGCAGAGATAATAAAGTTCATATAGAAATTGTACCATTTGATTTTTTTATTATTAAAAAATACAATGTATAGGTTTACATAAAAGCGAAAATATTAAATCAAAACGAAATATATATAATATAGAAGCGAGAGATGCTCGATCACATTCAAACTTAACAATCCTTAATTGCTTTCAAAGTGCTGTAAAATAGCCAACGCTGAAAATGATGTTTTAGCAATCTGTGATAAATGAAAAAAAATGAATGAATCTCTACAATAGACAATATAGATACAAAAACACATTCAAATAATTTAATTTAATTTAATGATTAAATATATACCCTAGCAAATGTTTCCATTGAACATGTAAAAAATTGTAATCCTTTAATGTATCGAGGTTGTTGACCAAAATTTATCAATTGAATGTAATATTTTCGTTCTTTTGGCGTACGATTATACCATAATCCATTGTATGCTGTTCCAGCAATATCCATTCCCTTGATGGAAATACATTGTTGCGTTCACCCAATATAAAAGATAAAAGATTTTAGATGTTAAAAATTACATATAAATGGTTTTTTTTATTGCATTTTATTAACTAGGAACGTGATTGTTTCAGTTCAGTTAAAATAACTTATATTTCACTATTTTAATAATATATACATATATATATTTCTAAAATTATCTCAAAATACCTCTGTCGTTACAAGATCTCCAATATACGAATAAATAAGTACAATAATCATAACTAAAATAAATGCTGTAAAATAATAAGCAGTTTCTCCAAAACGTAAAGTTGCCTGCGTAATTTTAATAACATTAATAAATATCATAAATAATAATCAATTTTATCTGCCTTACAATTTTCGATAATCGAAATAATATTGCACATAGCATAAGAAGTCCTTCAATCATTGTTATAAAAATTGCTTCTGAATTACTGGCATTGAATAGTGTTTGCATCCTGATGTGACACCAAAACATATACAATTTTAGAAAATTTATATTATTATACAATTAGATATTGTGTAAAATTAATGGGGGAAAATATAAAAACAATTTACTCAATCAGAAAATTATGAAAAACTATATATTGTTTGATGCAATAGAGAAAATGTTCACCGGGAATTTTATTTCTATTTCCATTCCTATTTTCTAAATCCGTATCCGTATAATTATCAATGCTTAAAAGCATTTGCTTTAAATGTTTATTGGCAGCGGCTAAATAAATACCAATACATAGAAAAAAAATATCTATTGAAGCACTATATAATCCAACGGCTACACAAGCAATTGTCGATATAATAAATGTTATTTCATATTCAGGACTTTTTGATGAATCTGGAAATAAACTATAAATGCCATTCTGTATATATTTATTTAGATAATATCTCCATTCGCATTTGATGGGATGGTCAAAACAAAATGTTTCAAGCGATGAAAATTTTGTATACTTACATCATTGGAATGGGAAGTCGCCAATCTTTAGCCGTCAGAGTATCTTGTATCGATTTATTAATTATTACAATACATGGATCCATTTGATTGACAATTATTGCAATTGCACATAATATATTAAATAATTTTAATGCAAATCTACATTGTTTTTCTGCTCGAATATAAAATTCGTTATTTTTATCTGTAAATTCATAATATTACCATTTTATTGCACGTAATTCAACCAAAAATTCATTAAAAAAAATATTATTTGATACAATCATGTATGTTATATATAGGAGGAGCTGGACAATTGTTTTTGTGTTATATATTACCAAAAAGGATTATATTAGGATATTTCGAAAAGTACAAAAAGATTTTTGTTGTCAAACAAAAAATTTTACCGGGAAATTTAATTTTCCCAAAAATCCCGCAAAATCCCGCAAAAAATAGAAAAATTTAGAAAATTCGATTTGCCGGGAAAATTTAATAGTTTTTTTTGCCATCAATCAGCTAATTATATAAAAATATGCTATTCAGAACATATCCTATCCTTTTGGAAATCTATATATAGCAAACAATTTCTCATCTCCGCTTATCATATTACAATTATATTATATATAATTACTTTTGCTGAAAGTGTCATTCAATTTTGTATATAATAAAAAATATAAATGTCGATTTTTTAAAAATGCTAAACCTTTCAATAAACTCGTTCCGAATCCAAAAAAAAACATTAATTCTTTGAATATTAATGATATATTTAATATATTCGCATACATATAAATGCCCTTTTGTGGAAAAAACGAAAAAACATTAAATATAAAGTATGATAATTGTTTAATTAATTTTATTTTATTTTATATATTATAAATTTTACCAGTCCAATTAATAATAATAACATTGACAAAAACCAAAATATTGTTAATGAATAATAACATTTTGTATTTTTATGGAAAAATGAAAATCCAGTTAAATAAAGAACGCGTAAATTTTGTTTCAATATTACCATATCGTGAATAATATATAAAATTAAAATAGAAAAACACTAAAAAAAAAACTATTTCTTTGTTAAAAATATCAATTTTATTCTTCAAAATTCAAAACACAAACTGAAAATAAATCAGGATTGAAAACCTTTTTTATAGAATATTTATTATATATAATATAGAGTAAACCTCATATACATAAAAAGGAAAAATCAAAAACAAAAACAAAAAAAAAGGAAAATAATAATAATATATTTTCAATTATAAAATTAATTTTTTATATTAAACCAGGACTGGATTTATTATAAATGGGAAAAAATAATGGATAAGGAAAAGTGACAATTTTTTGACAATTTGTTTTTTATTACGCCCCCAAAAAAAAATATTAATGATATTTTCCATTATATGAAAAATAAATTTTCTTTTATTCATTTATATTTTTTCCTTAAAAAAATAATACATCTCTGGTTTAAAGACATATAGAATTAATTTGAAGAATTACCGTCTTATAATAATGTGAAAAAGAACAAATTTTTTTTTTTTTAATATAATTATTGTTCATTTATATAATGTATCATGTGTGAGAAATGATTACACCGATTTTTTGTATATTAAATTATAATAAAATATTAGGTATAAAGGCAATTAATTAAATTACATTTGGTTTTTTTTATTGAATTTTAATATGTATTTAATCTTAGAAATTATTTCTTATTACGCGTCGGTCGTAATAATGATAGTTTTTTTTTTTAATTTTATTAGGTCAAACACGTTTACAGAAATATTATAATACTTTGTTTTATGGTTATAGAAGAAATAAAGGATTTAATTTTTTTTTTAAAGTTGAACGAGAGGTTGCATCAAGCATATGTATTTTGATTGTAATACTATATAATTCTCTAAATATATGTGTTTTATTTTAAATGTGTAAATTTATTAGTGCAAGTGTAGGTAAGTGTTTCTTCATTTAAGAAAAATTGAATCTTTATAAGGTAAACCGTTTATCCATTATATAACGATCCGTTTTTTTTATTGCAAACAATTTTTTTGGAACAGCCGAGTGAAAATCGAAGCGAATTTTGTTACGTATAAAGAAATGGCAATGATAATAATAATAATAATAATGGACAAACGGTAAAGGAGTATTCGTAATTTGTCGAAGATTTAACTAGCAAAATAATTCAACGAGAAAAAATCCAAGAATTGGAATATTTTCCATTCAGAAAATAAAAGGAAAATGTCTGTGCTTATACAAATTATGCATATTCTACTGTATTGTATTAATTGGAAATAACAATATAATGTACAGTAAATGCATTAAACATTTAATTTATTTATTTATTGGGACCTGTCATTAATAATGTCGATTTTTTGGCTTGAAAAATGGCATTTATTTATATAACAAAATGATTGAGTACATTAACCAATATATTGCCCATCGTTAGCTATATGACTTCCTCCCATCTTTTAAGAAGTTCCTCGTTTGAAGAACTCCTCATCTTTTGTCCCAATCCATTCATCGACCCATTTTCGCACTTCTTGAGCATTTTGAAAGCGTACATCTGTCAGGCTGACCTGCATTGATCTGAACAAATGGTAATCAGAAGAAGCAAGGTCTGGAGAGTGAACGGGGGGTGATCAAGATCAAGATCCCAACCGAGCCTCTTTATATTTTCCTTAACCATGTTTGCACACGATGTGGTTTGGCATTGTCATCAGCGTGCATTAAAATTTTGTGGTGTTTTCGAGTGGTATCAATGGTCGTTTTTCGTTCAATTTCTTCTGGGCCAATTCGCCCAGTTGTCGTCGCTAGCGAGATCAGATGTAACCGTTTCATTCGGTTTTAACAGCTCATAATACACGACACCTTCTGATTCCACCAAATGCAAATGCACAGCATAAGGTTCTGGCAATGAATATCGTGTTTTGTTGGTGTGAAGTTGATGGTTGGCCGGTATCAACATATGATGCTTTACGTTTAGGGTTGTCGTAATACACACACTTTTCATCGCCGCCGCAGTGACAATTCGAATAAAAAAACTATGTTATTTGTGCTCGACAAGATGTTTATGATGAGGGACCCAGGTGATGAGGGACCCATTTTCCTAGCTTTCTGATTTTTCCCATTGAATGCAAACGTGTAAAAATGGTAGAGGCATCTTCATCTTCATTCAACTCTAATGCAAGCTCTTCACGTTGCGTTCGACACGAATTTTCATCCAACAATGCCTGCAATTCTTCGTATTCAAATTTTTTTTAGGTGACCTGGCCGTTCTTTGTCTTCCACTTCAAAATCACTACTTCTGAAGCGTGCAAACCACCGTTCACAAGTTTTTTGAGTTGGAGCATGTTCACCGTAAGCTTCTACCAACAATCGATAACTATCAGCAGCGGGGTTTTCTTCAAATTAAAGAAAGTTATTAAACTTCCCCGCAAAACAACTTTTTCAGGTACGAAATTCGACATGTTTGATGCAATAAAAAACTTTGTTGTTTACACTTCAACGAAATGACACATACTGCAATTTATAGCCTAATGACAGACAAAAAAAAAAGAAAAGGGCCGCGGCGTGTTGCGATACACTCAGGCTAGTTACGTCAACCGTTATCTAAATCGACATTTTTAATGCAAGGTCCCAATATAATACGATATAGTTTGCGGTTTATTAAAAAATAATCCAATGTATGTATATTATAAAAATTATTTGACCACATTAAAACGTAATTAATATTAAATTGTATTAGTGTGTATTTGTCAATTAAAATAACAATAAAAATAAAAATAAATTTTTAAGGAAAACTATGTGATGAAATGAAAACATATATATGCTCCTAATAATTTTATTTATTGACACGATCTCATTAAGAAGACCTCCTGGAGGATATATTATCTACGTACATATATATGAATATATGGTTATTATACGTTTAAATGCTATAGAATGCAGATATAAAAATATTTATTGTTTATTGTTTTACGATGAAAAATTGTAATAATGAATAAATAAAATGTTCGCTTTTAATGTGTATATTATCACGATATATGTATATATAAAATGTCTTAAAATTTATTTATTTATGGTGTATGATATTTTTTTTTTTATGCGATTTGATTCGGAATCATTAAATAAAAAAAAAAATATGTAATGTTATTTTAAGTATAAGTAAATACTTTCAGTAATAAGTTCATTAATAAAGTTATCGATTTGGAAAGAAATAAAAAATGTTCCGGATTTCCGGCTTTTTTTTATCCCCTTTTATCAAGAACTCTTTATCTATTTTATCTCGCTGTTATTTCGATCGTTTTCGCTGAAAATTATTCGACTATTTCGTTTTTGGTAGAACTTGATAACTTCGAAAATGTATGGGAAGTCAGATCATATCCCCTCTGGATGCCGATTTTTTTGTTTCTCGCATTTCTCAATGATTTTTTAAGATATTTGATGGAAATTTTTGATGTGGGAGTTTGATATTAAATGCAAAAAATTACATTCCCGTGCATTTTTTCTAATCCTATCCAGATCCACCAATAAAGGTGCTCACATATAAATCCAAAAGGGGGGGGGGGGGGGGGGTTAAAGATATCTTGTTCTGATTTCAGCAAAATGGATTACTAATTTGGGATATGGAGAATTCATTAAAAATGTAAAAACTTCGATAGCGGGGGATTTTCAGAATGAATTTGAATATATTAAAATGGTCCATTAAATGTGTTATTGGACATTGGTTTCCAAATAGAAATTTTGTGATATCACTTATTTGATTTTATTTTGTTTTGATATTTTTCACATCATTTTGTATTCATTGTAATATTTTATCTGGGATTGATTGCGGATTGATTCGTTTAACTGCGCCCATTCTCTCCCCGCTCTCAATTACGTGTTTTGTGTTTTATATATAGATGTTTGAGGATGGCAGCGTTTTGTTTTTATTACTATATATATATATATTACAAATATGCAATTAATGGGCTGCGGTTATGACATAGTTTTCTAATTTAACTTTATGACTTTCTTTCATATAATTTATTATTATATAGTACAGCGGATTAAACAAAAATATATTGCCATATATTTAAATAATATAATAAATGTGTTTTTATTACGTATAATTTATATATATATGTTTTTAGTATATATGTACTCATTGAAAAGTTTTCAAAATATTATTAATACATTGTTTAAACCAAAAATTATGATTAAGTTACAATAAATATAATAGAATTATTCAATTACTTGCATTTCAATCAAACGCAAATTAAGATCCTCGGAATCTGAATCATGCGCCTATAAATGAGACAATTTTATTTTATATAAATCTTTTTTTAACCAATTCGACCAATGCATCTACGAATTAAAAGAAAAGGTTTATAATTATATTTTTATTTTTTTTTTATTTAATAGAAATAGTAATCAAAAAAATTCGTTATCTGGAAGTTTAAATACCATTTGTATTATTATATATTGTTGTGTTCACAGGTAATGAAAAAAAAAATAAACAAGAATATATGTATTAATGAATTTTTTTTAATAATATAAGTTCTTATAATAAGATGCAGTTTTTTATGTATAATTTTATATCCCTTTTTTTTTTTTTATTATATTACATAACCACTTCTTCTTCTTATTCTTATATATACTGTAAAAATATTTTTTTCTATCGCGTGCCATAGAAATATGGTATATATAATATGTCTAATAAGAATTTCCAAATTCTTAATTCGAAGAAAAAAAAAAACATAAGAACAAAAAAATGGTTTGTATAATAATATAAGGTGGTTTTTAATCTTTTTTTTTTTTTATTGTCGATTTGTTTGGTATATTTTTTGTTTTTATTGTATTTTGAATTAACATATGCGCGGATGCAGAGTACGAGAAAAGTGGAGAAAAGAACAAACAGCAGGTGCTAAAATATATATAGCTCAGGAGTGAATCTGAATAATTAATATATACCATTAACATTTTTTATTTATTAAATACAAAAAGGTGTATTGGCGAATTAATAAAAATTGTATATTGTATACAAATATTTAACATTTTTTTGAAATTTTGTTTTTTTTTTTTTTGTTTAATAATTAAGAAAGCGCAGTTATGTAAAGTTAATCGTTAAATTAATTTAGATATATACGGCACGTGTCGTGTCGTGAGTTTATTTAAAAAATATATTTGTATAAAAAAAAATGTATAAAAAATAAACGCGTCGAATGTTAATAAGTTGGTTAAAAGCAACTCTATCTAATTGTTTATATGGTACAGAGTTTTAAGTTTAACAAATAATTAAATTATATACCCTTAGGAGGATCTTGTGTCACTCTGTTTTAATATAAGTATATATCTGCAATTAAGATATTCTTTTTGTAAAATGTAAATTAAATTTTTCCAATTTTTACAATAATTTTTTTTTTAATATTTTCACTATAACGAAGGTATTTTTCCGCTGAAATCATATTTTTTAAATCAGACAGATATGTCTTTATATTTATATGACAAAATGTATTTATATGAATTTAAAAATTATAAGATAATTGATGTTACATATATGCAACTAATATAACATCCAACAAGGAATGACTATAGAGTTTCTTTTATTGTATTTCTATTGAATTTCTTTTCTTGCATTTAAATTTAAAAATCATATTTAAAAATTTATTATTAACTATTCGAGCATAATATTTTTATAATTTATTGGTGATTTTTAAACACGTATTTAAAATGTATAAATGTAAAAGCTGAACATAGTTTTCTAATTGAACTTTTATGACTGTCTTTCATATATTACTTGCCATATATATTTAAATAATATAATAAATGTTAATAAAGGTTAAAAAAATATAAATAAATAAATTGTGGTAAAAATTTTATTGTGAAATTGAAATTAAAATATCGAGAAGTTATTTTTACGTATATAGACAGTGATTGACAATTTACAACTTTAGGATAAAATATTTTTCTATTCAAAACCTTCTTTTCTTTTTTTTCCTTTCCTTTTTTTTTTTTATATAAATTCTATGTTCTATTATAAATTACATAAATAACTTATAAATATGACACCATAACGAATTAATTATACAAAATATAGAATAAAAAAAAAAAACATCAAAAACATGTACAATGTAAAAATATTAAATTATGAAATATTAAAATACAATAATTTGTTGTCTCCTTTTTTCAGGTTCGTTCCTGGTTATTTTTGCGCCCTGTTCCCGATTATGAAATGAACGCCGTGCTTTTTAATCGCACAAAAAAAAATGTCTCACGAATTTGTTCTATATACAACCCCCCCATTTATGGATCGGTATTCGGGAAGTATTCGGTATAAAAACAAAGGGATGCTACTTACTAAATTTTTTTCGGAATTCGGACAGCCATAGTTTTTATTCCATTTTTCATTTTCTTTTGGATATTTGAAAATGAAAATTGGAATAATTGACCCGCATTTCCGTACAAATTCAAGGGACAATTATAGATATTGCATTCGGTTTCTAGCCATATAGGTTATTAATGGACTTATAATTAATCATGGGCGTATTCCTCGGTGGTCAAACATGATGGAGCTTCACGACGAAATTAAAACTTAAGTAAATTCTGATCTAAATTACATTCTGAGGCTGAAAACATAAGAAAATAGCAAAAACTTATTCAAAAATCTTGCCCCCCCCCCCCCTGGAAAATTACATATGGGAATTTTAATAATAAATTTTCCCGCTAAAATAATTTTTCTACCTGTTTTTGAAGTACACCACCACACACCGATGGATTTACAATGAAACAAAAATAAATTTTTTTTTTTTCATGTTATTATTATAATAATAATACAAGTTTTATTTTCATTTTTTATTGTACATTTTGCAATGGAATTTGTATGTTATTATTAAGAAAAAGAATTTAATACCCATATTCGAAACTAATCTATTCAGTGCAAACACGCAATAGTGGAGGTGGTCTATTTCTATATAATTTTTTTTTTTGTAATTTGGCAAACAAATTTTTAGCTTTGCCCATTATAAATAGAAAGTGATTCAGATATATCTATTAGAATAAATCTGGAAAAATATTTTTTTTTTTATCAAATAAAAATGTTTACAAAAAAAAACCCCTATTAATGTGTGTTTCAATGTTAGAATTAGATTTTTTATTATAGAACGTAACATTTTCTTTTATATACAAAATCTTACATAATATATCATTATAAAACATAATAATAAAATTAATGGTTAGACCAAATATGATGGTATAACATATTAAGAGCACAATATAAAATATTTGTTACAGTATACAATTCAATACAGCCCATAAATAAGAAAACGGCATTGTATTAAATGGACATAGACCACCATAAATAGATAGACAAATCAATTTATAGTATTTTTTCATATACTTAATGTAATAGAGATTTTGATAATGTTGATACTTTTAAAATATTTAATTTGGTCCTATTGAATACAATTTTATTTTGAAAAATGAATAATAATAAAAATTCTTTAGAATTGTTTTTCTATATAGAACAACAAGTGTTTATTTTTAGTGGTACATCCCAAAAGTTTATAATAATAATAATTTGTATCTAAAAATAAAGCCTACCTAATGTCGAATGTATTATTTCATAAAAATTTATTGGAAAGATACGATAGTATATGTTGGAAATAAGATACGGTACGATACGATTTTGTAACAGATAAAAAAAAATTTCATATGGATTATTCTGCATTAAAAGCCATAAAGATTAAACAAAAAACCTCCTCTATTTGGTCCGAAACATCCGAAACGAAGGAAACACTGTAAATAGTTCTGTCCATCGCAGGAACAAATGGAAAATTTTCAATTTCAAAAATCATATTCAAAAATCTTTCTTTATACAAATTGAATTTCAAAAAAATTGAATTTTTCTTGGGTTTGTGTAGTAAATGTAAATGGAAGAATTGTGATTAGAAAAAATTAATGTGATTAACTATTAAACAATAATAATAATTAACTATATTAAAAATCATAAGCATATTCACAAATAAAAACAAATGAAGCTTACTTAAGATTCACCCTTAAAATCAATACACCCTCATGGATATTTCACCCTTAAAAATTGAATGAAAAGAGTTTGATTTTGTCCAATTAAATTTAAAAAAAACTTTTTTTCTATAACCTAAGGGGTGTAGTAAAAACATCATAACTTAGGAACCCGATGAGTTAGAATAACGTTCAGGGATGCGTTCGATAGATAATGAAATTCTCTAAAAACATCCCTTACTGATCAAGTTGGGTTGTAGAATAATATCTATAGTGAAAATCTAAAAATGTGAAAAATTGTCAATTTATCCATACTTTTTGTATGGGGACCCCAGAATATTATTGTAAATTCGGAAAATTCAGTTCATTTTACTTAAGATTCACCCTTAAAATCAATACACCTTCATGGAAATTTCACCCTTAAAAATTGAATGAAAAGAGTTTGATTTTTCCTAATTAAAGTTAAAAAAACTTTTTTTTTATTACCTAAGGGTTGTAGTAAAAACACCATAACTTAGGAACCCGATGAGATAGAATAACGTTCAGGGATGCGTTCGATAGATAATGAAATTCTCTAAAAACTTTCCTTACTGATCAAATGGGGTTGTAGAATAATATCTATAGTGAAAATCTAAAAATGTGAAAAATTGTCAATTAATTCATACTTTTTGCATGGGGACCCCAGAATATTATTGTAAATTCGGAAAATTCAGTTCATTTTACTTAATATTCACCCTTAAAATCAATACACCTTCATGGAAATTTCACCCTTAAAAATTGAATGAAAAGAGTTTGATTTTTCCTAATTAAAGTTAAAAAAACTTTTTTTTTATTACCTAAGGGTTGTAGTAAAAACACCATAAATTAGGAACCCGATGAGATAGAATAACGTTCAGGGATGCGTTCGATAGATAATGAAATTCTCTAAAAACTTCCCTTACTGATCAAATGGGGTTGTAGAATAATATCTATAGTGAAATTCTAAAAATGTGAAAAAATGTCAATTTATCCATACTTTTTGTATGGGGACCCCAGAATATTATAGCAAATTCGGAAAATTCAGTTCATTTTACTTAATATTCACCCTTAAAATCAATACACCTTCATGGAAATTTCACCCTTAAAAATTGAATGAAAAGAGTTTGATTTTTCCTAATTAAAGTTAAAAAAACTTTTTTTTTATTACCTAAGGGTTGTAGTAAAAACACCATAAATTAGGAACCCGATGAGATAGAATAACGTTCAGGGATGCGTTCGATAGATAATGAAATTCTCTAAAAACTTCCCTTACTGATCAAATGGGGTTGTAGAATAATATCTATAGTGAAAATCTAAAAATGTGAAAAATTGTCAATTTATACATACTTTTTGCATGAGGACCCCAGAATATTATTGTAAATTCGGAAAATTCAGTTCATTTTACTTAAGATTCACCCTTAAAATCAATACATCTTCATGGAAATTTCACCCTTAAAAATTGAATGAAAAGAGTTTGATTTTTCCTAATTAAAGTTAAAAAAACTTTTTTTTTATTACCTAAGGGTTGTAGTAAAAACACCATAACTTAGGAACCCGATGAGTTAGAATAACGTTCAGGGATGCGTTCGATAGATAATGAAATTCTCTAAAAACTTCCCTTACTGATCAAATGGGGTTGTAGAATAATATCTATAGTGAAAATCTAAAAAATGTGAAAAATTGTCAATTTATCCATACTTTTTGTATGGGGACCCCAGAATATTATTGTGAATTCGGAAAATTCAGTTCATTTTACTTAATATTCACCCTTAAAATCAATACACCTTCATGGATATTTCAGCCTTAAAAATTGAATGAAAAGAGTTTGATTTTTCCTAATTAAAGTTAAAAAAACTTTTTTTTTATTACCTATGGGTTGTAGTAAAAACACCATAACTTAGGAACCCGATGAGATAGAATAACGTTCAGGGATGCGTTCGATAGATAATGAAATTCTCTAAAAACTTCCCTTACTGATCAAATGGGGTTGTAGAATAATATCTATAGTGAAAATCTAAAAATGTGAAAAATTGTCAATTAATTCATACTTTTTGTATGGGGACCCCTGAATATTATTGCAAATTCGGAAAATTCAGTTCATTTTACTTTAGATTCACCCTTAAAATTAATACACTTTTATGGATATTTCACCCTTAAAAATTGAATGAAAAAAGTTTGATTTTGTCCAATTAAAGTTAAAAAAACTTTTTTTCTATAACCCAAGGGGTGTAGTAAAAACATCATAACTTAGGAACCCGATGAGTGAGAATAACGTTCAGGGATGCGTTCGATAGATAATGAAATTCTCTAAAAACTTCCCTTACTGATCAAATGGGGTTGTAGAATAAATTCTATAGTGAAAATCTACAAATGTGAAAAATTGTCAATTTATCCATACTTTTTGTATGAATATTATTGTAAATTCGGAAAATTCAGTTCATTTTACGTGACGTGACGAGTTCCAAAAATCCATTTCCGGAACACGCTTTTTTCCACGCTTTTTCTGATTGGAATTCTGATGAACTAATAAAAGTAACCCAAGTTTATTCATTGTGCGATAATTAATATCTTTGGTAAAATATTGTCTCTTCGGACGCATCTTCAAAGATAGAAATAAGAAGAGGGTATATATAACAAAATAATGCTCTCAAGTCTCAAGTGTTTCGGGGACTCAGAATTCAACTAATCTAAAGATAAAATAAAAGATATCATAAAAAAATATAAAAGCTTCTACTGCCGCTAAAATATCAATTTTTATATTATGCTTATGTAAGTTTTTTGTTATTTGGTTTATAATTTTTGATTTGATGCGTTTTAAATTGATATAGGATAGATTCCATCTGAAGTTTATATATATTTATTATAATAATAACCATTAACATATATTAATAGAGCTATATATATATATATATAATGAATAAATACTTTTTATAATGTAGGTATGTGTTGTGCATATAATTTTCAGGAAAAAATATTATTTTATATTGTGAATAGTTTGTAAAAACAATTCGCGCAACACACTTAAAATGTCAAACACTTACGTATTTGTGACGACGACATTAAGCAATTTTGAATGGATCAATTACCAAAAAAAAATTGTACTTTATACAAATTGAATTCTCAATAATTAGTCAGTGTGTTCATGGTATCGGTGTAGGTGTTTTTTTTTTTTATTGTTGAATTATGAACAATTTCAATTTTCATGGAACATTTTTATAATATACATTTATTTTGGTACAAAATAAAACATTTTAACTTGTATGATGGACATTTTCAATGGACGATGGACGGGATTACAATAAAAAAGGATTGTGAAAAGGGATGTGCTGACAAAGTTCAACTTTAAACCAATTCATAATTGAAAATGCTTAATTTGAGCGGAATATTGTGGGGTAGTTTTTGCGTATTGGACTTTTTTCTTTAAATTATAAATTTAGAAGCTCCTATATATGAAACATAGATAGAAAAGTAAAAGATCGGCGGGAAAAAAGAATCAAAAATACAAAATAAATACGATGTATATATAAATCACTTTAGTAATTTGAATGCTTAATATTGGACAGTGACTGACTGCTATTCATTGAAGACTTGAAAGTCATTATATGTTTTTTTTTTTTGTAATTGCCATAATATTATATAGATTTTTTTTTTATTTTTTTTTTTTTATAGATAATAATACATTTTCTTTTCAGTTCAATATTGATATAGTATATATTATGAATTTGTATTATATATACCTACTATATTATATATATATATATATATATGACACGTTGAGGTATATATATAATATCATAAGATAATTCGCATAAGTGCATATGTATTATATATATATGCGTGTGTGTATTCTGTATTTATTAAGGAAATTCAATAACTAATCCATCATCTGATTGATTTGACCAAATATATATTTATAACAAAAAAACTTCATCCTTTACGATAGATATATATAATGATGGAAAGACAACATAAAAATATAATACCTTTTTCTTGTATATAGTCTGTAAATGTGTATATTTTGTTAATCGAAATACAAATTCATTGATACCGATACCGATACGATGCATATAATATATAGAGGAAAATACTATAAATGACATATCATATCACTATGTATTGTGTACGGTTCGTATACGTACATCATAGATGAGATTATGATGTATATATATATGGCGATTACAATATCAGGGATACCGATATATTTTGAAAATATTGGATAACATATACAGAGTGATTTATATACTATATACATAATATTTGTTAAGTCGTTTATTAATCTATCGCTATCGTTTATTAATTAATTAAGACAAAATTCACTTAGGAAATGAATTGGTTTGAAAAAAGTTAATAGATACTGAGTATTAATATGTCCCGTTTGAGAATTTCTTTAAGAGAAGTTTTAACAGCCCTAAAAGGATTTAATTTGTAAATTTCATTGCCGTATTCGTGGTGGTTGTGATAATTTTTCTAGCAATTTGAACGTCTATGATCCAATAATTCAATGGAATTTTTTTTTTATATAGTTTCATTTCTGATCAGTGATCGCAGACGCATTATTATCATAAAATACTATCGATGAATCATCCGGTCACCTCTATTTTGGACGTATTCGCCCAAAAAAAAAAAACGAATGGTATATATACATCATTTATTTTTGCTAAAAAAAAAAAAAAAAATCATTTAAAAAAATATATTATATATAAAAGGTAAATGTAGATTGATAAATGTATTTATAATCGTCTTCGTCTAAAATATTAGAAATCAATGAAATTTTTTTTATTTATTTATGAATGACTTTATAAATGACATTTTGAATATAATTCATTCAATAATCATTTTAATATATCCTTACTATTTTGTTGTATATGTATAGTATACTCTATTTTGCAATTTATTTATTTTTTTGTATATATTTTGAAATAGTTTGCCTCTACGTTGTATATGACAGAAATGAATTAGAGATATTTTGGGTGTAAAAAGCATTTTGGAAATATATTTGTTTATAAACTAACATATAAAAATCACCCTTTTAATGTTTTTCTGTTCTGTTTTTTTTTTTTTTAGCAATTTTAAGCCAACCTTTTTTAATAACAATTCATTATATACTATATAGAAGAGTAGATATAAATTTGTTTGTGATGTTTGTGATATGTATATAAAATGAATATTAATATCATATTATATTTCTTTGAATTGAAAGTCTCCTTTTTAGTATAAAATTGATAAAACTATTTTTTTTTTACATAATTTAATTTGATTTTGATAGCCTTTTAGCATAAAGAATTATGAATGAAAATTTGCCCATAAACGTACGCGGTTGGAATAAGGAACATTTTTAACATCAGCACGAAACAAAATCAAACGAGTGTGATATTTCAAGAATCCGACTGTCCAATATATCCCATTTAAATGTGGTTGGAAGTTCGATAAATTAAATTTTAAACTTTTAAACAGCAGTGTTGTATATATATATATAATAAATGTTCAATTTTATTTCAATTCAAATTTGTGAGTTCAATTGGTCAGTTATAACGATGTTATTTTTTTAAATATTCAAACAGTTATATAACTTTTAATTTTCTTCTGGAAAATGCCTATAACCACACTCAGTTGGTTTGAAAGCTAATCAAATTACCTTTCGATTGATACGCGGTGTCATTATTGTTTAAATGCTATTAGTTTGGGCAGGATGCGAAGAAAGAAATTTGGGCAATCTCATGGAGGACATCATTCCATTGCTCATTAGCATATCACATCTGTTTTATTATAAATTTATCGATATTTGGTTATTTCTTATCAAATTACGTTAATTTTTTGGCTTTGCGGTCGTTTAATTTAAAATTCTTATTGATTAAATAGTTATTTACATGATATTGTAACAATATACAGAATAAAACACACTAATTAATCAATTAAAATATTATTTTAATATGTCCAATTATTTTTTTATAAAAACATATATAGGGTACATATTAACAACGTTTCGGTATAATTTTAATACCATCTTCAGGTTTCTTTTTACATATAAATTAAACAAAATTCAATAAATACAACATTAATAAATAAAACCAAAAATATTAAACATATTATAACAATTATAAATAAAAAATTAAAAATGTATATATATATATTAAAACGTTATATTTACTTACTCTATAAAAAATGCTGTAAATATAGTAAATAATTTTATATTACATTTACACAAACAAACAATTATTTTATTAAATTATATTAATGAATGAAAAACCATAAAGATTTTTTCATCATTTTGACAATAACAATCACTATATATATATATAAACAATATGTGTTTATCGTTAGATGTTAAATGATAATGATTATTTATTTTATTTAATCAAATGGTGATAAGCACTTTAGATGATTCTGGTTTTTTTTTTTTTTTTTTTTTTGGTTGGTATTGTATTGATTATCGTATTATTTTTCCGTTTTATTATTTTTTGAATAATGTTATTATTTGTATGTGTAGTGGAATTATTATTATTTTTAAATGTTGTACTGTGTGAAGGTCGTTTATTATTTTTTTGAATTGTATGGTTATTATTGTCATCTATAGTGGCACAAAAAATTGGTGATAGGTTATCGGTGTCTTGTTTTTTATTGTAAGTGTTCTCGGTGTAAATGTGTAAGCTTTCCATCGTTAATCTTTTTCCATAATTGGATTGTGTGGATAATATTGAAGTTCTTTGAAAATCAGGGTAATGACCCAAAGAATGGAAATGGTCAACGAGGGCGGTTTTTGAGGTCGATCCCACATTAACCGTCTTTAGGTCATATCGGTGATTTTCAATTCTCTTTTCAAGATATTGTCTAGTTTGTCCAACATAACATTGGTCACATGTCGATCCCACGTTACCATCACCTATGCAAGGTATTTTGTATATAACATTCGACCTCTTTTGAAGAGCGATTTGATCTTTGGTTTTAGTAAAGATATTGCGAAGGCAATTATCACCTCTATATGCAACTTTTACATTTGGATTCTGAGTTTTAATCACTTTAGTGATCTGTTCAGATATTCCTTGTATGTATGTTATACTGGTGTAAGGTGTGGGTGTCATGTTGTTTCTATTGTTTTCTGGTGTAATGGTCTTGGGAAAATGTATTTTGTGTCTTTCTGTGTGTATTACTTTGTTTATGATGTGTTTTGGGTAGTTATTCAGTGTTAGTAGGCGTCTGATTTCTATTATGTTCTTATTGTGGAATCTATTAGAACTGATGGTTAAAATTCGTTTTACTAAATTGTGTGCTGTATTAATTTTTTGATGGTGAGGATGGCTTGTATAAAAGTTTAATAACCTGTCTGATGTAACGTTCTTTTTGTACCAATCTGTGTCTATTGTATTGTTTTTATTTCTGATTAGTAACATGTCTAAATAAGGTATCTTGTTGTCGGATTCTGTTTCATGGGTAAATTGAATTCTAGTGTGATATTTGTTTAATGTGGAAAGTGTGTGTGTGATGCTATTGGTAGGTACAATTGCTAAAAAATCGTCTACATATTTTACAAATAATTTTGGAATGAAGTTTAATTTCTCAATTGTACCCGTCAATAGATCATTTGTAATTATTGATGCTATAATCGATGATAATGGGTTACCCATAGGCATACCGAATATCTGTTTATAATAAGTATTATTATAAACTAGGTAGTTGGCATCGTTTAAACAGAACTCTAACATTTCCAAAAACAAGTATTTAGGAATGTTAGTGTTTGTTCTTATTGTGTCCCACTTTTCATTGATTATTTTGATGGCTAATTTCGTAGGTATGTTGGTAAATAGTGATGTTATGTCAAAACTTACCAACGTTTCATTGTTATCTATTGTTATATCTGTTATTCTGTCTTTTAATTCTATGGAGTTTTTTATTTCAAATGTGTCTGTTCTTAATAATGTTTTAAGTATGTTCGCAAGTTTTAATGACATATTTCTAGATACTGTGTTTATGGATGATACTATTGGTCTTAATGGTATGTCTGTTTTGTGAATTTTTGGTAATGCGTATAAACGTGGTGGTGTTGAATTGTATTTAACAGATTGGTATTTTTCTTTTTTGTCAATTAATTTCTCACGAAATAATGAGTGGATGATTTTATTGTGTTTAGTTTGTAAACTTTTACATGGATCCCCATCTAATTTTTTGTATGTTCTTTGGTCATTTAGTAATTTCAGAACGTCCGTGTGATATTTGTTTTTGTACATTAGTACTGTAACTTTCCCCTTATCACTATTGGTTAATATGATGTCTTTATGTGTTTTGAGAAATGTTTTTGTGTTTTTGTATGTGGATTCTAAAATGTGATTAATTTGGTTATTACGGTGTATTTCTTATGCGATTTTTCTAACGATGAACGATTTAGTCAATTTCTATATATATGAGATTTAGTAATTAAAAATTTATGTCTGTTTAGGCTTTAGAGAACATATGTTATAATTTTGTAATTATTATGTTTTCGTGCAGGTCAAGTTTAGTAAAGTTTAGTCCAGCAGCAGGTCATGTAAGTTTAGTTTTGCAGCGTACAAGTGGATAATTCTATGACCGCGCATATATTAACATTTAAAGAAAAGAAATATGTGAAAAAAAAAATGTATTTATAAAGTTTAATTTATGTTCAGTTCGTTTAATTTATGTTCATCTATTGAATTATTTGTATTATATATATGTAATAGAACAAAATATGTAACATACAAATGAAAAATTGTAAAATTATACATACTCATTGTTATATATAAAATATATTATATTATTTCAATCAAATATTTACAGTCCTTTACAAAATATAAATGAATATGTATAAAAATAAAAAGGTATATATGAATATATATATAAATAATAAACACAGGCGAAAAGACAAGAAAATTTCATATATATAACGCATATTGAAATCGAAAGTTTTTTGTTTTTTTGTAATTCGATATTTTGTATGTAATAACCATTAAAAATTAAAAAAAAAAAACCTATAAAATAATATACTTAAACATCATTTCCGGTGTGAAACCGCATAAATAAAAACCAATTCATCTATCATCTCTCAAAACATATATACAAATATTTTATAATGGAAAGAATGCAATGGCAATAAAGGAAAGAAATTCTATATATAAGCATCAATATTGATGTTAATAAAAAAAAAACAAAAAGAAATAAGAAAGGTCATACAAAACGTATATAAACGATATTTTGATTATCAACAAAAATAAAAAAAAAAAACGAAAATAAGTAGGAATACTTTCATTTTTGTTTTTTTTTATTTATTTATATTTCAATCATATATATATTAAAGAATATTGTAAATACGTTTAAATTGTATTATTATATATATAACCCAATGCAAAAATTTTGGCCCAAAACATCTATTGAACACGGAATTGAAATTTGAGTGTTTTAATGACATAGTTTCAAATTGCAAGAGTACCTTTTGTACAATATACATAGTTATATAAATGAAATAACGATGAATTTACGTAATATAACTAAAAATACTATATATATACATGATGAGATATAAGGTGAAAATGTGTCGGAAGCAATCAATTCATTCTTTTAGATATATATATATAAATATATAAAGGTATATATTTTTATTTATATACGATTTTGTTTATTTGATTTTCTCAGCGGACATTTACGTTTTTGTCATAATCACCCATTTCTATATGTATATGTTGAACCAATTTTACAGAAAATGGATAATATTGTATTGTAAATATATAAATAAAAGTGAAATGTAATATATTTTTTGTAATGTGATGGTTAATTCATATATTATATTATATTATAATATTAACCGTCATCCGCCACAAAAATTAATATTTTCATTTATATTTATAAAAAAAAAATTATTATATGCGAAAATATACCCCGGAAATCTTTAATTTATTTTTTCTTATATATACATATACATATATTGGAATGTTTGTTATATTGGTTAATACATAATAATGATGGTTATATTATTCGACATACATATATAAAGGGTGATTTTTTAAAAGCTATAGGAAAGTTTTAAAAAAAAAACAAACACATAAAATTCAGCAAAAATGCATGAAATCTTTATTTGAATCGATACGGTACGGTCCATATAATTTAATGTTTGAAGATTATTTCATGCAAATGTTGACCTTATTGACTGCGCCTCAAATGATCCATCCGCTTTTAGTTCAATTTTGGCATACTCTTTCCAACATTTCGGCCGGTATCTCACGAATAAATGCTTCAATGTTGTCTTCCAATTCAAGTCAATTGAAGCGGGCTTGTCTGTATAGACATGAGCTTTACCACATATAGCCCCACAAAAAATAATCTAAAGGCGTTAAATCGCACGATCTAGGCGGCCAATTGACCAGTCCCGAACGTGAAATTAAATGTTCACCGAACTCGCCTCTCTCAATAAGTCCATTGTTGCTGTGCGTGCTGTGTGGCATGTGGCACCGTCTTGTTGAAACCACATGTCATGCAAGTCAAGCTCTTGGGTATTTTGGGCAAAAGTTGGATATCATCTCACGGTAGCGCTCACCATTCACACAGTTACGTTACGATTCGCATCATCTTTGAAGAAGTACAGTCCAATGATGTCACCAGCCCATAAACCGCACCAAATTGTGACTTTTTCTGGATGCATTGGTAGCTGCTGTTGCAATGCTTCTGGCTGATATTCACTTCAAAATCGACAATTCTGCATATTTACGTGCCCATTTACGAGCCAAAAATGAGCTTCGTCGCTGAACACAATTTCGTTGTGCGATGAACTTTCTTAACAGAGCACGCATTTTGATAATAAAATTCAATAATTTGCATGCGTCATTCGTTTGTAAGACGATTCATGACATTTGTAAGACAACAATATCCACGGAGACGATATACAAATAATATCGATACCCACAAAATCGACTACCATAATAGCAAAATAATTGAGTATCGTAAGTTTAGACGATAGGCGATAGACGATATGGTATCGACTCCCATAATGCCACCCCAGTGTTGCCAAAAAGATAATAGCTAAAAAATCACCCTTTATATACATATATATATAGAATCATTTTAAATATAATTATTATAATTGACTATATATTTACACTATATGAATGATACATTCACTCTATATATGTATAACAAAAATAAAACTGCATTTATACATGAAACATTTTCAGAGTAATCGTCGCTTTCAACCAACAGTTTTGACGACAGCATAGAAAATATACTAAACTCTAATGCGGTAGCAAACAAATAAAAAAGTTTAGGTTGAGGTAGACCCTTTTGGCGTTGTCGTTACCGCACAATTAAATTTCTTTTCTATTTTTTCACAACTTCATAGATTTAACCTCAAAAATTAATTAAATTGAATAAATCGGTATATACTACTATATCGTCAGGGGAGAAGTTGAAAATATGTCACTGTACCAATATATTAAGACTTTGATATATATATCTCTATAGTCCTTTATAATACAACACAGTACAATTTGTGGTTAATGTGTTTTGGGTAAATATTCTCTACTGTACTACTTTTAAATAATTATTTTATTTTACTTTCATGCATTTGTACGTTTAGGTAATTCAATTCTACGTTGAACGAATGCAAAACAAAACACAACAAATGTGTTGAACACAAAATAAAATATAGGTACAAAATGAATTAAATTAAAATTTATTAACATAATATTATTGCATTTTCAATAAAGAAATAATAGAATAGAATGTAGTATATGATATAAAAAAAAATACAATAAAATAAATTCAATAAAAAGAATTCGATTAAAGAATTTTTTTTTAACAACATTGGAAACCAATGAAATCAACCATAAGATTTTCTTTTATGCTTATAGAATATATGATAAGAAGAGAGAAAGGTCAAGGCAGTTCTCAATGGAATGCACAAATGGGTATTTTTTTCTAATTTTTAAAATCCGATTGATATATATATATATTTATATCCTACATTTGTAAAGTTTAGGTTTTTTTTTTTAAATAGTTTTCCTTATTCTTACACAGGACTTAAATTTAAGTTAAATTTATACCTAAAATACACTATAATAAAGTCATAAAAAATATATGTTTTATGTTTTTCGGTTTTGTTTCTCGTAACTGAATTTTTTTTTTTTTTTGGATTCCACACAGTTCTCTTGAGATTATTCTCTAATGAGGTTTGAGGTTAATTACCGCGGACACCTTAAAAGCAAAAAAAAAATTAATGCTAATGCTAAATCGAACGCTAAAATCAATCATCAGCTGTAAAGCGAAAAACAATAAGAAAACAAAAACAACATTATACAATTTCCTTTCGATAAAGAAAGAAACATTTTATTGTTTTTTGTTTTTTAATCCTCCAACTGTATTTATTTGTATTAAATACAAAAACTTATCTTCATAAATTAATAATGATTACAATAATTTAACACCTTTATATTATCATAATCACCTGTAATCGAAAATATTAAATATATCATCTATGTATGTATGTATATAAATTAAATAACAATTTATTTAATACAAGTGAATTTCTTTTATTATTTTTGTGTTTGCAAATAGAATCAATGGAAAACATTGGAACAACAACAAACAAAAAATACCGAAAGGTTTACAAACGAAAGGATAATAAAAAAAAAAAAAGAAGTGAATATCAAATAAACAATCTATATATAAATATATATAGTTATGTGTTACAAATTTCAAATGAAATGAAATTGTTTTGTACATTATACATTAACAAAAAATCAAAAATATTTTAACAAAAGAAATTTTTTTTTGTTTTTTTTTGTATAGCAATTCTAAAAATTGTTTAGAGAAAAATTTTCTAATGCTTTCTTTTAACCATGTTAAATTTATACGGAACCAAAAAAAAAAAAAGGTATATATATACAAATAAATAAATAAATAAATATAAATATATTTACTAATATATACTATAAATATAATCCTTTACCTGTTCTCTATTGATATATATCTATTATAAAACATTTATAACCCTTTCTCTTTGGATTTGCAGGTATAAACCTTTTTTTTTTTCATATCTATACACAACACTTGTCCAACTATACAAAAATAACTATTCTATATATATATATATGTTATATATATAGGATATATATCCATAGTTTTATTTTGAACTTTTTATTCGAAGTAGTGAAACACACATAATAAATATAGAAAGTAAATATATATGGATGTGTGTGTGTGTGTGTGTTTACGTCAATAAAACTAAAAGTGAACTTTTTCCTTTCCTTCGTATATTCTTTGTGTATATAAAATAAAATCCTTTTCATTTTATCCTTTTATTTTATATATATATTTATGTTTCCCTTACCTATATTTGCCACTTATATATATACATATCTATACATTTTTCGTATTAAATATATACATATATATATATATATATATATGATATACACATAACTACCCTAAAGATATCCTTTCACACGCACAAATATAAATCGTATATATATATACGTGGACGTTTTAATGTTTGCATATACATATAGAAATCCTTTAGGTACTTATTGTTAAAAATAACTAAAAAAAAAATAAATAAAAAAGATCTAAAATATATATATATATAGGACGACAAAAAAATGCGAACATCAATGAAAAGAATAAAAATGCATAGCATAAAACAGAACACAAAATATAAAAAAAAAGGATTATATAAGAATAAAGCAGGCAAACCAATAGTAATAATATATACACCATTCTATTGTAGATATATAGTTGAATAGGCGGAGCATAAAGGGTTAAAATATACTTAAATACTGTGGTAATTATTTGAAACGACTACGCGACGGTTGTATTTAATGGTAAAAAAATATAATATAATAATAATACCAAAATAAATTATAGAAAAACAAGTTGTTTATTCATATATACATGGTATATATATATAATATGCGGATCGTTTTGAAATAAATATATAAAAGGAATAAAGGATGCATGTTTATTAATTTGATGTCATTGCGAAAATAATGTGAGACATGATTTCGACAATTTACTAAAAACAAAAAAAAAAATAGCAATAAAATAGCGATTTGAAAGACAATGAACGTGTTCTGGTAGACTAAAAAAAAAAATTGAAAATGCGGACGCGGTGAAAGTTATGTTTGATTAAATTAGATGGTAGCCGTTTTTTTTTTTTTTTAGAAAATCTTTAATAACTCGTGAACCAATGGATGAATCAGGATGAAAATTTGGATTCTTATGTTTTAAGGGACGATGAATCAGAATAAATTGGTCCCTTAAAACATAAGAATTTGATTGATGATTTTAATGCGATGTTCGATCATCATATTCTTTTCGTGATTCATTTAATATTTTACTTTTAATTTCCATTACGATTTATAATTTGTTCATTATTCAATTTCTTATCGGGATATTTTAATTTCTGGAAAACCAAAAACAAACAAGGAAGATTTAATATTCCGTTGAGGTTGGACGTTGAGGGAGTTTTATTTATATCTCAATTCAAATCCTTCTGCTTCTGTGGTCCGTACCTTATTGTTATCCCTTGAAAATGTCCCATAGACAAATAATCTATCTTTTGTCGGATCATCGGATCCAGTAGATGATGGCAATTCAGAATTTTTGGTTTTGAAATTTGTGTGATTAGTTAGTTTTCTTAGCGATTAGAGGCAGCAATAATGCAACAATCTAAAGTTCATTGAACGGATATGAATGTGAAATCCAAATCAGGTCATTCGCGGTATATATAAAGATTTGGTATATGTATCCGTGCGCTAAAGACAAATCAGTCAATAATAGACCATGCGGGGAACCTTTTCACTTTATGGATAATGCAAAGGCAGTATATAATCCTTTTAATAAGCGTTTTTAAAAAAAATTAATTACTGGAAATGGACATTTCCCAAGTCTTTTATTAATTTTGATTATTTTTCTTTATAACTTGGAAAAACCAAATTCTGTAGTATATGTGAATGTATTCACCAATGATTGAATTAAATGTTATAACCTGTGAATGTTATGAACCGCCTTGGGGTTCACCGTAACCTGTATAATAATCCTTAAATGATAAAATAAGGTAAATCAAGATAAAATGTCATACTCATTTTTTATCATACTTACTTCTGCGCGCCTACAACCTACAATTGGTTTTGGCGTCCATTAACAGCCTCCTCCAAAAGAAACCTATTTACTGCCAACGTCCGCCAGCCGGAAACGCCGAGGGCCCGAAGGTCCACTTCTACTACACTTCTTTCCACCTACCCCGCGGTCTTCCTACACTCCTAGATCCACCCGGCTTACTGTCCAGCATTTTTCGCCATCCATTCGTACCACCACATGACCAAACCACCTCAGGCGACCAATCCGATAATGAACCGAACGATGTCGTCGGGTTCGGTATATAATTTATATAGCTCGAAATCGAACCGCCTACTACGCCACCATCCCCTTTCCTTTGTCGGTATTTTCTTTTCGAACCCTCCAAGTCGCCGTTCGGTGGCCTGTGTCATGCGCCACGTTTCAGAACCGTAGGTCACAATTGGTCGAATCAGTGTTTGATATAGCTTTATAGTTTCAATGTTTTACTCAATGTCTTCGAGAAGAACATCTTGCGCAAGTCGTAAAAGGCCTTGTTTCCGGGAAGCCGGAATCCGGGATTGAACTTCCTCCGCTATATCATTTTCGCTGTTTATGCTGCTTCCAAGGTAGCTAAACCTGTCTGCCGTTTCATATTTGTTCTGACCAATTGACCAAACGCTTTGATGTTGTGCCATAAACCTACTGTTCGTTGGTGCGATCATATACTTGGATTTCTCCTCGTTTACCCTTAATCCCATTTTTTATCATATAAATATTTATATGTTTTTCAACATATAGATAAATATACATTTAAATTTTTAATGCATATTTCAACACTTAACAATAAATAATGAATTTAATAAATGTAATACCGAACTGTGTGTCTAACAAATAAAAAGAGAGAAAGCAAAGATTAAAAATTATAACCATATATTGCTTATATCCATATATATATATATACATACAATAAAAGAAAAAAACATTAAAAAATAAAATCACTATAAAAAAAAAACAATAAGCAAAAAAATTAAAAAACATTTTGATGTGATGAAACGGAAGTGAAAATAAATTAGCGTAAGAACAAAGCTATATACAATATATATTAAAAACATTTTTGTTCCAGTATAGTACCTTTGGGCTATTTGTATCTTGTATATTTTCTTTCTTTCTTTCTTTTTTTTTTGGTTTTTCATAAACAAAAGGATGGAAAATATACAATACATTTTTGATACGCTTTGTTTTTTTTCTTTTTTTTTTCCTTAAAAATAAAACCAAAATAAGAAAAAAATAAACCAAAATAAGGATATAAACAAGGATATATTTATACCAAATACAAATCCAAATGTATATACATATAAATAAAAAAAATCAAAAATAGATGTTTTGAAAAATATGATATATTATAGTAGAAAAATATATAAAGAAAAAGTTTTTTTATATATGCTGTTATACATTTCAATAACAAATTTTTATCTTCTGCTTATATTCTTTCGGTTTAGGCAGTGCACGATTTTTGAATATAGACAAAATAGACAAAAAAACAATATCCTTGATGGCAGAACACTTACTTCCGACACTTTAATTTTTTCTTTTTTTTCATTATAACTCTTCAAACAAAATGTGCAGAGGAAAAGGCAAAAGCAAAGTATTCGTGAAAATAAAATTTGCTAAGCTAAACTAATAACTCAATCACCCTGTAAGTGACTGCACTTAAAAGGATATACATATATGCAGAAAATATAATGGTAAAAAGGAAAATGATTTTAAATGTATGTGCAATACCCCCCAAACAAAATATAAATAGTTTATAGGTTTTTTTTTTTATTTTTACATTTAATACATAGATATTATATTGTATAATGTATATGATCCATTAAAAAACAAAAACAAAAAATGGATTGCCGTTGGCTAGTGTTTTTTTTTTTTACTTTTTTGCTGCTTCTTCTTTTTATTTTTTTTTGTGTTTCAACCAATAAGATTAATTAGATATTAATATACCTGCTTTAGACACTTGAAAGGATCTCTCAAATTATTTTCATTTTAATTGAAATTTTAAACCAAACACTTTATATTTTTGAAAAATTTTTGATTAATTTTGTATATCGCCGGTTGATGTATATAAAAAAAAACGCATATATATATATGGATTTGTAAATATAGAATTAAAGGAATAAATATCCTATATTTAATCCTATATGTATATTAGGTTGTCTAAAAAGTATTGTTAATTTTTATTATAAAATTCAAACCATTTTTTTATAAATTTCAAATGAACTTTAATAAACCAAATATGCGCCATTTTGATCGATGACCCTTTGCCATTTTTCTGGTAAAGACATTATCCCATCACTGTAGAACTTCTGTGTTTTCTGGGCAAAAAACTGATCCAAGTGCATTTTGCAGTACTCTGCGAAATTTAATTTTAAACCATTAAGGAAGTTCTGCAGAGACCGGAACAAATGATAATCTGAAGGTGCGAGGTCCGGGCTATATGGTGGATGCTGCTTAAAACTTCCCAGCCAAACTCTCTCAGTTTCTGCCGAGTCATCAAAGATGTGTGTGGTCTTGCGTTGTCATGATGGAACACAACACCCTTTCCATTGATTAATTCTGGACGTTTTTTTTTTAATCTCGTGCTTCAATCTTGTTAATTGTTGACAATAGAGATCGGAATCAATGGTTTGACCGGGTGCTAGTAATTCATAATGAACGATTCCTTTCCAATCCCACCACCAAACAGACAGCATTACCTTTCTTGGTGTTAATCCAGGTTTTGCTACCCGTTTTAGGAGCTTCACCCTTCTTGGACCACGATCTTTTTCGTACATTATTATCGTATGTGATCCATTTTTCATCACCTGTAATCATTCGCTTTAAAAATGACTCGATTTCGATTTCCTTTTAAACAGCGTTTCGCAAATGGAAATTCGGTTCATTAAATTGTTTTGTGTTAATTCATGTGGTACTACCCAAACATCGAGCTTTTTCTTGTATCCAGCCTTTGTCAAATGGTTTAAAACTGTTTGGTGATGGATGTTTAGTTCTTTAGCGATATCATGACTGCTTACGTGTCGATTTTCTTCAATTTTTGATATGATTTCATCGACTTTTTTAGTGATTGGTCGACCAGAACGAGGTGCATCTTTGACATCAAAATTACCGGAACGAAATCGAGCAAACCATCTATAGGCTGTTAATTTTGATAAAGTTCCTTCACCGTAAACTGCACAAATTTGTTCATGTGCCTGCATTGCATTTTTTCACCCTTTTCATAATAAAATTGTAAAATGTATCGAATTTTTTCACTCATTTCGCTCACCTTTAATGCACTACAACTTTTAAATGACTAAACAAATTTAATTTTTTTTTTTTTTTTTATCGACGAAATGTCATCTTTCGAACATATGTTAGTATTACCTTATCAGATTAGTACTACTTGAAATATTCAATTATAATGACATCTATTTATAAAAATTATCAATACTTTTTCGATAACCTAATATATGGTTGTTTATATTTCTATATATATAATATATATATATATATACATTATTGATTCTCATAGGCTGTTAGTTGGGAAAATGGTTAGATGATAGGAAATTTTTTGAAAATATCAAAGATAGAAAAAACCGATGATATTATTGAATAAATACTGCCTACTGTCCGGTTTTTTTTTTGGTTCTAATTTGTAAAAATTTCCGATAGAAAATGTAAGTTGTTTATACACCTGTCCTGTGTGTTGCAAAAATATATAACAGAAGTAAATCACGTCTTATTGTTATTGCTATACATAGAATAATTAATCTATATGAAATTGTATTTATCAAATCATCTAATAAGTATTTAATGGTAAATTTAATGGTTTTGGTGCGATATTTTATTTATAATTTGTGAATTTATATTATGAAGCATATAATGACAAAGTATATATTGTCTTCTTTCTTATGTGTCATAAGAAAAATGCATTTTCCTTGTACATATATCGTGTACATAAATATGAACATAAAATTTATATAACAATATAATACTTAAAATAACAAAAATAAAATAGGATGAAATGGAAAACAACTCAGGCATATTTTAGATTGTATCGCATTGTGGTATTGTATCACTGATGTACCACCACCATATATATATATGCAACAGGGACAGACATAATAATAATAATAATAATAATACGACAACTAGGTGACAACCATAATCTTTATATTATTTATTTTTTTTTTATTTCATTATGTACTTACAAGTTTATCCAAATAATAAAAATAGAAAATAACATAATTTTTTCAAACAAAAAAATAAATAAATCAAAATATAAAAATAATTTATTAAAAATAATTTTTTTTTATTTTTTTATAACTTAAATATAATATTATATATATATAATAATAAAAGGGATTACGAATGCGTGTTTGTAATTCCAATAATGCGTAGATATATGCAACTGTATACGCACTTATAATACTTTTATATAAACACATTTATTAATATATATATAATCTTTTAACTAATTGCAATAACACGTATTTGCATTCATTAACGTTAATATTTTATCATATATCGATCGGGGTTTTTGATTTTTCATATATAACATGTATATATTTTTAATATGCAATTAATAATCTGTTTAAAAAAAATTTAATCGAAATTATATATCGTGGCGTATAAAAAATATATGGTTAAAATATTAATCATTTATAGATTGTATAATATATATATATTGTATAAAGGATCAATTGAAGTAAATTTTTCAAAATTTTCAGCAGATGTTCATTTGATTTGTGATAAAGAGTAATATATATTATTTGTAAATGTATATATTCTTACAAGTATATATCTATGTATAATTAACAATTTAACGTAATTATTATATGAAAAGTTTTTGCTTAAAATGGTCCATTTTTATTTTTTTATTTTTGGATGGTAGGGGAAATCCATTTTTACGGATGGAGTGGCGGACTCCAGCCAACTAAGTTGACGTCCTACCGAATAAAAATCACTCCCTGTGGGTAGTTGCGTAGTTGCGTAAACCGTTCCGTGTACTGCGACCCATTGGATCTATATTTTACCCCCTGAAAATTCAAAGTTAAATTTTGAATTGGTCTCGAAGATATGAGATCGGCAGCAGACTTGGGCCTGTTACGCTTGACTTGATTCAACAGTCGTTGACTGAGAGCCCTATGAATCAAGACCGCAAACATTATATTATATTTGCTATCTGAAATGTCAGACGCAGTGTCTCTTGAATGAAACCGTTGTTTTATTTGATACATTAAGATACGCATCTTTGTTTCGGTTGATTGGAGTCCACCGACTTGTAGTTGAGAATTGGTTGGTCGTCAGCCATAGAAGAGCCTCTTTCTATATATGGTAAGGCTAATACTCCCAGAGGGTGCCCGGTGCGTCTGGAAGTTGGATGTTCTTAGTGCATTGCTCTCCGTAGACCTTTATGATATGGGTGTCCATATATCAGCATAGACCTTCGGTTCATTGCAACCTAAGCTCTCGCACCACGACAAGGTGACTTACTTCCGAGCGAGAGTGGTCCAAAAATAAAACCATTTCTAAACTAAAAGTCTCACATATATTTTAATGCGTTGTCTACTATATAATCGATTCACATTTCTTATCCTCGTAAAATTATTATAAAGGCACCGATTTAAGAGGCAGCCAATCAGAGATAATTGGAAGGAGTTACCCTACCCTCTGTACGGTGACAAAACAGAGGGTATAGGGTAACGCATTCTATTTCATGCTTTTCCAACAAAAAATTTTGTTAATTGGCTTCCACACACATCCAGTCGTGTGTGTACGTTGTCATGATACGAAATTATTGGATCACCTACTATTTTCACAGAGGTATTTTCTAAATACCAATTTAAAAATTTTTAATTGGCAGATGTACGCTTTCGAAATGCTGAAGAAGTGCGAAAATGCGGGTCGATGAATGGATTACCTCGAAAGATGAGGACTTCTTCAAACGAGGAATCATCAACAAACTTCCTAAAAGATGGGAGGAAGTCATATAGCTAACGATGGGCAATATATTGCTTAATGTACTCAATTACTCATTATTAATTCCTACACATAATATGATATAATATGTATATTTTCAAAACTTAAATCCATCAAATAAAAAAAAAAACAATACAAAAAAACGCACATATAAATTCAAACTGAGATATATATATATATAGCGTTGTAATATATAATATATATGTATTTAATTTTAATAAATTTTTTTGTCCTTTTATTATTAATAGAAATATTTTTTGTGTACCCAATTAAATGTGTAATATATAAATCAACATTATAACAAACATATTTATTGCTTGATCGGTAACATCACTTTTATTGCAACATCGCGGTAAAATTTTGTATAGGTTCTTATAGCAAATATTCATTGCATTGTTAAAAATTTAATTGAATTGTAAAAAAATCATGTTTACAATACAATAAAATCTTATTTTGTCGTTTATTGCATTGTATTTGACATTGTCCTAAGCGAAGCGGATTTCATATATGTCTATATATTTTCATGTTTGTGTCCTCAATTTTGGTTTTTATTTAGATACGAACAAAGAAACTGTGGGTGATCAAATCAATACGTCTATGATATATGAGCCATGTCATCATATAAAAGAATAATAAACCAATAAATAATAAATTTTTAGATTTATGAAATTGTATAAAAAAAAAAAACCCAATAAATAATAATTTTTAATGAAATAAAAAGGTTAAATTATGATTTTGTATCGACCTATAGACCTTTTAAGTGTCCCAAATTATACATCATTCTGAGAACTTAGATTTAGATTTATTACACTAGAAAGAAAAAGGATACATAATGTCATAAAGCAAACATATAATGTAACGAAACAATGCATATTAAAACCAATTTTTAAAATTTCATATTTTATGTTCATAAATTTTCATAAATCACTTATAAAACATCTTTATAGCAATGAATTTCACTATATAGCTTTGATGTAATTTTTTTTTTTTTTTTTGTGAGTGCCTTTCTTTTTTTGTATATCTGAAAGAATTCTAGGACAATTATATTTGAATTTATTATAAATATATATATTATTATATTTTGTGGGATAATAATATGTTACCGAGTTTATTTTGAATTCGTGTAGTTTTATGTCAATAAGAGAATATGTCAGGAAAAGTTTTATATTTAAAAAAAAAAAAAATACCTTTGGTAATCCAAAAGTTCGGACGGAATTTTAATATATTTTAGTGTATGGTAAGGTACATTATTTTATGACCATTATTCTACCATTAAGCTTAATAACTTAAGTAATTTTTAACTGTGGTCATCAAAATCAAATCACTATATATATAATTAGTGTTAAAATTTAAAGATTATAGCTATTAGAGATCAAATCTCTCAAGAGTGATTTTTATGTCCATATCCTTGATGAACTTATTGTTTTTTTTTTTATAGTTCTGTCTTGTATAGTTCCCATTTTTGACATTTCTGAAAGTTAATCGTGTGAAGTGAGTGATGATTTAATATTAGTAGATGAATAAAATAAAATTAGAAAAATATTTTAATTTCATGCGAATATAACAAGAAATAATAAATGAATAAATTTAAGGATAATTTTCAGTGTTTCAGTTTTTTTTTTAAAACAGATCCTAAATAATATTATGATTTAAAAATCAATCAATAAATATATTCGATATTTGTTAAGCCGTTTCCTAATATTTTATACGGTTATATGGATCAAAAACCAAGCTATATGTTCGGGCCAAATGGAGCCAATAATAAGGTGGAACTTGAGGTTACTTTATACATTGCTACAGCACAATTTTTTCCGAAATTCATGCTATAGAAATTTGCTTCAGATGGTTTAGGGCGATAATGGATATAAATATCAATAAATCTATATGCTATCAAACAGCAAAGTGACATTTATGGTCATCAACTCCCAAGAACTAGAGTCGAAGCTATTCTACTCGACTGTCTATGTAGGTATACTGAAGACTGTGTCAGAGATAAACGATAAATCAAATTAAAGTGAAAACCAGGACTTGGGGGAAAAAGAGAAAGCAGACGCGATCGCAAGAAATGGCTCTGTTCCGACAAACCCCCTCATTCACCAAACGATTTTGTAGTTTAACCGGCTAATGCAATGATTAAGGCAAGATTAAGAGAATTGCTGATACGATATATAGTCTCGCAGAAGAACTACGGTTTGACACTCGAAGACACTCGAAAATATTTATTTCTGTGTATTCGAAAGGGCTGACGATACAAATTCTTCGCCAAAGCCAAACAAACACTCGAATAGTGATCGGATTAAGCCATGACTAGGGGATGTCTGTAATTTTTTACGCCACCGTCTTGAGTTTTGAGTCACATCAGTCAAATTTAGTCAAATTTTTAGTTTGTTTTTGTTTTAAAGCCACGAGAATGAACTTGTGCGTCTAAAAAAAAAACGTCATAATAGACAAAGTCGCATTTATACAACGAGATCCTTTAACGACGACGAGATCCTTTAATTATTTAAGATAACAGACGGAATCCTATACAATTTATTACACAAAATTGTGCAATTCATACCGCGTATACTGTATAATATAATTTTCTATATATATTCGGACCATGATATTCTGTATATAGATATATTATATATCATAAATGTTTTAAAATGAATAATTTTTTTAATGCGATTGTTTTTTCCAATTGATGGTATATTTTGTAAGTGTGTGAATTTGAAATAGAATAAATATTTTTATTTTTTTTTGGTTAAAACAAGTTACGCACAACAACAAAAAAAAGGTTATTGAAAATTATAAACAATTTTTTTCCTCTATATACTATATATAAAAGATTCCTTTCCGTATTTGGCAAAAGGGATAACATATTTTATTTTTAATTTTTTTAAATTTCGATTTTACATATATAGGCTTTTGAACCTTTTTTCTTTCTTTTAATATATATATATATATATATATATATGAATGCCAATGGATGCATTATTATTATTGTATTCTGTTTTATGTTATATGTTAAAAATGAAATGCATTTAAATATATATGTTACATTAGCACAATGCAAATCATTTTACACATAGGTAAATCTACGAGCATCAAATTCGTACTCGTTTTATACTTTTTCATATATACATATTATATATATATATATTATTAGTGCATATTATAAATGGGTTTGGGTTTTTATATTTATTTTTTTTTTTAATTTATATTATGTATATTTAAAAAAGGAATAGATGCAACTTTTTTTTTTTATATTAGATAAATTGCGTTCTGTATCTGTATATATAACAGATATATATAGATACGGCGATTTTAAACATATGAGAAAACTCCAAAAAAATGGACGGATTATGTTATTTTATATATATGTATAATTTATATAGTAAAATATATTGAATTTCAAATAACTAAATGCGTTTCTTTAAAATATATTAATATATTGTTTTGTTATATACCAAATTAATTCTATATATTATATTATATAAGTAGCAGAGAGAGAGAGAGAGAGAGATTAAAAAATGCCCCCATTGATATTTCCTGTTTATTTGAATTATTATTTCTTTAACCATGTATTATTTATAAAGAACAAAAAAAAAATATGATTGACCGAAATGATGTAAAATGTCTGCCAAATGGACATATGGTGATGTAAATAATACATAAAAATAGTGTATGATTTTCTATATATACGCAATTATAAATTGATGCAATTTTTAATCGAATGTATTTTTACCTTTTTTATTTTTTTGTTAAACTTTTGATATTTAGGGAAATAAATCAAAAAAAAAAATAGAAGTACCGAATACATATAACGAATACATTTTAGAATTGGTTGACCGTGAAATTGTATAATATTAATAATAAAAGCATATTTATTTCAGAGAAGGATGTAAAATCTCATGTATATGGTACAATAATATATTGAGGCATATAAGTTATCAGATATCCCAACAGTTGGTTAGGTTTTTATTTTTGTTAAGAACACCAACGACAACGCGGAGACTATACACCAGAACGGAATATCGGTTTTGTTTTACTGGAAAATTTTTATTGAAAATAATTCTTTTTTGGAAAATTATGTACAAGGTTCCATGGAATACTTACGCGGTTAACTCCGTATCAATTTAATTATGTATTGGAAAACATATGAGATATATACAAAAAAGAATAATTATTAAAAATTAAAAGTATAAATTCAAATAACCTTAACTTTTTTATTTTTGTTCCAGTCTAATTTCCTATCTCTCTGTTTCAAACATTTTCTTCCTAATGTCATGCAAATTCTTTTTATTAGTCAAAATAAAAAATTTCATTTTCCGATTATGTTGACGGTTCTGGTGAAGGTAATGGCGAATATATCCGATGATTGATATGTTGTTTATGTACCCAGTTTTTTGAGGTACCTCGAAAACCATTTGATTTATATTTCACTGTCAAACATCTTAAGTTTGGTCTATAATTTAACAATGAATCGTCTTACAAACGAACAACGCCGGCAAATTGAATTTTGAATTTTATTATCAAAATGCGTGCTCTGTTAAGAAAGTTCATCGCACAACGAAATTGTGTTCAGCGCGACGAAGCTCATTTTTGGCTCAATGGATACGTAAATATTTGCAGAATTGTCGATTTTGGAGTGAATATCAGTCAGAAGCATTGCACCAGCAGCTACCAATGCATCGAGAAAAAGTCACAGTTTGGTGCGGTTTATGGGCTGGTGGCATCATTGCGGACCGTACTTCTTCAAAGATAATGCGAATCGTAAGGTAACTGTGAATGGTGAGCGCTATCGTGAGATGATATCCAACTTTTTTTTGCCCAAAATGCAAGAGATTGACTTGCATGACATGGGTGGTTTCAACAAGGCGGTGCCACATGCCACACAGCACGCACAGCAACAATGGACTTATTGAGAGAGGCGAGTTCGGTGAACATTTTATTTCACGTTCGGGACCGGTCAATTGGCCGCCTAGATCGTGCGATTTAACGCCTTTAGATTATTTTTTGTGGGGCTATATGTTAAAGCTCATGTCTATTACATGGACCGTATACTATCGATTCAAATCTTTTCAAAGACTTCACGCATTTTTCTGAATTTTATGTGTTTTTTTGAAAAACTTTCCTATATAGTTTTTAAAAAATCACCCTTTAGTATAGTAAATTATTGTAAAATATAGATTCATTGCATTGTGTTGTGTTTGTAAAAAACTAAACAATTCTTACAATTGTATAAACACTACTATATATATACAAACATTCATTGACCTTAATGAATCATTTATCAATTTATTTCAAAAGATTGCTATAAGATATATATGATACATAATATGACAATTTTATAAAATTTATATATATACACAACGCAATAACGTTTGACAGCTTAAGTCCTATATAATTATATATCGATGAATTCGTTTCGATTGATAAATATATTTTTATTTTAACATATAATGTAAAAAGGATTTTATTTAGCACTGACTATTTATTTAGTATATGAGTTTTATAGTTTTCGTATTTATTTTTTTTTTACTTCTAGTTTTATGAGTTTCCGTCGTGCAGAAATATTGCAACGCATACGTTTTTCTTTATATGCTTTCTTAAACGTTTCCTATAATATATTTATTCTGGGGTACATCCAATAGAATTTTCACCCAGAATCTCATTGGCATTTTGATAATAAAGAATACTGTTTGAAGGTGAAAATTCATGAAAATGCATTTTCCATGTAAAATAGAAATTATATAAGTAAGTGCTTATATTCATATGTATTTAGAGTTTCATCGCACATATAGATTTGGAATTACTCGTTGAATAATAAAAGATAATATAATCAATAAAGAACATCATAAATTATTTCTGGCAAATAACAAAATGTGTGTATATATATAATGGGGTAAACTCTTTATATATATATAATATATACATTCTTGTTCAATATAATATTTCAGTTGAAAAGGTAATATTTTTATTGTAAAAATCTGTGTTTTTTTTTAGAAAATTTGAATTATGATTTTTTTTTTTTTTTTAAAAAAAGGTTTTCAAATTTTGTTTTGTTGAATGATGATGAATTGTGTAAATAAATATATGAAATTGATGTTATGTATTGAATAATTCTAGTACAAAATTGCACGTGCACTTGAAATATTATTATAAAAAAAAAAATCTATAATGCAATATATCAAAAATGCAATCAAAATTTATATAATAAATACTTTTTTTCCAACTCTTTGAAATTGAAAAGTCATTGAGAGAAATAAAATAATTCTATTTTTTATTTTCTTTTCAGATAATTCTTTTTTTTTTTTGACTTTGTATTATATAAATACAATATTTGATTATATCAACTATAATATAACGTTCAAGATGAATTGATTTATATATCATATATATTATTAGTTTATTTTTGGACCTCCAACTCGATTGATAAATGATTAAAATTAATATTTTTTTTTTACCAGAAATGAATGAAATGTAAATGAATAATAATATATATATATATATCGATACAAACAAGAAGCGTTTAACTTTTTTTAAGAAAAAAAGAAAGAAAGAACACAAAAATGTTTGTTTCTCATGCTTTCACGTACGTGCGAGAAAAATTGTTTATGGGTAAAATTTTTATTAAATTTCAAATTTTGTTATATAATTTTTTATTATTTATATTACATATAAATCTCTATTGATGTTGTTTTTTTTTTACATTAATAATCTCTTTTTGAATGAAGATAATTCAATGTTTCAGATGCATAGGTATTCGATGCGGATGAGGATAGGTGCAGAAATCGCTGAAAAACCCGACATGGCATCATCACGTATTACCATACCAGAAAGATGGGAAAAATCATCAAAAATTATGGAAAAATAGTTAAATTAAGATCAATGATTATAATTCGTTAAGGCCCTTGATGAACAAAAAAAAATAAAATTCGAAGCTGTACAACGTACAGAATTAAGATCACATCGAAAAGTGCTGATTTTGTAAAGGAAAATTAAGAAGACGTCAATGCATTTTACATTTGAAACAGTGACGCTGACGACGAATTAAAAATTGAAAGACACTTCTGCAAATGCAAAGAAGGCAACAGAGATACCTATTAAAGGTCCAATACATTTTATCAGCAACCAAAGAATTATTTACTTCTGCATAGAGAAGTACGGGTCAAATTACCAACAAAGACATTGCTTAGAATCTGCTAAATCTCATCGAAGAACTAATTCAAAATGTTTGAGTTTCGGCCACCTATTTTTAAAATAAAACTTTATTTGAAATTCTAATGAATTTGAAGAATTTTTCGAAATACATCACCATCATGAATATTGCGCGCGATACTCACGTTCCCAAAACGCACCAAAAAAAGATAAAAGAAAGAGAAAAGATGAGAAAGAACAAAATGTAAATTGAAATTCAAAATTAGTTTCGTTATACATGAAAATTTATTTTGTAGTTTTAACATGCACAAATATATTATAGATTTAAAAATGTATATAGTTTTGTTAGATTACGATTTATGTATAATTTATGAAGGAAGGCGTGTGCCGTTCAGACTTCAATTATATATAAATTATACATATATATATACAATAGATATAAACAATGCAGAAACAAGATTTCATGTCTTGTATACAATCATTTAATTTAAAAAAATAATATATACAATTCACATTATACATGATTTATATATATGTATAGTAAAAGAAATCCATAAAAGATGTATTGCTATATTATATATATATATATATAGCTTTGTGATGCCCATATCATGATTGTCCATTTTGAATTTATATATCGTTCACCCTTCATATATGTCATTATACACAATCGCGTATATATGTTACCATCAAAAATCTCAATAGTATTTGTATTATACAAAATAAAAATGATTGTATAACATTACTACACACACTCACACACATTAAATTTTTCACCCTTTCTATAAACATTATATATTATTATTATTGTATGTATTTGCGAATGGATATATGAGATATTTATTATATATCAAAATTATATGTCTACATATATATATATATTTTACTGTATATATACTCCGCACCTACAATTACTTTCCCTTTCATTATTATTATTATTATATATATCGAAGATGTACGGAAAATACGCAATATATATTATATACAATAAATGTACATGTTATAAAGGGGTCAACAAAACATTTCATTTCTGTTGATTTCTGTCCATTGCTTAACAACTGTCCAGATATATAATACAAAAAATATTCTTATATGAATAAGCTGGCGTTTACATTTTAATGTTTTTAATCCAAAAATATATGAACCAAAATTTTGAATGTGCCAAAACGGTTTGAATTTTGAATTCAATTTACCAATTTACAATTTCATTAATCCATTTTTATTAATTCACATTGTAAAATGAAAAGAAAGTGATGAGAATGCGCGATGATGAACGAAAAGATTTAACACATCTTTATATAAAATTGTAAGGATGCGAAAGTGTAAACACCAGCTTAACTTTTATACATTTTATATTATATATATGTATATATCCTTTTTCATTTCAAATAAAATAACAAAATTAATTACGAGTATTCAACATTCATCAAATAGTTTTTTTTTTTTTTTTATGAGAGCAACCTTTTTTTTTTTTAGGGTTTATTTTATATCCTTGGGATACTATACATACAATATATAAAAATTGAACTCAATTATTCATTTTATATATATATATATATATATAATATTATGTGTGTATGACTGCGCGACGTTTATCATATGATATGAACATCATTTAATGAATGTGTAAAATATATGATGTAAAAATGTTTCATAATATTAAAAATGTGTCCAGAAAAATGACCAGACAGGATCAATTTATAATTTTGTATAAATAAATCATGTACCTATATGTGAGATGGAAAAAATCACTTATAGATTTGTTCCAGAACAGCATATCGTATTGAAGCTTCAAGTTGTACGAACAAGAGAATTGCGAGCCATGCTAATTCAACATTTAAAAAATACAGAATCCGATATCGAAATAAAATAACCTATAAACATAATGCATTACCATTTTCTAAAACTCATCTCACCTATACCAGGCTATTTGAAACAGCTCATAAAAAGGGGTGCAGTAAAAATTCTTAACGCCTAACGATGTGTTATAGTTAATGCTTTAAATTGTCAAAACAAATATTAATCATCGAAATTCGTGATCAATCGTCCATAATCAATCTGTTGTTGTGTTACCAAACATGAATCTTGTGCGTTAACTGATAATGGAAGATCGTCATACGGCAAAAAGCCTTAGAGTTGAAGCATCCTTGGGCATTAGAATGCCAAAGCATTTATAAGATATTTCATGATCCATTATGGTTTTATAGTATGATTTTTTCATTTGTGAATTTAAATATATGGTAAATGACTAAATGCATTGATAATTATAAGTTTAAATAAAACAGAATCTTTCTTAAAACAAGCATGATGACATATAGCTTCAATTCATCAGAAAAAATTCTATATAGATTGAGTTGTCATATCGCCCACGCGAGAACAGTTTCTATAGAATTTTCTATAATAATATTCTTATGATTTTCCCTTCTCCAACTCCAACTCCAAATGCAAAATTAGATTCATACCCGCATAAATGTTCAATAAAAATGATCAGAAACGGAGCCAACCCGCGTGACATCAATTCAATGAATTCCTAAATATTATATAGATTATTTGACATTTTAAAAATAAAGATTTCGTTGCGATATAAAATAAATCAAAATTATTCTGCATCTCACAGCGTCTGCTTGGTTGATTGCTATATATGCATATATATATATATAGGATAGGATTTATTCCAATATATTTGAATCGATTAAAATGGGTTTATTGTTATTTTTGTTTGAAAAGAAAAATTTGATATTGGATATTTATATATAGTTATATGCATAAGCATAAGCAATCAAATGTAATAATAGAGGAGGCAGGAAGAATTAAATTGAAATATATTCATATACAATATACTGGTATATATTATATAAAATACACATTAATATATTTGATGTATTCAATTTTCAATAGTACAATTTTTATTTTAGTTTTTGAATAAAGTAAGTAAGTTTTTTCAATCAAAATTTTCTTTTGGTATATATTTTTTTATATACAATCACCACATACAATAAACAAATTCTGAATTGACATTATTTGTGGCTGGAATGATTGGAGGCAATCTCAACATTTACGCAACGCAACGGAAATGCGTTAAATTAACAACAAAATAATACACAGAAAACTTATCGGCAAATATATATAGCAATCGATTTGCAGAAAAATTATTCCGTAGCCGAAGCTCCTTTGCGCGCATTTGGTGACAAAAGCTAAATAAATTATTTTTTCTAATCAAAAATGGTAATAAAGTAATTTATAATATTCTTCAAAGTGGAATTTTAAATTATAACAAAACTTTTAACACAAATCAGACACACTGCTTTATTTGGCATAGTTCATATTTTGCATAATAACCATTCATCATATATTGTACTATATATATAAATATATACATTTTCTTTTCAATAGTTGTACAAGCAGGGATTCAAGAGTATTTATTTATAATAACAAAAAAGAAAGGAATAATCTAATATGAAATTGAATCGGACGTTCTATCACCCCATCTATAAATATCTACATATATATGCATATGTATATATAAATACAATAATGTTTATTCAATATAAAATCATATGTCATCATCATCACATCACATCATATATATATAACATATATATAGATAGATACACAGGTAAAATTATTATCCTTAATCTTTTCACATTGAATAACACATACAATAGATATTTAAATTTGTATAATATAATATAATATTGTATATATAACAAAATATCACAAGACAACATTTTTATTTTGAAATCACTGGACATTTTTCTATATATACACATATATGGAATTTTGTATAATCATTTTTGTATATACAATATACAATTCAATTTAGATCGTTCATTTAAATCCAGTTTTTAAAGAACTCTTTTGAGGGATTTTCACGGTTAGAAAAACTTTTTTTTATTTAGATTATTTTTTTTCTATCCTTCTTTTTTTACATGATGTTTTAAATTGGAACAGACACCACAATTTTCATCATTCAAGGGATCAAAATTGAAAATTATATAATTAATTCAATAAAGGAATATTTTAAAAATCTCAATAACACTTCGAAGTCATAAAAGTCGCCCTTTTACAAAATAATAATAATCAAAATTTCAAATAAACTTAAATGAGTGTAAATATTTTTGGTGTGTAATTGCAATAGAAGAAGTACTATTAGATTATAGAACATTATAATGATGCTGCGCGATTCAGTTGACGCCCATGCATTTATCAAAATGGCCGCTTGCATTAATTAATATCTATGAGTTCGAAAATCCTGATTTTAAAACTTTTAGTGCAAATTGTCGGGACACTGGGAGAGAATGCAATATCGGGGGGTTAATTAGCTAAATTCACATTTCATATACCAAGAATATGATAGTGTAATATCGAAGAAAATCTGTGGAAAATCTGTGGAAAATCTGTGGAAAATCTGTGGAATCCTTGGATGTGAATGTAATGAACCGTGAATGTATGGAATGGTATCGGAACCGTACTCGTAATAAACCGTCTCATTCCAACCAAATACTTTATCATAATATATAAATAGATAAATAATAAAACGAAATATTTGTGGATGCGAAATATACGAAACAGCATGTATATGCGGATATATATACAAATAATCTTTTATAGCGAACATTTACATATATAGATAAAGATATAAGTGAATATATAATGAATATAACAAACCCTTATTAGTGGGAACACTTCGAAGGATAAGCGCTTACATTGTGACAACGTAAGAGATGACGGGCTAAATTTAATATCAATCAATTTTTTCCTAAAATGTAATTGTTACAAGTTGCATATTTAAATATTTTACTTAATTCCCAAGAGTCCGTGATATTTATTAGGTGTTTTAGGTGTGCAAAAAAATACCGTAGACAAGATGGTCATAACTAAAATTCGAACTTAATCTGATCAAATAAACGAAACACGTCTATGGTGAATGTGAAAAAAGGGTCAAAACTAAACCAATAAATCAGTTTGCTAACGTAAATTACACCAAGTACTTATATATATATATATATATCTATATTTATGTCTGCATATAAAACATTTTTTTTTTTATTTTTTATATATATTTTTGCGTGAAAGGAACGATAATGATAAATATGTTATTCAATATATTATAGACTATTTGTTGTTGTATTATTATACCTTTTTCTATAAAAAAAAAAACTTTCACATTTATTTTTATACATATGTATATTCAACAAAGGGAATAAAATTCTCATCAAATATTATAATAATTTATTGAATATATTTTCCGATTTGCGTAAATATTATTCTATATATTATATATAGAATAAATATAATTTTATATTTTTTTTATTTTATTGTTATATTGTGGGATATTTTTTTTTTTTTGTAACTTTACCTATAAGGTTATGTGTAGGTTGTTATTTTTATCTATATATGGTATATATAAAAATATTTATAAGTTTTATAAGTTTTATACAAAATTCAATCTTTTATATTCAGGTATTCAGTCACAGTATATTATATTATATAAAAATAAATATGAAAAAATTGTACAATTAAATTAAAATAAACAAAGTTTGGACAAACATTACAAATTAATGTGTCTATATATATATATATATATATATAAGTATTTATACATGCAATAATATAAATATTAGACAAAAATTTAAATATTAAATATTGTCATTCGTGTGTGAACAAATATTTTAAATATTAATTATTAAATTATTTACAATGAATTATATATACTAATAAGATCTTATCATTTGTATGTATATTAATCTATTCATTATATGTATTAAATGCGAACCTTGCTATCATCATTATGTTTAATACCTATATCTATACAATATATATAGATAATTAGTTGTTATCATGTTTTAATTTGTTTACAATCATAACGTATAATATACTTGATTAATTAAATTTGAGTTAATCATGTTCTTGAGTTAATCATGTGTTGAACTGATACAATGCGAACTAAATGATTCAGTTACGTTAGAGGATGATTTTGTTTTCATTTACAAAAGATTTATAGAATAAATATCTATAATTGAGAAAGGATATAGATCTAGTGGAATTTAATCTATAACAAAGACATTTTTGGTTATGAAACAAAAGATCCGCATAAAAATGTTGACCCATATAGTCATTATATATGAATTTAATCTAAGGACCTATATATTATAATAAATTTGGGAATGTCTTTGTCAAATAATTTTTTCATTGAACAATATAATATAATTATCAGCAGTTAAAAAAGGCGCGGCTATTTGCATTGGATTTTCACAAAAAAAAGATCCAAGGAATTCCACCTTAATTCTGATAATTTAGCATTTATTAGCATAAAGCATTTATAAGACCATACTTCTACATCTAATGATTGTTTAACGTGGTGTATCCGCAATTAAGTTTTACCACACGCCCCATTTTTGGCAATTGGAGGGAGAATGTCAACTGCATTATTGAAATTCTGCGAGTCTACAAATGTAGCCAAGTGCTACAGTTGTAGACACCTATACTATCCGAATAGTATTAATGGCAACCACATACAGCCACTACGTGCCCCCATGTGAGGCCTCACCATATATGGTCAGGACAACGACTAGGTGGTATTTGTCGTTGCGGGCGCCTGACCCCCGTAGTAACCTTTATAGTTTTAAAATGCCCCGGCTAGGGGCATTCGTGCGTTCTAAAACGGATTTAGAAGGGCACTCTGGTTCGCAAAGCATTTGCAAAGCTACTTGGCACCCGTACACCAGCTAGGAACGTGAGAACCCCACTTCTCATTCTGATCCGGGAAGCAATAAAATGGTAGCGCTAGCCCCCATGTTATTGCTTTCCGTTCATATCCTGCGTATAGACAATATACAAGACAACGCAATATAAAACATAAAATCCTAATCTCCTATCTTAAATCTATACCCTACTCTACTCACTACTCTGAATTCAAATCATATACCCTACTCTGATCTATTCTGACTTAAAACTACCCTAGCTTCTCACCAGAGTGGCCCTTCGCTCTGAAGAGCGCTCTGGCAAGCCTATCTAACGATGCATACCTGTCCCTATGGTGGACAGGCATCTGCTAACGTTCATACTTCCATCAGCATTCGTTACAATGCCACATACATTCTGATCTCTGAGATCCTCATACAGTATACACTCCGTCAGCAGATGCTTCACATTCTCACTCAATGCACCACACCTACATCTACTTTCACTGGCCAAGCTCCGTTTACATAAAAACTCATTCATACTGCCGGCCGGCCCGGCTAGGAAGTAACCGAGACACAACCCCATATCAAACTCATACTCGCACATACGCACAAATCTTACACTCTTAATAAATGCATACGTCATTCGACGTTTCACACTCGCATCCCATCTACACTCCGCCATTTGTCAAACGTTCGCTCAGTTCGCTCAAACGTTCTACGTTCATTCAAATTCATACCGATCATTTCGTCAGCTGTTACAGGATGGGTATCCAATGGTGCGATGCCCCACCGGAGACCATAGAAGATACTCTTTCGAGTAACTTTATAGGTCGCACGGTAGTGCTCCAAAGAGCACCTGCATCGCATCGGTGGACACCGTCCTACACACGTTCAAACAAGCATACATAACACACCTTTGCATACTACCCAATTTCACCCGTGCATACTCATACCTAACGAGGTCGTACCATATACACCACGCATACACGTACCATACTTCTACAGTATTATTCTTGCCCTGGTTCACTCATTGAGACCATGTTTCCTAGGCAAATATCCCTATAATTTAAGGTGTATTAGAGATTCGACAACGGCCAATGGATCATATTGTTTTTACCGACGAACATTAACAACTCATCGGGGGGTAAATTGGGAGTATTGAAGGACATTTGAAACTCCAAAATCCAAAATCTGATTGCCGATTAACCGTAAACGGAATATTTCCTTTCATCGTGGTTCAAAATGGTGTTAGGAAGTGCAGCAGACAAATTTATATTGATAAACAAGATATGTATATAACTATCCATATTGCTTTTATATAATGATAATATCATTCAAATAAAAATATCCTTATTTTTTATTAAGCTATTTATATTCAATCATGTGTGTGTTCATCGTTCATCGTTCGTAACCGAGTACATATACAATTTTTACCAAAAAAAAAAAAAACATATATAAAATATATATAAATAAGACATTTAACCTCTAAATTTTTTTTTCCTTTTAAGTATATACATTTATATATATATATATAAATGGATAAGTTTATTCACTCATTCCTATATATAACAATCTTTATATATATATTTATACTGATATCAAAAAATATATAGGTATCCTTATATTTATAACAAATTTAGTTCCTGAATGAAAAACAAATTTTTCCTTTGATATTCTTATATCCATTGTATACATATATCTTTATTTATTTATATACAATGTTAATAAAATATATATACACAATTTTTCTTATAATAATAATAGAATCAGAAATTTTCTGCAAAGGTACTTTAATAATAATATATTTTGTATAATTTTCTGTCCTTTATATGGAAAAGTTATATATTTATATATAGGTATATGATAATAAAAAAAAAAGAAGAAAAATCACAACAAAAAATATTACAAAATAAAATAAATTTATCGAAAAGAGATATTACATACATATATAATATATGTTTTGATTTCCGTTTCCTTTGTATATAGTATATATATGTATTTTTTTACATCTTCGGTATATATAATATATTGACAATAGTAAAAAAAAATACATCATTTATATATAATAGTATATATAAGCAAATGGTCAGTTGAAAATTTGACATTTCTTTTAATATTCTCACATATTATATATAAAAGAATATGGCATATCATCATATATAGTTTCATTATATATACATTCAATTGCATAACAAATTTCACCACCCACTCCTTAACCACCGTATATGATGTATATATGTCTTATATCATATAGTACGCGTTTAGTTCACCATATGGCATATATTTACCTAAAAACGGTCTAAACCCCGAAATACTTTCTTTTATTTTTTATCATATATATATATATATTGTATGTACCTCTATAATATTATATTCTGAATTACTCTTTCCGTTGAATATTTTTTTTTTTTATATACCATCTGTAAATCGCACATATATTTTTGTTATATATTAACAACAACATCACAGAGAAATCTTACTTCCGTATAACAAAGGTCGATGTCTGCAATTGACGGCCTCATCTTATATATATATATAGGCGATTTGAAGAAAAAATGTTAAATTCAAGTATATACATATATATATAGTCTTTTGAAGAGATTATATTTGAGTTTAGAAAATATAAGTGGATAATCATAATGTATAATATATGATTGTGGATTTTTTTTTTTTTCAATTTATGCAATATATCGAAATATTTATATATTCTGATTCATTTTATTATTATATATATAGTAGTGGAGTGGTTAAAAAATTGCATTGTTTTTGTGTTTTTTTTTTTAATATTTATTATGCATTGTTTTTTTATATATATAATGGTTATGTTTTGTGAAAAATATTTCATGCGGTGGATATGATAAATCTATAAAAAATGTCTTAAGGTAATGTGGATTTTATATCAAAACATTCAATTCGTATCGTATTTTTTCAAAGTAATTATTTGTCGCATGTATTTGATCAATTCCGAAGAAAATCTTTTACAAATGTAACTTGTAACTATATATCAAAATGAAATGATTCCAGACATCCCCGAAAATCTTCAAAATGCAAAATGAAGGATATTTTATAATTTGCTATGTCATAAAGCAGCCACCGTAGCATTAATTCGCATAATATACGAGATAAGAGCGCATTTTTTATTGAAAAAATTTTTATACACTTCTACATTCATAATTAATCGGTTTGTGCGTTAACTTAATTTTTAAATGCAAATATATATGCACGGTCAAAAGCGAGTTTAATTTTTTTTTTTTTTTTTTAATATTCATCAAAAAATAATCAGTTCGTGCCCCAAATGAATGAACTTGAACGAAATAATATCAATTAAATGTATGAGAAAAAAAAAAAAAAAACAGAAGATTGTCTGCGCGACTGTAAACGTATTGAAGAAATTGAAAAAAAATGTTGTAAAATAATTTGCGTATGAATATAAATCATAATTTAAGAATATTTTATAGACAGAGAGTAAATTATACATATTGCTGATAAATGTTTTTCATTCACTTATTTTTTTTTATTGATAACCAAACCAAAAATAATTTAAGTGATTGCAATTTTTTTATGTTATTATTTTCATATATGTTTGTATTTATTTAATATATGTTATAGGTTTTAAATGTGTTACGAATGAAATTATTCGGTTTTAGCATGACATAAAATAAGAATAATGCTTTTTTTAAATCTATAATTATAGAAATCATTATTCAAATTTTCTTTTGTAAACGTATATGATATTGTCAGAGATGAGTCTATACAGTCTAAGAAGATCGAAAGAATTTTTCAATTCTGAAAATTTAGCATTAATTTAAAAGGGTATTTTATAAGACCACTTCTAGAGTACAATTCCTACATATGGGCTGGTGCACCAATTACTACCCTGCAGTTTAGTGACTGGATCCAAAAACACACTATTTCGCTGATCAGAAATGAAACAATAACAAATTCCATTGAATCATTGGATCGCATATAGACGATCAGTAGCTTCATTGTGCACATTTTATAGGTATTATTATTACCATGAATGCTTTAATGACAGTTTAAAGCTAATTCCTGAACCAATTAACTTCTCTTATAATTCGAGAAATTCACAAAAGGCTCATTCATATTCTGTATATCTATTAGTTTTTTTTTGCGAACAAACAGATTTGGAAATTCATTTTTCCCCCCAAGAACAGCAAGATTATTATGGAATAGTCTCCCTAATGAACTATAGTATTTCCCCCTACTTTTGATTATCGCAGTTATTTAAATTAAACATTTCATCTTATTTATACAAACTAATCCACCTAAAGAGTGCAATTTGGACAATTGTTTGAAAACATATATGAGTGATTTTTTCTTATTTCGTTTTAGTAAAAGTTTTTTTTTTTTATCTCATATGTTTGCTTTATTTTCAAAATTTCATAAATTAATCCACGCATATTATAATAGATTTACCACCCAAAATCACTTAAGTGTATATTCAATGCATCTAAGGTTCATCACCTGCGATTAAGTGATTTCGTTACGGGTTCACGGCAATAGAATTTCGAGGTTTTACGGGCGGGCGCTAAACCGATTCTGCCGTAGTAACACGAAAAAAAAAAAAAAAAAATATGGGTTTCGCAAAATATTTAAAAAATGTATTTATTCATATTATTGGCGCCTGATAACAAAATCTTATATTTCCTTGCATTTTTCATGGTATTTTGACGATTTTTTCATAAAATTTGATGGTTTTTTTCATACCATTTTATGATTTTCAATTAGGATCGCAGAATTCCAATGACAGAATAATTGAAAATTTTAATTTTTGTTAATTTTATTATTAAAATAAATATTTAAAAAAATGTATTTATTCATATTATGGGCGCCTGTTAACAAATTCTCATATTGGTTGCATTTTTCATGGTTTTTTGACGACTTTTTCATAAAATTTGATGGTTTTTTCATCCCTTTTGATGATTTTTAGGATTAGGATCGCAGAATTCACAAGACAGAATAATTGAAAATTTTCATTTTTGTTAATTTTATTATTAAAATAAATATTTAAAAAAATGTATTTATTCATATTATGAGCGACTGTTAACAAAATCTTATATTTCCTTTCATTTTTCATGGTTTTTTGACGATTTTTTCATAACATTTCATCCCTTTTTTTCATCCCATTTGATGATTTTTAGGATTAGAATCGCAGAATTCATAACACAAAATAATTAAAAATATTATTATATGCATTGTACATATAATTAACAAAATTAACTGTTTTCCAAAAACCAAAGATGAATTCCACTTTCCACATTTATCCATTTTCATATACATATAAATAAACCAATTTAACCATCATATATATTTACCCTCTATAAAATCAATATTTTTTATTTAACTTCACATTAATCAGGAAAACTTATATGATCAAAAAAATAAAATAAAATAATCATAAATAAAGAGTGAATACAAATGAAACCAAATATTTAACGCAACGCAGAAAATTAGTTTCACATCGATCATTCCAATATATATATATATTTATTGATGAAATATTGAACATTGAACACGAGTAGTACACACGAGTATATAATATATAGTATAAAGAACAAATAAAACAAACCTAATAATAAATATGTGTTTATTAACAATTGACAAAATATCTTCTATACCATACCATATATATTAAAAAAATAGTAAAAAAAAGAGGATTTTTTTATTAAAAAAAAGGGTATTTGAAAACAATCTCAACCCTATATATTACAAAAATATTTGTGCTAATTTTTTATTATAAATAAAATAAAAATCTCAAAAAAAAAAAATAAAATAAAAACACAACCCTCTCTATAATAGTGGGCCAACTCTATATTATATGATTTATATTTATTTTTTTTTGCTTTTTTTTTCTTCAAATTATACTCATTTTCATCCATCGTATCGTGGTAAGGATAATCTCGTTCTGTCTGTATATATGTATATTATAAAAATATATATATATATAAAACAAAAAACTATCTAAATGGATATGTACAAATTAAAAATTCTCGTATACCAACTGATAAAGGTGTTTAGAATTTATTTATATATAACTATATATATATAGTAGTATTCTATACACAAAAAAAAAAAAAAACATAAAATTTGTTGACATTTTATATAGAACGGTTCTAATTTCTAACTTTAATATATGTTTTTATGTTTTTAATATTTGTATATTATGGATATATATACGGAAAATTTTTTAGTTGAAAATAAAATTGTATTTTTTTATAGATTCAATCTGCATCTAAATACAAAATTAAACATATATGGTATGGTATATATAAAAATGATTGTATAATAAATTTGAATTTCAATCGGTACATATAATATATTAAATACGGGAAGAGTCTCGTATAGCATGCGTATGATGTCAAATAGTAAAAATAGTAAAAAAAAAATAAATGTTAAAATTTTTAGTGAAGGGGATCTAAATTTATTTTACAGTTTTTTGGAATTATATACGACTAAATAATGAAAAATAAAATTAAAAAAAAAAAAATTATTTCTTTACACAATGCACTAAATTATATATATGAAAAAATATATATATATATTCTTTACAGCCGTACTTTCTATTTTAAAAAATTTTTTTTTTTTCGTTTTCGAGGCTGTGTGTATATATTTTTTTAAACAAAAAAAAAATCAAAAAAAAAACATTGTACCTATATGAACATTAAAAATATATCACACATTTGCAATGATGAACTTAAATAAATGTATATATAGGCACGCGCTGTATATATATATATATTTTATATATAAATATAGTAAAATTACTTTATACATCAAATAATTCACTATTTTGAATATGTGTATATATCAACAATATATGCAGGTGATCATATATAGGTATATATATAAAAATGTTATTTGAATAAGGGAAGTTTTTTTTTTATTTTGTTTATTTCAAATATTATTATATTTTTGGAAAAAAAAAATAAAAAATAATATTATATTTTTATATTGTATTAAAAAAATTATTTTGTACCCCAGCATCCGTATAAAAATATAAATATATTCATTTTAAGCCAAAAATAGAACCACTTAAATTTAGATTTTGTTGAATTATAGAATTTTATTTGAAATTTACGCACTACATATTTTTTTTTATTTATAATGTTTTTAATGATATTTTACTTATTATTTTGATTATAATAAATATAATTTCTTGTTGTCGTTGTTGTTGTTGTTGTTGTTGTTGTTGTTGTTGTTTTTGGTGTGGTGTATTTTATATATTGTGAAGGGATGCGATGATTGATTTAGAGATAAAAAATAATTAATAAATAATATATAATATATAGAATAGATAGAGTTAATAGATGGCAAATTAAAATATTTTGATATGAACAACAAGAATAATTGTTATATTTAATAGAATTGTTATTTTATTTATTTATTATACTGTGTTTAATGTTTTTTTTTATTTATTATATGAATTTTGAAAATGTTCAAGTAGTTGGTTTTTTTTTTGTTTTTTTTTGCATCTGTCACATTTATTTGAACATTTTTTTTCCCCGGAAGAATATTTTAAATAATCAAAATGTAACGAAATGTATGAAATATTATTAATTGATTGAAATCAGATAAAAGTTTAATTTTATTACTGAATCCTACTGAAATGTAAAATTTCACATTACTATGGTTGTTAATTTAGCCACTAATGTATTGTAGCGGCTAATGGGCAAACGATTCGTTGTTAAAGAACGGCGGGACATTGCTTGTATTCCAATCTATACTTTTGGTTAGAGCTATTATGCGATGTACTCTGATTTTGGCAGAGTTATATGATGTCGAAGGATTAATAGGCGAGAATTGTTTCATTACAAATCCATTAAATGACTAGAATCCTATTTTTGAATTGAAATATTGGGAGGTTCTTCGAATAATGACGCGAGGAATTCTTACGAAATTTGATTCTTATACGAAATCTGGAAATCAGATGTCATACAGTGAAAACAGATTGCGTACGAACATGAGCGGTTAAAACCCCCCCGCCTGACTCATTAAGTCAATAAGAATCTGATGCTAACCTTACAAAAAAACAACCGAAAAACATTTTTTGTTTATCAAAAAAAAAAAAAACTGGTTCATTTTTAAATCTACGATTTTCGTTTACTCAATAACATATTAAATACAATTTGAAAAAAAAAACAAAAATAAATAAATATATTCATTATACATTTATGAGTTAAACGCACATTTTTTTTAATCTTTACCTTTAGGTATTTCAACTAATTATTTTATCGCATTAATTACATATAATATATAATATATTAACATTGTTTTGGTTAATGTTATTTTATATATATATATATATATATATACAGTGTGACAATTAATATTCCGGACTGGTCCTATAGGAAATACATTAAAAATACGATTTTTTTTATTTTTTCAAAATATTCTCCCCTCCTGATTCAATGTTACAACTGTTACATCGATTTAATAATAAGGATTCAAATGCGTGTTCCAGCTCATTTTGTTGTATTGCCTCTAATGCGCGTGTATAGATGCTGTTTGAATGGTGGTTTCAATATCCTCAAAAAAAAACATCCTTCCAATTTCAATTTTAAGTTTTGGGAACAAGGAGAAGTCACATGGTAATAAATCAGGTGAATACGGTGGATGATTTAACACACATACTTGATCTCGACCCGAAAACTGTCGAACAATAAGTAACGTGTGATTCGGTGCATTATCGTGTAACAAACACCAACTATCTGATTTCAGACGATATTCAGGTCGAATACGACGAATCCTGCCTCGAATCAAACGCTTCAAAACTTCGATATAATATATGCGCCACTCTGCCACTGTTTGACCAGTTGGAACGAATCAATCTTTATGGATAATTCCCTTGCTACCAAAGAATGTTACTAGCATTGTCTTGATTTTCGATGGAACTTTTCTTGTGTTTTAGCCATCCACGAATCGTTTATACCACTCAAAAACTTGTGTTCTATACCCATACAATTATCGTCACATTAACTTGCATCGCATCGATTTGAACGTTTCTGTTGTAGATTTACCAAGCTTTGCGTTGACTGCTCTTTGTTCCATGTTAAAATTTCCAACTTCAACTAAAATATATTGTTTCACAAAAGAAATGTCATAACTTTTTTATTTGTCAACCAAATGCAATGAAATGCAATTTACAGACGATAGAGAAAATATCAAGCAGCTTCAAAACGCTTGTTCGCATATCACATAGATCGTCCCACTGGTTATTGAGATATGATTTGAATCCGGAATATTAATTGTCGCACTGTGTATATATAACTATTTTTTTTTTATCATTCCATAAATATTTGTACCCATAAGTATTTACCCATAAGTTTTTAAAACGATAAACCAATCAAAATAAGATGCATATGTAATTAGTGTTTAATGTAATATAGACAAATATAATATATTAACAACATCAACACAAAAACAAAAATATATTTGTGTACATGGCAGACATATATAGAAGCAGGCAGATCATCTATTTTGTTTAACAATATACCAAAAAAAAATAAAAAAAAAATAGGGCGTTTTGGAATGAACATATTTTTATGATATGCATATTTTTTTTTAATTTATGATAATGCGATTGTTTGACATTGGCATTATTATAAAAACCAAAAAAAAAAAAACGAGCTCAATTAAAATATTAATAATTTATTTATATACATATTTACATTTTCTTATCGACCATAGACAAAATTATTCAAATTAATACTTTTATCAATAATATATATAATACTTTTATCAAATATTAAGACAAAAAAAAAAAAACAAAAGAAATTAAAAGAATAACAACACAATCATCAAATTTAATGAAATATAATTAATATATTATATTATTTAATGTATACATATACTTATACATAAAAAAAAAAAATTAAATTAAATTATATAAGTCATATATACCATTTCAAAATATGTGTATTATAGCAATTGTAAATCGTCAGTCATATATGAAGTAAATAAATAAATAAATGGTCAACAAAAATATAATTATGTTATTCAAAAATATACATTAACTTATTTTAAGTTGAATATTATTATTATTATGTATAAATAAATTCTTTATTTGTGATAAAAAAAAAAAAATATTTATTCTTTTAGAATGTATATATATATATTTATATTTATCTTTGGAGGGTAATCACACACATTATATATATCATTCATATTCATTCATATATATATAACATTTTTTTTTCTCTATAAATTATATAGTTAATGTGTATAATATAATTACAATATAAACAAAGGCTAGTGTGTATAACATATATATATATAACTTTGGGTTATATTAATATTAAGTGCATATTTAGATACGGATATGTAAATTTAGACAAAATATATGTCCGTAATATTTATATATTATTACTTTTTACTTTTTACATTTATATATTGTTTATAAATAATCAATTTTCAAAAATATATATCAAAAATTTTGTAATGCAAATGCAGTACCAGTTTATTTGATTAAAAATGTAAATGTACATTAAATATTTGATTAGGTATATATATATGTATATGATAATGATATATAATTTTTGATTTTGGATTTTTTAAATTTTGTTTTTCAATTTTCTTATGTAATTATCACAATTCTATATAAACTATATATATATTAAACCAAGAAATTCAATGAATCTATTAAGGGTTTTGATGAAAAAAATTATTTAAAAATAAATAAGTAATACCATATCGTAATACATACGAAAAAAAAAATAAAAAGAAAAGAATAGTGTGAATAATAAAGTGTTTTATTGGTTTCTTCAGGACATTATGATTATTATTATTATTATTATAAACCAGATAAAATGATGAAGAAGCCACGCCCGATAAAAAACGATTTAGATCAATCCCGTTCCATATATAATTTTTCTTTCAAAATTTCGTGGGTTCAAAACGTTAAACCCAACCAACCCAACGATTGGTTTTCAATATTTTTTTATAACAAAAAAAGGATCGTAATCAAAACCAAATAATTTTTTTTTTTTTTTTTTAAACAGAAAAACAAACAACAGAAAACAGACAACAGAAAAAAAAATATTATAAAAATAAACCTACCTATACGACAAAAGACGACAAAAGATACAAAATACAACACAAAATAATGTAGTAGAATAAGATTAGATTATAAAAATTCTAAAAATAAAAAAGAAAATATTGCTAATTTTTCTTATACCAAAAATTAATATGCTCTACGCGGTTTGCGCAATTGCATTAATAGTATATTCTATAATTCATTAATAGTACATTCTATAATAATAATAATAATAATAATAACAATATAAAGCGTGGATAATTCACATAATAAATCAAATCGAAATGCAATTACAATTATCTTGGATCTTTTACTTCGTATACATATGTATGTTATTCTTTACACTTAAAATATAGTAATTGTCCATATTGCATTGTAATATAGTAAAACCGTAATATAACAATATTGTGTAATAGTATTCTATTATTGTGGTAGTGTATATATTAAAAAAAATAAAAATAAATTTGTTTGTTTATATACATATATATATGTTGTATGTATGATTGTTGTATAATAGGGATGTTTCTGTTTCTATATATATATATATATATTTCATTTCAATATATTATTATACATATGTATAATAAACAAAAAGGATCAAAAAATAAGGGGAAATTTTTCTTTTTCTTCTTCGTTTTTTTTTTTTTTGTAATAGTAGTGTGCACGCGTATATTGAATATATATACATAAATAAATAAATAAATGAACACAAATACACATTTATTTTATTAAAAAAATAAAAATCATGCGTATTGAACATAGCTATATGTTATATTAAGGTAGGTTCAATATATATATATATATATATATAATATTACGATCCTTTGAAAATTTATGTATATAAATAATATCCTTTATATACCAAAAAAATATTATATATTACATGTGATATGTATGTAGTAGATGATGTATAGAAAAATGTTTGTTATCATTTTGGCTTTTAGATGTATTTTTATTTTTTTTTTTTTGTAATTATACTTGTATTGGTTTAAATACTGCATTTATTTATGCTGCTATGTATGATCACAGTAATTTAGAATAAAATCATTCGGCGTTTGCATCGCATCGCAAACTGTATTATATATGTGTTCTTATAAAAATCGTAACCGTTCTTGTATAAAAGAATTTTAGTTTTTTTTTTTTTTTTTATAAAATAAATTTTTATTTTTTTTTTTTTTTTGTTCTTATCTAAAGTGTTATTCTATATATAATTTATTATAATTTTGAATAAGTATCAGGTAATATATAAAAAAAGGAAAAAAAAGGGGGTTTTTTAATATGATTAAAATAATAATAATTGATGGATTTGTCAGTTAATTAATAAATAAATATCAAATTAGTTGTTTTTTTTTTTTTACAAACTTAAGTTTTTTTAACGAAAAAATTGTTATTTAAATAAACTGGTTAAATTATTGGCAAATTATTTGTGACCTCAAATTATTTATAATAATATTAATTAACATTTTATTAGTATAATATATATATATATATAATAATTTAATCGAAAAACAACTGTACTTTTGTGGTTTTATGTTTGTATAATTTAAAAACAAATAAAATTGAAAGAAAAACGAAAAACGAAAAACAAAAAACGAAAAACGAAATTAAAATACCAAAAAAAAAAAAACAAAATTATTACTAAATTATAATTAAATTAATAATATAGATAAAAAATTAAAATAAAAAGTGTAATTTTTTTTGTTGTTGTGGTTTTTATTGTTATATCAATCATATATATAGTAATTAATTATTTTTCAACGATGGCATATTTAAATGAACAGAATAAAATAATGCAGGCACTTAACGGTAAGTTAATTTAAATATATAATATTTTATATAGAGTTCATTTTTATTTTTTTTAAAATTATATATAGGTTTTACAGTCCAAATACAACCTTTTACAAATCAAATTCAACTTTTTTACAAATCAAATTCAACTTTTTTACAAATCAAATTCAACTTTTTTTCAAATCAAATTCAACCTTATACAAATCAAATTCAACCAATTTTTTAATTATAGTTTTGCAGTATTTTTTAATACATATTTTCATTTATTATCATTTATTTTGTATAAAAAAAAAGGTTTTAAATTTTTACAATAAACAAAAAAATGAATTTTAAATAGTATTTATATTCAAAATTATATATAAGTATTCGATGATGGAGCCATTCAATAATGTGTCCTGATGATCCCAATGATAGGATATTCTGATGATAGATATGATCGAAAATAAATTAATTATAGTACAAAAAATATTTTTTTTTGAACAATATTTTCCGGAAAATCCAATTTTCCAAATTACATTTTTATTTAATTATTCATAGTTTTTCTTTAAACATTAAGAACCCACATTAAGAATACATTAATTTTTTCAAAAGGGAAAGTCGATTTCGAAATAAAAAACGTCGGGCTAATTTTTTCTATATATACTGTAGGATAAATCTCTTAAAAAAATTTACTAATTTTTCTCTAAATAAAAAACATGAATTAATTGAGTCAGGTCAAATGAAACATGAAAATAAAAATTAATTTGGAAAATTGAATCTTCCCGAAAAATTTTTATTCAAGAAACAACACTATAATTAATTCATTTGCGATCATATCTATCAGAATATCCTACAATTTGGGATTATCAGGACACATTATTTAATGCACCGTCATCGAATATATATATTATATTTTTTAATAATATATATATACAATTTTGAATAATATTTATAGAATTTTGAATAATATATATATAGAAAATCGTATAAATGGACCCCGTTGTATAATGGAACGTCAACTAAATTATTGTTTATCCTGGTTCCGACATTAGATTAGTTGAACAAAATTTCGTTTCAGAAAACAATTTTTCTATCGGATATTTACCATTGGACAATATGGTGGTGGTAAAAATTTGGTATGGAATATTTGTCGCAAAATGCGAAATTAAATCCTTTTCACTATAGCTATTTGGTGTTTTTCATTTTAATTGACAGCTAGGTTTTATTTTAATCCGTTGTTAATGCACTGGATTAAAACTACCCTTTCAGTTTAAGATACTCGCATCCGTTTGTTGTAAAAACTTTGTTTGTTTAAATTTAAATTTTTGTATTTTTTTTTTTATTTCGTAGTATTGATTAAAATTAAGTAAAATCCCTTTTTATACAAAATAAATGATAATAAATGAAAATATGTATTAAAAAATACTGCAAAACTAATTAAAAAATTGGTTGAATTTGATTTGTAAAAGGTTAAATTTGATTTGTAAAAAGTTGAATTTGATTTGTAAAAGGTTGAATTTGAATTGTAAAAGGTTGAATTTGATTTGTAAAAAGTTGAATTTGATTTGAAAAAAAGTTGAATTTGATTTGTAAAAGGTTGTATTTGGACTGTAAAACCTATATATATATATAGATAACGCGTAATCAGATAATTTGTAATTCAATCAATTACATCATCATCATCATCATCCGTCCAAATTGTAATTAAATATATATCTATCTACAATAACAAGAATACAATACAATGACAATTAATTGATTATATATAAATATTAAACGCACTTTTGGAAAAGTTCATCGATTATATTATTAATTAAATTCTAAATATTTAATTATATGTATATATATATATTTCAACAAAGTCAATATACGTATAATAACAGATTTTGATTTTAATACAAAGGCTCCAAAAAAAAAAAAAAGAAATTAAATCAATAAATAATCGTAAAATAATCGTATATAGGATACATAATAATATTTAATTCAAAATTACTTTCTACTTTCGCATAATTCATTTCACTTACGATATTTCTAATTCACGATATATATAAATGTTTTTTTCCCTTTCATTGTGGTTTTATCCTACTTTACGATTACTCATTAAACGTATACAAATTTTATCTTTATATTATTAAAGTAAAAATTTGTTATTTTTAACTATTTAATTCGGATTAATAATAAATTACATTTTGATTACTTTCCATATAGTTATGGGAGATTATCGAATCGAAATGGTGTAAGGGAAATTGTTAATCATCGAATTAAAACACAGTTTCTAAAATAATAAAAAAATTAACCATCTAAATTATTCTATACTTGTCTCCCACTATTCATTCTAAAATTTTCCGGTTCTTTCAAAAAAAATAAATCGAGAACTAGAACTATTTAGTTATGTTATATACCTATATTTATTTGCCGTTTACCTCTATATTATTATACAATATTGAAAAAGTTTTAACCAATTGTTAGTTATTGCCAATATATATATTAATTAATTATATATAACGTTTAAAATTTATTTCTTGATATTTTTGTTTGTTATACAAAAATGTAATATTAGTTTTAAACCTGTATGCTGTATAGCGTTTAATCGCATTTGTGTGTAATTGTAATTAATTGATAATTGATGTACGCACAGGTAATGTAATTTTCATTTGAACAATTCTCGTTTTGAAGATATGAAGATATTGTTAATTGAAAAATATTATATATACTTTGTTAACTCTATATAGAACTAAATGAAGAAGTTTTTCAAGTTAAGTTCGTTTATAAAGAAAAAAGAAATTATGACTATTCAAAAAGTTTTTCAGATTGTAAGCGTCCCCGCGTTGATAAATTATAAATACTCATATAGGTTTTAATTTTGTTTATTTTATATTATTATTAAATGGTCAATAAATTCGCAATGAATTAAACTCAAGCGCAAACCGCCCCGAAAATTTAATTCAAAATTGAGTTTCTCCAATAAAAGAAATACAATCTAATGCATGCATATCTTATTAATTAATCTATACATATAAATGACAGGGCAATGTTTTTCAGTCATATTTATAGTAATGCAAGTCTATATATGAAGAGATCTATAAAAGTGAATCTAATCGAATTTTTATTTTAGATAGATTCCAATCTGTGATCCAATAATTTAATAACAGAGAAGTAGTCGCATTAAGTCATTGATATAATACTGCCCATTATATTATATTATAATATTAATGATGTTTTGACCGTACCGTATTTAATAACAAAGATGAAAACTTACAGGTTTTATATTATATGGATGTTTGTTAAAATAAATATCTCGTTTATCAAAAGATTCGTTATATGAAAAAGAAACCTGTATTATATAATACTAATAATAAATGTTGAGACTGTATAAACATTTATTATATATATTCAATAGAAAATAACCGCATTACTGCGGTTATAGAGTCAAAATAAATTTGATTCATTTTGTGATATATTTAAAAAAAAAAAAAGAAAGGAAATGTTGTATAATTGAATGATTCAAAAAGGATTCAATTTTTCAAAAAAAGCGAAAGTAAATTTGAATTGGTATTTTAATTTCTTAATGCGTCGTAACATTTCTTATATACATATACGTTTGCGCGGTTAAACAAAAAATAAAATTAATAAAACATGTCTTGGTTTTTAATCGTAAAATTATTAACGCAATCACAAAAAACTAGAGTAAGACTAGTTTAGATTATCAATTTGGTATTTATCGCACTTTTAACACCATCACATATGAATTTATGAACTATATATAAGTAAGTAACATTGGGATCACATTAATAATAAATCGCTATATGGTATATAATATTGTGACCAAATAACAATTTATGTGATCAATTTATATTCTCTGTCTATATATATATATGAATATAATCATTGTTATATTGTTGTGGCTTGAAAAGGTATAAATGTTTTATTATGAATCTAATGTATCAAATTCACTTTTTTTAAAGTCCAAATCTAAAATATCCCTTGAATTAACATTAATAATATATTCAATTTACATATTTATGTTATTTGATTGTTATTATAACCGCAAAGAATTGTAAATAACATGTATAAAGATATAAATAAAATATTTTCTTTTGAACATTATACAATGTTCATGTCTTTGAAATAATATTACATTATTTAATTGTATTACAAAATCACTATGACCATACCAATTATAATTTTTTCATTGTAAAACAGATTTTATTATGGAAGAAATTTTGTATAAATAACATATACATTTATCAAATATATGTTATTTTATTTACAAAAGGAGATTTATATGGGTTTTTATTTATAGGAGATTTATTTGAAAATTTCACCTACCTGATAATAATAATATTTTTTAATATGTTGAAAATTCTGCGATTGAACATCTGCAAGGGAAAATTTTTACTTTGGATTCGGATGAAATTTATATAGATCAAATCCGTAACATACAGCACAATAATTCAATTTTCCTAAAAATGTTTTCCTAAAAATGTATATTGTCCGCTAAAGGTTAATAAAAAAAAAAAAAAACATTGTAAATGTTATAAAAGTACAATTACATCGATAATGAGGAACTAACACCCATACTCAATTATGCGTTGCTAAAATCCGATTGTAACAACGGTAACGAATCAATATCTTATTGAAACTCTCCGCATATTATATAAAAATATATTAAAATATTTAAAAGGAAATGAATAAATCTTATCATATACATACATATATGACAATATACATAAATCTATAGGTTTACATTTCATTACATTTAAATTTCTACATTTCCCTACATTTGGGAAAACATTTTAATTTTCGATTTTTAAATTTTTACACTCCGTTTCAAGAGATTTACATAGTCGCTCGTTTATATATAGTTGTGTCGCCACTCTAAAGGTAAATATTTTAACATCAAGTATATTAAAAGAGAGAGAGAGAGAGAGAGAGAGAGAGATTTTGTTCAATAGCAATGCGTCAATATACAGTAGTCCAACACATGATCCGTAAAAGTAGATTTCTTCTTCCGAAAATAATTAAAATAAAAAATTTACAAATGAATACTTAAGCCAATGAAGCGAAGGTAATCGAAGAAGAGGTCAATGAAGATATCATCTTTAAAAATGATTTAAAAGGAAAATTAAGCGTAACAAAACAAAATATCATTAAAGTTAACGTTCGCCAAAAAAGCACCCATTAAATTTACATTAAATCTCTGACAATTTGAGGTGCAATTGTGCAAATCTCAAATTACCAAAAAAACTAGAACAAAAACTAGATATTACACAATTATTTTACAATTACGTTACATATTTAATGTTTAATGTATTCTATGTAAAACCTAACTCCAATTAAAAATTAACTTAAATCAAAACGTGATGACACAACCTATATATATATAGTGAACAAAACAGACAAACAATTAAAAATAAAAATCCTATTTGCATATATATATATATATATATACAGAATTTATTTAAAGTCCTTTGAAATGTAAATTTACGTCATACAACCTTTTTTTTTACTGATGTAGATTCAGTCCGCAGATTCAGTATATATATATATATGTTTATATGATATCGCAGCGTAAATAAATAAATAAATAAATGAATTACTTAATAATTAATGTGCACATTGCACAAAAGTAAAACCCTAAGTAATTTCATAAACTAATTAATATCCTTCACAATATTTTATGTGTACATAGTAATTAAACTTAACAAACACTTTCTACTCCTTATACATATATTTTTATTTTTTTTTTGTGTGCGCGTACATCTCTTGTTGGTTGTATATAGTATATATACGTATATATATATATTGTGTTTATGAATTCGCAATGAATTCTATATGGAAGAGGTATATGGTATATATAAATTGTTATATGATACTGTGTACCTTATAGATATGCCTTTTTTATATATTTTATACAAGTGGATATGAATATGTATATGTATATACAATTCGAAGCTATAATGAAATGTATATATATATATATAGAGATATATATGATTATACAAATAAAGTCTACAAAGAAAAAAAAGCTTGAAACAAGAAGTTTTTTTTTTTTTTTTGAAATTATCTATTTGCTTACATTGTTGCTAATGTTTAATATATATATAGATATATAAAGAAATTTGTTGGCGGCCATTTTCGGTAAAGAGGAATATTGATGACTCCATATAATGTATAACGGCATAGCTATATATATATATATATAGTAATATATATAACATTGTATACAAAAGTATTATTTTTTGCTGAACTTACTTCTGTTTTTCGCTTCCCAAATTTATATGAATTCATATATAAATATATATATATTTATAAGTGTGTCTCCTTGGGTGTAGTATGGGCACCTCGCATATAATATAAAAGAGTTTATATATATATAGACAGATATACCATGGTTTTGGTTTTATCATCAACGTCGTCATTGTATATATATATATATATATTTTATATACACATAAACATAATTGTAATATATAAGATTGAAATAATGATCATGATATTATATAGAAGAAGAAGGGGTGATTGACTAACTAACAAAAAAAAAAAAGTAAAATAAAATAAACGGAAGGGTAGAAAAATTCGCGGGTATATAATATAAATATAATCATATATATATATATAAATATAAATCTCAATGTTATACATACACTTATATATGGTTGGTATCTACATCTCTTATACTAAATATATTCTTTGATATATATATATATATATATATATATATATATATAAGAGAAAATATAAAACGATGGTAAATTTTTATATTGTATATATATATTAATTCTTTATAAAATTTTCCTTATAATTTTTCCACGTTTCTATACATATACTAACTAAATATGAAAGATATATATAAAGCATATTTTTCGCGTGTATATATATATTCAGGAAATAAGGAAATGTATATTTAAAGAACATCACACAATCTCTATTTATATATGTACATATTTATATTTATGCAGTATATATAATATAATAAGAAAAGATGAATGACGACAAAAAGACAATAACATTTTTTTTCTATATGTAAATTTCTCATATATATAATAATTTGTTTAATTTTTTGTTGAAATTTGTTAATATATGTTGGCCATACACAAACAAATTCATTTCAATTTATGATGAATAACATAAAAAAATAAAATTTAAATGACCTCGATTTAAAGGCCTGGTTATTTGACGGTATGGGGTTGTTTCATCCATTTTTTTTTTCCTACAATTATCCTATATACATTGTATTACATTACCAAACTTTCATTGTATCTCTCCATTTTAAATACCAATAACCCTGCAGCACACTTCTACCAGCACACTTCATCATTTTCTTTTCTTATCCTTATCCCTCCCAACAGAACCTTTTAACACCTTCCTTTAACACCTTCTAAGTTACACGATGACGAAATGAAAAACAAACAAAAAAGCTATAAAAAATATTCACAAAATTATGGCTTAACCCCATATAAATGAGTACCAAAAAAAAAAAAAAAAGAAGAAGATGTTGCGTAATTCAATAACATTTTTTTTTTAGAAATTCATAGTTTTCATACAGTTTGAGTGGAAGTATACATTTTATAGTTTTAGTGCGGAAGTGATGTTTCCGCCATCATTATCTGAACAGGTGGTACGATATACGATGGTATCAAGTCTTATGAATACGGCTCGTGTAGTTAAAAATTCCGCCGCAGTCAAGTATTCTTTAGTAGATGTATTGTACCGGCTTTGCCAAATATATGGTATATATAGCGGCTTTCGGGGGTTCGAACGTACACGGCTTGCAAGGCAAACACAAATTTGGTTTTTGTACGTGATAAAGACAAATTGGTTAATAAAACACTGGGAAACGTTTTACTTGATGGATATTATGGAAAGGAAGTATAATCCTTTTAATATAAGGTTATTAAAAAACATAATTAATTACAATACATTTTTAACCGTAAAAGCGTAGAAATACGAAAACATAATTTGAAATATAGTATAAATTTTGGCGTATTCATTGTTAGCAAAGACCCATTTTTTGTGTACCTTGCAACCTGTACTCGTATATATATACACTTTCTTAAAATCTCTCCATCATGCAATTCATACCACGAATACTGGATTTATCTATATATATATATGACATCCACCTATGCAAACTGTCACTGTCGCATATATTGTTTAAGAAAGTCTTTTCATCTCATTTTAGCCGTATAATAATAATTGTTATTCTTTTCATCTCTTTTTAGCCGTATAATAATAATTTCCGACCCGTTTTCATTAATTTATCATATAAAATATGATAAATGCGCCCTTCTGGTCCTACCAAATGACACGTAGTCCAACCCTTTTTTTTTTCTATGAATAAATCTTTAATTTATTTGAATGACCTCTAGTTCAGTGTTTAATTTGTTTGCTTGCTTGGTAGTGGAAATTATGATGATAAATCGACTTTCTTTGCTGCTGTTTTGTCATTCCAATAAAAATTTTTAACTTTTATTTTAGCCTTTAAACACTAATTGCAAATTTCATATCATGATGAGTCCATTGAATTGTAAATAATGCAGTTTGTTTAGCAACTTATCGTTATACGTATTTGAATCTTAAAAAAAAATTGTTAACAATCTGCTCGTTCGTCAATAATAAGGATATATATTGAAATATAAATATAATAAATTAATAACTTCAATATATATTTTTACATTGATCTGATTTTACTATATAATATATAATATAAATATTCACATTCTTAAAAACATTTTTTTTTTTTAATTTTTTGTTAAATTATTCATTTTAATTTTTTTTCTTTAACAAATCATATTTTTTTTTTAGCTTCTTCTATACTTCTTACTACTTCTTCAAAATATGTATGTATGTATGTATTATAAAAACAGTAAATCACATAAAAATTCATATATATTTTATCTATAAGGATATATAGAAAATTAAGGATAATGAAAAAATAAAACATCTGTTAATTATGTCATCATAAAATAATATATCACTGTTGAATATATTATATATAGATATGAAAATATTTAAACACAAAAATCCGGTAGTTATTAAAAAAAAAAAGATTTACATTTTTCAATATTCATTTCCTGTTTTTTTTTTTGTCAATTATTCGGCAAACTATTCCTCATATCATATATATGTATGTACTAATGAATAACACAACACTTATAAAAAAATAATTTTCTGCCAAATGTAGATATATTATATATTGTTTCTTTAATTTAAATATTCCAACTCGCAATCCACGCAACAAATGTTTGAATGATAGTTTTCCTATATTTTTTGTATAGGTGCATGACATATATAAATATATATATAGATAAATGCAGTATCCGTGGTATGAATTGCATGATGGAGAAATTTTAATAAAGTGTATAATTATGTCTGATATGTGATTATTAAAATGTCATATTTTTCCTTTTTATTTACATATTCATATATCTATACCGTATATTAATCCATAACTCACCGAACCGCTAAGTTGAACGATTTTGCTCATCTTTGAACTTCAAAGTTTTTTATTATATGATCTCAGTTGGTTAAGAATTACTTAAGTTATTCCTTTACTAAATAAAAAATTAATTTTTCGCTATACAACCAACAATCTGGTTTTAGCGTCCAACAATAGCCTTCTGTTGTTAGTTTCTTAATTCCTTTACTAACTTAAGCAATTTTACTTAATACACTACTAATTAACAAATAATATATCTCAAAAAATAAGTTTCTTGCAAATATCACCATTTCTATTGCAAAAATCACATTTTTTTTACGCAAACATCGTTCTTATTATAGTATAATTATTATTAAAATAAATAACTACAACTAATTGTATAACTATATAAATACAATTATTATTCCAGTACTTCAAACTCTTTGGGACCATCCATATCGAATCAGATTTTCATATGGAACTTCTTCTTCGGTGGATGTTTCATAAGTCACTCACATCAGACATTAAACGCAGTTTTCTCTCTTTTGCCATTTTTTTTTTTTGTGTTAGTTTTCTTCTGCATCAATTTAATTTAATCTATATCGTAATATTTTCAATATAGAATTTAACACTTTACTATATAGCTTTCAGTTTTATTAAGGTATATACTATTTAAACTCAATTTAATATATTTCTTCGCCGCACTATTATACGCATTAATTAAAATACCTCTCTACCATTTATAAATATAACTTAAAATCTAAGGTATGCGTCAAATCACCTCCTGTTCAAAAAACATTACCCGACCCGACTTTACCCTATATATATATAATTGTTATTGGTATATTATTTCGATTCTTATATAACATATAACTAAGAATCGAAATAAACTCTTTTTATTAACCGAAAACAAATGATTTTAAAGCGATTTTATTTGTCATATGATTTAATGCAAATTCAAACACCGTTGTATATATATTCGCATATTTGTATATAAAAAAAAAAACAGGATCAACATATATTTATATGTTTGTATATAACAACTTGTATAAGAATATACAATACGTTTATATATTTATCTATATATATATATATATATATACATTCATTATTCACATATGTCAGTATTTTTATATGTCACTACATGTGCTTTACCATCATATAGTTATACTTATAACGTTAAATATATATATATACAAAACACGTTTTATATATATACATATATATACGATATAAATATTATCAGTACATATATATATATATATATATATAACGTCGGAAAATTGTGAAGTTCAAGTAAAGAAAAGCATATAATAATAAAAAAAACATATATATATATATACAATATATAAAAGTATAACATAATAGAAGCAACAGACTTATATATGGCAATTCAACTGTCTCGTCTATATGGGTTTTGCTATAATATCCTTTTTTTTTTTTCTTCTGTATATTATATAGGAAAATCTAAATTTGTATAATAAATATGTTACATATATATATATATGTTATATACTTGTCTGCAATACTTTCTATACATATACTTATTTATATATATATATATAAATGATGTTAAGGATATATGGTATACATAAATGAGATATTTTTACATACTCATATATGGTATATATACGCATAAAAATTGTGAAACGTTTATATTATAAGGGAATATAAAAATATTTTGTTTATAAACGGATTTTTATATGTGTTTTTCCTAAATATATATAAATTTTTGTTTATTTTATTGTTATTATTAATACGAGATGCATCTATGTATTATAAAATGTGTTTTATGAATATATGTTTTGTAGTGGAACTAGTTCCAAATATATATATATATATATATATTTAATATTATTTAATCAATAAATTAACTGCCGGCGACTACTCAGGTAAACCAAACACTATATAGTACTATATAGGTTAAGAAATTACAGTGGACCGGTATATTATTAAGATAATATATTGATATTTTCATATCATCTTATAATATGTTGTTGATTCCCGCTGTGATTTTGTATGAATGTGCATTTTAGAGATGAGCGGTTAATGCCACATTGATAATTATATTTAAAAACACTATATATGAAAATATTATTCAAAATTTACCATCGACGTTATCGACGACGACGACGACGACGACTCTCGTCATACATTTTTCAGTGTTAGATATGTGGTCATATAAAGGGTGATTTTTTAGCTATTATCTTTTTGGCAACACTGCCGGTTTAAACAGCTGACGCACGTTTCGTGTTTTGGTTTCACTGTCAAACATCTTCAGTTTGGTCTATAATTTAACCGTGAATGAAGTCTTACAAACGAACAACGCTTCCAAATTATTGAATTTTATTATCAAAATGTGCGTGCTCTGTTAAGAAAGTTCATCGCACAACGAAATTGTGTTCAGCGACGAAGCTCATTTTTGGCTCAATGGGTACGTGTAAATAAGCAGAATTGTCGATTTTGGAGTGAATATCAGCTAGAACCATTGCAACAGGTATCAATGCATCCAGAAAAAGTCACAGTTTGGTGCGGTTTATGGGCGGGTGCCATCATTGGACCGTACTTCTTCAAAGATGATGCGAATCGTAACGTAAGTGTGAATGGTTGGTGTGAATGAATGGCGCTACCGTGAGATGATATCCAATTTTTTTTTGCCCAAAATGCCCAAGAGCTTGACTTGCATTTCAACAAGACGGTGCCACATGCCACACGGCACGCGCATAACAATGGACTTATTAAGAGAGGCGAGTCCGGTGAATATTTTATTTCACGTTCGGGACCGGTCAATTGGCCGCCTAGATCGTGCGGGTTAACGCCTTTAGATTATTTTTTGTGGGGCTATATGTTAAAGCTCATCTCTATACAGACAAGCCCGCATCAATTGACGCATTGGAAGACAACATTGAAGCATTTATTCGTGAGATACCGGCCGAAATGTTGGAAAGAGTATGCCAAAATTGGACTAAAAGCGGATGGACCATTTGAGGCGCACTCAACATTTACATGAAATAATCTTCAAACATTAAATTATATGGACCGTACTATCGATTCAAATAAAGATTTCATTCAAAATAACCCTTTACAAACAATGTGCAATGCTATATGTACATATATATAGCAAAAAATATTTTTGCATTGAGTGATTGAGTGTCTTCACTCGGTTTTGTCGCTATACGTAAATAGCCTGATGAGTTGACAAAATATGAGATCACCGCGCGAGAACTAGGGATTTTTTCGCTTGGCTTCAACAGCGGATCAGCGATCGTTTAGCGTGAGAGCCATCAGAATCAATCAACCAACCATTTTTGTGGACGACGGATTTTTTTTGTTTTCAGTTAATCAAAACGAAGCGCCGACCGCAAATTACAAGGTATACTATATACCTATGGTATATGATCTTTCACAAATTGTTTTTCTTCTGAAAAAATTATTTTCATACCAAATACGATACTACAAAGTATATATATATAATATTCACTACACAATACACACATGATAAAAAAAATTATGGAACAATTTAATACCGCATTTACCAATTGATTGTAATATAATATCTATCTATAATCAATTCAATAACCCAATTCATCCGTATATATATGATTAAATAATTGAAATAAAAATAATATATATATATATATATATATAATACACACATAATAAGTCACATATTGTTGCATATAATAAGTATATATATATATATATATATGCATATTTAGTTTACGAATGGTATATATATTTTTTTTTCTTTTAGATTCGCAAACACGACATATATATTTTTGTGTATATTAATAATAATAATAATAATAACAAATAGAGTTTAAGCATGTTATATTAAAATAGAATATGAGCAAATAATAAAAGATATATATATATATATATAAATAAATTCTGCCGTGAGCTATGAATTCAATTTCGATTTATTTATTAAATTTTTTTTTTTTTTTTATGGGGATATGATAAAGATTGTATAGATATAATATACACACCGTTTGTAGTTTTTAAAGCTTTTGCACATAAATAAAAAAAACACAAAAATTCTGCTGCTAGGACAAGCACATACATGGTGGGTGATAACCATCCGGGGAATAGCGTGAATAGATTAAACACCTAATTCTGGAATTCTTTATAAAGAATATTTATTTATTTATTTATTTAGTTATTGAGAAACATTACATTCGAATGTAATTAGAATATATTTAGAGTATTTATTCCAAATGATTTTGAAATAGTCCATATATATTAATATTAAAATTTGGAAACATTGTATAAAAAACAATGCTGTACGATTATCAAATTCTGGTATAATAGAAGTCAATGTCCCGGCAAAAAAATTTCAAATCAAATAAATCCCAAAACATATGTGTGTCACTTTACTGAACACATACGAGCTTAAAATAAATATCAAATTTAACAAGTGTTCTGTGTAGCGAAGGTATAAATAAACTTCATACATATATATATATATATATATTTTTTTTTTTATATATAAATTGTTTACTTATTGAGCTATACCAGTTTTTTTTTTTGTTAATATGTTGTTGTTGATGCTTTTGTTGTTGCGCAAGCTGGCTTATCCTTCCTATAATATTAAACTATATATATATGTGTTGTGTACGTATTATATGACATTATATGACAATTTTTGTTTACCAATCATCGCCTGCGGTGGCTTCGAACGAATATATATATAAAATAGAAAACTTTAGTATGGGCCCCATTGGGCACATTAGCCATTCGTGTTGTGGCAACATATATATATATATTGTATATGTATATGTATATGTCTACATGTTGGTTTCTGTATTCTATCGAACATGCCCATTAAGTTAACAATAGATTAAACAAAATCCTGATTTTATATCAATATAAAAATAAATTTAGGTAATGTGAGAATAGGATATTGATATCATAAAATTTTTAATTTTTCTTTCCCAAAAGAATTCCATCCGTATATAGTTATAGAATATGAAGATAATATGTTAAACACATTTTTTCATGCAACTCTTAAAACACCTCGTAAAAATATTGTATATATACTTATTTCAAATTATTTATTTTAGCATATCTTATACTTATAATTCTCTCTTCACAAGTCTTCACATAGTGTATAATATGTTGCAGCATATATATAATAACGCATATAAAAACCATAAAAAAAATGAATAAATGTCCCTAAATGCCCATATATGCGTATTGGGCAATATACCTGAATGATATTATAAATGAATTTATATGAATAAAACCCGAGTATATATACCATACGGTGAGGTATTATTGTTGATATAGTGCAACTTTGAATTTTTTACAAAAACGTTGTTTTACCAATTTCTTGACTTATTTCTTTTACAACCTAGCTGTTTTTGATGGTTTTTGAAAGTAAAAAAAAAAAAAATTACTGAAGTTTTTGATATGGAAATTTGATGATATATTTAAAAAATAAAAACCATTAAAATAGTTCCACTAAATGGATAAATTTGACAATTTGATATTGATTTTTGTTTTTTTTTTGTTTTTTTATTCATTAACAGTTAATCAACTATCAAATGTCTTTAATTCTGATAATCCATTGGCATTATTTTACCAACGCCAATTACTTAGTCACATGGAAACGTTAACATCGGCGGCGGTCCAGGAAGATCAAGCTGAAAATTATAGGGCTGCACTTCTTTACTATGACCTCATTGGTCCATTCACTAGTGGTATTCGCAATGATCAATTTTTAGATCACATAACTACTGATAATGTTGTATCGAAAACAACAACAACAACAACAACAACAACAACACAAACAACAACAACAACAACAACATCAACGACCGAAGATTCACAGATACACATCAGAGAGCAGTTAAGCACAACACACAATAAAAACAGTAGTAAAATCACAAAAGATCCACGACTGTCACAGAATTTCACATTTGATCGACCAATAATAACGCCGACAACATACGACGTAGAACACAATAAGTCACAAAGCCCACAACAAATGTTTTCACCAAAGTATATTGAAATTCCGCCATCGCGATGTACCAGTTCAATTAGTCCCCCAGCAACATCAACTTCATCATCAACATCACGATCATCAATGCAATCGAACGAATCCATTGCCAATTTAGAAGCACGATTACTATTATTGTCACCAACAAACAGCAATCATTCATCAACGAGAAATATTAATAATAATACTGATAATAATAATAATGATGATAATTATATGAATAATAATAATAATATGAATAATAATAATATGAATAATAATAATAATAATAATAATAATAATAATAATAATAATAATAATAATAATAATAATAATGCCATGAAGACTAATGGAAATAATAATAATAATAATAATAATAATCAAAATGAAAATAGAATAATAATTAACCCTATTATTAATAATCGTTATACAGGCAGAACAACAAAAAAACCAAAATCAACAACAATACGAGAAAAATCATTTGTTTGCAAACAATGTTTACGTTCATTTGGTTACAAACATGTTTTGCAAAATCATGAACGTACGCATACCGGTGAAAAACCATTTGCTTGTAAAATATGCACTAAACGTTTTACACGTGATCATCATCTCAAAACACATGTACGATTACACACCGGTGAAAAACCCTACATTTGTACTTTTTGTGAACGGACATTCGTACAGGTGGCCAATTTACGTCGTCATTTACGGGTACACACCGGTGAACGTCCATATTTATGTGAACTGTGCGATTCGAGATTTTCGGACTCGAATCAATTAAAAGCACATACGCTTATACATAAGGATGAAAAACCATTTTCCTGTACCATTTGTAATGTAAGTTTCCGTCGTCGTCATCATTTGGTCAAACATAAATGTAATATGGGAATACGTTCGTCAATGGCCAATAAAAGAACATCATCTATATCATCGGCAACGCCGCCGCCGCCGTCTCCATCTCCGTCGCTGCTGCAGCTGCAGCTGCCAACTTTACCATCGACAACTATGTTTTCAACAATACAACATCCAACAACATCATCATCATCATCATCGACTTTCTCATTTGTGTCAACATCTTCGATATCGCCCACACTATCAACATTATCCACTCATTCGTTAATAAATGATAATTTATCATCGCATAAATCAATTATGGAATTCGATAATCATCATCATGACGATACACCATTGGATTTATCTGAAACGGAACGTACGCGTAAATCAAACATATTACCGAATATCGACGTGGATATCATTACACCTACCAAACATGATTCTTCAATAGCGTATTGTGATATTCTAGAGATACGACCAGTACAAACGGTTGCCGAAGATTTAAGTACAAAGAAACGGATCGAAAATCTTCATGAAAAATTTACAGATAAATTTTTACGAACCGGTACACATCAAATAAAAGAAAATAATTTTGATCATGTTATGCAACGGACCACCACAGAAGTAACTTCAAACCTTCATGGAAAAAATCGTCTTTAATCGTTCACTTCATCATACACACCACTACACCACTAACAAATTGCAAAATGAAAAATACATATATATATATATGGAAATGTAAATAAGACAACGAAAAACGTTTGAATATATAAATTGAATTATATTAAACAATAACTATATATGGGTATGTATAAAACAATGACACCTATATATTTTTGATTAAATATTACATATATGATTATAATAATTAATATTGTGTCAATGGGTGTGTGTGTGTGTGTGTGTGTGTGTGTTTGTGTGTGTATTCAGAATATAGTATTCAGGTAGTTTCTATAATATGGGCAAGAAGACGCGATTAAGATGAAAGGATATTTATATATTGTTCAAGGATTCTAAATTAATTGTTTTTAAAATTTAAACAAATGTATTTATATATATATATTTATAATTACTACCTCAAAAATGCATTATTTTTTTTTTTTTTTAACCAATATACAAAAATTTATTCATAAATTTAAATGTACAATTGAACTTTGAAAACAACAAAGAAACATTTATACCTATATATATATATATATACAATGAAGTAATTATACAATAGGAGATAATGTTTTATACCGTTTTTTTTTTTATTTCAAGCTCTATATATAATAATATAAATAGAATTACAAAATTTAAAATTCGCCTGTGGTCATCAATTATTAAAATACAATAATTATACCTATAAATTTTAAAATGCTATGTGTCCCGCCGGTGACAGTTAAATTTTTGTAAATATTCTATTAAAAAATTAAATATTTTAAACATAAATTTTAATATATATAAAACAAATAAAATATTATATATATATTTATATATATATATATATATATAAATATTGATATATAATTTTTTAAACAACGTAAGAAATACCTCTCAAAAAAAATTAAAAAATAAAAATAAAAAATATGTATTAAAAATTATTTATCCTATATATATTATATTAAATTTTTTAATATTTAATATATTTATATTAATATTAATATTAATTACAAAAATGTAACACTAAAAAAAAAAAATACAAATACATACAAAAATTTAATTAAAGCATTCAGGTTCAGTATATTGGGTGTTTAGCGATATAATAATAAAAAGATTGATATATATTTATATATATATTAGTATTAGTTATTCTCTTTCATATATCTATTACTATAATATCTATTGAAAAAATTCTAAAATAAAGACCCACAGGCCTCAGTTATAATAAAAATAGTTGAAGTTGAAGAATGGAAGACCCACGTTTCAGACATAAAAAGAAAAATACCGAATACAATGAATCGGCACTTAAATTAATTTTATTGTGTCATGGTCAATAATTTTTATTTTTATTTTTAATATATAAAATGTCATAAAAATCGTGAGAATTTAAACACGAAAATTGTCTGTTTTTGTTGTGTGAAAATCTACCTGCGTTTGTCACTAAAGTTTGTCATAAAAAAAAAAAAAAAAAAAAAAAATAAATTATAATTAATTAAATTCAAACAAACGTAAAACGAAAAATTTGACAAGTATATTACAACTATCCACCGAACGCAATACTGAACTGAATCCTTTAATCATTTATATATATATATATATAAAATAAATTATGATACATTCTTATATAGAATGTCCTTTTATATATATATATATCTATATATCTATATATAATTCACATTAAAAAACAAAAAAAAACCACAAAAAATTAAGATTGCGCCAAAATGAAACATTCTAAAATATTCTATATTATATTTTTTTATTACAATTCAATTATTCAACAATTATTCAACAACATTATGGAAATGAAAAATAAAAAAAAACAAACAAAAAAATACTTTAGTATATTATTATAAATACAAAATATAATTCAATATAGTATAAAATTTTTCATTAAACATATTGTTATATAATTAATTATTATTGTAATATATATATATATGTGTGTAGGATTGTGAATATTATGATATTATATGAATAATTTTTTTTTTTTTTAAATTTACAATCTTACAAACATATATACATATAGATAGATATATATTAACAACGTGTAATTCTAAAAAAAAAAAAACACAATAAGAAGAAATAACAAATATAAAGAAATGTGTAAATTATATATAAAAAAAAAAAAAACAAAAAAGAAAACATTGATCGCTTTTACAATAAATATATTAGTGTTTTTCTTGTTATATATTGTGTTATATTCATATTAATATGTTTATTGTTTGTTTACTTATTTTTCTTTTTTTTTTAATTTTTAATTTTTAATTTTTAATTTTATAATTTTTCATAATTATTCTTATAAAATTCTGGGAATTTTTGTAATTGGTATACAAGTTCCTTCAAATTCAAATATTCAATGTATTTGTATATTTATATATATATATTATACAAAAAATATATGTATGGTAAAATAGTGAATATTTCTAATATAATAAGGACAAATCAAAAAAAAAAAAAAAAAAACCATAATATATTCATAATGCTTTTTTTTTTTGTTTTCTATATAATGTAAAAAAATAAACGGCACCATAGCAAAATTATCAATTAACAAAAATTTGGCAAACTGACACATTATTGCGGGGCAAACAAACAAACAAACAAAAATATTATAGTTTTTTATTATTTTTTCAATATATCTATATGGTCGTCACTATATAATATATATATATTGGGACCTTGCATTGATAATGTCGATTAAGGTATAATATATATGTCGTATAATTAGCGTTGTGTGCATCGGAGCACACCGCATCCATATTCTTCTTTTTTTTTTTTTTTCTATCATTACTCTATAAATTTCAGTATATTTCATTTCATTGAAGTGTAAACAACAAAGCTATTTGCTTTTTACTTCGAATATGTCGAAACACATGCCTGAAAAAGTTGTTTAGCGGGGGGATGTTTCTTTAATAACTTTCTTTAATTTGAAGAAAACCGCTACTGATAGTTATCGATTGTTGGTACGTGTTGGCTTACGGTGAACATGCTTCAACTGAAAAAACTTGTGAACGGTTTTTGTTTGCACGGTGGTCAGAAGTGGTGATTTTAAAGTGGAAGACAAAGAATGACCAGGTCAGCCAAAAAAAAAAAATTTTAATTTAACGAAGAATTGCAGGCATTGTTTTAATGAAAATTCGTGTCGAACGCAACAAGCATTAGAGTTGAATGTAGATGCCTCTACCACTTCTAGACGTTTGCATTCAATGGAAAAGATCAGAAATCTACGAAAATGGGTCCCACATCCCACATGAATGAAAATCAACTTAAAGCACGAATTGAATCGACATGCCATAAACATCTTGCCGACCAAAAAAAAACATAGTTTTTTGAGTCGAATTGTCACTGCGGCGGCGATGAAAAGTGGGTGTATTACGACAATCCTAAACGTAAAGCATCATATGTTGATGCCGGCCAACCATCAACTTCACAACAACAAAACACGATATTCATTGCCAGAACCTTATGCTGTGCATTTGCAATTGGTGGAATCAGAAGGGTGTCTCGTGTATTATGAGCTGTTAAAACCGAATGAAACGGTTACATCTGATCTCGCTACCGACGACAACTGGGCGAATTGGCCCAGAAGAAATTGAACGAAAAACGACCTCGATGATAGCTCGAAAACACCACAAAGTGCTGGTGACAATGACAGACCACATCGTCCAAACATCGTTAAGGAAAAAATAAAGAGGCTCGGTTGGGATCTTGATCTTGATCACCCCCCGTTCACTCTCCAGACCTTGCTCCTTCTGATTACCATTTGTTCAGACATGTCAGACATTTGTTCAGACATGTCAGCCTGCAAGATGTACGATTTCGAAATGCTTAAGAAGTGCGAAAATGGGTCGATGAATGGATTGGGACAATGGGAGATGAAGAGTTCTTCAAACGAAGAATCAACAAACTTCCTAAAAGATGGTATAGGAAGTCATATAGCTAACGATGGGCAACAATATATCGGTTAATGTACGGTTAATCATTTTGTTATACAAATAAAGGCCAGTTTCAAGCCAAAAAATCGACGTTTATAATGCAGGATCCCAATAGATAAAGTTTATAAAATAATTCGTATATGTAAATGTGAATCATAAATATCTGAAGACATAAATTTTATTATATTTATTATACAAAAAGGTCAAAAATAATTATGGAAAAATTTATATATAGTTTCTATATAGTTATAGCAGCAATTGACTATATTTACACAGAGTGTTTCGTTCGTTCGTTTGAGAATGAACATTTTGCAAATTAAAAAAATTTAAATAATTCATAAAAAATTAAAGAATTAATTGCAAACCCAAGTGCAGATGCAATTTAGTTCAAAAAATTATGCTGCTGAATCTTAAAGCTGAATTACGATTTTTTGCTGGAAATAGTCCTAAGATTATGTGGTATGCGTTTGTACTATATCAAATGGGACAACCTAGCTATATAAATATAGCTGTAAATAGTTATAAATAAAAAAACTAAAAATCAATAAAAATCATAAGATAACACATATGATGAAATATTTCAATTATCTTCAATTATCTTCCCTTCTTCAATTATCATCCGCAATTATCGCCATTTTTTTTTTAAATGTATTTAATAATTCTTTTCTGTTTTGTCCTCGTAAAACTACAGGACGTCTTTATTTAATGGAAAATAAAAATGAATTCATACAATAATATGTATATTATACAATATAATACAATATAAATCAGGTAAAGCAATTTTTCAAAAACCGTTTCAATTGTATGTGTTATTCAATGAATTTTATTTTATCCAATCATATACAAAGTTATACGAATTGAAATATGTCTTATTTATCTAATTTTATTGTACGTAATTGTGATTTTTATAAAATTTCCCACATTATCCTTTTTCGGTTTTAATTTTTTATGCAAACCATTTCTCAACGGTTAAATTTTTTAATTTTAATTTGATAATTAATTTTAATATTAATTTTTGAGTGAGTCACAGATTATAATGTTTATCAAGTCCTCAATAGTCCTAAACAGTTTATTTTGATGGTTTTTCGTCAAAATGCAATATGCTTTAAATAACACACGAATCGTTTTATCGAAGAAACCCAAAAACAAAATTCAAAAAATGTGTTAATAAAATTGAAAAGATAAAATTAAGATCCTCTTTCAATTGATAAAGAAATAAAAAAGATAAAAATATTATACAATACATTTTCAATATATTTTTTATTTTTTTTATTACATGTCAAATGCAAAAAAAGTTGTATTTTACTTCTATACAATGTATACATATGTTATATATTATAAGTATATGCAAAGCAATAAGCATGTGTCAAAACAATTTAATTCCTTTATCATACTTATTTTATATATACTTAAAAACTATTATCACTCATTCAGCATATTCAGCAATCAATCAATATTTTGTTTTATGTTTTTATTTAATAGTAATAAAATAAAACCCAAATTTATAAACCTTTTTTTTTTTTTATAAAAAAAAAATTCCTTCACTGATCAATTTTTTAAAATTTTTTATTACTTTTTTTTTTTTTATTGATCTAGTTTTGTCTGTCCTTTGTGCCGGTCATATTTAATATTTGATTTTTCCTACCGTAAATACGATTAAAAAAAAAAAAATCATAAAAATTGTATAGGAATTTTTTAGAGATTCATCAAAAAACTTGGTTCTTTCCATAAATATTTAGGTAGAATTTTCAAGCGGATTTCTGATTGATTAAAATCTCGCATACTGCTACTGATTTTATGACTATATAATGAAATTTTAAATTAACTTCAGTTTATAGTTATAAAATTATCTTTAAATAAAAAAATTCTATATACAAACTGATGATTTATGTGTTAAATTTATGTAATAAAAGTATATAAAAAAAGGTATCGCATTACAATATATATTTGTAACTATATCCTTTAAAGGCATCCGTGTGTTCCGCAGGGTTATGTGCACTATAAAGTGGATATCACATTTATATAAGTATCGCCCGGGGGTCACTAATAAATGTGATCATTATAGAAATATTTTATTTTTTTACGTTCCTATAAAGGACTCACACGTATAGATGAAGTGTTTAGTCACTCCTAATAGTATATAGAATAGATCACTTAAAAGGATCAAAAAACATTTAGTGTTAAAATGTTAGTGATAAAATATAATTATTAGTAGTTTTCCTAGGAAAAACGCTTACATTATGTTTAGCTGAGTAAAAACTCACAGCTCAATAAAAATCCGAACATCTATAATAACAAACAATTTTTAAAGTTGAACATTTCAACTTTTTTCAATGTGTTATTTGTTTGACGGAAGTTACCCCGAGGTTTATGGGCTGGGCAGGTATACTGACCCCGACGTTTACTGCGTGAACCATATAGGATCTATTGAATGATGATATTGCTTCGAATATCATAACATTGTATTTTAAAAAATAACCCCCTTAAAGATATGAAACACCGGCGTAGGACTATGGTTTTTTACGCTTGACATGCGATTTCTGATTCTACAGAAATTTGTACAGTCCGTACAAAACAACGTTAAAACGACGTTGGAATTTTAATTACTATAATAAATGGGTAGATTTCCGAAATTCCGAAACAACGTTGCTCCTGTATGTTGCTGTATGATTTTGCGTATTTTACGCATACGACTAATATCTGTACGACTGACTATTCTAATGTAAAGAATTGGTACAAATTTGATTGTGGTGCATTTTTGGTTGGTAATTTTTCTGGTTGGGTGAAAAATCTCCTTTCCCATACATATTTTTTTTAGCAGGAAACTTATTTTTGGCTAAAAGTGCTTACGACTAACACGACTATATTACTAGTCCAACATATATAGACCAGGCATTAAACCAGGCATTAAACCAACATACCAACGAATTTCATGACTATCAAAGTTTATTGTACGGATTTTTATTCTTTACTTTTAAAAAAAAAAAATTCTTTACATTTTTAAGGGTTTCTATTGATATATTTATATATATTTATAGTATGATAGTATGTAATAAATAATCATACGTTATTTTTATTTTATATTATATTTATATTGAAATTTGTCAACCTTCGTTTTCTTTTTTAAATCTTCTGTACTCATTTTATGACTTCTTAAAAATAACCCTACTCACTATAATATATAGATTTTGTGTTAGGGTTTTTTTTTTTTTTTTTTATTTTTTGTGTCACATAATTGCCATTGTTCCAAAACGTTTTTTTTTTAAAACTAGCCCTAAAATTGGTTATAATAAAAATGACAATAGTTAAAATACGCAACGATTATTTTACAACATATATGAAAAAAAAAAAAAGAAGCGCATTATGTTTGATTTTTTTTTTTTTTTTGCTTAAAATACGATTTAAATATTAATATATATATTATACATTATATATATATATATTGATATATAATAGTATATAATATAAAATATTAGATTAAAAACAATTTATGATATATAGACAAATATGAATCAGTATAATGATCAATTAACAAAAAAAATAGATATAAAGAAAAAAACATTTGAAAATAAATTATATAGTAGTTTAAGTTAAATGAAATGAAAAATTAGTTTAATTTAACTATAATTTAATAAAAAATTAATAAATTTTCTACATCTATATATCTAATAATGAATTCTCTTATATAACCGATGACCGCATATATTAATTATTTATATAGATAAGAATAAGAATAAGAAAATACAAAATTAATTGTAAAAAAAAAAAAAAAAAAATGTATAATATATAGAATAATTTTTATCAAATAATCAAATAATTTTATAATATTAATTAAATTAGAATAAATAAACAAAAAAACAAAATTAATAATTTAGATAGAATAAGATTCAAAATGATGATGATAATAATAATAATAATAAGAATAATAATTGGAAAAGCCAAACTTGGGGAAGACGCGCGTATATAAAATCTATAAGTGTTATTATAATTTAAGTGCGTTTATTATAAACATTCAGAATTTTGTATAAAATAATTTACAAATGTGTAAATCATCTCCTGTAATTTATAAATTAAATCAATTTTTTTTTTGTGTGATCTAAAATTTATTATATAATGACACGTAATAATTTAGAGGTATAATTAAGTAAGTTAAAAAAAAACAATACAACACCTTGAAAAATGTATATTGTTATACATTTTAAAATTAATACTAATTACATATATGTAAGTCTTTTATATATATATATATAGATCTATATAAAAATGCAAAATTTGCGAATAATCAAAATTAGTTTAATTAAAACAAAAAAATTAACTAATTAATTATTATTTATAAATATTGCCGTGCCTGATTAGTATAAAAAATTTGTTAAAATTATAATTATAGAATTATTGCAGCAATTGAAAACACGTTCACCATATAGTCTTTTATTAACCATATAATTTATAATAAGCACCACCTATAAGCAAAAACACCGTTCGTGGAAATCCGTGGAACTGTGAACCTGTTCCGAGGCATTCACGGATTCCACCGGTTTTGGTTTTTTATACAATAAACTATATGTGGGCTGTTACACAAAAATCTTAAATATATTATTTACACCACCTATAAGCAAAAACACGGTGCGTGGAAATCCATGGAACTGTGAACCTGTTCCGAGGCGGTTCATTATACATTCACGGATTCCACCGATTTTGGTTTTTTATACAATAAACTATGTGAAAACGTTCACCATATAGTTTTTTATTAACCATATAATTTATAATAAGCACCACCTATAAGCAAAAACACCGTTCGTGGAAATCCATGGAACTGTGAACCTGTTCCGAGGCGGTTCATTATACATTCACGGATTCCACCGATTTTGGTTTTTTATACAATAAACTATGTGAAAACGTTCACCATATAGTCTTTTATTAACCATATAATTTATAATAAGCACCACCTATAAGCAAAAACACCGTGCGTGGAAATCCGTAGAACTATGAACCTGTTCCGAGGCGGTTCATCATACATTCACGGATTCCACCGATTTTGGTTTTTTATACAATAAACTATATGTGGGCTGTTACACAAAACATCTTAAATATATTATTTACATAAAAGATTAAATTTTAACAAAATTTTTATACAAAATTGGACGCAATGTCGGAATGAAATAATAATAATAATTATAATAAAAAGTTGTTAATTTAGAAAATAATATAATTAGTATAAATAAATAAATATATGCAGGGTGTCTTTAGTACATACATACATACATACATTATACATTTTATGTAAAACAAATGCATTTTTTTTTTTTTTTTTTTTTTTTTTTTTTCGATACATTCACTTATTGTATTGGTTTTTTTTTTTTTTTTTTTTTTTAGAAGTAAATGAAAGATTTATTGAAAAATAATTATTTTTATATCCATAATAAAATAGATTAAAATAATAATAATTACACGTGACAGATTAAAAAAAAGTATAATTAAAATAATTAATACAAAAAGAAAAAAAATTTAACAAAACCTGATAAAAATTAAATACCTTTTATATATTATACTATAAAACCAATATAGATTAAATAAATATTTTTTTCATTTAATAAACAACCCTTTAATCATATATTATATATATATATATATATAGTATAAGTCACTATATAATAAGCAGAACAGAATAAAATCTGGATCAATTAAATGAATTAATTTTTAGCAACAAATGAATAAATTTTGCTCACAAATTGTATTACCTGCGGTAATACTAGTATAATAATACAGTACAAAAATAAAACAAAAACCAAATGAAAAATCAATTTATTAACCTCTTTTATTAAAATAAAATAATAGCATAACAAAAATAGCATAAATAACAAAATTAATTAAACTACCTCACCGCCCAGCGGCGGTTATTCACATCGCGACCTTTATATAGTGACAATTTTTTTTTTCTTAATTATACATGAATAATAATACCGCGGGGTTATACGGAACGAACGAATAACATACGGAACAATGAACAAATAATTTTGCACTTAACGATGTGAAATAACCGTCGCTTAATATATACATGCATTCATACAGGGTGTCATACGCTTTACTCTTTTACTATTAATCGAATAACATAATAAAACAGTATATGTATACGGCATATATAGTGTATTTTAAATATTAAAAAAAGTTGTCAAGGAACTTTCTATATCTTGAATCCTTGAATTTATAAAATGAAATTAAAAAACAAAATTTTTTTTGCCAGAACTTAATCAAAATCCTTTATTTTAGGATATTTTTTTACGATTTAAATACCGGTAAATGTAAAGGGTTAAGTGGAAATGCGCTGTATGTATTGTATATATATATATATATATTAAGAGAAATTTAATAAAAAAATGCAAAAATTAATTAATTAATAAAATAATATTTCTTATAAATGAAAATAAATGTTTGCAACAACAATGAATAATTTTTTTATTATTTTGTAAATTTTATATATACATACATATATAATTTAGATGAGAATGAATACAAAGCAAAAAAGAGTAGAGAGAAAGAGTAACACCTTACTATATAAATTTAAGAATTGAAAAAAAAAACGATACTGCAATATGTTGAATGTTTTCAATTTATTATTTTTTTTAAAAATGGAATAGGATTAAAAGCGTACATACATAAGTTGGATTCCATTCGATTACCTGGGAGTAAGACTACTCTTTGCAATAGTAAGGGGGATAGTTTGACCCGTAAAAAAATCTATTATTTTCTATTCTTATCTAATTCAGGTAAATCGAATGAAACGCAATTCTGTTGACGAATAAAACGCATGAATGAAATAAAGATCCATTTCATTCGTCAGAATGTGCGTCTTAATAAGTGTGAACCCAAATTAAAAATGGTATTTACTATTTTTTTTTTGTTTTAAGATAAGAATTAGAATAAGAATTGTAAATTTATCTCAATTTATATCTTTAACAAATGTTAAATCATTTTGTGTCAAAAATATGTTCAAATGTGAAAAATGTATAAATCAAATGTTAAATCATCAATCCATGGTCGAAAAAACTAATAATATTTACTATTAAATTAAAACATAATTTATAATTATTCTATAATAATAATAATAATAATAATAATAATAATAATAATAATAATAATATATAATTAAGTTAGATGTTAAACACTTTATTTAGTATTTGTGTATACGAAATTGTTGTACTAAAAATGTATCTATATATATATATATAATATTATATAATAAGTATATATATATCTGTATAAATAAATATATTAAACTATATACTCTACTAACTGATTGTAATATTTTATAAAATTAAATTTTAACATGATTCTAAAACGTAACAACTAAAATTTGTATTTGTTTTTAATTTTAAATCCGAATAATAAATAATAACTAACTATAATTATACAAATATTGCTTAAAAACAAAATCTCAATTAATCTTAAAAAAAAATGGAGAGTAAACTATATCGGAGTCGCATACAATAGAAACAGAATAGATATTACATAAGTTGTGTTCAAATTCGTTTGCGTAGGAGTTGGTAAGAAGAATAGAAAGTGTATGGATTTTTCTACGCCCAAACAAATTTTTTGCTATAGTACGGTGTAGTTCATATAGTAGAAAAATCCATACTCTTTTCTACTTTTCTTTTTTTTTTTCTATTCTTATCTTCTTATCTTCTATTCTTATTGTTGATGCCTTCAATGGGTGTCAAAGTGTTGAGAAGGAAATATAAGTGTAAAAAAAATAGTTAATTAATTGGTGTGTTACTGGGAAAATTAAATTGTGTTTGTAAATGTTTTAATGAACCAAAATATATATTTATTAATCCAATATTATTATCGTATTTGTTTTTATTAATGTATACTTTAAGGTAAAATTTTGTTTACTTATTAGATTATTACAATATAGGTAAGAAATATTTCTTATTATAGAATTAGTATCTATAGATAAATATCTATATATTGCTGATAAGGGTAGGAGGACCTTAATGTCAAAGGTAAGTGCGATTGGAAAGCGGACGTTTGAATTTAAATTTTTCTATTTTAACAATTTTTGAGAAGAAGAAGAAAGAAGAACAAGAAAAAGATAAAAGACGTAAAAAAGTTAATGAAAATAATAAATGGATAAGTTATTATGTATATATTATCATTGAACAAAATTTTGAGAACCCTATATATACTTTTCATATACATATATGTGTAACTGAACTCCCATAAATGTGTGTAACTAATACGTGGGATAATCATTATCATCCCATTAAAACGCTTTTCTTTTATTTCATTTTATATCGGATTTTAATAGTTTAAATATATCCATGCATATATAGTATATACGTAATTATCTGTATATTACAATATATATTGGAATAAAAGTTCTGAATGACAATTTTTTGTTACTTTTAGTGCAGTGTATAGCATTTTCAAATATACCATACATAAAAGAATATAAAAAAAAAAAAGAAATTTTAGAAGTAAAACTTTAATTAAGTACTCATAATATTCTATATGTATTTTACTATTCTTAAAATGTATATATTATTACCAAATTACCAATAAAATGAAATTATTTATATCACTTCATCCATCCATCACACATATTTTATATATATAAATATATAGACTCGGTCAGGTCCGTTTCCGGGCTACTTTAACGACCAGTTAAAGCTATGGAAAGGGGATGAAACTAAGGTAAAATAAACTAGATTTTCTGAATTTACAATAATATTAAGGGGTCCTCATACAAAAAGTATGGATAACTTGACAATTTTTTACATTTTTAGATTTTCACTATAAAATTTGTTCTACACCCCTATTTGATCAGTAAGGGAAGTTTTTAGAGAATTTAATTATCTATCCAATGCATCCCTGAATGTTAATCTATCTAATCGGGTTCCTAAGTTATGATGTTTTTACTACAACGCTCACTTATTAAAAAAAAGTTTTTTTCAACTTTAATTGGACAAAATCAAACTCTTTTTATTCAAGTTTTAAGGGTGAAAATTCCATAGAGGTGTATTGCTTTTAAGGGTGAATCTTAAGTAAAATGAACTGAATTTTCTGAATTTACAATAATATTCTGGGGTCCCCATACAAAAAGTTTGGATAAATTGACAATTTTTCACATTTTTAGATTTTCACTATAGAATTTATTCTACAACCCCATTTGATCAGTAAGGGAAATTTTTAGAGAATTTCATTATCTATCGAACGCATCCCCGAACGTTATACTAACTAATCGGGTTCCTAAGTTATGATGTTTTTACTACAACCCTTAAGTAATAAAAAAAAAATTTTAACTTTTAATTGGACAAAATCAACCCCTTTTCATTCAATTTTTAAGGGAGAAATTTCCATCGAGATGTATTAATTTTAAGGGTGAATCTTAAGTAAAAAGAACTGAATTTTCCGAATTTACAATAATATTCAGGGGTTCCCATACAAAAAGTATCGATAAATTGACAATTTTTCACATTTTTAGATTTTGACTATAGAATTTATTCTACAACCCCATTTGATCAGTAAGGGAAGTTTTTAGAGAATTTAATTATCTATCGAACGCATACCTGAACGTTATTCTAACTAATCGGGTTCCAAAGTTATGATGTTTTTACTACAACCCTTACGTCACAAAAAAAAGTTTTTTGAAACTTTAATTGGACAAAATCAAACTCTTTTCATTCAATTTTTAAGGGTGAAATTTCCATGAAGGTGTATTGGTTTTAAGGGTGAATCTTAAGTAAAATGAACTGAATTTTCCGAATTTACAATAATACTAAGGGGTCCCCATACAAAAAGTATGGATAAATTGACAATTTTTCACATTTTTAGATTTTGACTATAGAATTTATTCAACAACCCCATTTGATCAGTAAGGGAAGTTTTTAGAGAATTTAATTATGTATCGAATGCATCCCCGAACGTTATTCTAACTAATCGGGTTCCTAAGTTATGGTGTTTTTACTGCAACCCTTATTTCATGAAATTTTTAATACAATGTTTCACATTGATTATTTTGTAAATTTTTCTTTTATCGCCCTTTGGTCAATGTTTTGCGGTTCATATATGTTTTGTTCATATATAACAGGTATACGGACCTGGGTTCTATATGCTATACAATAATATAAAAAAATTTGCCATATTTGTATATAATGTAAGTAAATGTATACCACCCTATAACAGATAAAGATATATATACGATATTATACGCGCGTATATATGAATCATCATATAAACAGATAATTTAAGAAAAAGCTCTTTAACTTAAGATAGCATTAACGAAACCATATGTATAATAATATACCATATATATAAATATTTTTTTATATATGCAATATTATTATATTCATATATATACAGATGATGAGTATATATACAACACGACTTATTTTTACCATCAATAAAACTTTTATTAACTCCTTAAAATAAGACACAACATCATTTAAAAAAGTTAGAAACTCATTTACGACACCTAAGCACGTATTTATATATATATATATATATATATATATATATATATATATATAAATATATATATAAACATGTGATATCATTTATATACCTACATATACACATTCATAAAGTATATTATTAATATATATATATTTTTTTACCGTATATATATAGAAATATTTTTAAGTAAACATCCCTTTTTTTTTTTAACTTCCACCACGCATATATATATATGGTATATAATGTTTATAACCGCACATAAATCTTAAAACCTAATACATGATATATAATACCTACTTTGAATGATAATAATAATAATAATAATAATCTACGAAAAAAATAATAACAAGCATTTTCTCTATACTATATGTAATATGCAAAGAAAAGCAAAGGTCTTTAACATTGCCATATATAGGTAAATAACAATTTTATAATCGTGTGCCTAAATAATGCGCAAAGTACAAAAAATAAAAATAAAACCTCAAAATATATAATAACTCTGTGTCATTTCCAACACCCAAATATATATAAATATTTTGTTTTTTATGAATGCACTTTCATCAAATAATATTTTTTAGTAATTTACAAAAAAAAAAAACATTTTTTTTTTTTTTTTTTTAATACAAAATGTTAACGCATTAACGAAGGTAAATATAAAGTAATGTATGATTCTTAAAAAAAGAATAATAAAATATATATATACATTTCTATATATGAACTGACGAAGTTCAACGGGGTAATAAATATTCAAAGACGCGTGTACGTAAGTAATATAAAAAAAAATAAATAAAAAAACATATTTAAAAAATTTGAACCCCTTTTTATATATTCATTTCGTTTATGTATATACAAAACAAGTAAAATATTTACTATATTTACTATCTCATGCATTAATATATATCGATGTCTTTAAATATTTCTTTTCACATCTTATATACTTACTTATATTTATAATGTATTATTACTTTATATTATATTTAACCATATAAAACTTAATAAAAAAAAAAATTATGAATAAGTAGTTTTAAAATCCTTATCGCAATTCTCTAAACTATTTAGTAATTTATCACAACTTATTAACTGTTTTCTTTGTGGGATAAATACCGCCGCCATCATTCATCAGCATATACATATATATATATATATATATATATATATATATATATATACGACGAACCCTTCGTTAATAATTAAATATATAATTTTCTTTGTAAAATTATATATGCCTTGTTACACTTACATTAATACTAATAATAATAATAATAGTAATAATAACAAATAATATAACATTATTTTATTGTATCTATATAGTATATGTATGTATATATACCAATAAACAACCCTTTTTATTATGTTGTTATATACTAATATTACATTAGTAATATAAATGCTTTAAGCATTCACTTCATTTTATGTTGTTATACATATGAATTTTGTGTATTGAATGTGACAGTTTGTTTATTTATTTTTCGTTATCGTCTTATATAGTAAATGTTGTGACAAGTCGAGTGTCAAATAATATTTACAAAATATATATAGAATTAAAAAAAAAAAACCTTTTTTTTTTTTTTTTGCAATCGCGGTTGATTTAAAATGAATTTTTATAAATAAAAAAAAATATATATATATAGAACATTTACATTAAAGATTTAATTTTTAGAAAAAATTATTGTTCGATTTTTTTTTTTTTAATATCACATATTATTAAATAAATGGTCGATGATTATATTAAATGGAATTCATTTTCATTACATTTTGGTTAGTTTGAAGTTCGGATTTGTATACAACAGAAACTGAAAGTGAAAAAAAGAAAATTTCCATATATACTGTTCCAGTTCAATCTGATTAAACGCAAAAGAGATTCAAAATTAATTAAAAATCTATTGGTGTTCAAAGCAAACGGTAAAATGAACACTTTCCGTTGTTCATTCTTGGTGAAATGGTGAAAAAAAATACCCTTCAAGAAAAGTAACGATTTGACAAATGTTATTTTGATTCTTTTTCATTAGTTGCGTTCCATATTCAATTACTAGGCAGGAGTAGGTAATATAATGATATAATGTTAATGTAAATCATTATCAAAAACAAAAAATACAGTAAAAAATACAAAATACAGAACATACAATGAACTATATATACGATCAAAGGCCAAACAAATGTTTTTCTATATAAAGGGTGATTTTTTAGCTATTATCGCACAACGAAATTGTGTTCAGCGACGAAGCTCATTTTTGGCTCGTAAATGGGTACGTAAATAAGCGTGTGAATTGTCGATATTGGAGTGAATATCAGACAGAAGCATTGCAACAGCTACCAATGCATCCAGAAAAAGTCACAGTTTGGTGCGGTTTATGGGCTGGTGCCATCATTGGACCGTAGTTCTTCAAAGATGATGCGAATCGTAACGTAACTGTGAATGGTTGGTGAGCGCTACCGTGAGATGATATCCAACTTTTTTTTTGCCCAAAATGCCAAAGAGCTTGACTTGCATGACTTGTGGTTTCAACAAGACGATGCCACATGCCACACAGCACGCGCAACAATGGACTTATTGAGAGGCGAATTCAGTGAACATTTTATTTCACGTTCGGGACCGGTCAATTGGCCGCTTAGATCGTGCGATTTAACGCCGAACTACTCTGTTTTATAGCAAACAGTAGTTCGGATTAGAAAAAAATCTACTCTTTTCTACTCTTATCTACTCTTACCTACTCCTGGTAATTGAATGGAACGCAACTAATAACATTTATTTATGATCTAAACGTTTCAAAAAAAAAATAAAAAATAAATACAATTTGGGAGCAGCTCTTCTTTTTTGTTTTCTTTTGATTTCTAAGAAATCGGTTGATTTTTGGCAGTTGGACATCGATTGATTTGTGTGAGTTGTGAAGCGTATGCGAAGTATCGGTTCCGACCAACCCACGTTAAACTTTTATCGACTGCGTATATAAATAATGGAATAAAATAAACAATCAATATTTATTTATTTCTTATTATATATATTCAATATACAAGAAAGAAATTTAAACCATTCAAATAATTGAAGTTGTTTCATCATCATCAACATCATCATCAACGTGTATATTTTCTACAATTATTTATTTATATTTTTTTTTTCTATATTTAAATATAACATAAAAGAAAATTCTTATTTCTAATAAATATACATTTTAAAGTTAAAGAAATTTTTTTCTACTGTTTTTTTTTGTATATACATAAAAATATTGTATTACGACAATTTCATATATACGTTTGTTTTTAATGTTACGGTGTGTAAGACATTGCGTATATATATATGAGAGTATGCCACCCGAATTGTAAAATATTAGGGGTAAAATTAAAATAAATAAAAATGAAAATATATTAATGTATTTTTTGTTTTTTTTTGTGTGTATGTTTTTTGGGGGTACATTTATCGATCGTAAAAATTTTAACTCTTTTATTATTTTTTATTACAGATATTTTTTTTTTTATTATTTATTATACTCTCGACTATATATAAAAAAAAAATGGTTTTGATATGCGCGGTGTTGTATATCATCACATTATCACATATATATATCGGTTTCACAATAATACATGGTTTTAAACGCGTGATATGAAAATGTTATCAACATATACAGTATCAATTAAAAACAATAATGCTATATAAAACAACTATACAATATAAATAGAAAAATGAATTTAATTTTTTCTGTTTGGTTCTCAAAATATATATATATATATATTGATATGAATGCGGTACAATAAATTTTTATATATAGTTAATATAGTGTCATATATATAGTTCATATAGAAATTGTAATGGTTTTAATATCATATATATAGCATCGAAAAACCGTATAATAAAAGTATATTACTTTATGTTACAAAATTAAAAAAACAAAATTACTATGTGGAGTATTTTTCAATCCAAAATAATTGGATATAAGAACAGAAACGCAAGGTTTGGTTAATAATACAAGAAAATGCGTAAAAACCCCGTTGAAAATGAAAAACTTTTCCCAAGTCAGTGCATTTTCGATTGAATTCATTTTATCATAATCAACTATTTCAATCGGTCGGTATCAGTTTTCCTTTAATTTTATCAGAAGTGAGAACGGTTTATACGACCACTCCTCTTACTATGCTCAACAACAACAAAAGACGGAGCGTATACGATGGATGACGGCTGTGGAAAGGGAAAACACATTTAAAAAAGGATTGATAACAATTTTAGCATTTCTTTTCCGCAACGCCGTTTACCACTTGCTATGAAAAAAAAACAATAAAATGAATTAAATACCTCAATCCGTATAGTTGTTGCTTCAATCAAGTATAGGAAACAAGCACTGACGCTTCCGAAAACAAATTGATTTTATTTTGAGTCAGGGCCATTAAGCCAAAAACAACTAAAATCAAAAAATTTCAACTATATTCCAAAAAACATTTTAGAAAACTTTTTATTTTTAATCATAAAGTACTATTCATATAGCAATATAGACAGAGATTTTTCCATAAAGTTATTTACAATTTTATAATTCTATATCTATGGTATATGAACCCTTAAATATATAATGTTTTGCTTATTTACTTACTACCATACCATTCCTTGAATTAATTTGCTTTATTTTATATATATATACAATATTTTTAAAGTATATTTTCCTTTTCTTATATATATATATATTTGTGTGTCTCACAGATAGGTAATAATATCCGCGCGTATACATTTTAAAACAAAATATTCATATATTGTGCATCTACTATACGCATATAATGTTAAATATTCTTATCTATAAGTATATGTATGAATTATATTTACGATTGGAATAGTTAAATTAAAATAATTCTTTATTTTTATGGGTGGTTGTTGTTATTGAACGAGTTCTCATTTGAATACAAAAGCTTTCCCCTTTTTTCCTTTTAAGGGTTGTATAATTTCTTATATATATATATATATATATATATATATATATGTATATGGTTTTGATATATCTGCGCTTTTCAAAAAAAAAATTGTATCACCCAAAATTTATATATTTTTATACATTTTAACATTAAAGAAATATACAATACGTCATTCATAATAATATATATATATACGCGGATATATTTTTTATATACCAATGAATGAAATTGAAAACGTAAAATCTGTAAGTTGTGTATATATTACATTACTGCGACTATATACATATATATATGTAATATATCCATCCATATATTTTTTATTTTGGGGAACTTCGTCTCCAATGAACAATATTTATAATGGAACTTTTGTAAAATATACATATATATATATACAACGTGCGATGTTGTAAAGAATGTTAATTTGATTTTAACGAATTTCTTTTATTTTTGCGTAAATATATTTGAATACATATGTATATATACAATATACATACATCATTATCATATACTGAACACATAAATACGCGTACATAAAGTATATTTCTTATTGTATATATATATATATATTCATTTTCATTTATATTCCTCACAATCAACAAAACAGTTGTATAAATAAATGTATATATAAATAAAGAATAAAGAATATAATATGTAAAATAATATACGAAAATAAAAATACGTTTATTATATATATATAAAATAAAGGTATATAGAGTATCAAACTTCATATTCAAAATATCAATTCAAATTGATTTGAAACCGAACAATTTATTTCTCTATCGTCCCATATGGATTTGTTTATGGAAGCTACTGGATTGGACAGAACCAGAATCAGAAAAATTTCCCCGATATAAAACATTGTTTTCATTTGTGAATAAGAGTGTTGAATAAGAGGACTATAGCGTACACAGCTGATTGACGATGCTGTAGGTAGAGAATAGTGGCGAGAAATAAAAGGAGAAATAGCAGGCGTAGATCTTCAAATAACGCAACAGTACAAATGATGGAGTGCCGAATTGCCGCAGTTATGATGAATTTTTCTCTTTCCATGTCACATTGGAGTTCATGCCGTAAAATTGAAATTGAAAGGAAAAAAATGTACTCAATTATATTTCAAAATTTCAACCATAAATTGACCGTATCACTCTCTTCAAACGGGTTTACGAATATAAATTCAATATATTATTTTAACTATTAAAGCCTCGATTTCTATGAAAATATTTTATATATCAAATTATGATATATGTGATATATAAAAAAAATGTGCTTTTTCTGAAATTCATTTTGCCTGGATAAAAAAACCGAAATTTAATAATTGCTGCTAAATAATTCCATTTTTTATTAGTTTGTAAATTAACTGGCTATTTTATTATTATGAAATTAAATCATAAAAATTAAATAAAATGTAAATAAAATGAAAAATCAAGTTTGGACGACGGTCAGCCGTCGGCAATAGAAGAAAAAATATCAAAGTCCGCCGTCAGTCCGCCGTCCAATATTCATAAAAAGCGCCGCCATTGAAATGCATGTATTTTCAATTTGACATTTGCCGTCGTCTGCCGTCGGCATGTCATGAAAAGCATTACTTAAACAAAATAAATAACACAAATATATATGTATGTATATATACGCTGTGTATATTAATATTTCAAAGGATAGAAAATAAGGAAGAAAAAGAACATGTTTCTTTTTTTTTTTTGAATTTATCCCTTTGCCTGCGTATATAACTATAAAATTGCAACAACATTTTATAACATTATATTATATTACCTATCGTCATTTTGACATATGAAAAAATTTTGAAGAAAAAAAAAAAAACATTTAAAAATAAATGTTTTATATAAATCTGTGTTTCATAATAAAATATCCTTTATGAACATTTATATTTTTATAGAAAAAAATGAGTTGAATTTGAACCGGTCAATAATCAATTTTACCAATATATATATAAAATATTATCGTTTTTTTTTCCTGTATTTTTTTTTTATATTATTATATTATTTATATAATATAGTATGTATAAATAATATATAAAGGATCCCCGCAAACATTTGGAAGATGAATCGGCGATACGATATCGCGGCGATATCGCGAGGAAGATAAAAAGAAGTTATTTATATCGCCAATTTATCGTTGTTTTAACAGTTGAGCGATATTGTACGGAAGATAAAAATGCGATACGATGGCGATACGCTTTGACGATAAAAAGAAAATACAGAGCCACTTTTATCTTCTATTTCTCTTCCAGCCCATAAAATGACGATAATATATTATTATTTATTGCTTGCCTATCTTCTTGATGATAAATCCGCGATAAATATATCGTCTTTTTGTCTTCCTCGCGATAAGTATGTAAATCATTAAGTATAAAATTAAATTATAACAGTTTAAATGGAACAGCGAATGAATAAAGAAGAAATATTAACAATTTTTAATTTTTATAATTTTCAGGATTGAGCTTTCACAGGATTTCACAGCATTGAGCTTCCATAGATATTCCTTTAGAATATTCTAATCTATATATCGCATTAGTATCCCCAATTTATCTTCCTGGCGATATCGCATTTGTATCGCCAATTTATCTTCCTCGCGATATCGTCAATTTATCTTCCAGATGTATCGCGGAAGAGTCCCATTCTCTATACGTAGGGAGTAACGTACGCGATAAAAATGCGATATCTTTGGCGATAAATTTATCGCCTAGGCGAATCGTCTGCAGTACTACCAGCGATAAGAAATGTTTGTGGGGATATGTAATGTATAAAAGGACAACATTTTTGGTAATTTCAATTTTTTCAATTGAAATTTGACAGTTTCTTCAATGCAATATGATATGATTATGTGTAAAAATCCATTATATAATATAATACATTTTTTTTTTTTTTTTTTTTTTGATTTATGTAATAGAATATTTTATTGTTGTATGATGAATTTTAAGAATATTTTTTTGATTTATATTTATATATGATTTATATATATAGCACCTGGATTTTATTCATTTAAAGATGTACATATATATATATATACGCGGCTATTAACACTTTTTTTCATTTTTCTTTATATTATTATCCCTAAAATTCTTTCGTATAATCTTATATCTTAAAATATAAATTTATATATATACGTTATTGGTCAGATGAACAATGACCAGTTTATATTTGTGCATTTATATATAATATATGGTGTATATAAAATTTGTGATATAATAACCTATATATAACTGATTTAACATAATATTGCTATATGTATATACTTATATAGAGTGTATGCGTGTAATCAAGTGTGAATAAATTCATAGAATATCATTTTATTTTTACAAGAAAGGGATATATTTAATATTTTTATTAATTTCTCCTTGCTATACCATATATCCTGGAACTTCGTATATGGATTTTTTCTTCGGAATTTCATGAGATTTGTTTTAGCTTTTCTTTTTTCGATCCCATACGACATTATACATTCTGTCACATAAGTAACCGGAAATTTGAAATTAAACACAAACAACTTATCAATCATCTAAATTTATTATATCCCCTTCAAAATAGGTCCCTTCTGAGGCAATACACTTCTTCCAACGAACAATCCAATCATCGAAACACTTTTTAAAGCTATATTCCGGGATGGCCTTCAGTTCTCGTTGCGAATTAGTTTTGATGTCTTCAATGCTCTCAAAACGGGTTCCACGAAGTGGTAATTTGAGTTTCGGAAACAGGAAAAAGTCACACGGGGCCATATCTGGAGAGTACGGTGGTTGTTCGATGATATTTGTTGAATTTTTGTTCAAAAACTCGTTCACAATGATGATCGCTTTGTGCGCTGGTGCATTATCGTGGTGCAAAATCCAACTGTTGTTCCGCCACAAATCTGGTCCTTTGCGACGAACATTCTCTCTCAAACGCCTCATAACGCCAAGATAATATTCTTTATTGACGGTTTGGCCCACCGGTAAGAATTCCGAATGAACAACACCACGAATATCGAAGAACACGGTCAGCATCACCTTGATTTTCGATTTGATTTGGCGCGGTTTTTTGCGATTTCGGCTCATTTTTGGCGCGCCATTCCGACGATTGTTGACTTGGTTGCATGTCGTACTCGAAAACCCATGTCTCGTCACCGCAGTTATGATGCGTTCGATGAACGTTGGATCGGAATTTACGCGTTCAAGCATGTCTTCGCAGCCACCTTACTGCGATTCACTTTTTGAAGAAAATTCCGATCTTTTGGCACCAATCGCGCTGCGACTTTCCGCATACCCAAAACATCAACCAAAATATGACGAGCGGTCTCATGAGACCGATGTTCATTTCTTGGGCTATCTCTCGCAAACCATAATGACGATTTTCGAGCACCATTTCCTTTATTTTGCCGACGTTTTCTTCAGTTGAAGAAGTCGAAGGCCGTCCTGAACGTGGCAAATCGTTCACTTCTTCTCGCCCCTCTTTGAATCGTAAACTTGAGTTTTCGACATGGTTGAATCACCAAGCCATGTTTTTTTCAACATTTCCAACGTTTTGGCACAAGAAATTTCGTTTGAAACACAAAATTTCACACAAACGCTTTGTTCGATATTTTTATCCATAGTGAAAATCGCAACGCACACAAAAGGTTGACTTGTTCCTAACGACGCCGTAAACAAACTAAATGACACACAGCAATTACAATTGACAGAATAGTTGCTGACAGTTGTGACAACCTAGGAAAAAAAAAAATGTTTGAAATATTCTCAGCGGGAAAATTTAAAATGAGAAGTTCCGGGTACTTATTTGACAGAATGTATAGTATAAATAGTAATTCATTACTAAAACTGTGTATAGGATAGGAGGACCAAGGAAGGATGATTGATCGCTGTGGGATAACACCATAGAAGTTATGCATCGCAACTCCGCAACTTCCAATCCTATATTTAAATCCACGGATTGTGAACGACCAGACAGATAACTTCGTATATGAGCTATCCACAGCAAAACATGAGAAATCGAAAAATTCCGAAAGTTTAATACACGCGCAAATATCAATCGGAAACCGTGTCAAATGCCTTAGAAAGTCATTCCAATAATATCAACAATGTCTCATATATATATGATCATCATCATCAATCGCAAAACGTATATATCATTAGTAATTTGGTATAAATCATATATATAATAAAATATATGCACAGTATTATAGATTTAAATATTGTATATTTATAGACATATTTAAATTAAAAATAATAATATTCATATACAAAATACTTACGATTTCTGCTTAATGAACATATCAAAATAAATTATAATGATAAATTAACAAACTAACTCTATAAAAATAAAGTTATTCTATAAATTATTACTTTTTTTTTTTTTTTTAAGAATAATCCACCACCTGTCAATATTAATTTTGTCTTTTTTTTTTATCTCATTTTTATGCATATATATATATATATATAAAACTTTCTTCTAACGGTTTTAAAGAAAGCACACGCATATTTTTTTTCTCTTTATTTTATTCATTTTTACCGGGTTGAAGGTAAAAAAAAAAAACGTAGATCATTCAAAATCAAAAAAAAAAAATTAATGAAATCCTATCTTACACAATATTATATAAATAATGCAGGTAATAATTTTTTTATAGTTATCCTTTTTCTATTCTTTTTACATTATTATTATTATTGGCATGTATAATTATTATATTATGTATATATATCGTCGTAAGCGCATATAGAATAAAAATGATGCCTGAACACAAAGCAATATGCTTATGTATACGGAAGAGTTTATCTATAGAGTATACACATAATAATAATAATAATAAATAAATGTGCAATAATGCATATAAATATATATATACCATATAAGAAAAGATATTTTTATCTATAAAAATAAATACATACGAGCTTATATAAGAAGATGTGTTTTTTTTTTTTCTTTTCATATTTATATAATTTAATATTATTTATTTATTTAATAAAAAAAAAAAAAAATTTAAACGATTTTATGCTTGGTTGTTGCGCGATATTTAGATAAGACCACGTGTATGTATTTATTTATTAAGTATATTCATATATATGTATGTTTATGCATCTGATTGTGTTAAATAAATGTTTCTATATTCTATACTACACCTTATAAAATACCTTGTATTTAATATCTATATATATATTTATTTAAATAAATATAAATATCCTTATGCAGTGTGTGTGTGTTGGTGTGTTTGCATATTTGTATAGATATCTATATATGTCTTTTGATTATTATATCCTTATTTATTTATAGTTATTTTTTTTATTTACCTTTTTTTTATATATATTATACATAATAATATATTTTTAGGATTTTTGGTTTTTACATCAAAATTAAAAAAAATGATGTTATTTTTATAATTCCTTGAAAATATAAAAGATGTTTTACATATATTTATATTTATATTTAGTATACATATATAGGTAAAATAGTATCTTTTTTTTCAATCATTTTCAATTTTATTTTCTGCATTTTATCATTTTATTTTAGATTTTATATAAATAGTTAGTAGTAGGTAAATCATCATATAACAATAAAAAAAAAAATATTTGTGAATCGCATTTAAATTTTTACACATATATATAGACCTAATAATGGATTGGATATATACAAAAATATATTATGCATATATATATGTTTCAGGATTCAGTTTATATAACTATAAAAATATTACTATAGAATCCTCTCGCATATATAACATATATAAAATAAAAAATGTTTATATATGCGTGATTTTTAATACGATTAAATGAAAAACAGTGCTAGAGGCCACCGCACCGTACTGTAATATATATTAGAAGGTTTTTAGAGGTCGCTTTGTGGTGGTTTTTTGGTAATTTAACAACTTTTACTACCAGTTCAAGTTATGTTTTTAAGAGTGAAATTTCGATAAAATGGTATTTCATTTAAGGCTGAAACTTAAGTAAAACAAGCTGAATTTTCCGAATTTACAATAATATTCCCCATACAAAAAGTCCCCATACAAAAAGTATATATAAATTGACAATTTTTCACATTTTTAGATTTTTCCAATAGAATTTATTCTACAACCCCATTAGTTCAGTAAGGGAAGTTTTTAGAGAATTTCATTATCTATCGAACGCATCCCTGAACGTTATTCTAACTAATCGGGTTCCTAAGTTATGATGTTTTTACTACAACCCTCATGGAATAAAAAAACATTTTTGAAACTTCAATAGGCAAAATCAAACTCTTTTCATTCAATTTTTAAGGGTGAAATTTCCATGAAGTTTTATCAATTTTAAGGGTGAAACTTAAGTAAAATGAACTGAATTTTCCGAATTTACAATAATATTCTGGGGTCCCCATACAAAAAGTATGGATAAATTGATAATTTTTCACATTTTTAGATTTTCACTATAGAATTTGTTCTACACCCCTATTTGATCCGTAAGGGAAGTTTTTAGAGAATTTCATTATCTATCGAACGCATCCCTGAACGTTATTATAACTAATCGGGTTCCTAAGTTATGATGTTTTTACTACAACCCTTACGTAACAAAAAAGAGTTTTTTGAAACTTTAATTGGACAAAATCAAACTCTTTTCATTCAATTTTTAAGGTTGAAATTTCCATAAGGGAGTATTGATTTTAAGGGTTAATCTTAAGTAAAAAGAACTGAATTTTCCGAATTTACAATAATATTATGGGGTTCCCATACAAAAAGTATGAATAAATTGACAAATTTTCACATTTTTAGACTTTTACTATAGAATTTGTTCTACACCCCTATTTGATCAGTAAGGGAAGTTTTTAGAGAATTTCATTATCTATCGAACGCATCCCTGAACGTTATTCTAACTAATTGGGTTCCTAAGTTATGATGTTTTTACTACAACCCTTACGTAACAAAAAAGAGTTTTTTGAAACTGTAATTGGACAAAATCAAACTCTTTTCATTCAATTTTTAAGGTTGAAATTTCCATAAGGGAGTATTGATTTTAAGGGTTAATCTTAAGTAAAAAGATCTGAATTTTCCGAATTTACAATAATATTCTGGGGTTCCCATACAAAAAGTATGGATAAATTGACAATTTTTCACGTTTTTAGATTTTCACTATAGAATTTGTTCTACATCCCTATTTGATCAGTAAGGGAAGTTTTTAGAGAATTTCATTATCTATCGAACGCATCCCTGATCGTTATTCTAACTAATCGGGTTCCTAAGTTATGATGTTTTTACTACAACCCTTACGTAACAAAAAAGAGTTTTTTGAAACTTTAATTGGACAAAATCAAACTCTTTTCATTCAATTTTTAAGGTTGAAATTTCCATAAGGGAGTATTGATTTTAAGGGTTAATCTTAAGTAAAAAGATCTGAATTTTCCGAATTTACAATAATATTCTGGGGTTCCCATACAAAAAGTATGAATAAATTGACAAATTTTCACATTTTTAGACTTTTACTATAGAATTTGTTCTACACCCCTATTTGATCAGTAAGGGAAGTTTTTAGAGAATTTCATTATCTATCGAACGCATCCCTGAACGTTATTCTAACTAATTGGGTTCCTAAGTTATGATGTTTTTACTACAACCCTTACGTAACAAAAAAGAGTTTTTTGAAACTGTAATTGGACAAAATCAAACTCTTTTCATTCAATTTTTAAGGTTGAAATTTCCATAAGGGAGTATTGATTTTAAGGGTGATTCTGAAGTAAAATGAACTGAATTATCCAAATTTACAATAATATTAAGGGGTCCCCATACAAAAAGTATGGATAAATTGACAATTTTTCATATTTTTAGATTTTCACTATAGAATTTGTTCTACACCCCCATTTGATTAGTAAGGGAAGTTTTTAGACCATTTCATTATCTATCGAACGCATCCCTGAACGTTATTCTAACTAATCGGGTTCCTAAGTTATGATGTTTTTACTACAACCCTTACGTAACAAAAAAGAGTTTTTTGAAACTTTAATTGGACAAAATCAAACTCTTTTCATTCAATTTTTAAGGTTGAAATTTCCATAAGGGAGTATTGATTTTAAGGGTGATTCTGAAGTAAAATGAACTGAATTATCCAAATTTACAATAATATTAAGGGGTCCCCATACAAAAAGTATGAATAAATTGACAATATTTCATATTTTTAGATTTTCACTATAGAATTTGTTCTACACCCCCATTTGATTAGTAAGGGAAATTTTTAGACAATTTCATTATCTATCGAACGCATTCCTGAACGTTATTCTAACTAATCGGGTTCCTAAGTTATGATGGTTTTACTACAACCCATATTTAACAAAAAATGGTTTTTTTCAATTTTAATTGGACAAAATCAAACTCTTTTTATTCAATTTTTAAGGGTGAAATTTCCTTGAAGTTGTATTGATTTTAAGGATGAATCTTAAGTAAAAACAACTGAATTTTCCGAATTTATAATAATATTAAGGGATCCCCATACAAAAAGTATCGATAAATTGACAATTTTCCACGTTTTTAGATTTTTCCTATCCAATTTATTCTACAACCCCATTTCATCGCTAAAGGAAATTTTTAGAGAGATTCATTATCTATCTAACCCATCCCTGAACGTTAATCAAACTCAATGGGTTCCTCAGTTATGATGTTTTTACTACAACCCTTGCATGATAAAAAAATTAATGTTTCATTAATTGTCAATATCTCGATATCACCTTTTTGTTTTTTCCAGGAATAAAAATAAAACAAGGAAAAACACAAAAAAACAAAAAAGAGAAAGTACATTAACATTTAAATACGATATCCCTTTTATAATAAAATGATGCCCTATAAATTCCCTTGAAAATATTTTAAATCAATAATAAAAAAAAAAGTAATAATAATGATTTTTATCTCTTTTATATATATGTATTATGCGAATGAATTCATTTCATCATTTCATAAATTCTTCCTTAATTTTAAGTTAGAAAGTAAAACAAATTAAAAACTATAACTGTATTTACTATATATAGTATATAATATTTCAATTAGTTTTTCATTTTAATATACCAAAAGAAGTTAAACACATTTACCTCTATATAAATAAATAAATAAATAAAGGTATTCTTTGATGGAATTTATATGAGTATTATTACAGCATTAATTTTATTTATTTTTTGTTTTTTAAAATTATTTATCTATTTTTTTTTTCTTTATGCGTTTTTTTATTTGTATATTATATAATGAATGAGCACATGTCATTAAATATGAAAATAATAATATAAAAAAAAAAAAAACAAAGTGAAATAAAAAGGCTAAATAAAAAAAATGTATTTGAGTGGTTCGAATGCATTTGGGTAAGTGTATGTATATGGGGCCTTTAGCATACGATATATACATACATATAAGATATATAGAAGAAGAAAAAACTTCATATAATAAAGGTATATGAACAAAAAAAAAATATTAAAAAAAAAGTGTGTTTTGTGTAAAAAAGGATAAAAAGGATGGTTGAATATAAAGGAAACAGTTTAAATTTCAAACCCCCGTTATTATAACCATCGCAATACGATATAATATAATAACTGATTATGTATAAGTGAGTAAAAAAAATAAATATGCTTTCCTTTCCTTATTAAGGTATATTCTATCATATATAGATATATAAATAAATTTTAGACGACGTATAGATACATTATCATCTGAATATTTTAATAATAATAATATAAAATGTTCCTCATCTCATATCATCTATTTTTATATATATATATATATGAGTATATATAAGATATAAGATACACAATTAGGGGAATGGGTTTTTGATTTAAAAAATATTTTAAATCTACAGATAAACCTTTTTTTATTTCTTCATCGTAATATAAATTCATATATATTTACGTACATGACAATGAATTTATATGAACAAAAATAAAAAATTTATCTATTCTACGGTATTTATATATATACAAGCATATATCGTATATATGAATTCAAGTATAGTGTATCAGGTATATCGTTATGAAGTGATCGTCAAGATATACAAATCTCTCGATAGGAGGGAAAATTTGTTTGTGAAAGAGCTTGAATTAATTTTTTGTTTGATTGCTATGATGACATCTGGCAAACAAAAACAGACAAATGACCTGCACACAAAGAGAACCCGGGATACGCATTTGCTGAGCAGTACTTTGATTCCTATGAAGAAGTCAAAATCGGCTGGTCTGATTAGTTTGCTTCAAAGGTTGAACAATTCTATTGGAGTGGTATCCCCCATTTGCCAGAAAATGTAGTCAAAATGTATACAATCACCAATTGCCAATACTTTAAATAAAATATTTATCATTTCTCCCATTTAAAGCTAATGTTTTATTTTCACAAAAACAAAAAAAACGTTCACTTCATCCCGATATACCTGATATATGGTAAATATATAATATATATACATAATATATGCATAATGAAAGCAGCGTGTCATGTACCGCTATTTTATTTTCATTTTTTCATTGATTTTTTTTTTGTTATAAATTTTTCCTAAAAAAAAATTTTAAAATTATGTAATGTGTACTGTCGAAATACCTATATATTAATGTATATTCATTCATATACAATATATAAAAATAATAATAAAGGGTATATATAAATATACAATATATATATATATAATCATGCACATATGTCTTAACATATAAAATGATTGAATTGAGAATGGGTTGATTAAAGTGTGTTTTGATGCTGTGTGTGTGGCTGCATTTATTATATCACATATAGTTTTTTTACGTATATATAATTTGTAAACATATGTCGGTTAGTAAATCAGGTCGACGCGCGCGACTTAAAGTGTGTTTAAAAAAAAAAAAAAACTTGAGATGTTCTTAATTATATAAATAATAAAAAAAAAAAAAAAAACAAGGTATCCGACCTACCTTCCTTCCTGCCTATATTTGTATATATATCTCATACTTTTATATTGGTATAATGAATATTATAGTGTTTTTGTAATTAATATATATTGTATTATAATAATGTATTGGTTTAGAACTTAAGCAATTTCATTGGTGGGTTAACCTGATTTTATTATAAAATGGTTTTATGTACAATTGTTATAAAAATGTTCAAAAAATACGTACACCTTTAATAAAAATAAATTAGCAATGAATTTTTGTATATATTTTTGATAGTATATAGTCTTCATTATATATATTTATATATATATAGGATAAAGTCGGATGAATCGATGGGGGTAATTTGTTTTTTAAGATATAGAGCTTTTAAGTTAAGTTAGAATAACCCGGAGATATTTCAGATCATTTTGGTTTCCTATTTCAGACATATTTCGAATTCATTTTTGTTTGTCGATATAATTCTGAAAGAATTTTAAAGATATTTATTGCTTGAAATGATGGATATAGCTAGCTAGGGTTTTGGTGTGGTGGTAAAAATTAAACCATTACCAAAAATGTTTTTCGTTCGCAATGCCAATGCCAATTCAACCAAGGGATTATTATTGATATTTCTGTTTCTGTTTCAAAAACTACCTTATGCAAAAATTTTCAAGTGAATTGATTAGAGATCGAATTAAAATATGGATAATTAAGTTTAATGAAAACTTTTATGTATAGTTGAAAAAATGTTTCTGATTCCAATACTTCATTCCATACGGTGTTGTGTGGAATTTTCCCATATGTATTTTTTCCCATATGTATGTATTGAAGGGTTTATATTGTGCATTGGTAAGATCGCGATTAGAGTATGCATCTGTGGTATGGAATCCATACTACGGTGTTCATTCGGATGCTATCAAATCCGTGCAAAAAATTTTTATTAGATATGCTCTTCGCAAGTTGGGGTGGTCCGATGATTCCGCACACATCCCCCGTATTTGCATAGGTGTCAACTTATCGATCTGCCGACGTTGGGGCATAGGCGGGAAACTGCGTGTGTCATGTTTGTATTCGATATGTTGACAAATGTGATTGATGCGCCGAATTTGTTGTCTAGGATTGATTTCAATGTTCCAATTCGGTGCTCACGTGGTTACAACTTCTTGCACCTGAACTTTCATAGGACAAACTACGGGAAATATGATCCGTTGTGCAATATGTCTAGATTATATTTAATAAGTACAACGATCAATTTGATTTCGGTATTTCGCGGGATATGTTTTTGGATAAATTAAGGTCGGGATATTTCGGGTTGGCGGATTGAGATTGAGTCCAGTTTTTCTGATCGTCTTGTGGTGTGATGATAATGATATTATTGTTCGAATGCGTCGTTGTCGATATGACAATGGTGTGAGTGAGCATATTATTATATACATTGCCAATATTGCCATATAGCCGTTGGTGTGTTACTGTTATTATTGGTCGTGATTAGATTTTGTATTTTTTAAATTTTTGTTTTTTGTTGTATTTTATTCTATTTTTCGTTATTTGTTTTTTATCATTGTTATGTATTTAATTTTGAAGTTTGTATTTTCTATTTTATGTATTTTGTATATTGTATTAAATGTTTTTGTAAAACGACAGTAGGGCTTGTACCCGTTGCTGATGAATAAATAAATAAATAAATAAATATCCTCACGCAAAAAGATATCTATATAAGGATGTTTTGGGAATGAATTTGAAAATATATTAGTTTGATAATTGATTTTATATTAAATTTTCCTGTTTTCTGTTTTCCTGTGCAACTTTTCTGCTATAGATGAATGCCTCAAAGCGTTTTTTTAAGTGGTTGAAGCGATGCAAAACAGTACGGGATAGCACCGACATTAATGAATGGTCTATAATCTAGTACTTCAATTATTCTAATAAAATTGATTGAAATTCAGAAATTCGCAAAAAAAAACTCTTTGTTTTCTGAATTAATTAAATTCATTAAAATGTGATTTATATTTATATTTATATCCCTATACGTCGCATGCATCCAGGATACCTTTAATAATAAGTGTATACTGTATATAATAAATACAAAAATGTACTAAAATAATAATTTTTCCTTTTAACTCACACCCACAAACGAGAGAGATTGATAACCATTTGCAAATGTTTCATGTTCCTAAAAACCTAACCAATTTTTCATATTTTTTTTTTTTTAATTTCATTCAGTATAAAAAAAAAACATTCTAAAAAGAAGAAAATGTATAAAGAAAACTAAAGAAAAAAAAAATGAAAAATTTCAAAGACAGAAAAAAAAATTGAAGACGAAAAAAGAGACAATTAAAATTTTAAAACGAATACTTTTATTTTTTATTTTATTTTTTTTAACTCCCCCATCCTATAAAAGTACATTTTTATCCTTATATTATTATTTTTTTTTTGTTTATATATTTGTATATTCACCCTACATCACATCTATTCATCCCCAAACAAACAAACACAAAAAAAAAAATTAAACTAAAGAAATAAAAAATAAAAGATTATACATGCATAAATTATATCGCACACACAATTTATATATATTATACTCATTTACTTTACATAAAATAGATTTTTTTTTTTTATTATCAAACCATATTTTATTCATTTTTTTCTTTTATTTTTAGCCTTTCGTCGTATAAAATTGAGTTTATGCTTCATCTATATATATATATACATAATACATTGTTTATTTAAAAAAAAAAAAGAAGAAAGTATCCTGTCGCAAGGATATAGATGTACATATATACGAATGATACATGTATTTTACATTAAATTATTATACATTTTTTGAAAAATATACATTTTATCTTTATAATATACGCGATTTCATGCGTAACTAAATTTGTTCCTATAAAAATATATTGATTTTTGTTCTTTCTTCTTCTTATTAAATAATGCTTGATAATATTAATTAAATCTTATAAAAAAAAAAAAAAAGAAATTATAATTGAATGTCATCAAAAATAATAATTTATAATCATTCAATTCAACGGAAATATATTATGGTATATAAAGGATATATAAATTTTGATTATTCTATATATAGTTATATCCTTATGGAATATTTGTGAAATTCAATTTCTTTAAATAATTTGTTTTGATATATTGACATCTATATAATTGTATTTAAGAAATAATTACATTATATTTTATATAATCATCCCGTCACATTTTGGTTATTAAAAGTCTAATAAGTATATATGCTTCCAAAACAAAAAAAAAAAGAAAACGTTCAGAGACTGCGAATTCAAAGTATTATTATAGACAATGGCTCAATCTCACTCAAATAGGGAAAAACCTATTCACATAAGTTAGGAATTAGTGTGAATCCGTACGTATATCTACGTTTCAGGCGTTTACATGGCATTGGAAAGATTGCCGAATTTCAATTTACGATCCGCCAAAAACCATCATCGGCCTGCGCGGTGTTAGTATGGAGGCGTTCTTTACGATTTGTCCCAATGGAAAAAGAGTCGGAATAACACTTTTCTTGATCTTGCTTTGATTAAACAGTATTTTTCCCCAATAAAAAATCAATGAAGCTGAACATATACGCAATTTGGATTTCTATCACTAAAATCACTGTCACTTGTGAACTAAACATAAGGTATTACTATATAAATTTGGAACGTATAGTTTGAAGGTCTCTAAAAATGATACGGATTTGAAAAAACAAAAAAATGTCACTGTGTTTGACTTTTTCTGTTTGATAAAGCCAAAAAACCACTTCCCACTTCTCATCTGAAATATCAAATGCCGCGTATCTTGTATGCGGAACGGTAAAGTATCGTTGTTTCATTTGATGCATTAAGAAACGAATCATCACTTTTCAATTCCGCTTTTTGTTTTGTTTTGGAGTACATATATACCGTGTGAGACTAGTAACTGTGGATTGGTATGGTAAATCTAATAATTCCAGAGGACGCCCGGTTACTGCGAAGCTGGCAATTCATAGTTCATTGCTCCGGGAGTCCCCTCTGACATGAGTTTTTTCTTATCAGAATAGTTTTTCGGTTCATTTCAACCTATACGCTCTCGCATCACATCACGTTGACTTCCGATTGCGAAAGATAAGAAGTTATTACACGCATAAATGAAATAAATCGGAAAATATACGAAAATAAGAACATTTCAATTGTGAATTAATGTGATTGTTTATTTTTGTTGTTTTAACCTAAAAATATCGTATATACACAATTATACATTTATATTACTCGTATATTTCTTTGACTCTATATATATAGATATGGTATAAAATTCTACACTTTCTTGATATACCTATATATATACATGGAAATATATACATGGATGTATACAAAATCAGTTAAATAAAAAATTTATTTTTTAGAAGCCCTACTATACATTATATTTTACATTATTATATATAAGCTATAGATAGATATACTTATATACATATAAAATATATATCAACATATAATTTCCATACTAAAGCTTATACACAACATTTACAACTCTTTCTTCTTCTTTATAAAATGTATAAGACGCGAAGATAAAAATTTGGTACAAAAAAAAAAAAAAAGAAGAAATGAGGGGCCGCTAAATTAATTTGCTTTAAGGAGGCGAAGATGTGCTATACTATACTATACTATTTCATTATACTTTATATATTTCATCATACCCTATCATCCAGCAACGTCATTCTGTATAATGGTATATTTGTATACCTATATATATATATATAAATAAAAATTAAATGCATAATGTATATATTATAATATACAACGGCCCCCCCATTTTAGAGAGATACCACCACAAATCATACCATTAAATTAAAAAATAAAAATTCATCAGTGTTGTACAAATGATGAATATATATACTATATATATATATATATATATCTTGTTTTTTTTTTTTTGATGGTATAGTGATGGTGGTGGTGGGTGTTAGACGCGGCTGTATATACGGTAGCTAAACAATGAATGAGTTTACTTTTTTTTTCTTTTTTTTTTTTGATAGAGGGTTGAGAAAACTTTAAAAAAATAAAAAAAAAAAAGGGTGGCCCGCTAATGGAAGTCGTTTGAAAAAATTGCCTTCGCGAGATCTTATATATATATATATATATATAAAGTATATCCATATACAAGTATAATACTATATATATTTGGTTGGAAGACATTGGGATACTCTTTTTTAAGTAATTTTTATATTTTTTTTTGTATTATAATAAATGACAACAAAAACAACAAGCTATATAACGAAATTGACGGTCTAAAAAAAAAAAAATCAAAAAAATGTCTTACCCTTAGGGATACTGCGTTCTTATAATTCTTATTTTTTTTTTTACATATCTATATCATATATATTCCATTATCATATTCCATTTGCTTATTATAGTATACATATATACCATATACAGATAGATAGATAGATAGATAGATAAACACTCTTCTATATATTTAAATTTAGGAATAAAAACAACTACAAAAAAAAAAAATTGTGATGCACAATTTACAAAAATACATTATTGGTGCTTTTAAAGTGTTTTGGTTGTATTTGATTATTATAATTTTAAAAAAAGCAATTTATGCATATATGTAAATTATAATAAGATAGTGTATACCTAAGCTATAAATATATATATATATATACATTTATTTAATTTATAGATGCAAAATAGTAATACATATATTTATATTTCAACGGGTATCGTATTGTCAATCTATTTTTATCATTTTTAATTAAATTAATACATTTAAAAACGTATATTCGCAAAGTCATTATGATTGAACGTTCACTATATAACATTATAAAAGGTATATATTATATTTACTTTACTATTGCACGTCTACAACCTACAATTCCGTTTGGCGTTCAACCGGTCAGCCTTTTCCAATCGCACCTATTCATCGCCAACGTTCGTCAGCGGGAAACTCCAAGAGCCCGAAGGTACGTTTCCATTTCATCTTTCCATCTACCTGCCGGGGTCTTCCAACACTTCTTTCACAAACCGTAAAAATCGCCTTCTTTTCTCAAGCAATCCTAGATTGTAATTACATAATTCGTTCTCTCTTGTTGTTCTAAACAGAAGGCGCAGTATTTCGTTTTCGAAACCCCCCAAACACCGTTCGTTATAGCCTGTGTGTCATGTTGTAATGTAACCGTAGGTGGCAATTGATCAAACCAGACGTTGATATAGCCTTGGTTTATTAAATTATCTATTCATATTTTTATATATGGTATGTATATATACAATGTATATTCTTTTTCGCAATACTTCAACATAATAGAAAATGCCTCTCAATCAGGATCTGATCGATCTGAACCAAAGATAATGGATTCTGAAAGACGTTAAGAGACCTGCGATAAATCCGCTGTATATGCGGGAGACCTTCCCATTATAAGGCTCCAACGCAAAGTGTAGGTCACAGCTTTATATAGGATCACTTTAGGATCCCTTAGCTTATTTGTTACTCATACAATTTCTGCGATTTTGTTTTTTTTTGGCAATATTTAAAAGTTATTCAATTCAACTATTTATTGTAAACGTCGCCCGTATATTGTTTCATTTGATTTTATAAGTATTCGTAGTGGTAGTTTGGCTAGAGAGATGGTGGAAAGAGTTAAACCCTTCTGATGCCGTGCAAAATGTTGGACAGCAGATAACGGAGTATTGGAAGACCACAAATCAGGTGAAGAAATCAACCTCAACCGAGATCTTAGTATCCTACATAGATAGGTGTTTCCTTCTACAGATGAATGGATCCGATTGGAGTCATTACTTCTTATATGTATAGGTTAAAACCGTATAATTGTAGTTTCTATAATAAGTTAATATTAATATACGCGGTAACTTCTGTATATATAACTTTAATTGATTTAAAAAAAAAAATATATCAACTGTTATTATATATGAACGTAAATTCATATAATACAAAGTATATATAATTTGTATAATTAATAAATATTATAATCACTTTGTTTGAATTGCATGGTTGTATGGGTATATATATATTTTAATAATTTATGATTTCCTTTAATCCGGCGCATCTCTATATGCGAATTCAACCATCATTATTTTCTATATAATTTCTTATATGTATAAGAAACGTATACATAGAATAATGAATAAAAACATTAAACCATGTTAAAACAGTAAATTCAAAAGGCAATTTATTCCTGATGGATATATATAGAAATTTGGATGGGGAGGGGGGATGAGTGCGTATAACTTTATTTAGATATTATTATAACTCAGGACACATAAAGGTACACAACAATATATTATATATAGTCATCATATTTATATATATATATATATAGTATATGTAAACATTTTCTATGGCTTTTCTTTTATATATACTTGTTGTCTATCTATCTATCTATCTATATATAGTATATGTACGCACACTTAAGTATGTATATTTATTTTAATATATATAAATACATTCTATAATACTCATGGGGATTTATTATATATATATATAGAACAAGTAATAACTCTGTATATAGTATACCTCTATATATATGATATATATATAGATAAAAATATAGGTATATATATAATATAAAACAAAAAACACCAACAGCAAATGAGAAATTAAAAATATGCCATAAAAAATTACCTATACAAATTCATTAAAGCAAATGCAAACATTTACTGAGGCGGCCAGCCAAATTAATTTTTAATTCCGTTGATATAAAGCTTTATTTTTACAAAAAAAAAAAAAACCATAATAATAATAAAATTGAATACCTTTTCCTCTTACTTTATATATTCATTCATATATAATAATGCATATATATACAATATATGATTTGTATATATATATATCTATAGCATTATTATATATAATAACATCTAATATACATCCATTCCATATATATATATATATACTATTTAATGTATTAAGATAAAAAAAAATGAAAACCGCCTTAAACATTTTTGCATTTTTAAAAGCATTCATATAATTTACATATTTAAATATATATATATACCATATACGTTTACCGTGTACGCGTATCTCCATATAAAATACCTTAAAAACATATATATATTATATACTATATATAATAAGAATTTATATATTCATATTATATTTCATCGTTAATTTTATATTTTTAATGTTGATGGTATATTTCAGCAATTTTTAAGTTTGTGTGGTTTGCTTGTTTTATGTAAATAGTATATGCGCTATTTGTTTATATTGCTTTATTTATATCTATATATATGATGAGTGCTGAGTGGTATATGTACAAGGCATATTACAACTATACGGAATTGTGTCATTATCGTATATAAACAGTCAAAACAACATTTATTTATTTTTTTTTTTTTTTGGTTTTCTTGTTTCATTTATTTATTTGTTTAATTTCTTGTAGGATTTTTTAAATGTTATAATGAGAATTTGTTGAGTGATTGCAAAAAATTAAGTCATATAAAATCGGTTTAAAAAACAAAAACACTTAAGTTATATTCTATGCACTCACTATACATACGACGTGTGAGAAATTTTATCATTTTTAAATACTTTCAAGATAACATTTTTATAATTTGTAAGTATATTTATAACTGTTAATTGTTATATAAATTTTGTCCACAATTCGATGCCTAAATTCCTATATAGAAACGTGGTACGTATACGGGTTCCACGATCGGTCCCTTCATATATACATCTGCAAACGTTGCACTTGTTTGGGATGCTGCTTTCAGTAGGGCGCTTTTTTAACCATATTTATAACGTATTCGTTTTTTAATTCCCCAATTTGAAAAATGTTTTAGAATAAATAATCCAAATCCAAAATTCTTCGTTCAAATCATTTTAACATAGATTTCACCAAAAAGAAAACCTGATTTTGTGTTCAATTTTATTTTCAATATTTTTTATAATATATTACACATTTAATTATTAAAAATGTTATTCAGAAAGCTAGCCTTAAAAGGGATACCTCAACAAAAAACGTTTTATGAGCCTATACCTCTTATGGAAATGGAAACAGTATATATTTGGCTCAAATATTTAGACTGCCAAGGGCATGAAAAATTAAAGGACCGATTATGTCCGCAAGATACACAGATTTGGGTAAATTTGTTAATAAAAGACTGAAGATCTTTTTTAAGACTGAAAAAGACTGAAGAAGAAGTTCACTTTCTGAATAATGCGGACAGAAAATATTATTATCCTTTTAATGGGAGTCTTCAAATTGTGATTAATTGTGGAAAAAAACGAATCGCTTCAAATATTTTGACTCTGACTTTGTTCGCCGAATGTCCTTGCGTTCGCTGATTTATAATAATAAAAAAAAAATTCCGTAAAATCAACTTTTCTAAATTGTATAACTCATCCGCGCAACACGAAAATGAACTTATACCTTTTGTGGTTTGTAATATATAAGGGTTTTGATAACCAATTTTTTAAACAATTTCACAAAATTTCAAAGCCTTTAGCGGCAATGACGAATCCTTATTGAACAGAACAATATAAGAACAATATATATTCTCCACGTCGTTCATTAACTATATACTTTAATTAAAATTGTAAATGCCAAACAAATTGTAAAGTCAGTAATTGTAAAGTCAGTATCCTGAAAAAAAATGCGATATAACTATATACATATACCGCATATAAAATATTGAATTGATATCAACTTATATATTGTATGTATGTATAGTATATGCGAACATATAACATATTATTATGCACCAAAAGAAAATCCACGTGCTTTATTTTTCCTTTTTCCTATTTTATTTTTTTTATCTTATAACTTTTTACGTATGCGTTTACAATAAATTGTTTTGGGAGAACTATACATATGTGTATATAATATATACGACCGTGATTTTGTAATATATGCATTGACTGGAATATACCATACATAACATATATATATAGTATCACAGTATATAGTACTGTAGTAAACATATCAAATGAATCCTTATACAGTTTCATTGCTTCATATATATATATATATATATTATATATTCATTTTATAAATATACTATACATATATCATATGATCATATACAGAATAGATTGATGTATAAACATATATACATGTATATATACATCCGTCATGCATGCATGTAACATATACACAAGATACATAGAGCCATATATATATATATATATATAATTTAAAATTTACTACCCCACAATTGTAAAAAAAAAAAAAATGTGAGGGTAAGATAAAAAAAATCGATTGTGTGTTATTGAAAAACAGCTGATTTTTTATACTTTATGTTTTTTTTTTTGATATATACATATTCAAAATATGTAAATAATATCAAATATATATATATTTGTATATTTGAACACATCACAGCCACAGATTAAAGGGTTGTGTCTCGTGACACTTTTTTTTTTATTTAACACTTTTTTTTTTACAGACTTTTTTTATGCAAGAAAAATATTGATAGAAATATTTTTTAAAAACATTCTATATTGATATATAAAGAAACATAAAATAAATTGTTTTAATAGCATAAATTATTTCCATTTATAGAAGCTATTTGTATATTTTATAGGATATTCAGAAAATGTTCATTTGTTGTTAACTTATTGCGCCCATACATCTTGGGAACCCAAAGTAGGATCAACTTTAAACTGTCACAAAAACAATTATACTTCATACAAGGTAATCATTTGAAAGTTTATTAGAAAATGTTGATAAGTTAAAGAAATGTACTGGAAAAAAGCATAAATATTCTAAATGTATATAATAATTGCGTAATTATAATCTACAAGATGATGTTGAAAATGAAAAAGTGCTGTCCATAATTTCAGCAGTTATCCTCCAAATTCACAGAAATTTGAACAAACAACTTTTTTTTTTGTATAAAAAGTGCGTATTTAGGAACACTTTACAGAAGAAACTCTTCTTTTTTATAGAAATGTCAGAATGGCACATTTGATTAAAGATATGTTAAAGCTACACCGGCATGTATCGTCTATACAATACAATTACGAAATTTCCATTTTTTACTACATTTTTATCCCAATTTCGCTGTCGTTTGATATCTTTCGATATATTTTGATGTAATTAAAGAAACATTAATGAATTATGGCAGAATTTCGTGACCGCAAAGTAGATTTTAAAACGTTTTTCAATTATATATACTCCTGAGCGCCTGAGCCAATGCGATTATATACCCTTCCGATACTAGCATAATCCATATGAAACTGTAATAGTTTTAATGAAAAAATATAGTTTTCAGCTGGTAAAAAAGGTTTCAACCTTTATTAGTATTAAGCTGATATTCTATATGAGAAAATAAATTGATTTTAAACTTACGTTTTAAACCCCACACAATGTTGATTATGCCTGAATTTTATTCGCTTGTTCGGTCAACTCTTGAATAAACCTTTATTTGGATTGGTTTATCTGGAACCTTATTATTCAAATGCCAAATGGAATCGATTTTTACAGAACATTTCTATAAGATTCACTCTTTTATAGGTTCCGGCCTTGCGGTATGATACAACTGCGGTTGCCTTGTTACATACTAATATAGAGCTCTATACATACTACTAATATAGACCAGCGCGTTGTTGGGAAGAGTCTATACTCTTAAAAAAAACATAAACAATTCCTTGGTTTGTCATTTTTTTTTTGTTGTGAACTTATTAATAATGCTGTTGATTGTGCTGTTTATTGTAAGAAAATATGAATTTTAAATTAAATTATCATTGCATATAGAATTCTTTAACTTTTGGTATCCATCGTACCAATTTTATGGCCGGTTTTTAATCCTTTTTCATTATTTGTCCTTTATAGTCATATTTTAATTATATTATAAATAGTTGAGAATTTAAATTAAAATTTTATTTCATCTGCATATATAACTAAGCTAATATATATTTCTTATTTTATGCTATTGCTATATATATATATAAAGTTATTTCCATACATGGTTGATATGGTAAATATATATGATGAAACAAAATATATATATACAGAATTCATTTCACTTTACACATCTCCGCATTGTCTTTAGATTTTTTTTTTTTTTATTTTCGCTTTTCTTTTAACAAAATCTTGAACATCTCCCGCTTATAAATACCATCCATATTATAATCATCATATCTACATATTAAAACCCCGCGGAAAATAGAATAGTTGCTATAGAAACACTTTTGTATATACATACACACATTATATTAAAAAAAAAACATATCCTGTGGGATGAAAACTGGGAAAAAAAAAATTAAAGAAAATATATTTCAGCTTTTTTTATTTTCTTTATATACACGTACGTATAATAATAACAATAATAATAAAATATACCTAAAAAAAAAAAAAATCTAATATATAATATTTGTTGTATACTAGACATACACGCGTATATATACATTATACATATATTAATAATATGTACATTAAGGGGGTAAATAAAAAAAAAAATGTGAGTTAAAAAATTGATAGAAATAAAAAAATCGGATCAATATTAACTCTTTCTATGACTGCGCGACTATATACAAAAAAAAAAAAAAAACGTATAATATATGCATGCATATATATATAACTATATGTATATATATATACTACACATTACACATTACTGACAACAATATATACCAAAGTCTGTATATACAGTAGATGCTAATGTTCATTTATATATATACACTATACATACAGATATACATATACACATTAAAAGTGAGGGTAGAAGATTATATACACATCTAGAATGAGGGTAGCCTCACGACTCACGTTTCTGTTAGTGTAAGATTTTTTTTTTTGTTCTTGTTTCAACCCTTTCAAAAAAAATTCGTATATACCGTTATATTTTTCATTTTTTTTGTGATGTACTTTAAATAATAGAACCGGGCGATTCAGTTTTGTATCTATATATATATTACTTTTAATATATATAAAGCTTTAATATTTATATTTTGATTTCATTTATGATATTGGGCAGAAATGTTTTGTCACAACTACGCATTAATCTTTGCTATAAATCGCAATCGGAGTGGGAGAATCTACTGTTTTCTCCTCTTACCTTCTGCTGGTAATTAAAAAGGAACTCAATTACTGTTTGCTGTTTCTATTAGTCCAGTTAGTAAAAATTCTAAGAACTTTCCACTCTATCCTCCGCTTGAGCCGCGTAACTCTTGAGGAAAAAAAATCATATTTTTCTCTCATCCCTTTTCTCAGGATTTTTCCCGAATTAAATACTATTATTTTTATAAAAATAGACTTTGATATATATATATATATATGAATGAATTAGTGGTGCAACAAACGCATATTAAAATCATCGATGAACCCCGTACATTTATATTGTAATATTTTCTTATCTATTTACAATATATGCTATGCATGCATGTATATACATTTCACATAACAAAAAAACTAAATATAAAAATAACCCTTTTGGTTTTTTTTTTTTTTTATTTAGCATACAATTTTTTATGCATATGTAAAAATTTTCATCTCAAACATATCGGAGCGTTTTTTTTTTTTTTTCTGTATATATTTCGCGTGTACTATATCATCATTTTTTTAATTCTACATCCCTCACCATAAAAAAAAACTCATGATACAATGAAAAAAAAACAACTTGCATTCACTTGCTCAAACGTGAATGCGTGTATATTATATATGGTATATATAAACTTATAACGGGAGAAAAAAAAATAATAGTAAAGGGTTATTATAATATAGAAATTATTCATAGAACGATGTTCATCCACAAATTTTTGGTACCCTCAACAATAATGCATATGATGAATGAATATACATCACATACGATTTTTTTTGTTTTGTTCTATGTGCGCCTGCAAACGAATTTTTTTTTATTGTTATGCAAATGTATGTATTTGAAATGTATATACATACGTTCGTTCATTTTAATATCTATATATTTTTTAAAAAATAAACTTAATTCAATCCCGATGATTTATATTTTTTAATATTAAAAAATATTATGTCATTATATATATGCATATGATGCATTAATATATTTAAATATATTCAAAAAAAAAGTTTATGGATAAATGTGAACTGAAAATTTTGAATTTTAAATTAAAAAACGACATTTCAAGTTGGATCAAACCGAAACGATTCAAAAATTATATCAGACTTTTAGATTGGGTTAATTTTTAATCAACTACTACACTATCCAGCACATATCCATTATTGTTCAATTTTCATATATATTTTGAACAAAATACTGTTTTTCTTATGAAATCAACTGCCGAAGCTATAGTACTCGACTGTCTATGGATTCTGAAGACTGTTCTGAAGAGGTTAACAAAGTCACGTGGTTAATGTGGATAATGTGAATAGAAAGAGCTCTGTTCGCCCAAACATTCCATTTTGTGATTTAGCTAATATTAGCAGTTATTATGACAAGATTAAGAGAACTATGCTGCTACTTGGTTTTCAGACCCCCTAGAATGACACCGCAATTGTTGATTGACGACACTCGAAAATCTTTATTCCTCTGTATTTAAAACGTCTGACGAAAATAAATTCTTAGCCTAAACAAAACAAACATTAGACAATATAGTAAATGGATATTTAACCGAATACTATAATCTATATAAGCTCATCTATACATAGGATGAAAATCGACGGAAAAGGCGATACTGTAACATGATGGAGGAAACTACGGATCATATTCTATAATATTATAATATATTAATCTGACGATATAGAATCACAAATGATGAATAATTTATTTCAATATGATTAATTTTGTCAATAAAACTTAAAGATTCTATTGTTTTTTTTTTTGGTTCCATAAATAAATGTTATTCAAATATTTCAGCAAATTGTATAATTGTTCGCATTTTAAACCATTATTTACATATTTTATTTAACCATTATGATTATATGTATATCTACGCGGTATTTTATAGATACATATATTAATATGAATCTATGCCCAGTCAATGAAAATCGAAGTATATGTAATGCTTTAAAATGAATGTGTTTACAGAGTAGAGCAGTTCACGCAAATTCCATTCTCAATTCCATTTATGAATCACTCATCGTTTAGACTACTCTAACCAGTCTAATATCGGACACCTGCTATTTCATCCGTATATGCTTATGATTTTGAAATACCGAGAAAGGACTTTAAACAATAATTTTTTAATCCTGCCCATTTCAGATAATGTATATATTCTAAAGAATCACTTCAGAATGTATTTCAAAGTCGCTACCTTCTAAAAGCAGAAAGACGATATATAAAAATATAAACTTTTCTTAAACCGTTCAGAAGCATTTCTCAATCATATATACATCCTCAACGTCTTAATTAATATAATTAGTATACTTCTGAATGCTTTGTTTAATGGATTCTCGGTTAACTGGGTGTGTACTTATTTGTATAGTATATATCTGATAAAAAAAAACTAATGAATTTAAACGAATAGATAGGGTATATAAAAAAATTAATGTATTCTTTTATATTCTTCTTATCCTACCATATATATAGTGGTCGTATTTAAAACAATTCCTATCTATTTTATAAATTCTATCCAATATATACAATTAGTATAATATATTGAAATTATTTCGATATATACATACGTTTGTTTTAAACATTTTTCATTTGTTTTAAATTTAAATATTTATTTTTTTTTTTTGGTTTTTGCCGTTTTTTGCTTAAATTTTCTTAAAATTTTACGCTGGTTTTTTTTATATTTAAATTTTTGATTGTATTATTATTTGTATATTTATTAAGATTATTTGGAATGTTTTCCACATCAAAATCTCAATCAAAAAAATTATGTATACAAATAAAACATCGCATAAATTTTGTTTAATAAATTAATTTAGAATTTACTTGAAAAGGTATACATAAATATAAAGTATTGTATTCTGTATATATATGTCTTTAGTCTATGTAAATAAATGGTTTCATTCATATATGTATAATACATAGACTGCGGTGATGGTTATATAACAATAAATGTTGGAATTATTTTAAATGAGGAGCAGTATTCAAAGAAGAATTGTTTGTATGAATGAATGAATGAATGAATATATATAGTTATATTTAAATTGTCTTGTATCTTGTACTGTCTGAACATTTTTATTTAAAAACGAAAAACGAAAAAAAAGTCATTTTTAATTTGAAGAGTTTTTATTATTATTATTAAATTTTTGAATTAAATTTATTACAAATCATATTATGATGAGAGTTTATATAGAAACTTTTCCACACAAAAACTTTCCTTTTATTTAAAAACGTGCATATTTACACATCTGTTTTTTTTTTTTTGGGTGAGTATTTTCCATTTTTTAGTCCTATATACATATAGATATAGATGTATTTGAATCACTAGAATCACACTTGTCCTATTGGACGGTTGACATGAAGAAGAAGACAGTTTATTAATCATGAATATTTTCATGGAGTCTCTCTATCTATGCCTCTATAAATCGAACTAAATATGGTATATAAATAGGAATACCGATACCGTATATGAAAAACAATAAATTATGAAACAAAAAACAAACAAGGATGTTGTTGGAGTTACTTATTTACTTATTTACTTTTTCGTGCCTACAACCTATACAATTGGTTTTTGAACCAGATAACGTTCTCTAACCTGACCTATTTACAGCGAACGTCTGTCCGTCAGACGAACGCTCCTTGATCAACCTGGATCAAGCCTTACAGCATTTTTCATAGTATTTTGTTTTCGTTGTCGGACGCTGAATCCAATTGTCGGTTCTGAAGCGAAAAATTATAAAAATAAAACAAATCAAAATTATAACTATACGGGGTAAATTAAGGAATATATCGAATTGATGGTTTCGTTTTACAATGAAAATGTCTTAAAACCTCAAGTGCATGATTATAAATGTTTTTATTTACAAAATATATGGTTTAAAATCAGTTTTTAAATCAGTTTTATCCATTCAAAATTTATTATTAAATTTGATAAATATTATATACGTATACTGTGTTGTGTGTTTTCTTATCTTTTTTTTATATTTTTCTGTTTTTTTTTGTTTGGCCCGTTCATTTTATCTAAAGTTATTTTATTTTTTGCATGCCTTTGATTGTGACTATAAAAGCAACAAAAAACAAGAAGAAAAAAAATGGTATTCCCAATTCCTATATACATAATTTTAAATGTATATATACTTAAAAGTATATATGTATATTTTTGAATGTTTAATTTTTATATCCCCAGTAGATCGATTCAAACTTCGTAATTATACCTTTATAATAATAGTATATATATATATATACGCACTCATATCATACTTTTATTTGTTTCATGCCTTTACCGTTTTTGTGAGTTTTTAATAAGATTTTCATAATTAATCCTCTTCGCATATTATTCATATACATATATATATATATACTATCTGATACTATATGGAAAAACGACCGGAAAGATATGATGGGCGGATTCTTTTATAAATAAAAAAAATATATGTACGTACAGCGATTACAAAAAAAAAAACTCATTTTAAATCATATAATAAGTAAAAAAGAAAGAAATTTGTTGTTATATTTATTTATATATATATTACGTATATATATAAATAAATGCCATGCATAAAATAATGTATATTAAAATATGATACCTACACTATATATATTTAAATTTATATTTATATATAGCCCTAGCTATTACATAATGTTAACTTTATACGACGACAATAAATATGTATATAATTATATAGAAGTCCTTTTTTTTTTTTTAAATAATTTCCAGTAAATGTTCTACTTCAATAAGGGATATGAATTAATAATTTTATAATTGATGTTAGCATTGGGAGTTTTTTTTTTTTATTTTTGAACAACAAATTTATATATATACAATATACATATTTCAATAAATTTGTATACGCACAGTGGCTATATGCTCTTATATATGCTGACAACAAGAGCTTTATTTTAATTTAGGATATTCATTTTTGGGTATTTTCGGTAATGGGCAAAGCAAGAAGACAGGAAATTTATAGACGAGTTTTTATTTCCAAACACCCAAAGTATAATACCAATAATAAGCCAAAACAGCAGTATTTTATACACTTAATTATCAAAATGAATACGACCTTCAATAAACTGAAGGGAAACTGAAAGAAAATGTATCGAAAAAAAAAAATAATAAGAAAAAACTTAACAAGTAATTAGGTAATTAGGAATATTATTCAAGAAAATATATAAATATCACTGCGTTTTCTAGGTAAGATTTTTAATATTATGCTTAGATCTAGCCTATATGATCAAGCCATTTGCATAAACAGATTATGATGTGTTTGCTCTATAGTTAACTGATTTGGGCAATGTGCGCGTATATAAAATCCCCTGAAATACAATAAACCCTGGAATGTTATTCTACTATATACATTCTGTCAAATAAGTACCCGGAAATCCTCATTTTACATTTTCCCGCTGAGAATATTTCAAACATTTTTTTACCCAGGTTTGCACAACTGTCACCAACTATTCTGTCAATTGTTATTGCTGTGTGTCATTTAGTTTGTTTACGGCGTCGTTAGGAACAAGTCAACCTTTTGTGTGCGTTGCGATTTTCACTATGGATAAAAATATCGAACAAAGAGTTTGTGTGAAATTTTGTGTTTTAAACGAAATTTCTTGTGCCAAAACGTTGGAAATGTTGAAAAAAACATTTGGTGATTCAACCATGTCGAAAACTCAAGTTTACGATTGGTATAAATCGTTCAAAGAGGGGCGAGAAGAAGTGAACGATTTGCCACGTTCAGGACAGCCTTCGACTTCTTCAACTGAAGAAAACGTCGACAAAATAAAGGTTATGGTGCTCGAAAATCGTCATTATGCGATTATGCGAGCGATAGCCCAAGAAATGAACATGTCTCATGAGACCGCTCGTCATATTTTGGTTGATGTTTTGGGTATGCGGAAAGTCGCAGCGCGATTGGTGCCAAAAGATCTGGGGTGGCATTATGAGAGTCGATACCATCGTCTATCGCCGAAAAAGTGAATCGCAGTAAGGTGGCTGAAGACATGCTTGAACGCGTAAATTCCGATCCAACGTTCATCGAACGCATCATAACTGGTGACGAAACTTTTTCCTGTTTCCGAAACTCAAATTACCACTTCGTGGAACCCGTTTTGAGAGCATTGAAGACATCAAAACTAATTCGCAACGAGAACTGAAGGCCATCCCGGAATATAGCTTTAAAAAGTTTTTCGATGATTGGATTGTTCGTTGGAAGAAGTGTATTGCTTCAGAAGGGTTCTATTTTGAAGGGGATATAATAAATTTAGATGATTGATAAGTTGTTTGTGTTTAATTTCAAATTTACGGGTACTTATTTGACAGAATGTATATATACATATTTTTAATACTCGTTTGCTGCGCGAAATTGAGCTGATGAGCATTTAACTATCATCATCGTGTGTAATGTATGTATTCATCATGAACATTTTAAAACATAAACCTTATTTAAAAAGGTTATATATAAATAACACATCAATCAATAAGTTCATAGGATGAAATATCGATAATTCCACTGTTGGCAAATCCGTATATGATTTTTAAAAAGTGTCAATCAACTTTCAAACTATATATTTCAAAATTTTATTACAACATCTGACGTTTAATTCATAAGTTACATTGATTTTAATGTAGATAGACTTTTGTAATCACTAAAATAATAGAAAACTTTGAATTGTGCATTGCTTTTATTTGGGGAAAAATACTGTTCAAGTAAAGCAATGTCTTGAAAACTGTTATTCCGACTCAGAATCCATTGAGACAAATTGTAGAAAAAGTGAAAAGGGTGATTCAGCCGCAGCCGTACAAACGATGATGCTGAACGTTCTGATCACCCAAATGGGTCCGCAGTTGTTTCAGAAACCCGTTAAAAAGTCCACAATTTGATTAAAGGATAATTTGAATTCCATAGAGAAATCATTCCATAATCTATCACTCTTGAATGAAACTATGTTGATAAAACCTAAGGATTTTACCCTAAAAAGTTGTTATTTTATTAATCATCCTACGAACTTATTGTATATGGTTTTGTGTTACATATAAAATATATATTTATTTTTTTTTTGTATTATATTAGATTTCTTTCCAATTCTTTCATCATATTAAAAAAGAAAATTGGTTTGAGAGCTTTTTGCTTTTCTCTTTTTTTTTTATTTTTAATATTATTTTTATAATTGTTGACTTTAATTTTAAATTGAAAAAAAAAAAAAAAAAATCAACTTTTTTTTTTTTTTTAATTATTTGTTGTACTTAATCCTGAACAGAAATTATGCAAAGGAAATGTATATATTGTATAATATAGTGTACATTATATATTATTATATTTATATTATAACTTCTATATGGAAAATATGCAGTGAAATTTTTCTTTTATAATACCTGATACGGTATGGCTTTATATTTTTATTTATTTTTTTGTTTTGTTTTGTTTTTTTTTTTTTGCCTTTCAAAATGGAACAAATGAAATTTGAATTTTTTTTTGTTTCCATTTGTTTACATCCAAATATTTAAGAAATGTATATATATATATATATATAATATTCAAATGTACATATTATGATGATGTTGAACATGTATACATGTAAATATAAATGAATATGCATATAGGTATTATATTATATATATTATATATTTATATGAAAGATAAAAAAAATATACACCAGTAAAATTGTTATTGAAATATAATATTTTTAGATGAAGCCTTAAGATTAAAAAAAAAATAAATGAAATACATTCAACAACAAACTAATATATATTTGATAAATAAAATATGGTATGGTAAATATAAGAATTTAAGAATATATACCTGGATGCATTTATATATAGGTATATATAAAATTATATTTTAAATTGTTTAATGGTATATATCAAAGAGAAAAATATGTTATAAATTGTTTTGTTCCTTTTTTTTAATTCCTTTCTATATATACAAATGTATATGTATACTTATTGAAGGAATTGTGTAAATAAATATAAAATGAAAATTGACCTCTATATATATATTCCATTTATAAATGCGCCAATTTACTGAATATATATGAATACAGAAATTAATTTAACCAATTTATTCTATTAATAAAAAAAAAATGTAATTTATATAAAAGCATTGCAGTGCGGGTTCATTACTAATTGTTAAGGTTGTAATAGATTTTTATGAAATTTATTGTTGTTTCACTCTTAGATTATTCCTTTCCTTTGAATAACAGAATGTTCTATAGATTGTGTTACGTTTAGAGTCGAGGAGACGTTGCGCTTGCGATCTCCTCTTCTATAAACCCATTTGTTCTATAAGGAAAGCAAATACCATTCTTATATAATAAAATCAAATGTTTTGTACATTAATTGATAAAAATCGTCCTCTAATCATTTCAATTTTTAAGGGTGAATCATAAGTAAAAAGAACTGAATTTTCCGAATTTACAATAATATTAAGGGGTCCCCATACAAAAAGTATGGATAAATTGACGATTTTTCACATTTTTAGATTTTCACTATAGAATTTGTTCTACACCCCTATTTGATCAGTAAGGGAAGTTTTTAGAAAAGTTCATTATCTATCGAACGCATCCCTGAACGTTATTCTATCTAATCGGGTTCCTAAGTTATGATGTTTTTACTACACCCCTTAGGTTATAGAAAAAAAGTTTTTTTAAATTTAATTGGACAAAATCAAACTCTTTTCATTCAATTTTTAAGGGTGAAATTTCCATAAAGGAGTATTGATTTTAAGGGTGAATCATAAGTAAAAAGAACTGAATTTTCCGAATTTACAATAATATTCAGGGGTCCCCATACAAAAAGTATGGATAAATTGACAATTTTTCACATTTTTAGATTTTCACTATAGAATTTGTTCTACACCCTTATGTGATCAGTAAGGGAAGTTTTTAGAGAATTTCATTATCTATCGAACGCATCCCTGAACGTTATTCTAACTAATCGAGTTCCTAAGTTATGATGTTTTTAATACAACCTTTACGTAACAAAAAAAAGTTTTTTGAAACTTTAATTGGACAAAATCAAACTCTTTTCATTCAATTTTTAAGGGTGAAATATCCATGGAGGGGTATTGATTTTAAGGGTGAATGTTAAGTAAAATGAACTGAATTTTCCGAATTTACAATAATATTCCGGGGTCCCCATACAAAAAGTATGTATAAATTGACAATTATTCACATTTTTAGATTTTTACCATAGATATTATTCTACACCCGTATTTGATCAGTAAGGAAAGTTTTTAGAGAATTTCATTATCTATCCAACGCATCTCTGAACGTTATTCTACCTCATCGGGTTCCTAAGTTATGATGTTTTTACTACAACCCTTAGGTTATAGAAAAAAAGTTTTTTTTAATTTAATTGGACAAAATCAAACTCTTTTCATTCAATTTTTAAGGGTGAAATTTCCATGAAGATTTAACGATTTTAAGGGTGAATCTTAAGAAAAATGAACTGAATTTTCCGAATTTATAATAATATTAAAGGGTCCCCATACAAAAAGTATAGATAAATTGACAATGATCAGTAAGGGAAGTTTTTCGAGAATTTCATTGTCTATCGAACGCATCCCTGAACGCTATTCTAACTAATTGGGTTCCTAAGTTATGATGTTTTTACTACAACCCTTAAGTAACAAAAAATAAGCTTTTTGAAACTTTAATTGGACAAAATCAAACTTTTTTCATTCAATTTTTAAGGGTGAAATTTCCATAAAGACGTATTAATTTTAAGGGTGAATCTTAAGTAAAATGAACTGAATTTTCCGAATTTACAATAATATTAAGGGGTCCCCATACAAAAAGTATGGATAAATTGACAATTTTTCACATTTTTAGATTTTCACTATAGAATTTGTTCTACACCCCTATTTGATCAGTAAGGGAAGTTTTTCGAGAATTTCATTGTCTATCGAACGCATCCCTGAACGCTATTCTACCTAATTGGGTTCCTAAGTTATGACGTTTTTACAACACCCATTTCATAATTGCTTCGGATTCGCCAAGAATTCTAAAAAATATTGAGTTATTAAATGTTTATATACTCACAATTCTAATGTTGAATTTGATTTTTTTTTGTATTTTCATATTTTTACATTTAAATAAATAAATAAAGGTAAAATCAAAAAAGAAATCAAATAAATTTAGTGTTTATTGTTGTTTTGTAGATATGCGATATAACAATTGGGCAAGATATAACTGATATAAAATTGCGTTAAAAATTATTGCCTGCCAATGCTTGCCAATATATATACATTTTATTTCTATACAGCGTTCACCGTATGAATTGCACGATTATAATATTTGTAAATCGTAAAAGAATTTAACCATTCCAAAATCCAAAAACAATTTTCTTCGCACCGTACAATTCATACTGCTGACACTGTACATATCAAATATAATTATAGTTATGCAATAAGAATTTTGTGTTGTGCCATATTTTTATTTACATTACATTACAATAAAATGTTTCATTTTTTGCCATAATAATTTTTAATTTTTTTTATTGATTTGTTTTTTTTTGTGTAAGATGTCAAAATATATAGAAAATCTATCACAAATACAACGAACTGGAACATGCGATAAGTATAGTACATATTAATATTATATATATTCATATATATTATTGTATATATATAATTTCAATTTAACAATATTTTATCACCCCATATATATATATATATATATATGCAAAGGTATTTTTGCATTTTCGCCTCGTCGAATAAAAAAAAATTTGACAAGAATTCAATATGTCGTTAAGGGCCGTTTACAATTGCTTCTTAATCACTTTGAATACAAATGAAGTAAAGTTCAATTCATTGCATATACAATATATACATATATATATGGTATAATATGAAATTTAATATTTAAATTAAAATTTATAACAATTCCGGAGAGGTGTTAAAATTGACTTTTGGTTTATTCATTTTTGCAGCATTATATTTATTTATATATCCTTCCTTAAATGAATTCATGTATTTATTATTATTATTATTATTTTTATGCAATTCACCTTTTCAACAACATTTTATCCATGTTTTCAGCTTTTGACACGGAAACAATCAAACTTTAATACTTTGATTGACATTTATTTCAAATTCAATTGTGTATACCTCTCTCTCTATATATATTTTTTGTATTCGTATATACATTCCATATATATATAAAATACGAATAATTGAATGCATATTGTAATAATAATGTTTATACATAAATGCAAGTTATTCATAATTTTAATAGACAAAAAAAAAAGTTGTTATTATTTGATATTTTATTTCATTAATTTTATTTTTTTAAACCATACCATACCATATAGAATATTTGCAAATTTTATTTTAACGATATTTTTACTTGATTATTGAAAATGAAAAAAAAATAATAAGGTTTTTTTTTTTGGCACATTCTATGTATAATTGTATAACTATAACAATATATAGTGTTATAGTTATAATAATGTCGTGTCTGTGAACATCATCAACAACATATTATATTAAATTTATATAACAGAAATTTTTGAAATCCCAATTACATATCATATTATATATTCTTTACAAAATATATATACGAGTTCTGCGATCTTTGGTATATTAACATTATACATTTATATATATAGTATCAATACCAAAGTTTAACATTTTCAAATACATTTTTAACAGTTTTATACATTCAATGAAGAATATATTATATATGAATAGAATAGACCCATCCGCAGACGCATATATATCTATAGAGTACAAAGACTTCATTTTGCAATGGAAATTATATCACCACATTTTATAAATATAAATGATTTCTAACTGAACCTCTTGTCGTAACTTGTCAGAAATATTGACGACTCATTGGAAAATTAACATCGTGGATTTTAAGCAATTTCGGCAAATATATCTACCTTTTTTTTACTAATAGCAATTTCCACTTATATATTTTCACACATCTTTCAGTAGTGGCTCTATTAAAAGATAATTTCCATAGTGTTATAAACAAAAAAAAAATATTGTGCGTACTCTGTTGTTGTATATAATTAATTAATGATGTGTAAAACTTTTAATCAGTATACAATACAGTAAAAGAATTACCGCAGAGTATATATATATATGTTTTAAACAATGTGTACGATTTCCATTTATCATACAATATAAAAATTAAAAGAAAAATATAAAAAATGTACACAGAGTGTTTATGAAATCGATATATATTGACGTCCATCAACAGCAGCCTTATTCTCCAGCCTGATCAATTCACCCGACAACGTCTGCCAGCCGAAAACTGCAAGAGTCCAAAGAACCACTTTAACTTCATCTTTCCACCTTACTCGGGGTATTCCAATGGCCCTTTGAACCATTTGGTTTGCCGTCCAGCATAATGTTTTTTCAATCACTATATAGCAATAAAGTTAACAAAATCTTAATCACAGGTTTCATCTCAACAAAATTATTATATCCTATATGCAAAGCCAGTTCACTAAAATGTTCTGAATTTATTTGAGATTTCTTCTGTATATAGTTAATTTAAAGACATTAGCAAAATACATCCTTTTAGACTCGTACAAATGTTTCTAAATAATAAAAACGATTCAATAAAACATACTTCCGTTGAAGGATTACATTTCAAAATCATATGTGAACGTACACACACACACCCCGTAATATATTTCCTATAAAATACTTGTGTATTCATTATAAAATTTTGTTTTTTTTAATCAACATCGAATTGCGGTTTTGCAATTTTCATTTTACTTGATTAAACAATTTTCCAATCAATCATCAATTCATTTTGTTTAATTAATTTAGCTAATAGACTAAAAAAAAAAACCACTATAGAACTGAAAAGTGCTATATATATATATAGACATAAACATATAACATAATATGTGTATATACGTCGCGGTAATTTAAAGAGATATGGACAAATATAATTAGTATATTTTTTATTTACCGCATTCATTCCATATAAGACAGATTTTATATAGATTTGTTTGTAATAAATGATCTGAATGTAATAAATTATACCTAACACATTACACTAAAGAAAAAAATATAACCTGTCCATAAAACGCGACGACTTTTAAATCATTCTAATTTGAATGGTTTTTTTTTTTTTTTTTAATTAATAAATTATTCATTAGTAATAAGAATAACATTTAGCGGGTGACCAAGCAAACTTTATGTTTGGTCGGGTTAGATAACTGCGACAATGGGTGAAAAATTTTCGTGGGGGGACAAAGTTCGATAAAAACTTTAAATGGTAATGGTAAAATGGTAAAAGCTTTAGGGACGACAGACTGCGGATGTGAGGTTTGTTGAATATGGAAATGGAAATGTTTTTGCATACAAAATATCGGCGGTCGTGAAACTTGAATTCTTGCTAGGATACATCAGGTATTGGGTTCAGGGAATATTTATTGTGTGTTGAATATCTGCGGGAATTTGATGACTTGGGTAAAAAGCACGTTCTGAAAGGTTAATTTCAAGAAGAGAAAATCTTACAAACAGCATCTTCATACTTATATAAACCGCAAATATATATACGTTTAATTTTTAATAATGAATTTAGTTTTTCTTTATATAATTATACTTTAGATATAGAGTAAATTTCTTTATTTCTTTGATTTATTTTGAATTGCGATATATTCAAATTTGGCTAAATAAATATAATGATTAAAGAAAGTAGGTACAAAAAATAAAAATATATAATCGATGAGAAAATAGCCATACGATATGTCTACACAAATTTACCATCATATATATATATTTGATTGGCAATTAAAACTTTTGCAATTTAAAGTTTCCTCAGAAATTATATACATATTTTTATATATTCTTTATTTCAAATTTTTAATATTTATTTTATTGAAGAGTTATATTTGTTGTTTATTTGTATTTCTCAAAAATAAAATTATTCATTTCTATTCGTTCGATATGAAAATTATTGATGATCAAAGAGATTTTTAAAAAAAACCACAAATCAAGGTAATTATATTGTATAATAATAATGAATAAGAGGTACAATTTTAACAACATTTTGAAAAATAAATACAATATATAAATAAGTAAATATATATTTTATATATAAATTAAAGATATTTATATATATAATTTGTTATTTTTAGTGGGTAGAATCCCTAATAACAATAATAAATGGCTGTGAAAAATATAACTTTTACAATTCGCTGCACTGCAAAATCGCGGACAAATTTTAACGGGCTATTTTTATATACTTTGTAGAAGAAAATTTTTGGTTTTTTCTATAAATTACAAAATGGTTATTTCATTCAAGATCGCCCGGTCGAATAATTAATCTGTGATTGTGATTGTAATTGTTGGAACAGCGTGCTTTAATTACAGTTGTTTGCATATCAATGAACTTGTTGCATATAGAATATTATATCGAAGAATTATATATGAAATGCATTAATTGCACATATTAAAAATACCAATATATGGTATTTACACAGAGACTTTTCACTCACACAGAGAATTTTCTGATATACCTATAGAACCATATACAACTTATATGTATGTAAAAAAAATCATATTATTTATGTCTTTTATATTAAAACAAATATTAAATGCACTCACCACATTATAAATTCCGTTTTTATATCAAATATATGATGATATTATTTAATATAATGAACCCTAGTTTTTTTTTTTTTTTTTTGATATACAAATATTCAAATTTTTAAATGTACGACACAAAAAAAAAATAAAATAATAACTCATTGCGATATATGTATTAAATAATATATGTATAATGTAGTATATGAATGCGAACAAATATTGTATATTATTATTATAGAATACGCACTGTGTGTGCACTGACGATGAGGTACAAACATCCCTTAAGAGAGATTTTTTCACATTTTTATGTGAACTTCATAAACGTCGTGTATTATTCATGCGATATCATTGGCGGGGATGGGAATTTATATTTGCTATTGATTGCCAAGACGACGTTAGGTTCTTAAGAACGGCACTTGTTTATAATTAGCTGATTAATAAAAAAAAAACAATAAAATTCACCGGAAAATCGACCTTTGTAAATTTTCTATTTTGTTTTTTTTTATTAACCACCCGGATTTTTCTTAAATTTACGTTTTTCTTTGCATAATTTAAAAGCGAAATTAATTTTTGTTATTTCATAGCAGAAAATTTGAAAATCTTCTCATTGGTTCAAAAGATACGGTCCATTCGAGTTCCAAGGTTCCAAACGTTACATAAAACAAAACCATCAGGGCCTTAATCGAAAAAATAGAAAAATTGAATTTTCCCGTAAAATTTCGTTAGAAACCAATTATTTTTTGTCTAATAATTAATTTCCTATATTTGGCATCTATCTTTCCCTATTCTTTTGATAATATATCTCAAAAAATGTCCAGCACCGCCTATGATACAGTATATAGATATAAAATTCTAATTTTTTTTCATTTGGACAAAATGTATACCGTACCCAGAGTCTGTACCCAGACATAAAATATATCTATATACTATACACAATAGCTAATGCTAATGCTTTTAATGAATTCTGTGTGTGTTTGTGTGGGTGCTGTGGGGTCTCAATAATGCGTAATGTGTATCGACCGTCCCCGAGTACACACATTTTTTTTATTGTGATTAGATTTTTTTTTCTTTTTTACATAAAGGGGTTATTTAATACGCGTATATAAATATATATGCATATATTTATACTTATTATTAAATGTAATGATTACTCTTTATACATGATATATACATATAGCTATGTATATAGCTGATATGCAAAAAGATGCCTTACAAGTATAAGAAAACGAAGAAAACTGATGACTATATGTATATATACAATATACATATTGTAAAGTATACGTGAATAAAAAAAAAAATAAATATATTTTAAAGTTTTATAGATATATAGAAGAGGGTATGGTATGAGTTGAATTAAGAGAAGCAAAGTAAAAAAAAAAATGTGTAGGGGTAATTTTCTTTTAGCTATGGGTTGTAAATTTATCTTTTTTTTTTTTTTTTTAAAAGTTATATAATTATGCAAAGTATATTGTTCATTTTATACATATAATATAATGGTTCATGCGATAAGAATAATATCTTAAAGTTTTTATTTATACTTATTTTATAGTACCTATATACATACACTTCAAAATGCACAAAACAATATTTTACCAACAAATATACAATACATATACAAATATAAATTTGCTTAAAATGAATTAATTTTTTAAATAATAATATGTATATTATATCCCATTTGTTTTTTTACGATGAAGTGCGTTAGTTTATATATTCTATTATTATATGGTATATTGTTGTTGATTGCATTTGTTTACAACACTCAATATACGTAGTTCGTAAAGGATGAATATAATAAAACAATATCATTTTTTTGGGCCAAATTCAGTCTTGATTCATCAAAATTGTCTCTCCTTCAAGAGTGATTTCCATTCATTGCAATGCGCCTTTAGCATATCGATGCATGCATTTTTTTTGTGTGGAACGATTTATATTTGGCTTCAAATTATCTTTTTAATCCTTTGCTGTCCACTCAACAGCTCAACAGTTTTGCTTTTTTGTTTTGCTTGACCCTGGAGTACGGTGATGGATCCTTGTTTCATCCATTGTCATATATCAAATGTTCATGCAAAAAAATCTTGTTGAATGCACTGCCTTCTGATATCTTAAAAGTTTCAAAAAACTTTTTTTTGTTACGTAAGGGTTGTAGTAAAAACATCATAACTTAGGAACCCGTTTAGTTAGTATAACGTTCAGGGATGCGTTCGATAGACCATGAAATTCTCTAAAAATTTCCCTTACTAATCAAATAGGGGTGTAGAACAAATTCTATAGTGAAAATCTAAAAATGTAAAAAATTTTCAATTTATCCATACTTTTTGTATGGGGACCCCTTAATATTATTGTAAATTCGGAAAATTCAGTTCATTTTACTTAAGATTCACCCTTAAAATCAATAAACCTTCATGGAAATTTCACCCTTAAAAATTGAATGAAAAGAGTTTGATTTTGTCCAATTAAAGTTTCAAAAAACTTTTTTTTGTTACGTATGGGTTGTAGTAAAAACATCGTAACTTAGGAACCCGATTAGTTAGAATAACGTTCAGGGATGCGTTCGATAGATAATAAACTTCTCTAAAAACTTCCCTTACTGATCAAATAGAGGTGTAGAACAAATTCTATAGTGAAAATCTAAAAATGTGAAAAATTGTCAATTTATCCATACTTTTTGTATGGGGACCCCTTAATATTATTGTAAATTCGGAAAATTCAGTTCTTTTTACTTGAGATTCACGCTTAAAATCGATAAAACTTCATGGAAATTTCACCCTTAAAAATTGAATGAAAAGAGTTTGATTTTGTCCAATTAAAGTTTCAAAAAACTTTTTTTTGTTACGTAAGGGTTGTAGTAAAAACATCATAACTTAGGAACCCGATTAGTTAGAATAACGTTCAGGGATGCGTTCGATAGATAATGAAATTCTCTAAAAACTTCCCTTACTGATCAAATAGGGGTGTAGAATAAATTCTATAGTGAAAATCTAAAAATGTGAAAAATTTTCAATTTATCCATACTTTTTGTATGGGAACCCCTTAATATTATTGTAAATTCGGAAAATTCAGTTCTTTTTACTTAAGATTCACCCTTAAAATCAATACACCTTCATGGAAATTTCACCCTTAAAAATTGAATGAAAAGAGTTTGATTTTGTCCAATTAAAGTTTAAAAAAACACCTTTTTATTAGGTTAGGGTTGTAGTAAAAACATCATAACTTAGGAACCCAATTAGTTAGAATAACGTTCAGGGATGCGTTCGATAGATAATGAACTTCTCTAAAACCTTCCCTTACTAATCAAATAGGGATGTAGAACAAATTCTATAGTGAAAATCTAAAAATGTGAAGAATTGTCAATTTATTCATACTTTTTGTATGGGGACCCCTTAATATTATTGTAAATTCGGAAAATTCAGTTCTTTTTACTTAAGATTCACCCTTAAAATCGATAAAACTTCATGGAAATTTTACCCTTAAAAATTGAATGAAAAACGTTTGATTTTTTCCAATTAAAGTTTAAAAAAACTCCTTTTTGTTATGTAAGGGTTGTAGTAAAAACATCATAACTTAGGAACCCGATTAGTTAGAATAACGTTCAGGGATGCGTTCGATAGATAATGAAATTCTCGAAAAACTTCCTTTACTGATTAAATGGGGATGTAGAACAAATTCTATAGTGAAAATCTAAAAATGTGAAAATATGTCAATTTATCCATACTTTTTGTATGGGGACCCCTTAATATTATTGTAAATTCGGAAAATTCAGTTCATTTTACTTAAGATTCACCCTTAAATTCGATAAAATTCATGGAAATTTCACCCTTAAAAATTGAATGAAAAGAGTTTGATTTTGTCCAATTAAAGTTTAAAAAAACTTGTAAGGGTTGTTACGTATGGGTCGTAGTAAAACATCATAACTTAGGAACCCGATGAGTTAGAATAAAGTTCAGGGATGCGTTCGATAGATAATGAAATTCTCTAAAAACTTCCCTTACTGATCAAATAGGGGTGAAGAACAAATTCTATAGTGAAAATCTAAAAATGTGAAAAATTGCCCATTTATCCATACTTTTTGTATGGGGACCCCTGAATATTATTGTAAATTCGGAAAATTCAATTCATTTTACTTAAGATTCACCCTTAAAATCGATAAAACTTCATGGAAATTTCACCCTTAAAAATTGAATGAAAAAAAGTTTGATTTTGTCCAATTAAAGTTTCAAAAAACTCCTTTTTGTTACGTAAGGGTTGTAGTAAAAACATCATAACTTAGGAACCCGTTTAGTTAGTATAACGTTCAGGGATGCGTTCGATAGATAATGAAATTCTCTAAAAACTTCTCTTATTGATCAAATAGGGGTGTAGAACAAATTCTATAGTGAAAATCTAAAAATGTGAAAAATTTTCAATTTATCCATACTTTTTGTATGGGGACCCCTTAATATTATTGTAAATTCGGAAAATTCAGTTCTTTTTACTTTAGATTCACCCTTAAAATCGATAAAACTTCATGGAAATTTCACCCTTAAACATTGAATGAAAAAAGTTTGATTTTGTTTAACGGTATTTTCCCCCCATTAAAAAGGAGTACAGCTTAATATTCAGATTTTTCCGTTTTTTTTTTAAATCATCACTAAAACCACTGTAACTTTTGAACTATAATCGTCAGATTGTTATGAAATAGAAATACACTCTTCATAAAAGGCACACCGCCATAGTTCCAGATTAATTTATTTCAATGGGTCCTTCTAAACAAAATCTATCAATAATATATTTTTTCTTATTTGTTTTGTAACTCTACTATACAAAGAATACAATTTTGCTGCGGAGTTTAACCATTTCTTTATTTTTTTCGAATTATAACGAATTATTTAAATGGTTTTAGCGTCCGCAATAACAAACATCCTTCTGTTGTTATAGTTCCTTAATTTGTTGCTTTTATGGTTATTAGCCGTACATCCAACCGCACATAGGAAAATATTCAACTCTATAAGTGAAAATTCAGATTATAATCGGAAATAATCGAAACATGTTTTATTATGTCTTCACTCTTCGAATCCACAACCCCCAAAATTTTGTAAAAATTTTTAACCATTACAGATTTATAAAACATATCAGATAAAGGATATGAAATGAATGAACGATTTTGTGGATACTTAAAATTTAGTTTACATTTCTATATTGTATATTAATTATAACTTTATTTACACATTTATAAAACTTATTATATAATAAAATAATAATATATTAAAAATATGGAAAACTTAAAATTATATTTTGAAAAAAATAAAATCAAATATGGAAACCTTAACCAATTTCTATTTTTTGTTTTCTATTTTAAATAACAGCTATATAAAAGTATATTGTATATATAATATATAGAAAAATATATTTAAGCTTCTTAAATAAAAAAAAAATTTATTTTGTACGCGCGCTTAATTACAAAGAAGGAAACATTACAAAATTTAATTCAATATATAGGACATGAATATATAGGAGGACAACAATAAAAAAAATCAAAAAATAATGAAATAACAACAAAATATTATCAACAAAAACAAGTATTAACATAGACATACACATACGTATATGGACATATACAGTAGACTATCGATGCGATGCGATGATAAGGTGACTATATATAGTAATTTTTCACCACCATCGAATTTGTTCTATAACCCCCTTTTAAACGATAAGGAAACTTTGTAATGTAAAAGAATGAATATCTGAGAATTTTTTTCGGATTATATTGCAGCTTTATAGTGACAACATGACAACAATATATAAAGAAATCGCATTTCCGAAGTTCCCTTTACTGCTGAAATTCACCAGGGTTGCATTTACTATACTGTGAAAAACGCCACCAGATTTTGTCACTATATCGAGAGGTGCCACTTCCTGCGATAATCATCTGTATTTATGATATATCGTATCTATTTGATATCATATACATGAAATACATACGTTACGTACGTATAATATCACACTACAACCGCAGACAAAACATTGCCTATATTATTTTCAATTTTTCTTGTAAATTGCGTAAAGATTAAAAAAAAAAAAACGCAAAATTAGTACGATATTTTATTAGATTGTGTTCTCAATTTTACAATTTTTAGGTTGGTGAATTGTTTACTTTGTGATAAATATCGAAAAAAAAAATATAAAGAAAAAATGTTGATACCATATTCTATAATGTCATGTCAAAATATGACCACACGACCGCGGAAGAGGAAAAATAACGAACAAAAAGTATATTTATATAAGAAAGAAAAATTATTCATCTTTTGTGCAAACTTACAAAAGTTCTTTTATATATTCACCATATATATATAAAGAATATATATTTATTATATATATATATTGTTATTTATGATACTATATATGTATATCTATAATAATAGAGAGCTATATAATATTACATCTATATATACTAACAATACTAGCCATATTATATATGAAAACGAAAACGGAAAATTTGAAAGCGAAAATTATTTTCTATAAACATTTTTATTGCGGAAAATAATAATAATAATAATTTAAAGTGATTATGGTAAATAAAAATTGAATTTAAAAAAAAAATTTATTTCTTTTAAAATTTAATTTTAGGAAGAGATTAATTTCTTTTGCCATTATACCATGAACATTTCACATTTTTTGTTTGTTTATTATTTTGAAAGACATTCTTTTTTATAAATTTTGAACGCGTGTGCCGTTGAATGAACTGATAAATTGCATATAATGCATATAATTCTTCCCGGTGATTTGTGAAAATTCAATAAAACTTTGCTATTTTCATATATAGAAGAAAATTCATTAAATAAATATCGCCTCATTTGTTCAAAAGATATAAAGTCCCCAATTTATACTTTCATTTTTGCCATGTTTGTAATCATTTTTATTTGGATATATATATAATTTAGGCTGTTTTGCAATTTTGGTTAAAGCCAATTATGTTGATGAAACACTTGATGATGTAAGATTGCAGCGATCAACTGCAAAAGTGGCGGTCAATATTGCTACACTGTACTTTCGAAAAAGATGGACTGTATCTGGATACAGTGAATGTTCCATCTGGAAATATTCAATACATTGATGATTTATTTCTCCAATATTTTTTTTCACATTACATTACATACACTTGAGGATTAAGGATTGCGGATCGCCTTGTCCTAGAAGGCTTTAACCCTTAGGCACCATCCCCATAGCAACCTTGCCCTGTGTCGCGTTCATCCAATTACACTACTGCCTGCCAATTACACAGAAGTTTATATCACATATATGCCGAAAACATTCTTCTCAATGTTTTAGGTTATAAATTTCCCATTCTCAAGGTAAGATTTAACATTTTGATAGAAGTTGTGAAGTAATTGCTGCTTTTTGCTTAAGTTTAGGGAATAAACTCTCATGTCATAACTCATCGAAAATCTTGGTTTTGTTCAACAACGCCACCGAACAGTATCCAACATTTTGATGTTGATCTTATTGATTACCCTGTGACAACCCTATTCAGTTGTTGAATATGTTATTGTTGTCTTAACCGAAAATTTCTGATTATTGATTAGTTTTCTATTTCTATGATAATTGGTTTTAATCTTAATCTCTCTGAGCCGATAGATTAACCTTTGACATTATCGGTAGGATATTCAAAATTTCTTATCCTTTTTTTGGTAATATATATATATGGGCCGGAAACGAAGCCATTCCCATTCTTTTGATAATGTATAGGGGCAGCCAAAAATTTTCAGCTTCGGTTCTGCATTAAACTACCCCCATATACTATATTATATATATACAGAGGCGAGTTTATCTTCAATATAATAAATAAATTCAGGATTTTTTACCCGAAAACAATGCGATTTAGAAGAAATATGCGGTCATGTTCTAAAACGCTGCTGAAAATCAAATCTGTAAAGATTTCTGCAGGAGGGCGGCGTGTAATGACCCTCATCGCATTGTTGAGTGTTTAACATTATAAAATCCTTTTGTGGTTAAGGAGTTAAGGACCAAAAATAACATTTTTTTTTTGAATAGGGGCGTCCTTATTTATGAAAAAAAAACAGTATCCAGTTAAAGGAGTGAAAAAATAAACATTTTTTTGTTGTACCAGGATATATTTATTTTTGAATGGCTCATTTAATAACACAAAACGTTTTAAATACGATTCGTTATCAACATTCATATATGTTCCAGTCGCATGTTTTAATCGAAAAATCAAAATCGTCATCATCTATATATACATATTAATGAATATATAAAGATTTCATTGTACAATTACATTACATTATATTATACCCGCAGTCAGTGAAAATAGACAAAGTAACTCATGTCATGTGGTGGAATGTGTTTAAAAGCTGCGTTCACGGAAAAACTCATACTCACTTCAGTTTAAAAAATGCCTTCATAATCCATCCAGTAATACACCCAAGCTGTCTTAATAATAATATGGAAAGGAATTTATTATACTTACTTACTTACGATATAGACAGTATTCAGAAGTTGCATTCACGAAATCACAATCGAAACACAATTCATTTTTATATCATGTAAAGCATTATGTTTTTTTCATATTAAAAGTAGAAATTGTTCTCTTCGGAATTCATTACCGAAGAAGATGATACCTTCGAAAAATGCGAACACGTCCATATAAGTAAAATTAATCACTTGTGAAGACCTTTTAACCTTACTATATATTAGGAGCATATGATTTCCAGAAGAAGAAGAAGAAGACCTTTGCATTTAATAGGCTTATTATAGGTATAATTGCATATCCAAATTGTTTGTGTACTCGCATTGTTGCAGTCAATGATCTAAAAAAAAAAAATTGTGTAACCTATACTATACATATCCACAATATAACAACAACCCTCACAAAATTTTTTTATTTTGCATATTTTCTGATCTCATATCATCTGTGTCCCACATTTTTTGTTGTTGTACTAACTCAAAAATATTTAGTCCCTGAAATTATAATTTAAATTATTGTATTCACACACAAAAAAAAAAAAAAATTACCCCACAACTACTTTGCATACGTACATTACAGTACAGTTCGATCCATACCATATATAAATATCACAGATACATTTTTTTTTTGGCTTAGGGTGGTTATTGCAATGTACGCTTAAGATTAAACAATGCGAGGGTACAAAAATAAAAAAAAAAATTTACAGTGAAAAGTAGAATTCTAATATAAAATAAAATATTTCAATATAAAAAAAAAAACAGAAAAATCTTTTATCGTATATATACGTACGTACGTATAATGTTATTTAAATTAAAAATTCATTTATGCATATAGCAATAGCATATATAGTAAATGAAAAGGTATATATAGATATAAAAATTATTACATTTAATTGCGTTTGATGGTATTGAAATGAAAGTTAAATATACAAGGAAAAAAAAGGGTTTATTGTATAAGAGTAACATGATATACATTTTATAATGATATATGCAATAGTATTTTTAAAATAAAAAAAGTTTCACATATATACTTAATATATATGTATGGTATATTACCGCATTTAATTATTTAAATTGTATATTTATAAATCCATCGTTTTTTTATTTTCGAATTAAAATGATTAGAAACTCAATAAACCCCAAAATGAATGAATACTTTATAGTAGTACCACCACTAAATAAACTCAATATAAACTTAATTCGCGCTATGGTGATTAGAAACTATTAGAAATTGACATTTTGATGATGAAAATTCCAAAAGTTGGATAAAGTCTTGGAACAAAGCCTCGAGAAGATAGTTCTAGTCCAGACGGGTTATTCATTATGTATAATAAGATTGCATGCATTGTAAGATCATAAGAATGTTACATAAATTATATTTATTTCTGATGGGATGAGAAACTGAACTCGCAGGTGACTCAGACTCAAAAATATCGAAGGCAATTTCTAACAATGACAACTACTACTACGTATTAGTTAAGAGAAAAATCCCAGAATATGAATGCATAGACACAATATATTATTTTTGAGGATCAACACCTTTCATTGTGTTCATATTACATTGGTTATAAAAAAAAAAGGGTTAAAAAGACAGAATTAATTGCCCACTGCTGCGGTATTTTAAATCAACCGCAGCAGCCAAACCTCATTCAAATTACTCTTTATTCTGATCGATGCAGTTGTGTTTTCCGAATCGGGCAGTCAGTTCAGTTCTGCAGTTTTGATTATGCAGAAATCAAAAATTGCGGCTTAATGATTTCATCACATCCATAGACTATATATGCGGATATAGCGGATGCGGAGTTTCTGATTCTATACAACATATTCACAATTGATTTCATCCAAATCAATTTCATCAAATTTCAATATAATAATATCGTCGTCAACGCATTTTCTCGCAAACATTCGTTCACAGATTTTAATTTTTATCGGTGCTGAAAAAAACAAATTTGACTAAAAATAAAAGATGCCTGCTCTGGGAAACGTTTTCCATTTGATGGATAATATATGGAAAGGAATTATTATATCCTTTTGAATAATGAAATGTTTTAGTAATTTATTTATAAATAAAAGTATAGTTAAACGCCGTATACCCGGTTGATTAACCAAAATATATAACTTGAATTATGATTGAAGATTGAAGCTGATTTTGAGCTGATGCGAGTATTGCGACGGTTAATAGAATAAAAGCGGACTACGTCATGTCTGATATATAGTTATCTTTGATATTTCATCCCAATAAGAATTGGGGATGATTTCGGAATGGATGCATTCATCTTTTCTATCACACCACATTGAATTTTTTTTAAATGAAAATAACTGAGTTTTTGAATAAAATCTACCCCACAGATTGAGCTTACTCGATTCATTGCTGGGGCATACATATTGGGACAGTGTAAATTGATGGGGAGCTCATAATTTCAAGTCATAATTTTCATTTTAGTTTTCAATCCTCTTTAGGCTTTTCATTTTTTTCCTCCGATGTGATGGTGATCGCGATCATTGGTTTATTTTATGGTCCAAATATTTAAAATCTTCCGTCAGTATTTTGCGTTTTGTCAAGCTTTCATACACTTTTCTACCAAGCTGTCAAGAAAGTCACCAACATTTAAGGGTTCACTTAATCCTGCCAATATCCTTGTTTTTTTTTTGCTTGTGTCGCATGATTTGAAACAGGTAAATCGTAATCCTTCAAGGATTAATAAAATATTACAATTGTTTTGATTTATCTCGCTCAAACTTAAGCAAAATTGTACAATTTTATTGAATTATAAACAAACGATGATAAAAAAAAACTTAATGACCGTCACCATTGCGTGAAGGATCATTTAATTTTGGCAATGAACTACACACCTCTATATATAAGTATATATAATTTAAAATAAAGCTATATATATATATATATATTTAATAATGAATTCTTTATATCAATGTATATCCATAATATAGTTGGTACTCCGCGCGGGTATATATACTAGGATATAATAGGTATATATACTTTATTTACATTTTTGTTTTTCATTTGCATTTTAGATTGTAGTTAGATAGATATCCTTACATTTATTTATATATACTACCTTTTTTGAATTAAAATTAAAATGAAACAAACAAAAACAACCCACCACCACCACCGTGTACCGTGTTGGTTGATATTCTTATTGTTGTTATTGTATCTTCTTCTTGTTCTTATACATTTTGGAAAGGGTAAACAAACAAAAAAAAAAAAAAAAGAAGAAGAAATATTCGGGATTCATAAAAAAAAAACCCAAATAAACCAAATAAAATAAAACAGAAGAACAAAAAAAAAAAAGAGTAAAATAAAATTAAATTAATGTATATTGTACATCAGGAAGTTTTTAATTTTTGGGAGGAGCTAAAAATGTAATTTCATCAAAATTTGATTACTTCAATTAAAGTTTCGTTTTCGGTGTCCTAAATATACCTATATATATCAGATGCTTCTTCTTCTTATTCTTCTGCTTCTTTTAACATATATACTATACAGTATCCGGGGTATAAATTGACCGATGAAGAGTAAAACTTTTAATTTATTCTTTTAATATTTTAGCAGGGTTTGAAATATGTATAATTATTTATATTGATGATTTTGAATTTGATGCTCTAACATCGACGAAATTGACTTGGAATTAATGTACTAATGAGGACAATTATATTATTTGTGATATTGAGAAACATCAATAAAAGTTTACGTACCAAAATTTCATCAAAATCGGTAAAAGACAGGACTCTTATATAACGAAAAAAAAAACATCAACTAATACCCCCAATGCACTAAAAATGCACCAGAAATAATGTGCTCAATCAATAGATCGGGACCATTATGGTAAACTATAATTCCGCCGGATGAATGTCGCCATACCCATCATTCAACTGGCCAGAGGTTCCTTGCACTGCCACTGAATGAATGAATATATGGAATAGATTGAGGGTGTAGAACAACGATGAGGGTTCAAGTGTTTCGGGGAATCAAGAACTCAACGGAATTTTTATAATCTATATATAATCTATGGTTACATTCGTAAAATTTGCAGGTTAGGTTGTTGAAATATTGATCTGTTATACATAATATTTTCTGTTTCTGTATACTATATATTCCTGTTCCTGTTATGTTTACGACACCGAAGCTTTCATCACCATCATCATACGAAATAAAGGTGAAACTGAAAATTTTAATAATAACGAGAAGTTTCAACGAAAAAGTTTAGACAACTGATCCGTCCGAGTGGACGGCAATTTTGTAGAAACTGTTTTTATTTTCGATAAAAGGTCGTGGAAAATTGAAAAAAAAAATCGGGGTAAAAAAAATCAGGTTTTCCAATACCGTAATATAACTAATAAGACTTGAAAATTTGCGTTCCCAGGAGTACGATTCGATTAACAGGAGTGGGTAACAGTAGGAAATAGTAGAAAAGAGTAGATTTTTCTACTCCGAACTATAGTCTGTGCTGTAGTACGATGAAGTTTGGAGTAGAAAAAGCGACTCTTACCTACTCCAGATAATCATGGAACATGGAACGCGCATCTATATAGTTATACAGACTGAAATCTAGCACATATAATAAGGTTCACATTTTACAATTACCATGTCAAATGAATAGGACACAAAGGACATATCGCGGTCACCTAACATAAATCAAAGGACATCTTTCAAATGTGTGTTATTGTGTACCAAAAAATATAATGATAATAATTTTATTAATCCACAAAAAACAATCAATTAAATAATTAAAAATATTATAATTACGCGTCGTGAAAGCTGCAACGCGCAACTAACAACAACTTTTATTTGAACTATTATAATATTCAATCAACTTTGAACATTCATCATTAATTTGATGATGAACATTTACGTGTTTTCCTGGTTGTTTTGTATTTATCATTGGTCTATGATGACCATCATGATGCATAGGATGCCGCATAGAATGATCAACATTTCTAAAATGAATAGGTATTTGTTGATTTATTGCCATCATTTGCTGGTGGCGATGTCTTATTTGAGGTTGTCGGACTTGTTGTCTGCATGAGTTATGAGGAATTTGCTGTCTGCATGAGTTATGATGAGGATCCATAATAATATTGGAAATTTCTGTTTTAAACTGTTTTGACTTTTGGAAAGTTTGTTGTTCATCGCCGGGTATTTGTCGTATAACGTTAGGTTTTCTGATGTGAAGAATATTTTTTTGATGATTTGTTGGCAATTTAAATAATATTTGGTTATTTATTTGTTTTGGTTTTGATGTATTTCGGTTTCGATTACGATTATGAGAATGAAATTTATTTAATTGTTTTCCACTGATTGTCATGTTATTAATGGGTAAATCATTTTTCTGTTGAACAGGAAATCTACGGCGTACAGTTGGTATATTCGTCGTTGATGCTAATTGATGTTGAATATTTGAATTTTTTCTCATTTTTTCAACATTTAATGGAATTTTTTCTGGTCTAACCGCCGTTTCTATCGCATGATTTTTAAATGATAATCTACTATTTGATGGTATTTTATGTAACATTTTATTTTGTTCCGTGGCTGCAGGTCTTTTCATCAATTCTGATGGTGGGTTTTCAATTTTATGTGTGGGTTTAATTGATTCCGTGGAGGGTAGTATCGTCGTTGGACCTGATATTTTTCTCACTATAGGTGTATTACGAATCATTTGTGATCTTGATCTTTGTGGTTGAAAATGTAGCGGTTGATTTAATTTATTGCTTATTGGCATGCCGTGTGATTTTGTTGCCATCATTGGAGGTTGTCTTTGTTGTAATTGCGACGGTTGTAATTGCAATTCTTTTGATGATTTTGGCATTATATTTGAAAAAGGTTCTTTATTATTGTTAGTGTCATCACGAATCATACGAATTGGTGGCGTCTTTTGAACATTTACCGGCGCTGATGTTTTGAACATTTTATTTCGATTAACTTCAAATTCTTTCCGTACAGATTTAACATTAGCCGGCGGGGGATATCTGACAGGAGCAGATCTTGTTCGTATCGTTAATTTTGGCAATATTTGATTTGTAATTGGTATTTGGATTGGTGGTTTATTCAAATTGTTGGTTAATGTTCTATTTGGAATCTTATTATTTGATATGAGATTTTTTATCGGTTCTGACATTGGTCTTTTCTTGGCCATTTCTCTTAAACTATCCGCACGGAATTCAACAATTGATTTTTTTGCTGAAACACGAAATGGATTTATTATTGATTTATCATTCAAATGTTTTTGATTTGGTATTAATTTGGAAACAGATGATGATGATGGTTTGATGATCGGTGTCGGTGGTTGTCTTTTAATGATCGCTTTATGTAATTGTTTAAAATTCATTTTTGAACCCGCCCCTTGAAACTTATCTGATGAATTCAATTGGTTTTTATTAAAATTATTGAACCGTTCAAGATTTGAATTTGAATGTGATTTGGAATTTTTTGTAAAATATGGATGGATACGGATTTGATCAATATTATTATGATTTTGTAAAGATATTCTCGGTCTTAATGACGGAAATTTTGATTTTACAATATTTGATTTGATTTGGTTTGAAAAATGATCTTTACCAAATTGAAACTCATCAACAGGATCATTTTTATTTAACGGACGCCGTATTATTTGTTTATTAAACGTAGTTATATTTTCCGATTTTCGGTTTTGTTTTGCAAAATCACTTGTATTATTGTTTTCTATTTGTTTTGACATTAAAGTGGCTGAACGTTTTTTGGGATGTTTTAAAAGACGTGCACAACATTTTGTATCATTTATACCATTATTGTCATTAAATGCATGATTACTGCTTTCAACACAATAATCATTGTCATTTGTCATTTGTTCAAATTTGTTAGGTGATCGATTCTGGTTGCTTCCTGCTGCGTTACTGCTTGAAGATATTGATTTGATTAAAGAATTTGCAGTTGTTGAAAATATCCAAGAATTTTGATGGGGAAAAAATGATTTTTTTTGTGCATTATTCAAATGTTTTACATTGAATAAAAATGATCCATAACGATAAATCATTTTTGTGTCGTTATAATAATATACCCACAAAAGATTTAAAAAAAACTTATTAATTTAGTTTATTATTTATTTAGAGAATTTGAAAACGAATTGATTTTATCTAATATATGTATGTCTAATATAAACTGAAATTTACTAAAAAAAAAATAAAAATAGAATAAAATTAATGAAAAAAATCTAATTTATACATAATGAAACAGAGGCTGCTATAAATGATTTTATTATTTTTAATATTAGTTTTATAATCGTTATAATAGTTGCTGATATCATTTGAAGAAGACAATAACTGTCTTATTTTACTTTTACGGGCCTACAATCAATTGTAATTATGGTATTGGCGTTCAACCAGAAGGATAGCTTTCTACAATGGGATTTATTCACCATCAACGTCCAACAGCCGGAAAATAAAAGAACCAGAAAGTCCGTTTCAACTGTATTTTTGAACCGCTCTCTTCCAACTAATGTAGTCAAAGGATCCACTTGCCAAACTCCTTCAACGAACTCCAAACACATCCGATTTGATGAACCCTTATTAGCTCCTAAGATGTAATGAGAATTTTTCCCTTGCAACACTGTCACATGCGGCTTTAAACAATCAACATACAGTTGATCAGATTTCTACATTAAACTACCTACAGAACCCAGTCATCAAGAAAAACTCATAAATAATTCATTGAATTGTCCTATAAGGCACATTCATTCAACAGCTATTAGACATCATTTTAATGCTCCGATGTGTCGTTAAATGCGGTGTATTGGCAAAAGTCGAGTTATTTGAAAAAAAATTAGATCAAATTTGATTAGCAACGCCAATTGATTAGAAACCCACGGAACAGAATATATCTCTAATAATCCCATTCCGGGAGTATGTATCCTGGATGAGATTACTTACTTAAACAGACATGAAAAAACAGAACCAAAACAATACACACATACTTGAAAAAAATATACATTTATTTAGTAAAACTTTAATGCATACAAATTATTATTAAATGAATTATTATTAAATGCGTTAAAAGTACTGTGAGAATATTCTGGTTAAATTGGTTGCATTTTATAATAATCAATGAGTTTGTTTTTTATTCCTTGAATTTGTTAAGTGGCAAAAGCATAAAATCAATTTATTTATGATAAATTTTTATCACCCCCTTCAATATATTCCTTATATTTTTTCTCTTGTGTTATATATAATTTTTGTAGTTTTTTAATTAAACCTTTACTTAGTTCTTTACCGTCAACGTCGTGCGTTGGTACACCCTATAAAATCAATATTGAATATATAATAAATAAAAATTTTGTAATAAATTTGTAATTAGAAGAAGAGGAAGAAGAAGAAATAGAAATGAATTTACTTTATCATCAAATGATGAATATTTATCTGTTTCAATCAGAAACATTTCCTTGGGGTTAATTCGTTTTTGTGCATCTTTGGCCGCTTGCAATTGTTGTGCTTCCAATATTTTACGTTCTTTTGCGGCAATTTTTTCGGCTTCAATCAATTTTTTTGCATCACGTTCTTTCAGTAAAATATCTCGATCAACTAATTTTACAGCCGACGGTCCACCTTCACGATCTTCTAAACGTACACCTAAATTTGGTAGTACATCATCACGTAAATTATCGCATAATTTTAAAATATCAAATGCTTTTAATATTCTCGCCTGTTCACGTATCCCATCACGAAATTCCGCTAATGTACTTAAATACGGCATTACCAATTTTTCAACCTAAAATAAATTAGAGTACAAACGTTAATTTAAATTCTAATTCTAAAAAGTAACTGCAAGACAATCAGTGAAAAGCAGTGGGACTAACAAACTTACATCACCATCACCATCACCATTGTCACCATATGCCGCCCCCATCTTACTATTACGAATTGGAAATCCAATACCACCGCGTGGACCAACAACAGCACCAAATACATGTAAAATATCTGTAATATAAGCAGCAATTCGCCGTAATAGTAATCCATTTAATTGTCCGACAGCCGGCTTCACATCACGAATATAAGTATTTGTTGAACCGATTAAATCACGTAGAATATCGAGTACCGTTCGTGTATCAACATTATCGCACAATGCATTATGAACATTCAATTTTGCCGTATCATATTTTGTTTGTAAATTTATTTCCATTACCGTCCAATCACCATCAAATTGTTTCATTGGTGATGTATCACCGACAATGTGCCTTGTTAAATCCTTAACATTTAAGAAAAATTCATTTAGAAATTTTTCATATTGAATGGCCATATCCATTGTATTCGGCGAATAATCTAATGTGTCTTTCCATGAATGTAATAAAAAGGCTAATCGCAATTGGGTTGCCGTATGCTTTTCCAATGCCTGTTGTATTGTTATAAAATTTTTTAATGATTTTGACATTTTACAACCGGCTATCGTTAAATGACCCGTATGCAAAAAATATTTAATCCATTCGGGGCTATCAAAATGTGCCTACAAAACACCACAAAACAAAACAAAACAAAACAAAACAATATAATTATAGTGTGTATAATGATACGAGCAAGTAAAGTAATAATAGAGTTGTGACTCTATTATTGTTCAACTACTGCGTTGTTATTGCATATATTTTACCAATTTTAGATAAGTGTTAAAAATTATTGGACTTACTTCACTTTGAGCCAATTCATTATCATGATGGGGAAATTTTAAATCAACACCACCCGTATGAATGTCAATCATTTGCCCGCAAATATTCGATGCCATTGCAGAACATTCAATGTGCCATCCCGGTCGTCCGTTACTCCATGGACTGGGCCACCACGGTTCACCTGGTTTACTACATTTCCACAGGGCAAAATCATTTGGTGAACGTTTTTCCGATAGACGTTCATCCGATAAACATAAATCACCTTCACCTTCATGTAATGATTTTGTATCACCGTATGCCTCGGGCACCAATTTCGCATAAAAATGTTTTTCACTTTTATCGAAAGCGTCAACGTCAAAATACACCGAATCACCGGCTTTATACGCAAAACCATTATCAATTATTTTCTGTATAAATACAATAATTTTTGGAACGTATTCACTGACCCTTGTCAAAATATCCGCGGGCAAAATCTATATGAATATAAATTATAGTTAAGTATTAAAATCGATTTCAATTAATTAATCAATCAATCAGTCAACAAAGTGTACATTCAACGCTGCCATATCTTTATGAAATTCATTTTCCCAATATCTTGGTAATACGCTAAATATTGAATTTTCCGTTATCGTTGAACCTTCCATTTTATCCAACCAATCTGATAATGGATCACGTATTGCTTTTAAAAAATTCTCTTTTGCTTCTGTAATTTTTTCCATATCAACACATGTGACACCGATCGTTAATTGTTGAATGGATTGAGTCAACCTGTGTAATAATAATAGCATAAAAAAACGAAAATCAATATATTAATAAACAGATTTTTAATTTCTTTTTTTTTTTTTTCATTTGCTTAAAGATTATATTCACTTACTTAATTAATGTATTATCAAGCATTTGTTTTTTATCAGGATCTGTTTCATTTTTTACATTTAAACGAACATTTTGTAAAATTTTTTCACAGTCAGTCATTAATTGATCTATAGTTTGTGTTTGATTATTAACCGTGTACCGTTCATATAAATAATTTTGTCTGGCTCTTTTTATTATTTTATCATCAATATCGGTTATATTCATAACATATAAAATATTATAGCCAAAATAATTGCTCAAAACACGTCGTAGAATATCAAATGAAATATAAGATCTGTGAAATAACAAAAGATTAATTTAAATAAAAAAAAATATAGTATTGATTTATTATAGAGGACGGAGCGATTGATTCTACTATATATGAATGGAAGTGGAGGTGCGGAAAAGCTTTGCCAGAAGCCATAACTCGCAAAAACTAATGGATGAATGTGGCTGAAAATTTGCATACTTATAGATTACGGGACGCTGAATCCGATAATCTTGGTTCCAGCCAGTCGTTTTTGCGAGTTATGACCTCTGTCAAACATTTCCCAATATAATTATCCCGGTTAGCAGGCCATAACTCACAAAAACCAATTGATGAATCTGGCTGAAACCAAGATAATCGGAGATTCACCCAATACATAAATTACAATAAATAAGAAATTAATTTAAAAAAAAAAAAAAACTAAAAATCATGATAAAATACCATACAAAATCATCAGATCAATTCAACAAGATCAGATCAACAAGATCAGATCAAACAAGATCAACAAGATCAGATCAAATAAAAAAAAATAAAAAAAAACCAATTCATAGATTTCTATAAATTGATAAAAAATAAACATTTTTTGAATTTATAATTAAAAAAAATGATAACAATCATATTTTTTTCTTTTAAATGACTAATAATACTAAAATACAAGTTTTTAATGGCATATTAAACAGTATACGTTTATGGTTTTTAAAAGAAATAAATTTTTAAATCACCTGGCATGTCCCATATGTGAAGCATCATAAACTGTTGGTCCACAACTGTACCATTTTATATTGTTACCGTTCAACGGTATAAATAATTCTTTTTTTCTTGTTAAACTATTGTACAATTTTAATTCGGAACGTTTTTCTTTAATTTCCGGTAATTGCCACGCAATTTGAGTTCTTTTATTTGCCATTGAAGTTGAAAGTCGATTTTTTTTGTTATCTAAATACAGTTATATGTATAGATAAAATATTTTTTAATTATTTTTTATTTTTTAATAAAACTATAATAACACAACAACAAATAATTAATGTAATAAGTGATGTAATAAAATAATAATATTGTCGCGTTTTTGATTTGATAAAAATTTGTGGTTGACCTAAAATATATGGAATTAAAATTGTATTATATTATTGGAAAATACCTTTTTTATTTTAAATTTAATTGATTAATACACACAAGTATTATTTAATTAATTTATAATTTTGTTTTTTTATTATTATTATTATTATTATTATATCTATTAATTTGTTTTAAAAATTAAAAAATATTTTTATTTTTTTATATATGAAATACAAAATTACACGCGGTTTGATTCACAAATAAAATAACAAATCCACATTAAACAACAACAACAACAACAATAGAAAAAACATAATTTCAAACGTTGCCTTTTTTTTTTTTTTACATGAATTTTGACATAATTCCATGGTAATACCCTTTGAACAAAATGATTTGTTTATGTATCATTTCTGGAGGGGATAGAAACTATTTTATGTCCGTAAATACCGCGGTAAAAACAATTCGGGAAATTCTTCACCGTGCAGATTACTTAAGATATGGTTTTGGATTTTTAAAAAATTCATTAAGTATTTAACCACAAAAATTTAATCTTTTTTTTTCTTTTTTTTTATTCAAATGTATATTTTCAATAATTTCATAACTAAAAACTATATAAATTATTTCAATTATAATTAAAAAACGAGATTCTATTTAGATAATTTCTATTATTATATAAGATATAATATCATAAAAAAAAAAAAGAAAAAAGATATGACGACGTTGACGAGTACTTTTACTCACAGTATAAAATTAACATTTTCAGATCATTTACGATCAGTTTGGTTTCCCATTTAAGATTCACAGTTTCACGGTAATTATGTAGAGTATTTGGTTTATTTTTATGCATGTCCAGCTGCACGTGATTCTGACCAAATTTGCATTAATTCATCTGGATTATCATAGCCATGTGATGCAATAACATAACGATAACTATGCGATCCGGTATACATTGCTTTATGAAAATAAAATTCCTCGGAATGTAATAGTTCAATGCCCGCTTTTAATGCAACCAATCCCAAAAATATATCATCAAATCTGTGTATGGCAATAAAAAAATTTAATACATAGGTTTAGTTAGTAGCCTTTTATAAACAAGTATATACTATGAGAATGTTAAAAATTAAAATTCTTATACTCACTTAAAATGTTTTGTATACATACTGACATAATACAATTCAATAAGAGCTTCACGTGATAAAATAAATGCACCGGCTGAAACATACGCTGGCCACATATGCCATGGATATTCATTTAATGTAACATGCCATTTACTTGAACGATGACGATGTGGTGCCGATGAAAATACAAAACCAGAAAATAATTTTACATCACTGGGTAATTCCATATCCAATAGATTACGATGTTGCACCACATCCACATCCACATCCACAGCCGGTGTATCAATTGCATTATTATTATTATTATTATTTTCCATTGGTATGTTTTGTTTGGTTTTATTTAATAATAATTTTTGTGTTTGTTGTTTGTTTGCCAAAATTTTTTTAATATCATTTAAATATTTTTTATTTTCAATTGTATTTGAATAGTCTGCATTAAATACACGATTCACTTCCATCCAATTTATATTTGTATTATTAATATTATTCGATTGAGATTGAGATTGAGATGATAATTTACGTGCCAATTTTCGTAATGTTTCATTTGCCTCCTCCAAATATTCCGGATAATTTACCGGATTCCGAATAAAACGTAATACATTTTTTGTTGATATATAATAATCATCATCAACAAACATATAAAATTGTGAACGTGAACAAAATTTTATTGCCCATTTAATACCAATCATTGTTTTTATCGTATTATTAAAATATGTATCATGAAAATTTGCCTGTACAATATCTTGAAAATTATCCGATTCAATGTCAATTAATTTTTGTATATCATCTAAATCTTCTTCGGCCATATCAACATTTTCACGATTTTGTGGACTATTATTATTATTACTATATTTGAAATTGTTCGTGGACAATGACGACGACGATGACGATTCTGCTGCTGTTTTGGATATACCCAAAACAAATACGGTACGTATAATAACATCCGAAAAACGACGTTCATATCCCCAACTTTGTCGTATTGCATTACGTCTTCGAAAATGATCCAATTTTGATTTTATAATAAATACTAATTTTGGCACCGTTTTAATATCATCATTATTACATTTATTTGTACTATTATAAATAAATGTATAATTATAAAGATTTATTGGTAATACATCTGGATTCTGACCGACACGTATTTGACGGGCATATTTTAAAACATCTCCTTCCATTGGATAATGAAAATCTTTGTAAAAATCAATTTCAAAGTAGTGTGTAAATGCACCGAAAAAATCTAATACACCAATGATGAATACTATTAATAAAATCCATTTTAATCGTAATCGTAGACAAAAAAATCGTAGAGACATTATTTATTTAAATGATATAGCTTTTTTTGTTTTAATTAAAATTTCATTTTGTAATTCATTTGTTAATTGGTTCTTCTTTTCTATTATTTTCCACCGGTTAATTTTGTTATGTTGATGTTACCATAGACAGACCAGAGGAAGGGCCGCCAATAAGTTTCTGTTCGGCTCAATTGGAATTTGTTATGATATTCAATCCCCCCAGCAACGATGATTTATATTTTGTTTGATGGTAATCAAAAATATTTTTTTTATCCTTGTATTTATGGTATTGTTTGACCGTGCCCCGTGCCGCTTGATCTGCTGATAAAGTTATAAGGCTTTTTTTTTCAATAATCACTGATAAAACAACTTATTAAATTAAAAAAAAAAAAACAATCAAGAGATTGCCCCCCGAAAATTACTGGACTTTTTTATATTTCATTTTAATTGATTTAATTATATTTTAAATAAATTAATTAAATTAAAATAAAAATAAAATTTTCCTAAACAATTATAAATAATTCTTGAGATTTGTTTATATGGTTTTTTTTTTTTTTTTTTTTTTTTAATTGAAATTCAATTGCCCAGTTTATGCGTCGATCAATTTATGTATGGTGCGTTCGGCCATATTGGATTTGTTGGTCGGCCATTGATATAATAAAGGTATGGTGGTATAGGATAAAAACTGAAATATATATGCGGATTTAAAAGTCGTGGTGCGAAAACGTGGTTTTTATTTTCAAATAAAGTTTTTTTTCTTCGGAGTATCGGTGTGTATTTTGCAGAGTGATTAATTTATTTTAACTTTAATTAAAGGTTAAAGCTTAATATAACGAGCGTTATTGTTTATATTGTGGTTATTGTTGTTCTTCTAAACTATTTATTCCCCCAGAATTTTATAAACAAAATAAAATATTTTCGTACCACCTATAAAAACTGCCATTCACTTTTGTGAATCATCAACTTTTCACTTATAAAAACGGCCTTAAATAAAATTCATATTCCACTTTGTCGGCATTTTTATTTCCCGACACAATTTTGCATATACTTTTCCACATTCCAGAACAGAAATATTCTTTTCATTTTTTTTTTTAATTTAATTTCTTCACTTCTTGTTTTTCATTCGCTTCGGCGTGGTTATTTGGAATATTTTCAATTTTATTTTTTTATTTCTTTTTTTTTTTTTTAAATTGTTTGCCCGGAATAATATTAAATTATCCCAAAAAAAAAAAATTGTTCTGGAAAAATTAACGAATAAATAGTGAATAAATATTTTTGGTAAGTGCCGAATTGTTGTTACTGTTTTTAAAACATATTAGAAGAAAAAAAAGTAATTATATTGATTGATTGATTGATACACAAATAATGGTTTGGTTGGGATTGACCACCAACAAAGAAATATTCGCATACATTTTTATATGAACACGTGTTTTATTTTAATTTTTTTTTTTTTTTAATTTTTTGCGTGTGCATTCCTTTGGATATTTGATGATTGTTAATTGTTAATAAACTTTCTTATATACAACGTAATAAATTATAATATATTTAATAATTATTTCTGAATATATAGTTTTTGAAATTTGAAAAAAAAAAAAAAACGAATAATTAAAAATGGCTGATAAATCTCTGGTCAAATCAAATGAAAAAAAAGGAACAGCTGAAAAAAGAGCAACAACCTCTGAATCGGAAGAGGAAGTATTTTCAGAATATTTAATGAAATCGTAAGAGTTGAAATTTTTATATGTATATATATATATATATATAAATAATTAGTAATTTGATTAATTTTTTTCTTTCCCGTTTTAGACCAGCATATTTATCATCATTAATGCGTCGTCTAGTTCTTAAACAAATGGTAAAATCATTACCAAAACAAATGCAAAATCGTATAAAAGCAATAAAAAAAATTCAAGTTCAATGCTTAGAATTGGAATCGAAATTCTATGAAGAGGTAATTTTTTTTTTTTTTATATATATATATATATGCTTAAAAATTGAGGTTATGTTATTATATTATTCTATTACAAAAATTTTTAGTTGATTTTTTTTTTTGTTTTTGTTGTTTTAAACGCGTTGTTTATCGAAATATATTGAAAATAATTTTAATATAAATACATTAATTAATTAATTTTTATTTATCAAAAAAAAAAAAAAAAGGTATATCATATTGAACGTAAATATCAAGATTTATATCAACCGTATTTTGATAAGCGTAAAGTAATTGTTTCCGGTGAATATGAACCGACTGAAGAGGAATGCAATTATGCGGAATCGGATGATGATGATTATCAGGGTGCATTAAGTGAAAAATTAAAAGGATTGTCCGTGGACATGAAAGAACAAGTGAAAAACGCTGCGAATACAAAAGAAGATACAAAAGGTATACCCGGTTTTTGGTTTACAATATTTCGTAGTACCGAATTATTGGCGGAAATGATGACCAGCGATGATGAAGACATTATACATAAATTAATTGATATCCAAATAAAATATGAAGCCGAACCAATGTCATATACATTAGAATTTCATTTTGAACCAAATGAATATTTTACAAATACGGTATTAACAAAACAATACTATTTAAAATCGGAAATCGACGCTGATTATCCATTTACATTTGAAGGTCCCGAAATTCATAAATGTGTTGTAAGTAGGATTTTTCCTAAATAAAATTTGTTAATTTTGAAAATTTTGTATTTTAACTGTTTGGTTTATTGTTTTTCGTTTTTTTTTTTTTTTTTAGGGTTGCACAATCAATTGGAATAAAGGTAAAAATGTTACAGTACGTACAATTCGTAAAAAACAAAAACATAAGGCTCGTGGTGCCGTTCGAACGGTCACCAAACAAATACCAAATGATTCGTTTTTCAATTTTTTTAATCCACCGGTACAAACCCCTGGCGGTGAACTTGATACCAATGAACAAAACGTAAGTTTTTTTTTTTTTGGTTGAAAGAAAAAGAAGAAAAAACAAAACAACGGGGGGAGAGTAGTTTAATAAATTAATTAATTTTGTTTTTTAATTATATTTATTATAACAAAATAGATTTTGGCAAATGATTATGAAATTGGTCATTTTTTGCGAGCTCGCATTATTCCAAAAGCTGGATTATTTTTCACTGGTGATATCGTAGAAGATGATGATGATGATGTTGTCGTAAGTATTTATTATTTAATTTACCGTTTTTTTACTTTCACAACCTACAATTGGTGTTTTGGCGTCAAACCGGAGACCTACCCCAACGTGATCTATTTATCGCTAACGTCCTCAAGTCTACAAAATCCTGATGGTCCCCGCTTCCACTTCATCTTTCCACCTAATCTCCAGCGGTATTTTAACGCTCCTTCAACAATCATCCGGTTTTCCGTCCATACGCACCAGATGACCATCTCAAGCGACCAATATTGAGATAAACCGAACAATGTCTGGTTCGTCGCCATACATTTTATATAAATCATTGTCGTTCCTGTGCGCTAAGCCACCGTCCGTTTACTTTTGTTGGTCCTAAGCACAGTATTTTTTTTTTCAAACCATCCATCCGTCATGTACCACGTTTTGGAACCGTACCAGACAATTTCCTCAATGGTCTTCAAGTTGAACATCTTTCGCAAAACCAAATCTCTCCATGGAAAAAAAAATATAAATAATAATTTTATTTGTTTTCTTACACACACACACAGGAAGAAGAAGAAGAGGAGGAGGAGGAAGAAGAAGAAGAGGATGAAGAGGAAGAGGATGAAGCACCAGTAAAATCAAAAAAATTTAATAAAAAAACAGCTTTATCAGCTCCAGCTCAAAATGCTGGTGAATGTCAACCACAATAAATACATAAATAAATAAATAACATTGTTCAATATTAAAATAAATTAATTTTTTTTTTTTGTTTTGTAATAATATCCACCACCACCACCACCACCACCACCATCATCATCATCATCATCATCATCACCACCCCCCAGGCCGTAGGAATAATAAATGAAACGACTTGATTTGTACGTTTGTTTGGGTGGGCGATTGAAAAAGAATTAAATATAATTTATTACATTTTTATTTTAAAATCAATCAATTCATAAAACAAAAGAATCTTTAAAAATAATAATAATAATAATAAGAGAGAGATTAAGAAAATTAATTATTTCAATTTAGGAATTTAAGAAAATTGTGTAATTGTAAATGGAATCAAAGACGAAAGAAAGGGTGGTTTATTTTTTTAATGTTATGCGTTAATTTTTTTTTCTTTTCTTTTTTATATGTTTGTCAAGTACTCAAAAATGAAAATAATATAAAAATTGTAATATTTTTTTTTTAAATTGTTTCTTCATAATTAAGAGTTATATAAAAAAACAATAAAAACATTAATTAATTAAATATTTCCTAAACAAAACACTTTAATTAATTAATAAATATAAATATAAATCAGCATTCCTTCTTGCGCAAATTAAAATTATATTTTTTAATGATATGGTTTTTGGTTAAAAAAATAAATATTTATTTGAAATAATAAGTTTTTAATTGTATATTTTTTTTTACTAGCCAAAATAATAATAATAATATTCAACAACATATAATTTTTATTGTTAAAAAATCAATATTAAAAATTGCTAATTAATTAATAAATTATAAAAAATATATAGAAAATATATCGGAAAACAAAAAAAAAAAATAAATAAATACTCGCTGTTCATTATTTTTGTTTTAATATCATCATTCAGTGTGGAACGAAACGAAAGAGAGATATAATAAATGAACTGCGGCTGAAAGTTTTTGAAAAAAATGTCAAAAAAAAGTTGAAAAATCTGGAAAATTGCAAGTTTTATTGCAAGATACGGAAGATTTGGTCTTTGGGTTTGGGGTATGTTTTGGACATGGTAAATATAGAAAACTTTTGTTCTACAACTTTTGGATTCCATTAGAATTGCCCTCGATAGAGTAAAATGAAAATTTTTCATATTTTTCCGGTAGAATTTGCGAATTTGAGCCATCCATCACTGTACAGAAAGAAACTAATTGAGATATAAAAAACCGGGGGGTATAGTTGCAAAATGGATGGATCATATGTCCTCTATTATTATGATGCGGTTAAATAAATATAGGAACCATATAAGTTTATGGAAACCCATTGGAACTAATTTTCCGCTTGCGGTTGGTCGTACGGCTAATTACCGACACCGTAAAGTCCACAAATTAAGTAACTAACAACAGAAGGCTGTTGTTGGACGCTAAAACCAGATTGTTGGTTGTATAGCGAAAAATTTATTTATTTTTTTATATTATTGGAACTAACCTTTGATGGTCCAGGGACACCATCAGGACCATACCATTTGAAAATTGATGTTTTTTCGATGTTAAAAGAAAAAATCTACAATTTTCATCCGATCGTTTGTTTTGGGACTTTAATTTTATTTGAAAGATCAATCTTTCTCCTTTCTAACAATATATATATATATATATATATATATATATATATATAATCTAGACATATTGCACAACGGCTCATATTTCCCGTAGTTTGTTCTATGAAAGTTCAGGTGCAAGAAGTTGTGACCACGTGAGCACCGTATTGGAACATTGAAATCAATCTTAGACAACAAATTCGGCGTATCAATCGATACATTTGTCAACATATCGAATACAAATATGACACACGCAGTTTCCCGCCTATGCCCCAACGTCGGCAGATCGATAAGTTGACACCTATATGCAAATACGGGGGAAGTGTGGAATCTTCGGACCACACCAACCTGCGAAGAGCATATCTAATAAAATTTTTTTGCACCGATTCGCTTGCAGCATCCGAATGAACACCGTAGTATGGATTCCATACCACAGATATGCATACTCCAATCCCGATCTTACCAATGCACAATATATAAACCCTTCAATGCATATGGGTCCGAAAAATCCACGCAACACCGTTAAGCAGCGAATAGGCCTTGCATGTAATATAATAATCAATGTGTGAACTAAATGTCATACGTCTATCAAATCTAACACCCAAAAAATCAATGATTTCATCGACAATTGCAAGAGAATTGCCGGATATGACATAGTCGCATCAAAAGCAATCGGATTAATCTTTCTGTGATATGATGACATAACAAAACATTTCTTCACATTGAGCAACATACAATTCCTTTCACACCAGGACGAAACACACGGTTTAGGTCATCCTGCATCATCGCCGAATATCATCAATGCATGAGATGGTTCGGAAGATTTTCAAGTCGTCCGCATACATAAAAGGCACCGACCGTGACGACATTATTTCCAATGCTATGTCATTAATGAATATATTAAATAGAAGAGGGCCCGCAGGTGGCTTCCCTGATGAGGTACACCCGATCCCACTCCGAAGACGTTTGAGTCACAACCAAGAGTACGTACAAATTGCTTTCTACCCACCAGATATAGGAAGTTAACCATAGTTAAGCATCGATGAATGAATACCAACTTTCTCAAGCTTTTTAATAAGGATGTCGCATGACATACCCTCTATCAAAAGCCTTTTGAAAATCCATATACACCATATCGATTTGCCTTCCAGATTCAATTCCACTGATCGAATAGTTAACAAAGTCTAGCAAATTAGTCACCGTCCGTCGAACGCCCCTTCATGAAACCGTTTTGGGAAATTGACATAACGTTCTTGCAATCGCGATCACAGCAAGAATATCACAAACGATTGATTCGAACAATTTACCAATTGTTGGAAGAATTGCCACCCCCCTGTAGTTGGAGATGTCGCCACCCGTGAACCAGACTTATGTATCGGTGTTATATACACGATGTCTTATCCACTGTTCCGGAAATTTGCCACTTTGCAACGATGTGTTGAAAATGTGGTATAGTGGATCAATATATATATATATAGAATTCGAAAATGAAGCAACTCTTTCCTATTGAAATAATTCACGGAATGCACGGAGGTCTACTTGGGATTCCCCAAATTTCATTCCAGCCACCTGCTGGCTGCGAACTAACCAAAGGGAGTATAATATCGGGCAATAATATCAATCGAAAGGTAATTAGGTAATTCCCTATCGTCGTCGATTCATCGAGACTCCTAAGAATTTCGCCCAGAATAAAATCAAAAGTTAAAGTGTGGGGTACGTTTGAAATCGAGAAAATCGTGATTTTTTAAAGCCAGGTCCTGATGGTGTCCCATCATCTGGACCATCTGAAAATCTCATACTTATGGAAAAAATGTAGCTGAACTTAATTGCCGTCTACCACCCAATTTAAAATTAAATTTGGGATCGCTAGATAGGACGACATGAACAAAATTTTTCAGTATTTTTCAGATCAAAATTTAGCAAAAAAAAAAAAAAGCAAAAATTTTTCTTTTCTGTTTATTTCTTTTATATTATAAAGGAAATATCCCAAATATTTTGAATTGCCCCAAATACACACACACACACACACACAAACAATGCCAGTGAAGAAGATATAAGTCGCGTTCCATTCAATTACCAGGAGTAGGTAAGAGTAGGTAAGAGTAGGTAAGAGTAGAAAAGAGTAGATGTTTTCTACTCCATACTACTCTTTGCTATAGTACAGAGTAGTTCGGCGTAGAAAAGAGTAGATGCTTTCTACTCTTATCTACTCCTACCTACTCTTGGTAATTGAATGGAACGCAACTATAATAATCGGTGATGGATGAGATGATTTCCCTTTCGAATGGAGGGCTTCGCTACCAACTCTACCACAAGATCGCATGTAACATACAAATGATTGTTTTTCATATACAACATTTGGTACCGGTGTAGTATATGATCTGGCAGGGGAAATTTATCTGAGATAACTTTTGTTTTTTGTGAATTTTATGAGGAAAAAGGAATTCTCCTTTTAAAAATTATTTCTAATCGAATGCTAAAACTAATAAATAATTAAATAAAATATATTTTTAAAAGGAAAATTCCCTTTTCCTCAAATAAAATTCACAATAAAACAAAAGTTATCTCAGATAAATTTCCCCTGCCAGATCATATACTACACCGCGGTACCAACAAAAGTTATCTCAGATAAATTTCCCCTGCCGGATCATATACTACATACAGCGGTACCTTATTTATGATGTGTATATAGTTAAAAATCATTCCAATAAAATTTGGTTCGTCCTTTTTAAACGAAACAATTTTGATTTTTGAACTTATTCGAAATTATGCTAAAGAGAAATTCCCATGAAACCAGGCGGAGAAGTTAAGGGCCAGACTTGTTCGGTTAGACGGGATGAAATGTTTTTGATACTTATATAGTTTTGACGGCCGACGTTGAATCGAAATATCTTCCTTAAATCAGATTCATCCATTGGTTTTTTAAGTTATGTAATGGTAAAGGTAAAAGAAAAATTGCTGAAATTAGATTTAAAATTTCTGTTTTGGGTTATTTTAATTAAAATTAAATTGTTTTTTTTTAATCTTTTTATATTATTTTATTATATTTTGTTTTTAACAATATATTTTAAGATTTTTTTTTAAAATTTAAAAAAACTGAATGTGAATATTTTTATTTATTATAATTATTATTAATAAAAAAAAAATTCACTTCATTTTTTCCTTTTTCCGTTTGTTTTTTTTTTTATTATTATTTATTTCTAAATATAAAATAAAATTATAGAAAAATATTTTCTTTTTTTATTTTCATTTGTTTTTTTTTTTGAACTATACGCGACAAAACAAATTTTCTCCACTCCACTCCACTCCACCACCACACATTCCTTATATATTATAATTCACAAAACACAAATTAAATTAAACTATATCTCGATATTTTACTCGACTCGACGACACTATTATTTAATAATTATTTTGTCGTTTTTGTTTAATTAAATTAAAAATTTGTTTTGCACGATTTTTTTAGCTTAAATATTAAGTTTATTCTATGGGGGGGGGTTTTGAAATGTGTGTGTGTGTGTTACAATCTCTTAAACTGTAAGATCATTGATGATTCATTGTAGGTGAAAAATTCAACATCTAACACTGCGATCATCCACTCTGTGATAATTAACATATTATGATAATTATTTTGTGTGAAATTACAATCCGGAAACGGTTTTAGTTTTGTTGGGTAATTTTATTAATAATATTAACCAACAATTACTTATTGCTCAACTTTGCCAGGAACAAATATATTGTGTTATTATTTTGTTTTGAATTGTGGATGTGTGTTTTTAAAGCGTTTTTTTTTTTTTATATATTTATTTATTGATTTTATTGTTCAACTGATTATAGATGATTAGTGAAGAAGTAATTATAATTATAAGATGTGTGTGTGTGTGTGATGTAAAAATTATACAGATTTATCTTGAGCTAATGCGCGATTTTTTATCAATTTTTGTGCTAATCGAATTCACTAGCTTCATCTGAAAAATGATCCCCGTCACCGTCACCATCATCATCATCATCATCAGCATCCTCGTCAACGTCTGATGATGGTTCAATTTTTGTTTCATGTGAATGTACATTTAAATCCATATCATAATCATCGGTATTTTCTTCTTGTCCTCTGCCATAACCTAAAGGAAAGCAAAAAGAAGATAATTTGAAATGGTGATATATTTAATAAAAGAACTCTTAAACATTCAACTTACATTCAATATATTTTTCAAATGTTTTCGGAACCATTGTTTTGGCCCGTTCAATATCTTCATAGGTACATTCACCTTTATCTAAACCTGTGATATTAAAAATTAATTAATTAATCATTATCATAAATGTATTTTAATCATCGTATAGTTACGTTCCATTTGCGATTACCACAGGTATAGATAATGAAGAGTATAAAAAAAAAATAGATTTTTCTATACTGAACTACCCTTTACTCTATATAGCAAAGAATAATTCAGGGTAGAAAACCATCTACTCTTTTTTTTATTCTTACCTATACTCCTGATGGTAATCGAAAAGGAATGCAACGGAATTCTGTATGTGTAACTATAACAAACCTAATAATAATCCCATACGCTTTAGCACATCAATATCATCATGAATTTCAAATTTATTATCAAATTTAAAAAAGTATTCTGATCTAAAAGAATATAAATAAATCAAAAAAAAAAAGAGAAATTAACGATGACAAAAAGAGTTAACAATGATGTGGGTAGGAACACCATATATTTAAATGTCTGAAGCTATTTAATCGTATGACTCTGATTACCTGATTGGCATCGAAAAAGCCAGACAAATTATAAAATTATAGAAGATTGTTGTTTGGTTCCTATATAGCAAAGGGTAGCAATTTTCGGATTGTAGACGATAATTAGATTTGAATTTTTGATTTGTGGCCGGTGGCGCCCAAACCAGCGCAATTTCTTTGACATTCAATCCATAAATTGCCAAAAAGAACGCTAAAAATAGTGGCTAACGATAGTCAGATGTCAGATGGATAGAAGAAAGAAATGTCAGATGGAGACAAAAAAAAAAATTTGAATTAGGTGTTTACTTACTTATCATTTGATATACTACAATTAATATGAGTTTTTTTATGTGTATTAACAATTATAAATGGCAATTGAATGGCTGAACTTTGTGATGGTATAATACCACGATCTTCAGCTTCTTTATTACGGGTCACCAAACTTTTAAATGATACCAATTGTAAAATTAAATCACGTAATTGTTGTTGTTTAGCCGCTATACTTTCTTTACGTTTTTTATTTTCCAATTCCAGTGATGTACATTGCTGAAGAGATGTAGTGTTACAAAACATAGACACAATTACAATTAAACTATCTAACTAACGCGGACAAGGTGTAAAATAATAAAATAAAAAAAAATAAATATTTTACCTGTGCTGAATTTGTTGGTAAACCAATCCATCTGATTTCTTTTTTATCCTTTGATATAATATTCATTGCCATCAGTACATTTAATGCATCATAAACACGTCTTCGAATATTTTTTTGATCATAATTTGCCGGATCAATTGGATGTACTTCAACTTCTTCCGTAACTAATTCATCGGCCACTTCATTATACGTTGTTTTACCCTTCTCTTTTACTTTTTCACAAACTTTCATTGAGAAATGACGTAATCCTTTGCCCAATCGATCGGTTTTACGACGTCGAACAATCGGTGTCGTTAATTGTCTAAAAAGGAAAAAGGAAAAAGGAAAAAAAAAAAAAACAAATCCAAAAGTGATGATTTTGCTTCAAACTCTGTACAATAATTAAACAGTTCTCGTTCGTATAATCTCAGAAAGCGGTGGGAAAGGTATCGAAAGTTTTCTCAGCAACGAACGAAATTCGTTCGCTGAACATACATGAATTGTAGTTATGTGTGAAGGAGTTTACTCAACGGGATACACTATCAGAATTTAACAATACAGTAGCGATTTTCTAACATTCTCTACGTTATTAGTATTAAATGAGACATTATCTATTTTTAAAAACAAAACAATAAACAAATAACCTACGATTTTTTGCCAGTAGAACCTGATGGTTTTACAATAATTGGTTGCACGTTACTCGTATTATTATTATTTTTATTATCATTATTATTATTATTAATACCACTACCGCCGGCTATTACCATACTAGGTTTTGATGTACTTGATGTACCTATTATTGTTTTACCATAGTTTTGCAATGTAAATGATGAAGTTGTCTGTGGTAATTTTGTTGACGATTGTATATTATTAGCTTTAATTGCAGCCTATAATTTGAATTGGAATTAAGAAAAATTATGAAAAAAGAAAACGGAACCTGACAAGTTACATACCAATTGTTGTGCTGTTAATTTTATTGATGTTGTTTTATTATTAACCATTGAGGACGAGGACGACGACGATGATGATGATGGTGGTGCTGTATTATATTGTATTGGTTGATAATGTGCTGCAGGTTGTTGAAAAATATGTTGCTGATGTTGTGCTGATGGTTGATGTTGTTGCGGTTGCGATTGTTGTTGTTTAAAACCAACATTACGTACTATTGTATGATTATTTAAAAGGTTCTATATAAAAAAAAAACGTAAATATTATTTATTGTACGTCCCCTCATAAAATATAATCAAAAATCAGGTGAAAACATTTCATTTAATGTATACCTGTTGGTGAGTAACTTCTTTAACAATTGCTTTTACACCTTCTTTAGTCAATGGTTGACTATTATTATTTCTAACAATTTTTATTATTTGTTGTCCTGCGAAACAAAAATAAAAATCAAAATAACTATTATAAGGATGTATTGGACCGTATATAGTCAGTCAGGGTTCTTTATGTCTTTATAGTAGAATATTATTTTTACATAAACACATATTTCATATATGAATTGCGGTAATATATAAATTGTAAACTTACCATTTGGTGCTTGTACCACAAGATTTATTGAATTATTTGTGGTACTATTGGACGTAGCCATAATATATATGATGAAGATTAGTTTTGTTTTTGTTTTTTTTTTGGTTTTTAAAACTTTTTGTGTATGTGCTGGATATAGTATCACGAATAGAGCAATCACACACTGACTATATATTTTATATTTTCTTTGAATACCTTCGCTGTTTTTCACTTATGATATACCAAAAATAAAATAAGATTTAAATAAAAATTATTAATTTTTTTAATTTATTAATATAAATTAAATAAATTCTAATAATTTTTAAAGGTAATCAATACAAATTAAATTTTCTTCATTGAGTCTAAGTATAATAAGCACGGGAACACTTTTTCTTTTATTGAAAAGATGGCGACTTTTTTTGGTAAAATTACTTTTTGAATTTATCCAAATTTATCGTATTTAATTAATTAATAAAATTATTTTCTATTGAAAATATACTAATACAACTGTTAAGCATTCAGATTTTTCAAAAATTTGAAATTTTAATTGAATTTATCCATAAGAAATTTACACTAAAAATTACCCATACCAAATCAAAAACGAAATAAAATTCTTTGATTTTTGTAATTATAAATGAAAATTTCTCGATATTCCATGAAGAAAATCCGCGTAAATTGAATGTGTGGTGAAACAACAAATAAAATAAAATATAATATAAATAATAAAAAAAAAAAAAAAAAAAAAAAGAAGCAACGCAATTTGACATTTACATATATTTTTTTTTTTTGCAGCAAATATACAAATTTATTATTTGTATGGTGTTGTTTGTTGAGTTGTTGATTTTTTTTTTTTTTTTTAAATTTAAATCTGTCATTTTCGCGCGAAAATATTATTATTTTATATTACTGAATAAATTTTATTGAATATTCCGCCATCTACACAAAAAGCTTTTAAAATAATTTATTTTTGGTTAAAACCTTTTAAAGGTTATCGTTTTTTTATTTTGTCGTTTTGTTTGTTCACAGTGTATGTTCAAGCCTTAAATGAACGATAAAATCGCCATTTTTCAATTGTCGATATATAGGTGTAAATGCGGCATTTACGAAATGCCACTTTACGAAATTGTTGAAAATTAATTAATACACAAACGCATAGCCCGAAGATTGATTGATTGTCCACAAAAGAAATTTTTTTTTTATTTGTTTGTGATATTTGTAAACAGAAAATTTGTGTTTTTTGTTCGTCTTTCTTCTCTATACGCATTCATCATTCATCCAGTCATCCCCATATTAACATTTCTACTCATCATCATCATCACCCTTATCATTTACTTATAGTGAAAATTGGATTGATTCTTCCAAATTATTTATAAAATATAAGGAGTTTTTTTTGTTGGTGAATAAAAATGCCTTCAGTAAGTAAAAATCCCGTGTTTTATTTATTCAATTTTATTTAACCATATATATTCTATATATAAAACACAAAAACTTTTATAGATTCATCATTACAAAGTGGAAATGACCTGTGGCGGATGCTCCGGTGCTGTTGAACGGGTTTTAGGAAAATTAGGAGGTATGATATACATATATATATATATAAAATTAAACAAATGCTTCTAAACTAATAATATACATAGTTCATTCAACTGCTTTTTGATTTATCACAATCATGATTTATTCATTTTGCATTTAATTACAGATAAAATAGAAAAAGTAAATATTGATTTAGATCAACGTTTGGTTACCGTTTCAACAGAAATGACATCAGATGAAATTTTACAAGTTATTAAAAAGACTGGTAAAGAGACGAGTTACATTAAAACGGAAATGGCATAATGATGATATATTATGCGTTAATGTAACATTCATAATATGATTTGTCTATTTTTATATATAATTTAATTACCATCAATTTGTTTTATGTTTTTTGTGTTTTTTTTTTTTTTAATCCTTATGTAGACTATATATATGTATGTTTAAAGTTAAATGTATTAAATTTTTTGACTATATATTTATTTGATATTATAACATATACATTAAAATTGTAATTATGTACAACTTTTTAAATTATTATGAAATACCAAAATCACCATACATAGATGTTTTTGACTGTGAATTTATATCATCGGCAGTGATTTCTATTGAATTTATACGAATCATGGTGTGTTGTCCACGAAAAAAATTAATACGCATAAATTGCTTACGACGTTTCTTACGAAATCTTGTTTTTAAATGTGACAGAGTTTTTTCAATGATCGTTGCTTGTACATCCACTAATTCTTTATGTAAAATTGGACGACCAATTATGGAAAAATCTTGTCCGCCTACAACAAGTACCTAAAAGTAGATTAAAAATGTATAGTAAATAAATATAAATACTGTATTAGTATGAGTGCGTATATATATATATATATATATATATATATATATATATATATATATACAGTGATATTTACCTTATCCAATTTAATATGATCACCAATTGTTGGTGGCCAATATCCTTCAATTAATATTATGTCACCGGTTGTCACTTTAAATTGTTTACCACATAATTGGATAACAGCAAATAATCGTCCTTCTTTTTGTTCTTCCAATTGTTTATTTATATTCTTAATGATAGCTAGACGATTTTCTTGTACATGTTTTGGGTTCACATCAGATTTAACAATTTCTAATTGAGTTGCAACTGTTTCTAATGGTGCAAAATGTGTACTTTGATATCTTGATGATTTTGGTTCAATAAACGTACTTGTAGTTATTTTACATGATGAACGTAATAAATCTATAAATAATATATATTTTTTAATGTAAGTAATTTATATAAGAGACTGATTGGAAATTACTTGATAATTGACCGGTTGATATTATTTGTTTTGATGCGATTAATACATTTCGAAACATGTTGGAAATCCTTTGTTTCCCTTTTATAAATAAACTGGTGAATTTTATTAATTATGATTAAATTTTATATTATAATTAAATGGTATTTTAATTTTATAAATCTTTTTGGACCATAATCAAATTGTTTATTTATTATTTTTATTTTTCAACTTCGGCCATGCTCACAATACTGAGCCAGAAAAATATCTATAAATGTCAAATAGATAAAATTGTACCCTTTATGCAAAACCGAGAGTTATAAAAAATTGTTACAAAAACGAATCACACTTTATAGGGTTTTCATTAAATTGTCGCCTGGACGTTTATGGCTTGGATTTTCTGAATTCGTATTTCATAATCTGTGCGAATTTTCAAAAAATTGAAAAACGTATACCTTGCATTTGCCTGCGCATAATAAAAAAAAACATTTAAGGGGCCATTTTGTTAAACATTAAAAAAAATCTGGATATACAACGCACGCATAGGAATTATATTGTACTCTAAAATTGATTTTTGTTCAAATATTTCAATGAATTTGTCTGTATTGGGGCATCTACGTATGGGGCATAAAAAGAATATCTTCAACTATAGAATTTGTTCTACAACCCCATTTGATCAGTAAGGGAAATTTTTAGAGAATTTCATTATCTATCGAACGCATTCCTGAACCTTATTCTAACTAATCGGGTTCTTAAGTTATGATGTTTTTACTACAACCCTCACGAAATAAAAAAAAGTTTTTTTCAACATCAATTGTACAAAATCAAACTCTTTTCATTCAATTTTTAAGGGTAAAATTTCCATGAAGGTTTATCGATTTTAAGGGTGAATCTTAAGTAAAATGAACTGAATTTTCCGAATTTACAATAATATTCATGGGTCCCCATACAAAAAGTATGGATAAATTGACAATTTTTCACATTTTTGGATTTTGACTATAGAATTTATTCTACAACCCCATTTGATCAGTAAGGGAAATTTTTAGAGAATTTCATTATCTATCGAACGCATTCCTGAACCTTATTCTAACTAATCGGGTTCTTAAGTTATGATGTTTTTACTACAACCCTCACGAAATAAAAAAAAGTTTTTTTCAACATCAATTGTACAAAATCAAACTCTTTTCATTCAATTTTTAAGGGTGAAATTTCCATGGAGGTGTATTGATTTTAAGGGTGAATCTTAAGTAAAAAGAACTGAATTTTCCGAATTTAAAATAATATTCAGGGGTCCCCATACAAAAAGTATGGATAAATTGAAAATTTTTCACATTTTTAGATTTTCACTATAGAATTTGTTCTACACCCCTATTTGATTAGTAAGGGAAGTTTTTAAAGAATTTCATTATCTATCGAACGCATCCCTGAACGTTGTTCTAAGTAATCGGGTTCCTAAGTTATGATGTTTTTACTACAACCCTTAAGTAACAAAAAAAAGTTTTTTGAAACTTTAATTGGACAAAATCACACTCTTTTCATTCAATTTTTAAGGGTAAAATTTCCATGAAGGTTTATCGATTTTAAGGGTGAATCTTAAGTAAAATGAACTGAATTTTCCGAATTTACAATAATATTAAGGGGTCCCCATACAAAAAGTATGGATAAATTGACAATTTTTCACATTTTTAGATTTTCACTATAGAATTTGTTCTACACCCCTATTTGATTAGTAAGGGAAGTTTTTAGAGAATTTCATTATCTATCGAACGCATCCCTGAACGTTGTTCTAACTAATCGGGTTCCTAAGTTTTGATGTTTTTACTACAACCCTTAAGAAACAAAAAAAAAGTTTTTTGAAACTTTAACTGGACAAAATCACACCCTTTTCATTCAATTTTTAAGGGTAAAATTTCCATGAAGGTTTATCGATATTAAGGGTGAATCTTAAGTAAAATAAACTGAATTTTCCGAATTTACAATAATATTCATGGGTCCCCATACAAAAAGTATGGATAAATTGACAATTTTTCACATTTTTGGATTTTGACTATAGAATTTATTCTACAACCCCATTTGATCAGTAAGGGGAATTTTTAGCGAATTTCATTATCTATCGAATGCATTCCTGAACGTTATTTTAACTAATCGGGTTCCTAAGTTATGATGTTTTTACTACAACCCTCACGAAATAAAAAAAAGTTTTTTTCAACATTAATTGGACAAAATCAAACTCTTTTCATTCAATTTTTAAGGGTGAAATTTTCATGTAGGTCTATTGATTTTAAGGGTGAATCTTAAGTAAAATGAACTGAATTTTCCGAATTTACAATAATATTCCGGGGTCCCCATACAAAAAGTATGCATAAATTGACAGTTTTTCACATTTTTAGATTTTCACTATAGAATTTGTTCTACACCCCTATTTGATTAGTAAGGGAAGTTTTTAGAGAATTTCATTATCTATCGAACGCATCCCTGAACGTTGTTTTAACTAATCGGGTTCCTAAGTTATGATGTTTTTACTACAACCCTTAAGAAACAAAAAAAAAGTTTTTTGAAACTTTAACTGGACAAAATCACACTCTTTTCATTCAATTTTTAAGGGTAAAATTTCCATGAAGGTTTATCGATTTTAAGGGTGAATCTTAAGTAAAATGAACTGAATTTTCCGAATTTACAATAATATTCATGGGTCCCCATACAAAAAGTATGGATAAATTGACAATTTTTCACATTTTTGGATTTTGACTATAGAATTTATTCTACAACCCCATTTGATTAGTAAGGGAAATTTTTAGAGAATTTCATTATCTATCGAACGCATTCCTGAACCTTATTCTAACTAATCGGGTTCTTAAGTTATGATGTTTTTACTACAACCCTCACGAAATAAAAAAAAGTTTTTTTCAACATTAATTGGACAAAATCAAACTCTTTTCATTCAATTTTTAAGGGTGAAATTTTCATGTAGGCCTATTGATTTTAAGGGTGAATCTTAAGTAAAATGAACTGAATTTTCCGAATTTACAATAATATTAGGGGGTCCCCATACAAAAAGTATGGATAAATTGACAATTTTTCACATTTTTAGATTTTCACTATATAATTTGTTCTACACCCCTATTTGATTAGTAAGGGAAGTTTTTAGAGAATTTCATTATCTATCGAACGCATCCCTGAACGTTGTTCAAACTAATCGGGTTCCAAAGTTATGATGTTTTTACTACAACCCTTAAGAAACAAAAAAAAATTTTTTTGAAACTTAACTGGACAAAATCACACTCTTTTCATTCAATTTTTAAGGGTAAAATTTCCATGAAGGTTTATCGATTTTAAGGGTGAATCTTAAGTAAAATGAACTGAATTTTCCGAATTTACAATAATATTCCGGGGTCCCCATACAAAAAGTATGCATAAATTGACAGTTTTTCACATTTTTGGATTTTGACTATAGAATTTATTCTACAACCCCATTTGATCAGTAAGGGAAATTTTTAGAGAATTTCATTATCTATCGAACGCATTCCTGAACGTTATTCTAACTAATCGGGTTCCTAAGTTATGATGTTTTTACTACAACCCTTAAGTAACAAAAAAAAGTTTTTTGAAACTTTAATTGGACAAAATCACACTCTTTTCATTCAATTTTTAAGGGTAAAATTTCCATGAAGGTTTATCGATTTTAAGGGTGAATCTTAAGTAAAATGAACTGAATTTTCCGAATTTACAATAATATTAAGGGGTCCCCATACAAAAAGTATGGATAAATTGACAATTTTTCACATTTTTAGATTTTCACTATAGAATTTGTTCTACACCCCTATTTGATTAGTAAGGAAAGTTTTTAAAGAATTTCATTATCTATCGAACGCATCCCTGAACGTTGTTCTAAGTAATCGGGTTCCTGAGTTATGATGTTTTTACTACAACCCTTAAGTAACAAAAAAAAGTTTTTTGAAACTTTAGTTGGACAAAATCACACCCTTTTCATTCAATTTTTAAGGGTAAAATTTCCATGAAGGTTTATCGATTTTAAGGGTGAATCTTAAGTAAAATGAACTGAATTTTCCGAATTTACAATAATATTAAGGGGTCCCCATACAAAAAGTATGGATAGATTGACAATTTTTCACATTTTTAGATTTTCACTATAGAATTTGTTCTACACCCCTATTTGATTAGTAAGGGAAGTTTTTAGAGAATTTCATTATCTATCGAACGCATCCCTGAACGTTGTTTTAACTAATCGGGTTCCTAAGTTATGATGTTTTTACTACAACCCTTAAGAAACAAAAAAAAAGTTTTTTGAAACTTTAACTGGACAAAATCACACTCTTTTCATTCAATTTTTAAGGGTAAAATTTCCATGAAGGTTTATCGATTTTAAGGGTGAATCTTAAGTAAAATGAACTGAATTTTCCGAATTTACAATAATATTCATGGGTCCCCATACAAAAAGTATGGATAAATTGACAATTTTTCACATTTTTGGATTTTGACTATAGAATTTATTCTACAACCCCATTTGATCAGTAAGGGAAATTTTTAGAGAATTTCATTATCTATCGAACGCATTCCTGAACCTTATTCTAACTAATCGGGTTCTTAAGTTATGATGTTTTTTCTACAACCCTCACGAAATAAAAAAAAGTTTTTTTCAACATTAATTGGACAAAATCAAACTCTTTTCATTCAATTTTTAAGGGTGAAATTTTCATGTAGGCCTATTGATTTTAAGGGTGAATCTTAAGTAAAATGAACTGAATTTTCCGAATTTACAATAATATTAGGGGGTCCCCATACAAAAAGTATGGATAAATTGACAATTTTTCACATTTTTAGATTTTCACTATATAATTTGTTCTACACCCCTATTTGATTAGTAAGGGAAGTTTTTAGAGAATTTCATTATCTATCGAACGCATCCCTGAACGTTGTTCAAACTAATCGGGTTCCTAAGTTATGATGTTTTTACTACAACCCTTAAGAAACAAAAAAAAATTTTTTTGAAACTTAACTGGACAAAATCACACTCTTTTCATTCAATTTTTAAGGGTAAAATTTCCATGAAGGTTTATCGATTTTAAGGGTGAATCTTAAGTAAAATGAACTGAATTTTCCGAATTTACAATAATATTCATGGGTCCCCATACAAAAAGTATGGATAAATTGACAATTTTTCACATTTTTGGATTTTGACTATAGAATTTATTCTACAACCCCATTTGATCAGTAAGGGAAATTTTTAGAGAATTTCATTATCTATCGAACGCATTCCTGAACCTTATTCTAACTAATCGGGTTCTTAAGTTATGATGTTTTTACTACAACCCTCACGAAATAAAAAAAAGTTTTTTTCAACATCAATTGTACAAAATCAAACTCTTTTCATTCAATTTTTAAGGGTGAAATTTCCATGGAGGTGTATTGATTTTAAGGGTGAATCTTAAGTAAAAAGAACTGAATTTTCCGAATTTAAAATAATATTCAGGGGTCCCCATACAAAAAGTATGGATAAATTGAAAATTTTTCACATTTTTAGATTTTCACTATAGAATTTGTTCTACACCCCTATTTGATTAGTAAGGGAAGTTTTTAGAGAATTTCATTATCTATCGAACGCATCCCTGAACGTTGTTCTAACTAATCGGGTTCCTAAGTTATGATGTTTTTACTACAACCCTTAAGAAACAAAAAAAAAGTTTTTTGAAACTTTAACTGGACAAAATCACACTCTTTTCATTCAATTTTTAAGGGTAAAATTTCCATGAAGGTTTATCGATTTTAAGGGTGAATCTTAAGTAAAATGAACTGAATTTTCCGAATTTACAATAATATTCATGGGTCCCCATACAAAAAGTATGGATAAATTGACAATTTTTCACATTTTTGGATTTTGACTATAGAATTTATTCTACAACCCCATTTGATCAGTAAGGGAAATTTTTAGAGAATTTCATTATCTATCGAACGCATTCCTGAACCTTATTCTAACTAATCGGGTTCCTAAGTTATGATGTTTTTACTACAACCCTCACGAAATAAAAAAAAGTTTTTTTCAACATTAATTGGACAAAATCAAACTCTTTTCATTCAATTTTTAAGGGTGAAATTTTCATGTAGGCCTATTGATTTTAAGGGTGAATCTTAAGTAAAATGAACTGAATTTTCCGAATTTACAATAATATTAGGGGGTCCCCATACAAAAAGTATGGATAAATTGACAATTTTTCACATTTTTAGATTTTCACTATATAATTTGTTCTACACCCCTATTTGATTAGTAAGGGAAGTTTTTAGAGAATTTCATTATCTATCGAACGCATCCCTGAACGTTGTTCAAACTAATCGGGTTCCTAAGTTATGATGTTTTTACTACAACCCTTAAGAAACAAAAAAAAATTTTTTTGAAACTTAACTGGACAAAATCACACTCTTTTCATTCAATTTTTAAGGGTAAAATTTCCATGAAGGTTTATCGATTTTAAGGGTGAATCTTAAGTAAAATGAACTGAATTTTCCGAATTTACAATAATATTCATGGGTCCCCATACAAAAAGTATGGATAAATTGACAATTTTTCACATTTTTGGATTTTGACTATAGAATTTATTCTACAACCCCATTTGATCAGTAAGGGAAATTTTTAGAGAATTTCATTATCTATCGAACGCATTCCTGAACCTTATTCTAACTAATCGGGTTCTTAAGTTATGATGTTTTTACTACAACCCTCACGAAATAAAAAAAGTTTTTTTCAACATCAATTGTACAAAATCAAACTCTTTTCATTCAATTTTTAAGGGTGAAATTTCCATGGAGGTGTATTGATTTTAAGGGTGAATCTTAAGTAAAAAGAACTGAATTTTCCGAATTTACAATGATATTCAGGGGTCCCCATACAAAAAGTATGGATAAATTGACAATTTTTCACATTTTTGGATTTTGACTATAGAATTTAATTTACAACCCCATTTGATCAGTAAGGGGAATTTTTAGAGAATTTCATTATCTATCGAACGCATCCCTGAACGTTGTTCTAAGTAATCGGGTTCCTAAGTTATGATGTTTTTACTACAACCCTTAAGTAACAAAAAAAAGTTTTTTGAAACTTTAATTGGACAAAATCACACTCTTTTCATTCAATTTTTAAGGGTAAAATTTCCATGAAGGTTTATCGATTTTAAGGGTGAATCTTAAGTAAAATGAACTGAATTTTCCGAATTTACAATAATATTAAGGGGTCCCCATACAAAAAGTATGGATAAATGGACAATTTTTCACATTTTTGGATTTTGACTATAGAATTTATTCTACAACCCCATTTGATTAGTAAGGGAAATTTTTAGAGAATTTCATTATCTATCGAACGCATCCCTGAACGTTATTCTAACTAATCGGGTTCCTAAGTTATGGTGTTTTTACTACAACCCTCACGAAATAAAAAAAAGTTTTTTTCAACATCAATTGGTCAAAATCAAACTGTTTTCATTCAATTTTTAAGGGTGAAATTTTCATGTAGGTCTATTGATTTTAAGGGTGAATCTTAAGTAAAATGAACTGAATTTTCCGAATTTAAAATAATATTAAGGGGTCCCCATACAAAAAGTATGGATAAATTGACAATTTTTCACATTTTTAGATTTTCACTATAGAATTTGTTCTACACCCCTATTTGATTAATAAGGGAAGTTTTTAGAGAATTTCATTATCTATCGAACGCATCCCTGAACGTTGTTCTAAGTAATCGGGTTCCAAAGTTATGATGTTTTTACTACAACCTTTAAGTAACAAAAAAAAGTTTTTTGAAACTTTAATTGGACAAAATCACACTCTTTTCATTCAATTTTTAAGGGTAAAATTTCCATGAAGGTTTATCGATTTTAAGGGTGAATCTTAAGTAAAATGAACTGAATTTTCCGAATTTACAATAATATTAAGGGGTCCCCATACAAAAAGTATGGATAAATTGACAATTTTTCACATTTTTAGATTTTCACTATAGAATTTGTTCTACACCCCTATTTGATTAGTAAGGGAAGTTTTTAGAGAATTTCATTATCTATCGAACGCATCCCTGAACGTTGTTCTAAGTAATCGGGTTCCAAAGTTATGATGTTTTTACTACAACCCTTAAGTAACAAAAAAAAGTTTTTTGAAACTTTAATTGGACAAAATCACACTCTTTTCATTCAATTTTTAAGGGTAAAATTTCCATGAAGGTTTATCGATTTTAAGGGTGAATCTTAAGTAAAATGAACTGAATTTTCCGAATTTACAATAATATTATGGGGTCCCCATACAAAAAGTATGGATAAATCGACAATTTTTCACATTTTTAGATTTTCACTATAGAATTTGTTCTACACCCCTATTTGATTAGTAGGGGAAGTTTTTAGAGAATTTCATTATCTATCGAACGCATCCCTGAACGTTGTTCTAAGTAATCGGGTTCCAAAGTTATGATGTTTTTACTACAACCCTTAAGTAACAAAAAAAAGTTTTTTGAAACTTTAATTGGACAAAATCACACTCTTTTCATTCAATTTTTAAGGGTAAAATTTCCATGAAGGTTTATCGATTTTAAGGGTGAATCTTAAGTAAAATGAACTGAATTGTCCGAATTTACAATAATATTAAGGGGTCCCCATACAAAAAGTATGGATAAATTGACAATTTTTCACATTTTTAGATTTTCACTATAGAATTTGTTCTACACCCCTATTTGATTAGTAAGGGAAGTTTTTAGAGAATTTCATTATCTATCGAACGCATCCCTGAACGTTGTTCTAACTAATCGGGTTCCAAAGTTATGATGTTTTTAATACAACCCTTAAGTAACAAAAAAAAGTTTTTTGAAACTTTAATTGGACAAAATCACACTCTTTTCATTCAATTTTTAAGGGTAAAATTTCCATGAAGGTTTATCGATTTTAAGGGTGAATCTTAAGTAAAATGAACTGAATTTTCCGAATTTATAATAATATTAAGGGGTCCCCATACAAAAAGTATGGATAAATGGACAATTTTTCACATTTTTAGATTTTCACTATAGAATTTGTTCTACACCCCTATTTGATTAGTAAGGGAAGTTTTTAGAGAATTTCATTATCTATCGAACGCATCCCTGAACGTTGTTCTAAGTAATCGGGTTCCAAAGTTATGATGTTTTTACTACAACCCTTAAGTAACAAAAAAAAGTTTTTGAAACTTTAATTGGACAAAATCACACTCTTTTCATTCAATTTTTAAGGGTAAAATTTCCATGAAGGTTTATCGATTTTAAGGGTGAATCTTAAGTAAAATGAACTGAATTTTCCGAATTTACAATAATATTAAGGGGTCCCCATACAAAAAGTATGGATAAATTGACAATTTTTCACATTTTTAGATTTTCACTATAGAATTTGTTCTACACCCCTATTTGATTAGTAAGGGAAGTTTTTAGAGAATTTCATTATCTATCGAACGCATCCCTGAACGTTGTTCTAAGTAATCGGGTTCCAAAGTTATGATGTTTTTACTACAACCCTTAAGTAACAAAAAAAAGTTTTTTGAAACTTTAATTGGACAAAATCACACTCTTTTCATTCAATTTTTAAGGGTAAAATTTCCATGAAGGTTTATCGATTTTAAGGGTGAATCTTAAGTAAAATGAACTGAATTTTCCGAATTTACAATAATATTATGGGGTCCCCATACAAAAAGTATGGATAAATCGACAATTTTTCACATTTTTAGATTTTCACTATAGAATTTGTTCTACACCCCTATTTGATTAGTAGGGGAAGTTTTTAGAGAATTTCATTATCTATCGAACGCATCCCTGAACGTTGTTCTAAGTAATCGGGTTCCAAAGTTATGATGTTTTTACTACAACCCTTAAGTAACAAAAAAAAGTTTTTTGAAACTTTAATTGGACAAAATCACACTCTTTTCATTCAATTTTTAAGGGTAAAATTTCCATGAAGGTTTATCGATTTTAAGGGTGAATCTTAAGTAAAATGAACTGAATTGTCCGAATTTACAATAATATTAAGGGGTCCCCATACAAAAAGTATGGATAAATTGACAATTTTTCACATTTTTAGATTTTCACTATAGAATTTGTTCTACACCCCTATTTGATTAGTAAGGGAAGTTTTTAGAGAATTTCATTATCTATCGAACGCATCCCTGAACGTTGTTCTAACTAATCGGGTTCCAAAGTTATGATGTTTTTAATACAACCCTTAAGTAACAAAAAAAAGTTTTTTGAAACTTTAATTGGACAAAATCACACTCTTTTTATTCAATTTTTAAGGGTAAAATTTCCATGAAGGTTTATCGATTTTAAGGGTGAATCTTAAGTAAAATGAACTGAATTTTCCGAATTTACAATAATATTAAGGGGTCCCCATACAAAAAGTATGGATAAATGGACAATTTTTCACATTTTTAGATTTTCACTATAGAATTTGTTCTACACCCCTATTTGATTAGTAAGGGAAGTTTTTAGAGAATTTCATTATCTATCGAACGCATCCCTGAACGTTGTTCTAAGTAATCGGGTTCCAAAGTTATGATGTTTTTACTACAACCTTTAAGTAACAAAAAAAAGTTTTTTGAAACTTTAATTGGACAAAATCACACTCTTTTCATTCAATTTTTAAGGGTAAAATTTCCATGAAGGTTTATCGATTTTAAGGGTGAATCTTAAGTAAAATGAACTGAATTTTCCGAATTTACAATAATATTAAGGGGTCCCCATACAAAAAGTATGGATAAATGGACAATTTTTCACATTTTTAGATTTTCACTATAGAATTTGTTCTACACCCCTATTTGATTAGTAAGGGAAGTTTTTAGAGAATTTCATTATCTATCGAACGCATCCCTGAACGTTGTTCTAACTAATCGGGTTCCAAAGTTATGATGTTTTTACTACAACCCTTAAGTAACAAAAAAAAGTTTTTTGAAACTTTAATTGGACAAAATCAAACTCTTTTCATTCAATTTTTAAGGGTAAAATTTCCATGAAGGTTTATCGATTTTAAGGGTGAATCTTAAGTAAAATGAACTGAATTTTCCGAATTTACAATAATATTAAGGGGTCCCCATACAAAAAGTATGGATAAATGGACAATTTTTCACATTTTTAGATTTTCACTATAGAATTTGTTCTACACCCCTATTTGATTAGTAAGGGAAGTTTTTAGAGAATTTCATTATCTATCGAACGCATTCCTGAACGTTATTCTAACTAATCGGGTTCCTAAGTAATGATGTTTTTACTACAACCCTCACGAAATAAAAAAAAGTTTTTTTCAACATCAATTGGACAAAATCAAACTCTTTTCATTCAATTTTTAAGGGTGAAATTTTCATGTAGGTCTATTGATTTTAAGGGTGATACTTAAGTAAAATGAACTGAATTTTCCGAATTTACAATAATATTCAGGGGTCCCCATACAAAAAGTATGGATAAATTGACAATTTTTCACATTTTTGGATTTTGACTATAGAATTTATTCTACAACCCCATTTGATCAGTAAGGGAAATTTTTAGAGAATTTCATTATCTATGGAACGCATACCTGAACTTTATCTCTTATCTCCAGAACATACCTATAATTTCTAACTATATATATAGAGAGAAATAAAATTAATTAAAATTAAAAATAAACAAAATTATTTAATTTTTTATTTCATATATAAATAAAGCAAATTATTTTTATAAATATATTTTAAATTCATGTTTTATATAAAAAAAAAAATATTATTGTATTTAAATATAAATATTTACAATAAAAAAAACGGGGATGTTTTTAACACCCTTTATATATATATATATATATATATTTCTATATGTACATATGCAGATATATTTTTAAGTCTTTCTGAATAATATCAGTTTCTTATATAATCTGTTGTTTATTTACATTTAAAATCAAATAAAAATAAATAAAAGCTCAAAATTATAAATTAAATACAATTTTTAATTAATTTTTTTGTTATTAAACCTTAACCTTAATAAAATTTTACCCTTTTTTTTAATGCTTAAAAACGACAAAACTAGACAAAATTATATACAATTAGTTTTTTTTGAGAGAGATAGAGAGAGCAATAACATAAATAAATATATAATCATAACATTTTAATTTATCTCTTATTAATAAGGATCTTTGGCATGCGCATCATCATATAATCATAATGAACAAATTAATTTTTATAATAAATGATATTAATTTGGTTATAAAATATATTTTTTGATGAGATATTTAAAGATAAAATAAGAGATTAATTCTATTTAATCAGTCATTTATTTATTTTATATACATTTTTTTTTGATGTATAGAGTTATACAACTATGTATAAATCTAGATTTATTTATACACAGAGATTGATTTAGTTGTTTAATTAAATTTGCTTACCTATAAATAAGAATAATTAGCTAAAAATGTTTATTATTTCTTATAACCTATTAGAAAAAAAATTTCAGCTGCCTGATGAAGAGCGCTCAGTTACCTTTGCCAAATGACAAATGGAAGTTAATATGGATTAAAGCGGGGGAGTTTGATCAAATCTATAACTATTTTGTAGGAAACACAATTTTGAAGACTGGGAACCATAAATAATTTCCCAAGAATTTCCAAATACAAATCTTATTTTGTGTGGAAATATTTTTCTGACTGACACATTTAAAAGATCACATGGAATTAAGCAATATGAGTTTCTAACTGCGGATAGACTTAAAATTTTGAATATGAAAAATGTAATTTTATTGGAGAAATTGTTTCCTATTCCGATATACTTCATTTATTTTTCCATTATTGTAGGTGTGGATTCAATGAGGGTACTGCTGCTATTGCTACTACTACAACGACCACTACTACTACTACTACTACTGCTGGTAATACCACTAATGCTAACATTCGATGTTAAATTTGATGAACCACTGTTATTGGTACGTATTACGGATGTAGATGCTGGTAAATCAGGTACTCCTGACTGTTGCCCCGTTGGACTATGTATTATAAACCCACAATTACCCACTGTAGCGGTATCCGCAGAGACAGCGGCCGCTGCTGCAGCAACTGCAGCAACAGCTGCATTACCTTGTTGTAAATCGCCCGGTAAATAATCTTTCCAACTTCTAAACAAATATCTCGTAAATTTACGCAATTGCCTAAATTTACAATAAGTTGCACCTTCGGCCGATTCTAATTGCTGTGTTTGTATTAGAAATCCCTTTTCTTTAAATGTTTTTTCCAATTTTTCACGTTGTAGTGAACGACGAGATTTTCGCTTGTGCATATCGCTTGTACTGGATTGTGCTGTTCCATTATTTTGCAATTGATCCTTATCTTGTTGTTCTTGTTGTTTAACCACCACCAGCTGCTGCTGTTGATGTTGTTGTGGTGGACGTTGTTTTGACTCTTTAATAATAACTTTATGATCATCAAACGGCTTGTGTCTGTCATTTAATGGACTAGCATTTACCAGTGACCTGGTATTAAATGGACCAATTGACGCTATGGAATTAATTTTATTGTTATCTGGTTTTTCCGTATCGAACAATAGCCGATGATGATCGTTCAATGAAGAACTGTCAGCCGTTAATGTTAAACAGGGCAATGTTGTGGCGGCTATTGTTAAAATTGGATTGTGCACGACATTTATTGGCGGTGATGGCAATTCCGGAATTTGTAACAGTTCATTGCTGATGCCAAGCGATGGAGGTGGTAAATCAATATGTATTTTTTCACCGGGTGTATTTAAAAATGCACCGGCAGCACTTGATCCACTCATTAAACTTGATTGTTGAAGGCTTTCACGTGGAAAAAATTCATAACCACGCATTGATTTATCGCCGGTGCCACTGTAATACCGAAAATTACCACCCGAATCAACGGATAACATTTTTTTCTCTTGTAAACTAGGTTTTGCACCGCCAGTGAATTTAAATTTACAAATACTAACTTCAGTTGCATGATTTGATGATGTTTCGGCAGGCATCGGTGGTATAAATATTGCCGATCGTTTACGTTTCTGAGGTGCCGTACATGCGATGAATGAAGGTTGACCTTTTGACGATGATAAAGATGATGATGTTATGATTGTGGTTGATGGCGATAACGGTGCCGGTGACGGTGATGATGATGATGATGAGGATACTATTGATGATGTTGGCGTTCGCGTTGATTGTCTAATACTACCCTTATTTATTAATAATGGTGATTGTAAATTAAGATGTTCTGATTTCAATAATTGACTAATATTTTTTGGAATTAAAATTTTTGCATTATAACAACTATCTTTGTTTAATAATGGTGGGTACACGGTTGTTGATAATGGTGACGTCGATGTAGGATTGGTTGATTGGTGTAAAAGAAATGCCGCTGGTGTTATTTGGGAAATTGGAGATGTTGAAGTAGAGGACGGTGTTGATGTTATTAATGGATTGTGTGATAATAGTTGTGATGGTTGTACTATTACTGATGGTGTTGTTGAACGCAATGTGGAAGTTGTTGTACTTGAATTTGTGGCCGTTGTTGTTGCTGTTGCCGCTGATGGTATTAAAATCGGTGTGCCGGCATCAACCATTTTTTGATAGTATAATGCCATTGGATGTATAAATACACCGGCACCTGGCCAATAAACATAATTTTTCGTTGAATTTGATGATAAATCAGCCGTGGCGGTGTTTAATTTTGACGATGCATTAATTGTCACACAATTATTATCGGCACTTATGTTTGAAAAACTATTTGGTAAGGACAATGCATCTGTAACAGTTGTATCGGTGGGTGTTTGGGCAGTATCACGTAAAGCCGATTGAAAATTTGGCAATGACATTTTTAAATTGGCTGCTAAGAAGGTATCCGTTGTTATATCCGATGGTGTTATTATCGGCGTTGATCGATTAGAATCATTGAAAACAATTGTATCTGATTCATCGGAATCGCTTGATAATAATGATAATGTTTCATAAGTTGAACGATCACGAACACATAAATTCAAGGGTTCATCTATTTTCAGGTCAACAATTGTATTATTTGTTGCTGTACTACTAATAGCTGACAATTTTTCTATGGGTATTTTTAATTTTGACGATAAATTACGTTTACTTTCTTGTGTTAAACGTTTTTCCAGCAGGCTACTAATGATTTTCGATTGGATTTCGGATTTATTCGTTTCGATTCCCGTTGAAATTCCCGAATTTACTAATAAATGATTTCGTGGCATATTATTATTAGTAGTAGTGGCGGTGGTAGTAGTAGTAGCATTTATTAAATGGTGGTGTCCATTATTTAATTCTGAAGCATTTGCTTCCATTAAATCTTTTGGTGTACCCGGTAATATTGTACCATAATTTTTGTAAATCAAATGACAAATATCAGCTTTTTTCGGTTTACGACCACGTCTTGGTTTGGAATTTTCCAATGTCATTTCGCCCATATATGGTAAATCATTATAGCTAACAACACGACTACAAGTTGTCGTTGTAATCGCTACCGTTGAGCATGCATTCGTTGTGACTGGTTTCTTTATTGGATTTTCACTAAATCCCATTGATGAATCCATATCCATTAAATCATCCTTTACGGCGGACAACATTGGAGATGAAACTGGTATTGCAATTGTTTCACCTTGATATTCTGCTATTTTTTGTAACCAATTTCGAATCGATTCATTTGCACGTTCTTGTTGTAACTTTTGTTCGGTTGCCGATAGCAATGATGGTACCGTCGCCGCCGCCGCCGCCATAGCAGTTCCCTTTGCTGATGTATCTGTCCGGATGGATGAGAATGATGGTGTTTCGATTTTCAGACGTCGTGCTGTATTGACAGCATTAACCGTTTCCGTTGAAGTTGTAGATGACTGTGTTATTTTATCAATATATTTGGAGGACGTTGTGAGGTGGGTGATTGTGGGTGATTTTGTTGTTGATTTTGTGTTTGTCGTTGTGTCAATTTTTTGCAGTAAATTCTTTTGTTGCGCCTCATAATGATCCAAATATTCGGCTGGTAATGCTTGATGGTGAAAACGTAATTTAAATTGTCCTTTTCGTCGTACTCTTGGTGTTTTTTTTTGTCGTTGACGTATTGCAGCAATTGTATTAGGTGACAATAATGTAGTTGTTGTTGTTGTTGCTGCTGCTGCTGCTGCTGCTGATGAAGACGTTGTTGATTCAGTACAATTTGCAATTGGTGATAATTCATTTTGATTATCATCTATTGCACCGGATATCAATGGGTCATCTGAGTGTCGTCTAGACAAAAGAAATACAAAGTTTTAATTTAATTAGATTTCAAAAAACTGACTGCCGTTGTTTTTATTGTATATATATATATATGTATAGATATTTACAATAAATTAGATCCGATATCCGTTGCATTAAAGTGCCATGGAAATATATCTGATGATGTTTCTTCTAATTTTATTGAAACTGGTTCAAAATCTGGAGTTCTGTCTAATTTTATGCGATCCAATAATGGTGAATCACTTGATGAATTTTGTTGATTTACTGCATCTTTATCACATCCTCCATTCAGGAGTCCGAATTCTTCACGGGATATATCTTGCATACTATTTTCCACTGTAATTATACAAATGTTGATGAGTTTATATAAAAGGTTAATAAATAAACGCAGTAGTTTAAGTTTTAAGGGGCACAATAAGGCAGACGCTCTAGCTAAGAACCCTAAGGTTTATGGGGCCAGGACCGTATACTGCAATTAGTAGGAGTATGGCGCAGAACCTAGTCAAGAAGTGGATTGTTTCCGAACATCAGAAACGATGGAAGGAAGTTAAAGAACTCACACGATATGTTAGATAACACTTGGACTAAGAGTAGGAAAAACACCCAAAATAGGGCGAGTTTATCAGAATGTCGGAAGGAACTCTTAGAAAATTGATGGATTTCACATTGTGTGCAAATATATCCAGACATTGTGTGCAAATATATCCAGCTTTAGAGAGAATAAAAGGATGAGGATTTGGTCCAATCGACCGTTTCTTTCTGAGGAGGAGTTCGGTCGGAATCGTTTCAAAGAGATGGTTAAGATAACTAGGGACACTATATTCGATGAGCATATATTCTATGGGAGACCTGCAAGACGTGTCGAGTCGAGATGTCAGGAATATCTAAAGCTTTGAGGTGAATTTTAATTTTTTTTTAGGTAGTCCTTCAGCAACTATAATGGCTATATGGACATAGTTGTCCTTGTGAGGATCTGTGAGTAGTATATACGACCCATGTCCAACTACAGGGACCAAACAGAAATATGTCAGATTTCTGTATGCCTTTGATGATAACATTTGAGCCACATAGACGTCAATTGGATTTATACTTTATGCATATGTACAATCCAAACGCACGTATGCAAACAAATGTAAACACACAAGCAGGAACAAATAAAACGACGTATTGACTTGTCGTATATATATATGTATATCTAATACACGAACGCGATTAAACACTGAACGCCTTTACCATACCATCATTTCATTTCATTTATCTATATATATAACAAATTATACTTTGCAAATCGTATATAAATAAATAGTATTATATATAGAAACATATTATTATTATTATTATAAGTATATGGGTTAAAATGTATATAAATAGAATTTTTAAGAAATTTGATATTTTCATTGGGAAATTCTTCTCTATTGTATGTTCAATTCAATATATGTATTTGGTATATATGCGGTATATTAAATTGATTATATGATAACATATTATCTTTTGGTAATAAATTCAAATATAAATATATGCGAGATGTTTACATTTTGACTTAATTAAATGAAATTACCGTTCAAAAAAAATATATATATAGATTAATAATTACCCGAAAATAGAAGTTCTGGTAACATATCTTTTTGATTTTATAGCAGTGAACACTATAAATTTGTTTTTTTTTTATTTAATATTAATTTTGTAATATTAATTTAAATAATTAATTTTGTGGAGGAAAAAAAAAACGCACTAATTAAAAACACTTTGATTTTTTTTCCATTTGAAGAAATTTGCTTAAATTAAAAAAAAAAACAAATTTAATACACTTTTGTAAATTAAGAATATGAAATTAAATAAATTTTCACTTAAAAATTTTTGAATGAGTTAAGTTTTAAAATATAATTGCTAAAAAGGCTTAAGGCTCCCGCATCCAGGAACGGAGCTTTTTATTGTTTTCTTTTCTTTTTTCTTATTATAATATTTCAAATGTTCTAATTTTCTTTTTAATTATTTTAATTAAATATTTTTTTTTTGCGATGAAAACATTTATGCAGTTGAAATTTTAATGAATTTTCTTAATGAATTTTCTCTCGCATATACACATATATCGCGTGCACACACATACACAATCAAACACACACGCACGCTCGCTATGGACAATCAATCGCTTTCCGACGAATTGATATCATATACTGTTAACTATATAAACCCAAATTAATACTTATTTGATTTTCATTTTTTGAAAAATGAAAAAAATAGAAAAATAGAAAAATAGAAAAATAAAATACACACCATACAAGGCGTCTCGGCATTTTCAAATGAAACTAAAAACTTCTTCTTCTCCAATTTTTTTGAATTTTTTTTTTTTTTTGAATTCTAAATTTAATCTATAATATGTCTATCTGGCTGTATATATATATATATACCTATATATAACTGTAATAATATAATTTTAATGAAATTTTCTATGTATAATTTGCTCTCACAACACCGTAAGTAATAATATTATACATATAAACTATATATGCGAGCTATATATATTCTATAAGAAGAAAAGATAAAACTTATGTATATATGCCTGTAAAAAATCTTATTGAATTTTTTTGTGAATTTTATTTCATTAAATCGCATAAAATACGGGCAGGCAAATAACTCTGTTACAGAAGGCACGTGTTGGTGGGTAAAAAATAGCTTATAAATTTATCACAAATAAACTGTTTAGAAAATTTTAATATATGTTCAAAGTCATTCAGTGGTGAAGAAAGAAGGATTTGGCTTGGGGAGTTCAAGGATCGCGTATGGGATTTCCAGGAAGAATTTCCAGGATATCCAAAAATTCCAAATTGTTTAAAAACAGAACGAAAAATCTTCTAATAATATTTGGATTTGTACTTGGAATTGGATTTTTGTCTGCCGTGGTGATGAATCTATAATGGGATCAGAAAGAATTTCACGCAATGTAATATTTTGCATCACATTGGTTTGAGTTAACGGTCACAATCGAATCCAAAGGGAGTGTAAAGGCGAAAGCTTTCATTAAGAGTGAGCTCCCACTTAGATTTGTGGTGCCAGAACAGTACACTGCAATTAGTAGCAGTATGGCGAAGGATCTAGTCAATAAGTGGATTATTTCCGAATATCAGAAATGATGGAAGGAAGCAAAACGACTAACCTAATCTAAGATAACGCTTGGATTGCGAGTAGGAAATACCCAAATATGACGAGGGTTCTCAGCATGTCGCTAGGAACTTTTATAAAATTGATGACCTTTACAACTGGATACGGAGGCTTCAGGGGGCTTCATTTTATGGGGATGAATATCCTCAAGGATGTTACGTGCAGGCTCTGTCTTGAGGATGAATTAAGGTCTGTGCGTATTTGCTCACAAATGGCTTTAGAGAGCATAAAACGATGAGGGTGCGATTCGGCCACCCACCGTTCTTTCTGAAGAAGAATTCGGTCGGATTTCCTCAAAAGATATGATTGAGATAACGAAGGACACTATATAGGAACCGAAACGGAAACGGAATTTTTATTTTAAATTTTCACAATAAAAAGATTTCTATGCAATATCGTAGAAGTAAAGTGATCAGTAAATAAACAAGGTATATCTTAGAATTTTTTTTTTTCGTTTTCCAAAACTATAATCCACTTTACTGAAAGTACACGTATACTACTTAATCTACTAAATATATGCGCGCAGAATTAGATTAAAACTCATAATAACACTTCGTTCAATAATGTGTGTGACTAATTAATTAAAACACATTTTTTTGCCAAAATTCGTTTTTATTCATCAAGATAGTCCCCTTTTAGGGAGATACAATCATTCCAACGCTTTTCCAATCTTTCGATACCGCCTTTGTAAAACGATTTTTCTTTGCCTTCAAAATAGGCGTTAGTTTCGGCGATTACTTCATCATTTGAGCCAAATCTCTTACCACGGAGCATCCTTTTGAGGTCTGCGAAGAGCCAGTAGTCGCTGGGGGCTAAATCTGGAGAATACGGTGGATGGGGAAGCAATTCAAAGCCCAATTCGTTCAATTTTGCCATCGTTTTCATTGATTTGTGACACGGTGCATTGTCTTGGTGGAACAACACTTTTTTCTTCGCCATATGAGGCCGTTTCTTTGCGATTTCGACTTTCAAACGCCCCAATAACGCTATATAATAGTCGCTGTTGATGGTCTGCCCCTTCTGGAGATAGTCGATGAATATTGTTCCATGCGCATCCCAAAATACAGACGCCATAACCTTGCCAGCCAACTGCTGCGTCTTTGGTCGCTTTGGGCGGCTTTCGCCGGCTGCATGCCACTCAGCAGACTGCCGATTTGACTCTGGAGTGAAATGGTGGATCCATGTTTCATCCATTGTGATGTACCGTCGCAAAAACTCCGACTTATTGCGCGTAAACATGTCCAAACAGCTCTTTGAATCATCGGTTCGTTGTTGTTTTTGCTCCGGTGTGAGCAAACGCGGCACCCATTTGGAACACACCTTTTTCATACCCAAATGTTCGTGTATTATGGTTTGTACACTGCCTGCTGATATCTCCAGAATGTCAGCAATCTCCCTCACTTTCACTTTACGGTTGGACATAATGATTTTCAGTGTTTTTTCAACGTTTTCCGGAATAACAGCGTCATTTGGCCTTCCAGTAGATGGAATGTCATCGGTGTCTGTACGACCACGTTTGAATTCGGCATACCAATAACAAATGCTTCTTTTTGATGGAGCAGAGTCCGAGTAATGTTTTTCAAGCCATTCCTGGCATTGAACAGTATTTTTTTTCATTAAAAAACAATGATAAATCAGCACACGGAATTGCTTTGAATTCATTTTTTTTAAAACACAAAAATAGCGTCACTTATAGCACTGTAACTTGTAAACAAATGATCTGATTAACATATGATGTTGACAGTAAGCCTAAAAAGGTTGCCAAATGCGAAAAAAAATATTGATTTAGTTCTAGGGACGCCATCTATGTGTCAGTCACACACATTATTGAACGAAGTGTTATATCTATATAGTATGTTGTTTACGTATACTATACATATATATACAGTTGGTTATAATAGTAAAGAAAGCAATTCAACAAAATATTGTAAATAAGCTGCGCGCATTTGTAAATTTTCAAATGAAAATTGGAAAATTTTCTAAAAAAGAGAAGAATTGTTGTTGTTGTTGTTTTTTTTTTTATTGATATACATATAAAAATATATATATATAGATAGATAGATAGACGTTTACGACACCCGCATGAATGTTTTTTTTTTTTAAAACAGAATCTACATCATTTTCATTGTTGGGATTTTTCAATAATTTTTCAATTCATTCAAATTTATTTAAAAACTCAAACAATTTTCTTCTTTTTTTTTTACTATTTCATATCGTATTTTTTTTTTTTTTTTAGGAGTATAGTACGTTTTTTAGGAGGACTAATTATATTGTATTAAATTAATATATGTATTGTGCTTTTCTCTATATATGCTATTTGATTAAAACATATTAATTTTGAAAATGTGTGTGGCAATTTACAACAACACAACAAAAAACATGCACGGTATATTCTTAATTTTAGGAACACTATATATATATAGATTGTAAGAAATATGAGATACTCGACCAAATTTGGTAGACTTATATATATATTAATAGTTATTATCGTTATATGTTACGTTTGTAGTAGCGCGGTTTGTCTATCTATAGTATATAATATAGTATTTTTTTTTTTTGGTTTTTTTAAATATGAGCCTTCAACTCTTCTATATTTAAACGCATTGAAATCCTAAATAAAAATAAAAAATAAAAATCTCTGTATAGAAAGAACACATGCACATTATACGATATTTTTTATTATTATATACGTTTTCTAAATATATGTTATATACCTATAGGTTTTTTATAGATGTTGTTATGTTGATGATCATCATCATCATCATGATTGGGATGATGATGATGATGATCGTTTCGACTGTTGATTATATAGATTTGTTAATAATTATAGACAAATATAATTTAAATATAATAATTGCGGTGGTATATAAACGCCAAATTTAAATGTATATTCAGTATATTTTCGGTGTTATTTTGAATATTTATATATATATAAATGTTATATACCCAAGGAGTCCTTCGCATCCTTTTCCGCATCCACCTACCCAAATATGCGCAAAATACAAAAATACTGAGGAGGATGCCGATGCGGATGCGTAGAATAAATGTTTTTTTCCCATCTTCATAATGGTCAAACTTGGACAACCCCTTTAGTTGATCGCAGCTTCACCGCAATGTATAACACCGCCAGAGCATACGTTACCTTCCTCCCTCTATATTTACGGTACCATTTTATAGTTTTGGTAACATGTTATATGGTTTAATGTTGCTAAATGTTGCATAAAATATCAGAAAATGCGAAAAACTCTATTTTTAGAGGATTCTTGTACCGGAAGGTTCACCTCGATCGGGCTCATTTTCGAACTCAGCCTTTTTTTCATACGGAAACACTCAGTTTAGTGAAGAAATTACCACGATAGCTTGATCCGTTTTAGAGTTATCGTCGTGACAAAACCATCCATACATCATTTTTTTCTTAGGTTTTTGGGGTCGGGGCATTTGAAAACGTCTTCGAGAAAAGTGATAAAAAATTAGGTGCAAGAATTTTTTGTTGTATTTTTTCAATCATAACTAAACCAATGTAAAAATTTTGTATTTTTAAATCACACCTTCAGATTTCCAATGAATTGCAATTAGAAAGAGAATGATATATTTTATTATCATTCGCTTGGATTTGTATCGGAGAGCGGCTGGATTGGATGAGATTAGAAAAAAACTTTCCGAAAATGTAATTTTTTTCATTTGGTTACAAATCCCTATATCATATGATTCCTAAAACAAATATCTTCCAGACCTTCATTGAGATATTTAAGAAACAAAAAGTTTGGAAAATTTAAACGTGAAGGGTTAAATATCAGGAATGGGGTGCAACACCTCATATTGGAACTTAACCTGCTCAACATAAAAAAAAGAAGCTTCATTCATTGTATACATACAAACAAAAAAAAAGTAAATTGTAGTTCATAGTAGACCATCATCATCATTACTTTTGTGCACTATATGTTACTAGAGTGTATATGGCTACATCATGCTATATATATATATATTAATATTATTTGCGTTTATGAGGATAAAAATATAAATGATGTGTAATTTTGTATTTAGTGTATGTGTATAGTCGTATAGTGTAGTGTAGAGTATCGTATATATATATATGCATAGAGTTTATATAGAATAAATTCTTGGTGATGATTATTTCCATTTTTGTACATATCCGTTGGTGGCTGCGTGTATATATAAAAATAATTGTTTCAAGTTACATTCTTTTTTTTTTGATTTTTGTATAAATATAGAATCTTGTCTTTATGTGTGGTGCATGCATAGTATTATTATTATTAAACCTATATCTGACTGCGAGACTGACGTGATATGTTATTTTTGGTTTTATTTTTTTTTTTTTGGTATATAGAAGGTATATATTACCGCAGAGTTTATTAAGCAATTATACTATATAATTTGTCACTTAATTGTTTAGTTTATTCCGTTTTTTGTGTTTTCATTTTGGGGAAATTATTTTTAGTGACAGAGGGGATGATCTAACAATACCCCATTTTAATAAGATTTTCGTCGATCAGTCGGGGAACAGTAAAGGGAGATTTTAATCTACATAGATTTTTAAATATTCATATTGTGTATAATTTTTTAATAATTTGATTCAAAATAAAATATTTAATTTTATATTAATCAATCATAGAAAAATTTCAAACGGGCAAATAAATTCAATAAATAAAAATGAAATAAACATGTTATTTATATACATATACTTATACATATATGATCATGATGTACGATTTTACTTCCATAATATAATAACATTTTTACACCATAAACGCGAAAATAAATGACGACAAAACAACAATATTGATATAAATATGTATAGTATAGTATAGTATAAAAGAAAAATTAATAAATAAAAACGTATGAGAGTAGGCGATTAATATTTTACATTTATACATACGTGCAATATAAGCACTCGCTGAAATAATAACGAGACGGTTTATTACATCGAATGCGGTTCACCACATCTACGGATTCCACAGATTTTGGTTTTCAGTTCGTCCTCAAGACTAATTTGTTAACAAAAAACTGGGGAATATCCTTTTATAGTCTCATCGCTAGGAAGTCACTTTGACGGGGTTGTCCGAGAGCAATGAACTGAAAGGATATGCTGATATAGGGACACACCCGTATGTCGGAAAGGTCTCCGGCGATCAATGCACTACTAAGAACTTCCAGCTTCCCAGACACCGGATGCCCTCTGGGGGAGTTAGACTTACCATAGCAAGACGATCTGCTATTCAGATGGCCAATCAATCCTTAGTTACAATTCTACTAACAGTATATATGAACTCCAACAAAACCAAATAATTGATAAATGTGATGCGTTTCTTAATGTATGAAATTTAAAAAAGGTACTTTATCATTCCATCCAAGACACGACATCTGATGTTTCAGATAACGATTTGCCTTCATTTTGAGGACTCTCAGTTAACGACGAAGACTGATCCTGTTGAATCAGAAGTAACGTCAATCATTAAAAACCCTAGTACGGCTAGTCTCATATCTTCTAAAACGATTCACATTTTATCATAATACGATAAAATGATATTCAAAGAGGTACAATATATAGTTCCTATATATGGGCCACTATAAATATTATATTTAAAAATCATAAACTAATAAACTTACCAAATTAATAACATCCATTTTTTCTGCTAATTCATTTGATATATTATATTTGATGCTTATTTATAGAGATTGGATTGAATTGAATTGGATTGTATTAGCATATATAATAACACATCCATTTTTGGTCAGTTACGGTCATACCGCAACAAAATTCAATACAAATATTTGTATAATTTTGTTCTCTAAACTAAGAACTTTATTTTGAAAACAAACAAATTTTTATGTGGACAATCAAAAAAACAAAAAAAAAACACATTTCAAATAATCTAACATTTTATTATTTAATATTTAACTGCGGATATCGAAATTTGAGTTCCTACCACTCAAATGTTTTTTTTATTATTATTAAAAAAACTGTTATTTTATCACAATTAAAAGTCATCATCTTTTCATCATCATCATCATCATCATCATCGTTTCAAATGTTTTCTTTCTGGACGAAACAAAATTGAACGGTTTTTATAAGGGAACAATTATTATTATGTGTATTGTGTAATGAATTCACAGCACTAATTAAAATGCATTCGTAAGGCAATGAATTCTATATTATCGATCGATGATAAATAAATATTATTTAACATTTTAGCAATTTGCAACATTGAGGAAATTGAGGAAATTCCTTTTACAAATAATTCGAATTTCATTCGTGTTTCGAATAAAACAGCAAACACTTTACAAACCAAAACATTTTTTTTTTTTTTGATTGTTATTTATAATGTATAAAGTTTAAAAAAAACACTTGTTGATTGCGAATGTGATTAAATTTTAAACTGATGAGAAAGAAGTAAAAATCAATTCTGAATTCTGAATACAAAATGAAGAATACAAAACAAATTTCCCGTTAAATCGTTCACGTTAAATCTATATACGAAATGAGAATAACATTTTGGAATGCCGCCACCATCACTAAAATTCATAAAAGAAATCTTTATATTTTATAAGTTACCCGCACATATTTTAACAATTTATTCAATTAATACGTTAATTTGCGCACTATATTAATGAATTACAATTACAAAAAAATAGTGAATAATATTCCAGCAAAGCAAATCAATACAAAATTAAAACTGTTTTTTTTTTAATTTTAATATTATTATTATTATTATTTTTTAAGTTTGTAAATTTTTGTTTTGCAAAAAAAAAAATACAATATACTTAAAGTATATATTATTAAATATATAGGTGTTTTGTGAATTGTTTAAATGAAAATGATTTTATGGGATAGGCATATTAAAAAAAAAAAATAAAATAAAAATAAAATAAAGACCTGTCTATATGCGCTATATTTACATACAAATATATCGCTTATTTTTCTATATCTTTCTATATTTTTGCTCTGTAATTTTGCGTTGGTGTCAAAAAAAAAATACAAAAAATAAATGCCTTCACCGCGTTCTATTATATATGTAAGCAGTAACAAGAAAAAAACGTAAACATACAATAATTTATATATATTAGGTTGTCGAAAAAGTATTGATAATTTTTATAAATAGATGTCATTATAATTGAATATTTCAAGTAGTACTAATCTGAACAGGTAACACTAACATATGTTCGAAAGATGACATTTCGTAGATAAAAAAAAAAAAAAATTAAATTTGTTTAGTCATTTAAAAGTTGTAGTGCATTAAAGATGAGTGAAATTAGTGAAGAAATTCGATACATTTTACAATTTTATTATGAAAAAGGTGAAAATGCAACGCAGGCACATGAACAAATTTGTGCAGTTTACGGTGAAGGAACTTTATCGAAATTAACAGCCTATATAGATGGTTTGCTCGATTTCGTTCCGGTAATTTTGATGTTAAAGATGCACCTCGTTCTGGTCGACCAATCACTGAAAAAGTCGATGAAATGATGGAATGATGGAATGGAATTGAAATTGAAATGATGGACACGTAAGCAGTCATGATATCGCTAAAGAACTAAACATCCATCACCAAACAGTTTCGAACCATTTAACAAAGGCTGGATACAAGAAAAAGCTCAATGTTTGGGTACCACATGAATTAACACAAAACAATTTAATGAACCGAATTTCCATTTGCGAAACGCTGTTTTCTGAAGGAACGAAATCTAGTCATTTTTAAAGCGAATGATTACAGGTGATGAAAAATGGATCACATACGATAATAATGTACGAAAAAGATCGTGGTCCAAGAAAGGTGAAGCTCCTAAAACAGTAGCAAAACCTGGATTAACACCAAGAAAGGTAATGCTGTCTGTTTGGTGGGATTTGGGATTGGAAAGGAATCGTTCATTATGAATTACTAGCACCCGGTCAAACCATTGATTCCGATCTCTATTGTCAACAATTAACAAGATTGATGCACGAGATTAAAAAAAACGTCCAGAATTAATCAATCGAAAGGGTGTTGTGTTCCATCATGACAACGCCAGACCACACACATCTTTGATGACTCGGCAGAAACTGAGAGAGTTTGGCTGGGAAGTTTTAATGCATCCACCATATAGCCCGGACCTTGCACCTTCAGATTATCATTTGTTCCGGTCTCTGCAGGACTCCCTTAATGGTTTAAAATTAAATTCCGCAGAGGACTGCAAAATGCACTTGGATCAGTTTTTTGCACAGAAAGCACAGAAGTTCTACAGGGCGTGGGGATAATGTCTTTACCAGAAAAATGGCAAAGGGTAATCGATCAAAACGGCGCATATTTGGTTTAATAAAGTTCATTTGAAATATATAAAAAAAATCGTTTGAATTTTGTAAAAAAAATTATCAATACTTTTTAGACAACCTAATATTATATATACCAATAATTTCCAATGTTTTGAGTCAAATGAAATAATAATAAGTAAATATACATACTTATAATAATAATTTATAATGAATTAAAACAGAGACGTAGACTATATCAATATATAGGGCATTTTTTTTTTTGATTAATTTCATTTGATTAATAATATGATGATATCGATGTGATATGTGATTATGCGTAAACGACGTGGACTATTAATATTCGATTAAATCGTACACCGAAAAAAAAAATTCAAATACTTTCCTATATAAATGATTTCTTTATCACCAGATCGCCAGAAATCTCCAATACATGAAGGTAAAAACAGTTTGGAAAAACCTCCAGAATAAAAATCATTTACGTATGTTAAGCGAAAAGATCAAACTTGAATGCAAAGTTAGTATAACTATAATATATATTAATAATACATTCTACTGTTGAATTGAATCGGATTTAACGGAAGTTTTGTTATCAAAAACAAATTCTCGCAACAAAACTATTTGTATCTTTCATCAAAGGGCAGAAATAAAAACACAAACAGAACAGTTACAAAACCTTTTCAGAAATTACTCGATAAAAAACATATCGTTCGGCGACCAGTCAAGGCATATCCATCCAACAATGTAGTTCAATTAGTTCAATTACGGTTTATATATATATCGAGATATGTTCTAGAGCACTACAAAATATCCGGAACCTAATCGAAATTGGATTGAAAACCTGGCAATTAAATAGATTAGATATCAGTATTCAATGTTTCGCTATTGAATGTAGCACGGCCTTGTTGATGAGGTTATTGCAAATTTTAAACTCAATCGTGGATTTTATCCCTTTGTAAAATGAATGAAATCGAGAGGGATATAACAAAATATGGGTCATTTCAAAATTTTTCGAGTACTTCAAATTATCATCAACATTTCAGTCAAATCAGCGCAGCGACAGTTCACGATTCCAATTCCTTGTCAGCTCTTTACGTTCATTATAATTAAATTTCTTGAAAAAATTGTATATTAGGTTTTTGAGAAAATCATTTTAATTAATTATTACAATTTACAATTCGATTGGATTTCTTATATAATAGAATGTTGAAGGCGTGAACATTTGTCCAATTTAAATAGTATGGTAATTATTATATGTATTTAAAAATCATTTTTTTTTATTTATTATTTAATCATTAAATAATAAATAAGAAGGGTGTTCAACAGGTCAGTTAACTTGGTAAATAATACCAGTTATGACTATATATTTGTGTTGATAAATAATCTATGTTTAGACGTGACAAGTCAAGTGGAAGCAAAACAAATGGAATGAAGAAAACCTAATTTAGCTAATCATGCAAAATTGAACCACAATTATATATGGGAAAATCCAATAGATGACTATACTTATCTTACATATTGAACACCCTTTATCTAAATAATTTCCACTAATATAACAAATATTCGCAAAATTTTCATATGATATGATTGAGGTTATAACAAGAATCAATTACCCAATTAATTTTTGATCTCAAAGCCTTTATAATACTTCTGAATATTAACACTTTGATTTCATATGGAAATATATTTGTTTTTTTTTTAAATATTAGACGACGTTTTATAGTTATACTCAAATCAAATACCATACATAACTAACACAAAATGAACTTCATTGAACTTGATTATATTGCGATGATTTTGATACAAACGAGTACATGTACATTTAGTATAATTATAATATATACATACATGCATAATAATACCAACTATCTAAATAATAATAATAATAATATATTGAACCACATTTTAAAAAAAATCCTCCTCCTACACACAATTTTTTACCATTTTTGACTTTATATTTTATGGTATAATATATGTATGTGGGAATACCGCAATTCATACCATTTATTGCATATATTATTATTATTAATATTATTATTACTATATATATCATTTACATAATATATATATGCGGTATTAGTATTATGTATATAAATTATTAAGATTATTTACTATAAACATATATATATATGTATATTATATTGAAAGTCGAATATTGCGATTTGAACAGAAAAGATATCATTTTTTTTTTTTTTTGTAAAATAAAACATTAAAAGGTGTTGAATTATAGTAATATTACAAAAAATCCTCCTCATATGGGAATTTTTAACCGAAATATATATAGGCAGACAGACAATTTAAAATATGTTAAGCACAGAAGCGTAAGAAGCGTAAATTAAGTGATTTTAATTTTATCGATATGATATTAATAGTATGTGAATTAAAAGTGAATTATAGATATATTTTGTTGAAGAAAAGTTATTAAATATTAAATGAATGGTTTTTTTATCCGAAGGAGCCTATCATAAAAATATAATGTGGAATTACTCCTCAGTATATATTCATCCAGGTATGGAGATGATGGACCTAATTCGTGTACTAGATAACATTCAACGAACCATCAATCGAGTGAGCGGTCAGGAAATGCTGTTAAATCTCGGCACCAGAGAGGTAATATTATGTATTAGGTGTAGGAATTGCGGATAATGCGGATTTTTTGGCTTGAATAAAATGGCATTTATTTGTATTTGTACAAAATGTAAACGTTTGCCAATGGTTGTTTGCGGTCGACATTCAACGCCATTGCAAGTTCATGTTGCTTTCTACACGAATCCAATCATCCAATAACGCTTGCAATTCTTCGTCTTCAAATTTTTTATTTGGCTGACCTGGCCGTTCTTTGTCTTTGTCTTTCAAGTCAAAATCACCATTTCGGAAGCGTTCCATCAAACCATCGTTCACAAGTTGCTTGAGCTGCGGAGCATGTCCACCATAAGCTTCAACCAACAAACGATAACTTTCGCGGCAGCGGTTTTCTTCAAATGAAAGAATTAATGTAACTAAATTTTCCCCCGCACAACAACCTTTTCAGGCATGTGTTTCGACATGTTTGGTGCAATAAAAAACTTTGTTGTTTACACTTCAATGAAATGACATATACTGAAATTTATAGCCTAATGACAGACAAAAAAAAAAGAAAATGGCCGCGGTGTGTAGCGATACACTCAACGCTAAGTTGCGCCATCTGTTATCTGAATCCGCATTATTAATTCCTACACCTAATATATATGAAAACTGTTATAGGGTGAAGTACTCATCAGCATATCCCCAGGAACTTTTACAAGATTGATGGCTTTCACAATCTGGATATGAAGGCGTTAGGCAATACCTTTTGGGGATGAATATTGTCAAAAAATGATACGCGCAGGCTCTGGCTCTTGAAGATGAATAAACGTACGCATTGTATGCAAATGTACGGCTTTAGAGAAGAAAAAATAAATAAAAATTCAATGATTATTATTATTATTATAGATATATTATAATTATTATATATAATTTTATTTGAATCAATGTTTTTTTTTTTAAAATATTTACTTATTAATTTAATATAGGTATATATATAATATATATATATATATATTTAGAGGCAACTACGGCATATTCTTTAATTCAAAATATTGTAATTTTATTTTATTTTTTTTTTTTTGTATTAATATGTAATATTATTATTATTATTATTAGAGAATTAAAAATCTATATATTGATATATATTTAATCAAAAGAAGAAGAGTGTATATAATAAATAATATATAGGAGAAATTCAATTTTGTGTAAGGAAAAGTAATTTATTTTTTATATTAAAGTTTTGAAAACTTAATAGATTTTAATTTTAATAAATTTTTTTTTTAATTTAATTAATATAGAATATTAATAATAGTAATAAATATATAATAATGATAAAAATAAATTATAAATATAAAATTTTTTTGATAAATTTAAAATGCATATTTACTCGCAGTTTTTTGTATGTTTATATAGTATTCAATTCCATCATTTTGTTTTGGTTGAAAATTAATTAATTAATAAAATATTTAACAATGCAATAAAAATATTGGTTGGTAACTCGCCATATATTAATAATAATAATAATAAATAAAATTAATAGAATACGCAATAAAAATCTTATTATTACTATTATAAATAACTTATTGATATAAATAGTAAAATTATTTTTATTGTAAATAAAAATATATATATTTATAAAATAGTGTTGAATGTTAATTAAAAAAAACACAAAAAAATTCTGTATAAATATCAATTTATTTTAAGAATATCACAAATATAGTAAACTTTGGTAAACTTCTTTTTTTATTTTCACAATTTGTATTATACATAACGGCGTTGCAAACCTCATTAGTTGCGTTCCATTCAATTCCCAGGAGTAGGTAAGAGTAGATAAGAGTAGAAAAGAACAGATTTTGCTACGCCGAACTACTCCGTTTTATAGTAAAGAGTAGTTCAGAGTAGAAAAAATCTACTCTTTTCTACTCCGAACTACTCTTACCTACTCCTGGTAATTGAATGGAACGCAACTATTTTGTCGCTCAACAACGGGAAAACGGGGAAATGTTACAAAAAAGCGGGCAAAAACCTATAGTTATAGGTCCTTTCATAAAATATATTATTTGATATTATTCAAGATTAAAAGTCTTTTCATTCAAAAGGGTTGAGATAAAACCGGGGTTGTTTAACTTATTGTATTATATATGCAAATCATATCCATTTTATGATTGTTTTTCTTCCACAGATATAGTAAATATCCCTTTCAGGCCGGAATGTGAAAATTACGATTTTCTGTTTTAATTAACAGCAAAACACAAATCATATTTTATGTTTCTCTGCAGTAGAATTCTAACTGAATGCGAGATACGCAGATTCATCTGACATTATTATGACATAACAGTGTAAAATAGAAACGATAATTGAATCGTCAAACAGCGAACCTGTAATAGAAAAACAACGTTCAAGTAGACTTACATATTTTCTAAAAAAAATGATATCTTTAACCACTTTAACCTTAATATGGGAAGTTATTCCTCAGTTTACCAAACAGAAATGTTTTCCCTAATTCAGTCACTATGGGCGACATTCAATGGGATAGATTGAGCGAAACGAAAATCACTTTAGCAGCTGTTGACAGCAAAGAGTGTATGAAAGGTGGGACATTTTGATTAATTCCGTGGCACTATACTGGAAATATAACGTATATGTATCATAATAAGTAGCTGGACAAAATTCAAATGCGGCAAAACATGCTTTAATCTTTACAAATTAATTGCAATTGCAATCAAGATGAAAGTATATGTGTGAACAAAATCATTTGCTTCCGGCACGCGTATTTAAATTGCTTGGACAAGAAGATAAAAAATTTGCGTTTTGCGACATTTTCTGAATGAAGGGTATACTGATAGTCGTATGGTTCACATTATCGGGAGTGATGCTATATATTATAAGCGCTGTAGTATCCTTGATTTGCGATATCGCGGTACTATTTGAAAACGTAAAATATTTTTCATCTATAATCCATAATGATGACTGTTTTGCCTTACAAAAAAATGTTGAAGCAATAATCTACATTTCCCAGGAATTTCTATTAATATTGTTTGTCAGTGTACCTGCGGGTTTACAATACAATCCTTTTGTATCTTTTTTTAAGTTCATTTTCTTCAAATTCCGACTAATATCGGTATCGTTTTGAACCGTTGAATTGTCTGGCTAATTTGCGGGTACTCATTCACGTGTGTTGTGTTTTCAGTTTTCTTTTTCAATTTCAATTCAATTTTGTGGTGTTCAATATTGGCTTTCTTCCCGATTTTTTTAAATTTTTAGGTTCCATATTCTTATTATATCTGAAAATCATCGAATATATTATACTACGACTACGAATCCTTCATTTAGAAAATATCGCAAAACGTATTTTTTTATCTTCTTGTCCAACCAATTTAAATACGCGTGACCGTAGCAAATGATTTTGTTCACACATATACTTTCATCTTGATTTCAAATATAATACTGACTGATTGAATATATGATTGTATGGAATACTGAGAGGATTTACAAAAAAAAAAAAATTTGTAAAGATTGAAGCATGTTTATGCCCATGTTTTTTGGCCGCGTTTGAATTTTGTCCAGCTACTTACCATGTTACTAAATAGAGGTTACTAAATTTTAATAGAATGTTTATTTCTCGTTCGATTCTTTTCATATATTATCGCTCCTAAACTACTTTACACGAAATTCACTGATCCATATTCAAATAAGTAGGTATATATAGTTTTTAATTTTACATAAAGGTACATTTTCAGTCTCGTCTTATAAGCCTCGGCTTGGTCTTTTTTTTTTTTAAATCAACCAATAAAAATCGATTATTTGTTCGCAGAGAGTCTTATAAGCCGTGACTATAGGATTGTCTGTGTCTTTTTAAGACGCAACCGAGGCTTAGGCAGCCATTTTTGTGAAAATTCATATAATATATAAAAATAAAAATAAACACAATCAAACACAAACACACTTTTAAGCCGCGGCTTATATAAGAATAGACTGAAAATGTTGTGTCTGTTTTCTGTATCTTTTAAATAAAAAAAGACGAAGCCGAGGCTTATAAGACGAGACTGAAAATTAGCCTTAACAGGGATTTGTTTCTTTTTTTGAGAAAAACTGTATGAATACAAAAAGAACATCTCGAACACATAATAAAATGACCCTTTTTTCTTGTTTTTAACCTAAAATAAAGCAAAAATTGTTTATTTTTTTTTTTTTACTTTGATTAACTATACCTCCTTAAAGGAATCCAACAAAAAGATGAGGTAAGCGCGGCAACTATGCATAAACAAAATTGTGAAAATTAAAAAATCTGTTTTGTTCTTTGACAACCAGAAAAAAAAAAATATTAATAACAATTTGATATATTTTTTTTTTGGTAAAAGTGAAGATTAAAAAAAAGAAAAATGAAAAAAATCGTATATTGATTGAGATATTTCTATATATGTATGTATATACATTATTTAGTATTTAATATTATATTTATATATAGATAGTTGCGTTAATTATTGAAATTTTAATTATTGAAATTTAAATTAACCTATATAAATTAAGTTATTTTTGAATTTGACTTAACCTATATAATATGTATATGCGAACGCAGTTTTATTGAACCCCGTTTAAATTGATTTGTTTTTTGTTAAATTATTAATATTATTTTAAATTGTTTCATTTATTATACTTAAAAAGTAGTATTGCTTGCATCATTATATTATAGTTTATATATATATATAGAATAGATTTTTCCATAATAATGTTAAAAAAAAAAAAATTCATTATTTTTTATGATTGTATTTTGTTTTTTTTTTTTTTTAATTTTTTTGATATGTTTTTAATAAAAATTTACTTTTTTTTTTTTATTGTATAGAAGATTTTTTTTTAAAATTTATTGTTTTTTTTTTTTAGAAATATAGTCATTATTTTATAAAATATTAAAAATAATTAATAAAAATAAAGTTTATTATATTAATAATCTAAAAATTCTATATAAATTATTTTATTAATAATATTTAATTAAAATTAATTTAAATGAAAAAAAAAACAATTAATAATATAGTGTTTTGTGGGTTAATTTAAATATATATATAGAGGCAAATATAATATATATAGAAGTTTGGTCCTACAATTATTTGGGTTTTTTTTTTTTTTTTTTTTTTGTTTTCCTTCAGTTTATATTTTATGTAAATATATATTGTTTATTATGATGAAATAGTGTGGGTGTGGGTGCGTGTTTTGGGTGTATGGGGGCAGGAACGCGAGTGATGAAAAAATTTCACGATATTGTCGTAAAACGAGGTGCCCATTTCGCGAAAGGCGCATGTGTAATAAATTAATTGATGGTGGAAAAAAAATTTAGGTGCGTGCATCACCCATATAACAATTTAACACGACGGTGCAAAAAAAAAAACTGTAGCAAAATCAGTTAAACTGTTAAATTACAGTGCCCTCACCGTAATTTATTTTGTATTCAAACCTAGTCTTTAAAATACGATTAACGATTAACGGTTATATGACGTCATTCCGACGAACCCATAAATAACCGAAAAACCTACCGTGCGTTAACAGTGCGTTTATAGTAATTCGAATTAGTTAAGCAATGGGTTTATAATCACTGTTTATATACAGGTATTTACTACTATACTACAGACACCGTAACTTCATTAAATAAAAACACAATTTCTAAACGGTTTTTAATATTATTTTATTATATTAATCGACGTGTTTGATTTATGTCCTGAATAAGTGTTTGGAAACGTACAAAAAAAAACATTTAACATTTATAAAATGTATAAGGTTTTATATTTAGCATATATGTTAAGCTTTTATATGTTATTGGTGTTGTTGGTCGCGCTGCGGCTGGGTGAATAACAAGACGCACGTTCACATGGAAGGTACCGAGTTCGATTGGAAACTACCATTGGCAAAAAAAAACTTTCTTTGTTATATGTTCTAATAGAAAATAAATATTTAATTAAATAATATAATGTTTTATCGTAAAACTGAAAAAATGCGATAAATTCATAAATTCTAAAAAATGCGATAAAACAAACACAAGTGTGGATGTGTATAAAAATTGAAAATTATATAACAATCATTTCAAAAGAAAAAATAAACTCTAATAAAAAAAATCGTATCAATAATCGATTATTAAATATTGAGGTTCGGTAACGGTGTTTGAGAAAAACGGTGCTATCATGGTACACATTTAACACCAACATTACATTACAGTGTAAAAACCTGGGCATTTACGGTTTCCACTCCGTTTATATCCCGTTTTTTAACAGTAAATTCACTATTTTTACACGCTTTTCTTTTAACACCGTATATACACCACTTATGCTTTAATGATGAGGGCACCGTTGACTCGCACTCTAAATTGTTACTTGGGCAGAAAGGATTTTGAATGAGTTTTCCGTATTACAGCCATATTGTTTTTTTTTTACCAATTTTCATTGTCTTGGCATTATTTGTGAAAATTCTGATCAATTTTTGATATTTTACAGATGAAAATTTCACCATTTGATCAGTCGATTTTTCAAAATATGGGTATTCTTAATAGAATTTTGTTTTATTTTTGCCAGACTGTAAAAATTATATATACAGTTATAGGAAAAATTGAAAAAAATTTTATAGGGACGCACTTTTCAGGGAAAATCGACTGTCGCGAATATCACCTTGTTTATAGACAATATATCCCGATGAAATTCGTTCATCGCGGTCGCCACTAGTCGGTGTGTGTGTGTGTGTGGGTGTATTTTGGTGTGTGTTTATGAATATAAATGGGTGCTTGGTTTTTCTTTTTTTTTTGTGAGATATGTTAAGTGTCCAGGAAGGTGTAACGCGGTTCATATAAAATATATAGATATATATACATTTGTGGAAAATTCTAATTTTATTAAATAATAATAATTGTTTTTTTTTCTTTTAATTATTGTTCGATTGTTTATTTTTCAAGTGATCACAGTTTTTAATTATAATTTATTATTTTAATATCAATTAATAAATAGTTAATAAATATAGTTATTTATTTAAATTGTTAATTGTTTTTAAGATATAATAATAATTTTAAAAAGTATATATATATACAAATTTGTTTATCATAAATTATATGATTTAAATTACAAAAAAAAAAACTAATGCTTTATAGTTTCGATATAAAAGTTTTATAAATAAAAGAAATTTGTAATAGGGAAAACAATTAAAATAATTTATAACTAACTCGCTGTTTTATTAATATATCCAATAATATATTATTGTTGCTTTGGTAAAGTCTTTGTTTTTTTCTTTTAATTTTTATTAAAGGCAAGCGGGTTTTATTCGCTTATTGATTATATTTGTTATAGGGGGGTTTTTTTTTTTATTAATTAATCTCTTAAAAATACTGTTTATTGCTTATTTATTTATTTATTTTCTTTTTTTTTTTTTTTGTATAGTTTTGATAGATTTTTATTTTAAATATTATATATTTAAAAAAATTTATCAATTATTATAATAATCACGTAGATATTGTCGCATCGTTGCTACATAAAAAAAAATAAAAATTTATTTTTATCGTAATAATTGAATTTTTGAAGAAATTAAACTACTGAAGAATTAATTATGTTACTATTGTAATTGGAAAAGGAATTGTTAAAATAAATTTGGTGAGAGGATTATTGTTTTGAAAGTATATTTGCATGATGATGGTAATAAAAGTTTAATGAAAAAATCATTATAACACCGTTTCAAACCATGTGCGGCTTATACTGAACTTTACAATTTCCTTTTCTTTTTTTTTTAAGAAACCAAAACTATTAATTATAGTTTTCTGTTTTTTACCTCCCATATATTAATTTTTTATTATCGTTAATAACTTCATAACAGTTTTGAACTTTTCCAGTCCTGATTGGAAAATGCCACACTTCCTGAATTTCCATTACAAAAAATTTCCGAACTTATTTTTTACCTAATTTGTAATGCTCTATATACCTTGTTGTTTTATTAGAACTCTATACTTATACTAAATTATCCTGTATGAATTATTTAGTTTTATAATTTACTATTCTAAATAATATATGTTGTTTGTATATAAAACATAATAAATAATTAATAGAATAATAATTATTATAAGCAAAAAATAAAGGCACTATATATAACAGAGAATGTTAATTGACATATTACTTCTTATTATTTGAATGAAAATTATTTGTTTTTAAATATATGAAATGTCTAATAAAATAAATTTCTATATATATATATATGTAACATAAGTTCCGATAGTACAGTAAAAGATAATTTAAGTAACTATAAAAAATTTTTTTTTTTTTTTATGTATAAGGGTTATAGTAAAACATTCCGTATAACTTGAAAATCCTTTGAGTTAGAATAACGTTCTGCGGCATGCATTCGATAGATAATGAAATTCTCTAAAAACTTCGCGTATACTGATCAAATGGGGTTGTAGAACAAATTCTATAGGAAAAATCTAAAATTATGAAAATTAATTCATACTTTTGGTATATAGAGACACCAAATTCAAATTCAAATTCAAATTTCATCCCATAAGATATTAAACCAATCAAATTGGTTGCTTATACCAACGGAATTAGACAACTTGTGTCCTTGTCGAATATCCTCTGTATTATTACTATTATTATTCGTTGCACAGATGAGACGATTGTTCTTTAAAAGTTCCTTGGCATCAATTCTTACGAAATATTTGTTCGACCGTGAACATGATTGTGATTGCGGCGATGATCGACCGAAAAAAAAAAAACTATTTAAATTGTTCATTGTTTCTGAATTCATTGTTTCTGAAAATAATAAATAAACATTTCTATATATGATCGTTATAGCGAAACCACGTGTGACGACACTATTTTAAAATATTAACCAAATTATATAAAAAAAAAAAAAGATTAATTAAATTTTTTTTTAGTATATATTTTTATACGATTTAAAAATTGTTTTATATGAAAAAATAAATTATTTATATTATTAATATTCGATCGCGATAGAGGCACAAAGTATATATATATAAATAAATGTATATTTTTGTCTAAAAAGAAGATTATCGTAATTTTTTCGTTGGTTTAATCCATATATTTTGTTCCATATTACTTTTTCTAATTTAGAATATATATAGTGAGTGATTATTTAATTGTGTTTTTTTTTAATTTAACTAAAATATTGATAAAAATCAATAAATTATTCTCTATATTTGTTGCGTTGTTTTACGAAATAATAGATTCCAATTATTAGTAAAAAGATTCGATACTTTGTCTTAAAAAAAAAACAATTCATTTCTTGTTAAAAATTAAACTACACTTTAATTAATATATATAGACATAATAGTTATTAAAATATGTTTTAAAAATAAATGCAATTTTATATAAATTTTTTTACAAGCGAATTATAAAAGGCCTATATATGTATGTTTTTAATTAAATATATCTAAACTCGATTCTTTTGGACCCGCGATATATTCGAGTGAAATTGTTAATTTATTTTATATATATATATTCTTTCTATATATCAATAGAATAGTAGAATTTTATTATTATTATTATTCTTATTATTTACAAATCATTTGAATACGCATTCAAATAGTCAATATAAAATAAATATACGCACGATTAAATGTTTAAATGGCGGTACATATTAATAATAATATTATATATTCACAGATTGATACTTTTTCAATTTTTTATATATACAAATATTTTTTTATTTATTGGTTTTTTAGGTTATGTACTATTTAACAGTTAATGGTTATTATTATTATTATTATTATTTATATGTTTATTGTTTAGTTAAACACCGTATGACAGTCAATTCAATTACTAAACACATGCACCACATGCACCGATTTCTATGTTATCTATATAAAATCTGTGATAGGTCATTGATTACGGAGTATTGATCACGACGGCCATCGATTTTACACTTCTATCCAATGATATCACGAGTACAGGTTACAAGGTACACAAAAAGGTTTTTTGTGATGAAGACAATGAAGATCCCCTATTAAAAGGCCTTTCCATTATTCATGAAGTAAAAACGTTTCCCCGGTCTTTTATTGACACATTTGTTCATTATCGCGTACAAATGTATGAATTGCGTACCTTAGAACCCATCCCGGAAATCACGAAATTCATGCAATAATCGTCACAATTTATATGGACTATTTAATTTAAATGATTTGATCGGGGGTTTTTGATGCTATTGATTATCTGATATATCTGAAAATTATCCCATTAGTGTTAAAAAACAATATAGCCGATAGCCAATTTCCATTCGATACCAAAATGTATTCAAAATGGTGGAATTATCAGCAAAACCCGGGACTATTGAGTCATTATATAACTAACCATTTGGCATAATAAAAGTTTTAAGAATTTAGTTACAGGAAATGGGCGATTTTTTGCATGGCTCTGACGACGAGGCTCTTTTAGTTTCTATAGAACATTCAGTTTTTTTTTTCTTTCATAAATTAGCTAATTGAACATGTGTCTTTTATTAAACGTTTGTCATATGAAATTAAAGTTTTCACACAAGACGGCGGCGCATCCATTATAAAATTTGATATGTTATTAAATGCTGAAAATATCTGCGTTTAAATAAATTAAAATTGTCTGTTTTTTTTTGTTTTTTTGCGATAAATCAATTGAATTGTTTTAAAAAAAAGTTGCCCTCAAATATTTGAAACTTATTTACAATATTCGCATTTAAATACATTATTAGTAAAAATAGTAATAAAGAATTAATTTTTTTTAAAATTAAGCATATTGACTAATTCATTTGTTTTATAGATTATATTATATTATTTGAATTTTTATTCGAATTAATTAAGATTGTTTTAAAGATTAAAAATTAAAATTAAAAAAAAAAACATGTATATCACATAATCACTTAATTTTAAAATACGATTAAAAGTTTTAATCGTAATAATTTGTATTTTAGGTTATCATTTTTTTTGTTTTTTTTTTTTGTTTCTATAACCTAAAAATTGTGTTTTCTTTTTTTTTTTAATTCATTTCCCTCTTAATAATAGTAGAGACATCACAAAACACAAAACTGTAATTGATTTAAATTCCTTATCGTTTAATTTTAATTATTAATTTTTGTTGTATAATATAATGTTTGTTTTTTTTTTGTAGTTTGTTTTTAAACTTGTTCAATTTTCTATAAACTATTTATTTATTTAAATTTATCGAAATATAATACAATCACCGCGAATAATACACACACTTTTTAGGAATAATTGAATGCAATATATTTATATTGGCTAATAACACACAGGTAAGTTAGCGATATGTACAACACATATATATATATATACAATATATATGCGGTTATCATACATCATCTTCAAAGTATCTCATTGGTTGTGGTGGTGTTGGGGATGGTGTTTGTGATGGTGCTGCTGGTAATGATAATGGTTGTTGTGATGATGACGTTGATGGTCCAAATTTTTGATGTGCTAATGCATTGACCGCATGCACTAATTGATCAATTTTTTTGTCCATAGTTGATAGATGTTGTTCGACACGATATAATCGTGCACCGACTGTCATCGGTTTAACATTACCAACACGATCAATGCCACCATAATAACTACCTGGTTTGCCTAATGTTTGATCTAATCGCCGCTGGAGCTCCTGAATTGGAATTGTGGAATATACTCGAGATATAAGACAATAAATAAAAAAATAAATGTTTTTTTTTTTAATATTCCTACCTTAATTCTAACCATCATATTCAAATGTCCTTGTGAATATTGTTCAATTACATCACGTACATCATATGGTTTACGTGCTTGTTGAAATTTTCTACGTGCTACAAAATATTTTATTTTTCGTATTGCACGAATTGCATTTCGATGTGCTTCAGTTAATCTATAATTTAACAGATTAAATTAGTTATGATATAAAATCACATATTTCATATATCTATAAATTAAATAATCATTACGATGTAACTCTTGCCGGTTCTGCATCATCGTCTGCTTCTTGTTCCGGTTCAACTTCATCACTTGGTGCTTCCGTTACAGAGCTAGTTTGACTAACAAATGGTCCACGGGCAGACGTTGGCGGTTCACCTCGCCGTACGCGATTTGGTGTACCTAAAAGCCAAAAAAAAAATAAAATAAGTGGGTTCATTTTGGAAAATAACCCAGGAATATGTTGATCATAGGCGTAAATGAGGACGAAAAATTTTCACGGACTCGAAAACTTTGTTATGGGCTAATCCACTATCGGTCGTTATCTGAATAAAGCTGGACAAGGGTTTATTGGATTCGTTCTGATTCAAAGTATTTCTGTAAGTCCATTCTTCGTTGTGTGGAATGGCCTAGCTTGACCCGCGCCTATGAGAATGGGATATTAAAACGTGTTTTAAATTAACAGAAAAAGGTATACGACTTTAAAAATTCCCCCATTTCACACAGCTGAGGTTAAAAGAGTCGTTTTCCCTATTCACTTATAGACTTCAATAACTTTTTTTTTAATATTTTAAATAAAATTAGAACCTTTGTAACAAAATAGAATAAATTTAATATAAACTTACCTGCTCGTGGTTCTTCACAATAAAATACAACATCACCATCGGATTCGCTTCGTGTTGGTTGACAGTCATTTTGTTGTGATATTTGTTGTTGCTGGGATTGTTGTTGTTGTTGTTGCTGTGATTGTTGTTGTTGTTGCTGTTGAGGAGGTGTATTTGTTGACGGTGCATCCATACGATTTCTCGATTTACGACGTTTTAGTACAGATGCTCCGCGTTTTGCAACCTGTACCATTAGGGTCTAACCCAATGTATTAACAAAACAACGACATTGAACATCGAGCAATACAAACAATTGCGGTTAACATTTTTTTTTTTTTTTTTGAGAATAACATACAGGATATTTTATGTCAAATTATTTTAAGGATTAATATATATGATTATTAATGACCTTAATGACATATATCACTTTTTTTGTCATTAATTAACATATAATTTTGTTGGTTGGTGGTATTATATAAATAATAAATATTGGGGTAACGCGAGGATTAATATAATGTTTTTCCTTATTTTTTATAGTTTTAAATAATGAACGCAGGAAAAAAAAAGCTGGTTATTAAACCAAAATTCGCTGCGCTAGGACTAAACATCTAGATGGACAAGCACTGTCAACACTGCAACGGGGGAACCATCTTGAAATCAAGATATTTAGGGCTTAAGAAATCATTCGGGAAACATTTTGGTTCCCCACAAATGCCAATCAAGAATTTATCTCATTTTTATTTATCGAAATTGGCAAACCAAGTGGGAATTTATAATATTTAATTGTAGATACACGGATATAGTTCTATATTTTCTACTGGTAAAGAATAAATTTAAAATTAGACTTTATATGTTTAATCCTAACAGTTTTTTTTTTTTGGTATAGTAGTTGCAAGAGGATGTATATGTATGGAATATTTTAAGATTAGATTGAAAGAAAAGCATCATATTGAAGGGATTCCTATTAATTGATTATATATTAAGGATTTACTTTGAAATGGGAGATGAATTTATTAAGTTCGTGTTTCTAATATTTAAAATATTAGAATTAATGATTGAATATATTTTGTTATGTAGGTTAGTACTTATATTTCTCCCCCCTATATCACTGGTAACATTAATAAAAACAAAAGATTACAATATATACAATTTATCTGTTCGCAGCGTATAATTGAAGATAAAATGACCTAAAACGAACAGATCAAAAATCACAGAACACATAAAAAACGGAAACAAATGAAAAGGTCGTAAAATTTTATTTAATAAGTTTGGTCTTGTCAAAGAAAAAATTGAGTACCCACCCAAACATAAATTGAACCGTATAACAATTAGAAAAAACATTTCGTCTGGATATTAATGGAGGTTTAATAATAAAAAAATCAAGTCTTTTAACTCAACAATGGAATGGATGTGCATGCCCACTGAAAGCTGCCAGCTATAACATTTATTACACATTATATTATAATATATATATTTCGTATTTATGTATTTTATTTCAAAAAAACTTTGGACTAATTAATAAAAAAAAAATTATTATTGATTTAATGTTTATATGGAGGTTACCGCGGTTGCAAAAGAAATCTTTTCCAAATTAAAAACAAAAAAACCTTATTCTTATATAAAGATCTAATAAAATTGCGTCGGCATTCAAAATGGCCGCCGTATGGACGCCAAAAGAATGTTTGCGCATTCAATACCAAAATTAATATAAAATTTTTTTTTTAACAATTTTAGTGTGATAAGATTCGGATACGAAGAGGCGAGATTCGGTCGGATACGTTTCTTTAATTTATATGATAATTTTAACGAAAAAAAAACGAGATTAAATTAAAATTTAATTAAAAAATATGATTTAATTTTAGTGCGATTTCCTAAAAGTATAAAATCCTTTTTTTATTTTAAATACAAATAGTGTTTTAAAGGTGTTTTTAAAAAAAAAGGGTTCTTTTAATTTGGAAAATGTTCCTTTTTTTAAACCGGGGAACCTAAAAAAATTGTTTTCCTATATATAAATGAATAAAATTCAATAGCACCTCTGTAACTAATTGTGTAATTGACAAATTTAAATTAATAAAAAATGTAATGTAACATGTGTAACATATGTATGTATGTAATATGTGCGATACCATTCAATTGCATTTCTAATGGGATTAAATTAAAGGATAAACTATATATATATGGATAAGGAAACAAATTAAACAAATTAAACAAACAATAAAAAAACATATACTATGCATTTGTTCTGTATATACGCAGTAACAACATCAACGCAACAATTTGTAAAATTATTAATTTAATTTAATTTAAAGCTTTTCACACACATTTAGATATTTAATAGATAATTTAACTATATATATATTAAACATTTTATTAATATAAGCAAATTATTAAATAATTATAATTACGTTCCAGGTGTAGAAAATTATAAATTTTATAAATTTTGTATTATTTTTCAAATGTTCTTTCCCCATTTTTTTTTTTTTTTCAAACAAATAAATAGACAATTTTGATAAGTCAATTGTTAAAACAAAAACCATAATTTTTACCCAAAACCGAAAATTTCCCCAAAAACATTATCACATTTATATAAAACCTATAAATTTTTCTACCCATTCACATAGTTTCGCACAGAAAAATACAATAATTTTAAAGATTCAAATAAATAATTGTAATATTATATACTCTATATATATTGTGTGGGTGATGGTGTGCACATTTTACCTAATAAAAAATTGCGATAAAATTACTGTATTTTTCGTTGAGCTATAATTTATCAAATTGATCTTCAATATAATAATAAAAAAAAAAAAAAAAAAAAAAAATAAAATGAAACACAAACCAATATTTTTTGTTTAAATTTTTTTTTTACGTATTTGTATATTATAGAAGAAATAAGCAATATTTGTAAAAATTTCGTTTTTCTTTTCTTTTTTTTTTTTCTTTTTGGTTTGTTTGTTCTAAATAACATTTACAAATGTACACATACAAGGCTCACCTTTCCCAATTGCGTTGGTAATACGGCACTTGCTAACGATGTTGTATTTTGCGTTTGTGAATCACTATTTTTGACATGTATATGCCAAGTGGCTTCACTACGAAAACTTTTATCGGCCGCATAACAACGCCATAAACATTGTATAAGCATTGCGGCAGCCGGTATTTGTCGATTAAAATGTTTTTGTCGTTGTTTTTGTTGAACTTTTAGGGCAAATCCAGATCCCAGTATTCCCTAATAACAATATATTGGACAATTAAAAAAAAAAAATGAGTATTAATTTATTTACAATATCCTAAAAACTTGTTTTTTTATTTTTTATTTTACCGCCGGCAGTGCAAAAAATGATATCGCAAATACACTAAAACAAGATGCTACTATTTTACCCATCCATGTTTTAGGTACCGTATCACCATAACCAATTGTTGTTACGGTAATGACACCCCACCACAAAGAATCAGCATAACTTCGAAAATCAATTTCACCATTTTTTCCAACAACATCTTTTTCCGCTAAATATACAAAATAGGAACTGAATATCAGTCCTAAAAAGCCAATGTACAATGTTGTTATTAACTCCTAGAAACCAACAGCAATATACATTTAATTTAATGCGATATATGAAAAAAAAATTGAATTGTGAACTAAAAAAAATGTATATATGTATAACCAACCTGACGATGTATAAATACAACTGAACCTAATAGCCGCCATGTACCACCTTGACGATCAACGTGCAACATACGTAATATTTGTAAGAAACGAATACCACGAATTGCACTTGTTGCAAACACTTGACCATTTGAACCCACTGACAGCACAACCATGGAAGCCACAACAACAATTAAATCTACAAAAAAAAATTCGGTTCTATTTTAATCGCAAATATTTCTGAATAGTGTTTTGGGACAATAATTTATTTTAGGCAGAACACATTTTTCTGTATGTATATGGTAAAAGCAGATGCTCTGCTGTTTTTAACAGAAATCATATATTAATCACTAAATAATTTTCCATAAAATATACCTATTATACATATTGGTTTTCTGATAAATCGTAATCGTCCACAAAATCCCATATACTTTGATCGACATCCAGCTGACCATAATCTTACTAAATATTCAACACCAAAAAATACAACTAAACATATTTCCATCCAAAATAATGTTTCATTTGCAAAATCACTATATTGATCGATCGTTGATAAAACACTGAATATTAAACAAACTAATACCAGCATAAATCTATAAATATATTGTGAAAAAATTATACAAAATATTTCACTTTTAAATAATATTCTAATCTACACATAAATAATAGTATAATTTTTTTTTTGAAATTAACAAATAGAGAAATCTTAGAAATTGTCTGCCCAGGAATATAAATAAAAAAAAATAAATTTTTCGCTATATAACCAACAATCTGGTTTTAGCGTCCAACAACAGCCTTCTGTTATTAGTTACTTAATTTGTGGCTTTTACGGTGTCGGTAATTAGCCGTACGACCAACCGCAAGCGGAATATACAACTCTGTGTTAAAATTCAGATTCGAAAAATAACCGAAAACACAAAACATATTTTATGCATTCAGTAGGATTCGAACCCACGACCCCAAAATTTCATTAGAATTTTAGGTTGGCATTTTTAACATTTACACCAGAGAGTTATAAGGAATATAGCATTACAAATATTGTCATAAAATTCCCAGAAATTTAATCTGGAATTCTATAAATCTATAAATTCTTTATTCCATCTTGTCATTCATAATTATTGTAATAAAACAAAATGGATTTTAAAAAATAAAAAACATTTATTTATTCCAAAGAGTGAGTATAGTAAAACAGATATTTATACTTTGCGAAAAATATTTTCATATATTTATTTTTTTATTGGATACAATCCATTTTATTAAAACAGTATTGTTTATCGTAGCCAAACAATACAAAATATAGAATTTATTATTCTGAATAAATATAAAATTAAATTAAAAATACCCCCCATGGACAGATTAATCAACATTTTTTTTTTTTTTATTTTAAACATAATGAATTTTTTATATTTTTTATTTGTTCGTTATATTTACCCAAAAAATATGTAAAATATGTTGAAACATGTATGTAAAAAAAAATACTAAAATACCGTAAAATATTAGCCGATGGCTATTTGTTTGTAATATATTGTATAAAACAAGAATGAACCTTGAACTAAATTATCAAAAATTGTTGTTTTTGTGCGGATATGAGAAATATATAAGTTAATATTTATTCATTGTTTTAATATACACATTGCAGAAATAATGATTTTAAAACATGTCCCTCTGGAATCATGAGTGAAAGCAATTGGTGATTTATATATTATAAAGTTTATAAGTCTTTCATTTATATAATGATTATTATAAATAATGAAGATACAATCAAGGTATAAAGATTACTATGTGTAATGTTTAAAGGATTTTCTCAAAGATTACACAATAATAAACATAGTTTCATTGCGGAGATCTCTGTAAATAATATTTTAAATCAAAAAATTTATGCATTTCATATATAGTAGTAAATATTTTTAATTCATATTACTTTATGGCACAGCGATGCCGACTTATATGTAATAATTTATTTATTTTTTTTTTTTTTGTAACTAAACTTACACTGTGAAATGATAAATAAAACAAATCCATCCTCCTGGATGCTCTAAAAATACATACAATCGTTCTTGAAACGTTTTACCGCGTCTATGATGAAATACATATTTTGCTTTAAATGCTTGATCAATTGGTAATGCTATTGGATAATATGGATCGGGAACACCAACACGACCAGCACCACCGCGACCACCACCACAACCAGCACCGCCAACACTTCCTACTCCTAAAACTCCTGTACCCGAAGCCGCAACAATACTAGCCGTAATATCTCCAATTCCTATAACTTGCTCACTACTACCATCTAAATCATTATCATCATCTAATCCTATATATATATACCGGTCATATATTACAAATAACATAACAATGTATATAAAAAAAAAAACAGTTATTTTATTAACTTTTTTAGTATGCGCATGCAATTATTGCAAGGATCGGGGGGATTTTGCGCTATCTTTCTTATAATTATCGCAACATTCAATCACAATTTTTCCGGGAAATTTCATTTCACGAATACTTTATGATATTAAAATCGAACTTGTTTTTTGAGTATAGCCAAGTTTAAGTATTGATTTGTTTTGAAAAGTCTAGTGAAATAATCATGTGAAATCGTGAGTGAAATCGTGTAACGTAATCGTAGCTTTAGTTACCAAACCTTTAAAAGTTGAACAAAAATATTGAATCAATTAACCAAACCTCAAAAAATGTTGAATTTCGATTTGGCAACTAATATAAGTCTATGTACATAAAAGCACATAAAAGAGTATTCTTCATATAAATATATATTCCTACCATGGGCCGATGATAACCCATCCAGTATATCGGCTTGTGATTTTGAACGTCCACGTCCTTTTCGTCGCATTGGTGTTAGTACACGTTTATGATGTGCTTCGAAACGGGGTCCACCACGACCACCACCAGCCCGAAAACGTCGCAAAAATTGAAATGGACGTGATGATGCCGGTGAATGCATATGATGTATACGTTCATCACATAATTCCAATTCGGTTGTTTCTTTGGCCGATTCAATGTCATCGACCAATTCATCTTCTGAACCTTGTAATGCTGTATAGGCACAAGATTTTGGACTAGGCGATGGCGGTATCCCAAATGATGTTTCCTTTAATGGTGTTTTTAATACGGATAGTACTAGGTCATCGGTATGCGTAACGGCAAATGGACGTTGTACGTCGTCGCCGAATGAACGTGAATTCGAGGCCTGCAACGGTAAACTTGATATTTGATGTATATTGCCATATGAATAATGACGTATACGATCACATTGTGCTTTTGCATCTTGTTGCAATCGTAAATTATGTGATTGCCGGAAGAGAGACTCTTGCTCTCCACGATTCATTGCTATCGTTGTGCCACTAAACACAATCGACAGCATTTGACTGAACGATTATTTATTATAATTATTTTTTGTTTATCATCGTATTGTGTCGTATTGATTTGAATGATGATGATGATGATGATGATAAAAAAGATGATGATGTTGATTATAAAGATGTTCTGAACCCGAATATATTTTGTTATTATTATTATTAAATGATAATTATTATAATAATAATTTGTATAATATTTTATTTGATTTATTTGGAATTGATGGAATTGTTGAGGTTGATGTTGGCAATAATCCTGATTCCATTTATGATTCTGTTATATTCATTTAAAATTTTGTTTTTTATATAATATTATAATATAATAATATGGATAAATTAATTTAAAATGTAATGCATCACTCAATAAGTTTGTAGGATGACTTATAAAACAACAATTTTCCGGCTTTATTCATAGCAACAGATTTTTGCCATTATTTTAAAAATTACAAAAGTATTATCATACAACTGTAACTTTTGAAATCTAAACGTTAGATTATTATACAATGTTAGAACTTATCGTTTGAAGATTGATACTTCCTTAAAAAAATCATATGCGGATTTGTCAATAGTGGATGTCATTCTACGAACTTATTGAGTACGCGATGTATTATTATTTATGATATACCTACCATTTTAATGGATATTTATCCATTCCAAAAAATTATTCAAATTTCACACTTTTGTCTATATATTATTGTCTAATTATATCCGTTGATTTAAAACCATAATAATAAACAATAATTCGATTTCAATTGAAAAAAAAAAAGATTCGTTGATTTCGATAATATTAAATTATAATAACATGTAATTAAACTCATCGTTCGCATTTTTTTTTAATTTTATATGTTTTGTATAAAGACTAAATACAGAGTTGGTTGTACTTGAATATAGCGACAATATTAATATTTGTATTTATTTAGTATTCAAAAAAAATTTATTATATTAACTTAATACCAGTAAAATTGTGTTATTATAGTAAATAAATTCTATATTTTGTTTTTGGTTGATTGATGATTGATAAAAAATGATTGTTATCCACGCTTCATGTTGATATAGTTTTCAATATACCATAATTAATATTGCTTTTAAATGTTAAATATGAAAATATGATGATTTCATTTATTGATATGATATGTTGTTGTTTTTTTTTTTTTTTGATTGTATAACTATAATTATTATTGATTTATATTAACACTATATTAACTAATAAGATATAGTCACATCTTGTTCATTTGTTAATAATTGAAAAAAAAAAACTATAACACGAATTAAAAAAAAAAAAAATAAGTAAATTTTACCATCGCGCACTATATATTTGATTTAATTAGAATTATTTTTATATTGATAAAGTCATATACAAATATAATAAATAAATATCCATTTTTTGAATTAAAACTTCACATACAAAATATATATTAATGGCGTATAGGCGGTTCGATTTCGAGCTATATAAATTATATACCGAACCCGACGACATCGTTCGGTTCATTATCGGATTGGTCGCCTGAGGTGGTTTAGTCATGTGGTGGTACGAATGGATGGCGATCGTATACCGTCAAAAATGCTGGACAGCAAACCGGGGGCGGATCTAGGAGTGTGGGAAGACCGCGGGGTAGGGGAAAAGATGAAGTAGAAGGCTTTTCCGGCTGGCGGACGTCGGTGGTAAATAGGTCCGGTTGGAGGAGGCGGTTAATGGACGCCAAAACCAATTGTATAGGTTGTAGGCGTGCTGAAGTAAGAAGAAGTAAGTATATATATTAATATAATTACATGATTAATATGGAAACAATTAAGACAGCAAATATATTTAAAATTTAGCATTATAGAGTTCAATTCTTACTTATGGGAATTACCAAATCACCGTTTTTTAGTGACATGACATTAATCGTTAATCAATCACCGAAACAATATCATTATCGGAAAGACAGCAAAAGAGGTGAAATGGTATGGAAGAAGTATGGTCAAAATAATCCATTATATTGTTATCCGCATGATATTGATGAATGATCGTCGAGTGAATAAGTTGATATAGAGATTGTTTGACTTCTGTTCTATATAGCGGTTGGCATGTTCTATATAGCGGTCTTGAAGGTGTTTTTGTTTGAATTTATAAAACGAACTTATTTTATAAAGAAAATGGGTAGTATAAATTAAAATCTGTTTAGTCGAAAATATATATGTATATATATAATGATGAATGTTGTAAAAAGATAAGATTTGTTTTATAAATATATTCATAATTATACTATTTAGTATAGATATACATATATATTTTCCTGCATCAAAGTTTTAAATTGATCAAAATTTATATATATAATATGATAATATTTACTTTTTGTCGTCATAATATACATATATTATATATATATACAGATAACTCTTCCTTCATTGAACGAGCTCTGTATTCAAAGAGTTTTTTTTCTACTTGTTAACTCCTTGGTTTTATGACTAATTGTAAGAAATAAGCTTTGAAAATGAAGTTTTTTTTGTGAGTGCCCTGAAAAATCGTTGAATAAAGAGGTAACTGCGTATATCGCATATAATGACGATATATCAATTTCAACTCTTTTTCATAAATAAATATATATATATAGTAAAGTAATATTAGACTACTCGACATATAACGTATCCGGATTCCTTTGAACTAAATTAAGATGTATATATAATCTTCTATATATATAATCTTCTATATATCTTCTATATATATAGTTCTATAGTATATATATACATACTAGAACAAATTTATCTAGTGGTGTAGGGGTAGATATTAATCGTATCACCCAAACAATTATAATATATCGCTTTAAGTTGATAAATGAACTATTGAAATCGTTTGAAATCATTCTATATATATTAAGCGGTTACTCGGTGTTTTATTTGTTTCGTTTTGGAATATTGAAACTTTTATTGTTTTTTTTTTTAATCTCTTTCACGTGTTATGCAGAAGAATATGTCAATCTAATGGGGAAAAAAATATATTGAATGGTCGCTAACTTACTCAGTTGACTTTACTTTCCCGTTTAGGTATAGCTACGGAACAGATTTATTTTAGGATAGGAGATTACGTACACGGCATCGGTTTTTTTAACATGTCGTGTATTGACTTATTCTTTTAGGTGTCTATAGCGTAACAAATTTTTAATATACATATATATATATGTAATGTAATATATAAAGTTATAAAAGAATTGTAAAAAAAAACTCTTTATTTAATGGAAAATTTAATGAAAATTAAATCTTATATCGATTTATATATTAATATTAATTATCATATAATGTGGGTTCTGGCAGCAGAACAAAACATGACAAAAATATATCAATGGAAGATTCGTTGGACGATTTGTCTATAGTTGATTTTTGATCATCGAGGCGTTTTGTACAAAACACTTGATCCTTTTATAGTTAACCGTGCTATTTTATTGGTTTTATGTTAAATCCTCTTATTTGTTAAGTATCTTCAGGGAATATGCAACGACATGCAACAGATCAATGCAGAAGGATCCTGAGCAGAAGAGCTTAGGATTTATCTAAATTAAACATGAGCGAGTATAACCACATAAGAAAAATTTTTTACTGTGTCTGCGAAAGTTCAGATTCGAAAATAACCTAAAACAAAAGACAAAAGTGTAGCTAATCACGCAGTAAGATTTGAACCGACGTCATCATTTTCCGTCGTTTCGTCGTCGACTCATTGGGAAAAGGTGAAAAATTTGGGTTGAAAACGCATACATAGTTTTTGTTTTTTTGGATAAACAAACAAACCTAATAGGTATTTTTCGTTGATGCGATATATAAATACATATATATCTAAATAAGCGTATATAATACATGATACTCATTTTTGATTCTATATTTACTATATACATATGTTATGTTGTATATATATCTTACATTCGTGTATTACGCTAATGAAATAGGTCATATATATATCATAATATATATATATATATGTAATTCCAATGTGTTATGCTTATATACCTATACCATAAACATGCATATACATAACTTATGCACTAAAATTTAACATGATGAAAACAAAAAAAAAAAAACAAAAACATAATAATACTTAATAATACGGATAGACATAAATAAATCATTTACCCCATATGTACATATATATATATTTATATGTTTGTATATATATAATACAATACCAAAAAAAAAACAAAATATTCCACATCGAAAAATCCTTTTTATGACGATAAAATTGTATTAAAAATTCCTTTTACATTCTTAAGCTTAATATATACAAATGTTTTTATGTGTATATATGGCATATAGATAGATAGGGTGGTTCAGCGAAATTGACCCGAACCCGGAAAACGATGATACTCGTTTACAATTCAAATAGAGTGGACTTGATTTCTTATATATACTTTCATAGCTAAAACATTTGAATTTTGTTGATCGGTGACCTAACACGGTCACGAATCTTACGAATCTTATCCAATTAGTTTTTCGATACGATACGAATCTTATCCAATTAGTTTTTCACATTCCTTCTGGATGTGAATTACATATATTCATATTGCAAAGAGAGAAAAGACTTAATCCATATACATATACAAAATTGGATCACCCCGTACACATAACACAAAAATCATATATACTTTTGTATACAGTTTAATTTTTTATCAATGTGAAAAGTCGTAAAAACATTTTTGCGATGTACAGTCGTTTTCGAAATTTCGTTGGTATTTTTTTTTTTAAATTGTAAATGTTCGTTTTCATTATCACGATTCTTACCTCATCATATCAAGAGGAACTTCAAAAGTTTATCTATCCGTTATAGGGGTTGAAAGGAACATGAAAAGCTGAAATGGTGACGAAAAATAGAATATTATGATTTCGTAATAATAGAAGGAGTGTTTCGAGATTTTTAGTAATATTTAAACTTTGTATTTTAAGAATACTATTAATGTTAAGTGAAAATAGAAAAGATTTGTCTATTGAACACACTTACATCTATATGAAAGCTTCAATTTATCCATAAGAACTGTCTGTGAAATTTGCAACGATTTGGACGAGGTGGACAAAAACAATTGGATATAGATTACTATCCTCATATATTCACTCACCTATATAAACAGATACAGAACCAAATTTGATTTAAAGCCAATGTATTATTCACCCTATAGGTAAAATATTTATTAAAATAAGTATTTATTCATTTTATTTATATGAATATAAATTATAATTATAATTTATATATGGTACAATGAATAAGTGAAAATCTAAATGTTCCATTAAAAAATTATATATATATATATACATTGGTTGAATATGATTAAGAAATGTAAATATTTCCATATATATATATACTAATAGTATGATGGGTTGATATAAAGATTGAGGCTTAATTTTATACTTTTAGTTTGTTTAAAAAACAAGAAACCACAACAGTATATACATAGATGTTTTTGTTAAGGCTTTCAAGGGTACGGACGATATGTTATATATGATGGGTAAAAGAAGAATGAAAATCTATGTATTTAAAAATAATGTTTTATCGATATGCAGATTTTCTTCAGCATAATTTTGGCAGAATTCATTTCATTTTCGCCGCCATTTTGTTGAATTTTACATGAATTGGCATTGAAGAGTATTGGATTATCATATCACTATTTTTGATATTAAAAATGTTTTATCAACTCATCAGGCTCCGCTATGTATAGCGACAAAACTGAATTCTCTCTACTGAAAAAATGTGCTCTTTCTATATATATTCGTATAAGAATCCATATTGTTCAAGCGAAATATATATAAAACTAAACAATAATTAACGACATTCGGAGTTCGGACAATTTGTGTTAAAGAAAAATGTTGAATTTATGTTGTCATAGAAATAATTAATCATTTTAAAGTGTTGACGAGGGTAAATTATTATAAATGGACGCATTAATTTAGAAAAAACCGAAATTAATAGTCAAGGTCAATGTTTATGTTTTATTTTATACGCTTTCAGATATTTAACTCAACGTTTATTTATTATATTATTATATGGCATAAACCAAAATATATACATACTAATAAATAAAATGCAAAAAAATCAAAATGTGTTACCTACCATATATAATTATTATATCATTTGTATATAAATCTCACACAACAGTATACGACTATATAGAATACATTAATTGCCAAATAATTACACATAATAAACATGTACATATATATATATATATATATAGAATTATATATACAAATTGGTATTTATATATATACCTATATCACAACGCAGTTAATATTTTTGTGGTGAGAAATCAACTATTTATGTATACTATTTCATATATTTATATATATTTGTAATACTATATTTCATTTTGCTGACTTCAGAATGGGTAAATTATGTATATTATATTTATAAATATAATAATAAGGGTAACTTTTGTTTATGAAATTAAATTAATGTGCTGTATATATATACAATAAACAGTATTAGCTATTAAAACATTATAAATAATATAATGGTTTGCTGATATAGGCATACAATACGCAAAATTATGCAAAAAATGTAAGCAATCAATTGAATTGATTGACGTTTCCTCATAATCGCAGCGATTTTATAAAACTATTAATGTTATTTCGATTCCTATATATGATATTTTTGTATGTTAGCTGTACGAGCGAACTGCGCATGAGAAAATTCGAACTCAGGACACAAAAATTATGTGAATGCCGTTTACGTATCTAAAATTTTAGATTGCAGTTTCTATATCAACTGTACCATATACGCAGCGAAAGACACCGAATCATATATAGAAAAGGTAGTAAGAAACTCGAAAAATCGCTTGTTTCAAATATTCCCATAAAGGAAATAAAGAAAAGGTTTTTTTTACGTTGTAAGAATCCTTCAGAAGTTTCACGTACTATACGGACCATCGATGATATATTCATAAACAATAAATGTAACATTACCACTATACAGGGTGTCCCAGTACAGGGTGCCAACCCGAAACAGGCAGGTTCTACACCTCATTTGCAACCAAAACATGTATGGCGACCCCATGTCTATCTGCCTTGGTTTTCGAGCTAGCCCGAAAAAACGATTTCGTTGAAGTTCAAGGTAGTACGCAGATGTCATTTACCATATCTCAGCAACCACTTATCGGAATCCAATAATTATAACCTTGTTGGAAAGGTATTTTAACTATCTTTAATTGTTTCTAATAACACAAACATCGGCGACAACCCGTTTTCATGCTATAGCTGGTCAAACACAAAAAATTTCAACGGCCTCAAATATTTTTGTTATTTTGCAAGCCGAGAACTATAGAACTGTTATGTTTATCAACTGTCGGTTTTTAGAAAAACTTCTTTGATGTTTTAGCTTTAATTTGATGTACAAACTTTTAAAATACGTCAACTCGTCTTAGAGATATGACGAAAATAATATTGAAATATGACGAAAATAATGCAAATTTTTCAAAAATTTAAAACTTATTTATTAAATTAAATTTAAATTTTTACTACAAAAATTGTTCAAAATGGGGTCCATTATGTGATCGACATATTCGAGACCGTTTTAATACTACCCTAGTAGCCGATCGAATTTGATTCGGATTATTTTTAAAACGTCAACCGCATTATTAATGCCATTCATTAAATCTTCCCTGTGGTCTGAGCTGGTGTTTTATAAACCATGTCTTTACAAGATAAAAATCTAATGGTGTGAGGTCTGGCGACCGTGGTGGCAATTTAATGAGCCATTTCTTCCAATCCATCTTTGACCGAATGTGTCATTTAAGTGTTCTCTTACACTTCGTGCAAAATGTGTGGGTGCACCGTCATGTTGAAAATAAATGAATCGCAAATCAGTTAATTTAACATCATCGAGTAAATCGAATAACCTATTTCGCAAAAAAACTAAATATGAATCTGAATCCAGTCGTCCAGGTAGAAACTATCGACCAATTAATTGATTTCCAATCTTTCCTGCCCATACATTGACTGCTATTCGTTCCTGAAATGCGTGTTGCCGAACTGAATGTCGGTTTTCCTTTAACCAATGATGATTATTTTTAGTATTAAATATCCCTTCACGCGTGAACATTGCTTCATTCGTATATAAAATTTGATTTAATATCCTGGGATCTTGTTCATAACAACGAATCACCCAATCACAAAAAGTTATTCGGAGGACGTAGTTTATTTCTTTAAGTGTTTGAATTTTTTGCAAATGATAAGGATGTAAACCAGCAGCCTTCATTGCACGCCAAGCGTAGTTTTTAATTACACCAATTTCGACTGTTTTTTACCGTTTCAAACTTCCAAATTATTCTTTATAAAGCAAACTTAATTTTCTAATGAATATTAAACGTAAAACAATGTAACGTACAAATGCCGAAGAGATGTAGCATAAAAACAAAAGAATTGAATGAATTTATGACGGTAATAAATTTAACTGTTTTTATTTCTAAGTAACCATTGAATTAATTGCAATCCCTTGAACTTATGTTACCTAGATAACGCGATAACAACAGAACATAGAACTTTGCAATGTAATAAATGTGTTTTAAATTTTTGAAAAATTTGCATTATTTTCGTCATATTTCAATATTATTTTCGTTATATCTCTAGAACGCGTTGACATATTTTAAAAGTTTGTACATCAAATTAAAGCTAAAACATCAAAGAAGTTTTTCTAAAAACCGACAGCTGATAAACATAAAAGTTCTATAGTTCTCGGCTTGCAAAATAACAAAAATATTTGAGGCCGTTGAAATTTCTTGTGTTTGACCAGCTATAGCATGAAAACGGGTTGTCGCCGATGTTTGTGTTATTAGAAACAATTAAATATAGTTAAAATACCTTTCCAACAAGGTTATAATTATTGGATTCCGATAAGTGGTTGCTGAGATAAAGTAAATAACATCTGCGTACTACCTTGAACTTCAACGAAATCGTTTTTTCGGGCTAGCTCGAAAACCAAGGCAGATAGACATGGGGTCGCAATACATTTTTTGATTGCAAATGAGGTGTAGAACCTGCCTGTTTCGGGTTGGCACCCTGTACTGGGACACCCTGTATAATATAAATAAGTATTAAAAAAAATATTCACTAGGTCGACTTTTTATACGTATATATCCATCGGCTATATATCGCACATGAATATATAGATTTTATTACCATAAATATTATATGTGGAACAGACATATCTTTAATCTACTACATACTTATATAGATATGAATATGTACCTATATAATATACATTAAACATACATTACATTTTACATATATGAGAACCGCTAGCGAAAAGAAAAAAACATACGTGTGCATAAAAGAAAATGATTATTATTGTTATTATATAAATGGAATAATGAATTTGGAAAAATGTACATGGTATATATAATAACGTATGTATAATGTCCATGGGCGAATTTATATACCATACATAATATGTATATAGATATAGATATATAGAACATTTTCAGTGTGATAAAATATATATAAGTATCCAACGCAAATGTGTTTTTATTGAGAAAACCAAAAATTCCTATTTATATCAACCAAAAGGGTCCATCAAATAAATATAATTTATTTGAATTAAAAACTATAACGCACACATCTATATATAAGATACTTGGACAGAGAGTAGGAAAAACACACAAATAGGGCGAAGTTCTAAGCATGACGGAAGGAACTTTTAGAAAATTGCTGCGACTTTCACAACTGGACATGGACACTTCAGGCGATAACTTGTGTGGGTTATGAATATTCTCAAGGATGATACGTACAGACTCTGACTGGAGGATGAAGAAATGATGAAGGTAACCGCGGTCGCCCATTTCCTTCTGAGGTATATATAGTTTTTGGCCGGATTCCTTTCAACCAGATACTTGAGTTAACGCGAGACACAATATTCGATGAGCAATCTGGGATTGGCAAGTCGAGTAGGTGGCAATTGGATGATAGGAAAAAAAACGAATATTATAAAAGTGTTTTTATCCTTTGGAGTGTGTGAAATGACCTGACCAGATTACTTATGAGTAAAGATTATAACTAAAACGTCATTTAGTCTGTTATATCTCGTTAAAGTTCATAAAATGTGAGGGTATATTGTTGCCTTTTCTCAAATGGCTTCCGTTACAGGACAACGGAAGATTAATATATATTATATTTGAAATTGTTAATATTTGTATTCGCACAATTTTAATAATAATAATAATGCGATTGCATTCAATCAATCCCGTATTCGTGTATTTTTCAAATTTTTATGTGTCACGGTAAACAAATGACAATTAATTATGTATATTTATATAACAATGTGAAAATTTGTAAAATACAAAAATATATAAAATATTGCAATATATATAAATAACTTGTATATTTCAGTTTCAATCACTCACACACACATTACTTTGACATATGGTGTGGTTATTTAAAACTTCTAAATGTATAACTATACCATACTGTATATAAACTAAATTACATTCTAAAATCTATTAGGTTATCGAAAAAGTATTGATAATTTTTATAAATAGATGTCATTATAATTGAATATTTCAAGTAGTACTAATCTGATCAGGTAACACTAACATATGTTCGAAAGATGACATTTCGTAGATAAAAAAAAAAAAAAATTAAATTTGTTTATTTAAAAATTGTAGTGCATTAAAGATGAGCGAAATTAGTGAAAAAATTCGATACATTTTACAATTTTATTATGAAAAAGGTGAAAATGCAACGCAGGCACATGAACAAATTTGTGCAGTTAACGGTGAAGGAACTTTATCAAAATTAACAGCCTATAGATGGTTTGCTCGATTTCGTTCCGGTAATTTTGATGTCAAAGATGCGCCTCGTTCTGGTCGACCAATCACTGAAAAAGTCGATGAAATCATATCAAAAATTGAAGAAAATCGACACGTAAGCAGTCATGATATCGCTAAAGAACTAAACATCCATCACCAAACAGTTTTACACCATTTGACAAAGGCTGGATACAAGAAAAAGCTCGATGTTTGGGTACCACATGAATTATCACAAAACAATTTAATGAACCGAATTTCCGTTTGCGAAACGCTGATTAAAAGGAACGAAATCGAGTCATTTTTAAAGCGAATGATTACAGGTGATGAAAAATGGATCACATACGATAATAATGGACGAAAAAGATCGTGGTCCAAGAAGGGTGAAGCTCCTAAAACACTAGCAAAACCTGGATTAACACCAAGAAAGGTAATGCTATCTGTTTGGTGGGATTGGAAAGGAATCGTTCATTATGAATTACTAGCACCCGGTCAAAACATTGATTCCGATCTCTATTGTCAACAATTAACAAGATTGAAGCACGAGATTAAAAAAAAACGTCCAGAATTAATCAATCGAAAGGGTGTTGTGTTCCATCATGACAACGCCAGACCACACACATCTTTGATGACTCGGCAGAAACTGAGAGAGTTTGGCTGGGAAGTTTTAATGCATCCACCATATAGCCCGGACCTTGCACCTTCAGATTATCATTTGTTCCGGTCTCTGCAGAACTCCTTTAATGGTTTAAAATTAAATTTGCTGAGGACTGCAAAATGCACTTGGATCAGGTTTTTGCCCAGAAAACACAGAAGTTATACAGTGGTGGGATAATGTCTTTACCAGAAAAATGGCAAAGGGTCATCGATAAAAATGGCGCATATTTGGTTTAATAAAGTTCATTTGAAATATATAAAAAAATCGTTTGAATTTTGTAAAACAAATTACCAATACTTTTTAGACAACCCAATATATATATGTATATATAATTATCCGCACATATGTTTATATATGCTCAAACGGTTTGTTGGAAACAAAAAAATGTCAACGCTTGAATAATTTACACAGTTATTCAAATTGGAGGTATAGCTATATTATATATAAAATATAATAATTTACACAAGGACATATTTGAATTTCTTTATACCTCCTGTACAATATACAATATATATAGTTATATAGGTAAAAAGAGTGCGATTTATAAATGCGATTGTATATGCGAGATATACAAATCAAGAGGACGCATAAATATATATTTATCAATGTTATTTTGCGAAATACGAAATATGAATTATATAACTATATATATTGCTAATGGTTTATTTTTTTTCCCCCCACAGATTTATTTAAATTTAACTTCCAATATATCCTTTTTTTTCCTTTTTTTTTTATGTATTAATGGCAAATTCAATGGATATTCTGTAAATGCAAAAATATAAGTTATAGTTATTATGATATATTATGCCTCAATATTACCGCATATCATATATACCTATACATCCGGGTGTCACACCGGGATTTTTATTCACTTTACCATTCACATACGAATGGTAATGCCTTTTAGAATATATTCATTTGTGGATAAATAACCGTTTGGTCCTTCGCAGTGCCCTGGTATACATATTTACATTTACACTGTACTTTAATGTAAATTTTCCGTAAATATAATATGGATGTGAAGGAGATGATTAATAGTTTCTGAATGTAATAATGATTTATAAAAAATTTTCTTTTTCTGTATATATATATATATTTATATAGGCATTATATAATAACTGTTCTTGAAATCATATTCCTTTAATTTTTATTGTTACATTTACATGATATTTATGTTCCGTAATGTGACTTATAATTGTCGTTTTTTTTTTTTGGCAAGTTCTCCGAATTATTTTATAAAACTATTTAAATTGCAAATACGTCGCTTTTTTTGACAAAATCGAACTCTTTTCATTAAATTTTTAAGGGTGAAATTTCCATCGAGGTGTATTGATTTTAAGGGTCAATCTCAAGTAAAAGGAACTGAATTTTCCGAATTTACAATAATATTCAGGGGTCCCCATACAAAAAGTATCGATAAATTGACAATTTTTCACATTTTTGGATTTTGACATTATTCTACAACCCCATTTGATCAATAAGGGAAGTTTTTAGAGAATTTCATTATTTATCGAACGTAAATACGTCGTTTTCTCGAGGTCGTCTATACGTGACATGTCTATACTGAACCAGCCATGAACGTTAACTAATAATATGAAAAATGATTCATTTGGTATTGATTTTTGTTTTGTCCCATTACTTCCACCTTCCCTCCGGATATAAATATGAGGGATTATTGGGAATTAAACGTTAATTACAAACGGTAATTAGTAACAAAATTTATCCGCAATTACTATCCCGTAAATGATTGCTCTTCTATATAGATATTGGTGTAGTACCAACGTGTATTTTTATTTATTATGTTTTCAAATAAAAATGATGTTTTTTTTTTTATACGTGCATACACATAAAACACATAAAACATTAAAAGATTAGTTTATGATGATGATTTATATTTATTTGTTGGCTTATATAATACGTTTGAGCTTTTAAATTATAAAAAATGTATTTGTATAAACATTTCCTGTAATTTTAACAGTTTGTATATTCTTAGGTATCTCAGGGTAGGATGGTGTATAGTTGGTCATTGACCCATAGTGTAGAAAATGTTAAGTTCCTGTTCAAATGCTTACTTTATACCTCACGACGTGTTTGTAAGAAAATAAGGTATTAGGTAATAGTTCAATTCGGATTGTTCATGGCTAAAATTGAAAAAACTGAATCAATCGAATAAGGATAAGGATTTATAAAGCTGGGATCATGGTACTTAAGAATAATGCCCACTTGAAGGCTTGAAGAATTTTACAGAAAAACTTATATATTTATTCTTAGATATTTATTCAGGATTTTATTAAAGATTTTAGAACATTAGAACATTTTTTTTGTTAATTTAACACATATCATTTAGAATTTTAAAATCCATTAGAAATAGAAATATTTTGCTGATTTTATAAATTATGTATGTATTGTATATCCATTTGGCATTTATATTTTTTCCTTTAATGATGCAGTTTATGTGCTATGCTTATATATATATATATACATTTAATTGTAATCGTATTTTATTTGCATTATAAATAAATACGCGTTCTTATAATTATTATATATGCAGTACAACGCTTTTAACTTATTTTTTATTTTTTTGGATTGCATTTATAATAATTGATTTTTATATATATGGTATATAATATATATATACTATAAATACTATATATATATTTCAACGTTGAACAGTTAAAATAAAATATACATTATCATGCAAATTTTTTTATTTTTTTTTTTTTGCGCGAAATCGATTTTAAGTTTTACTAATGCATATGTATATTGATATAATAAAATATATGTAAAGATATATGCATTATTCTGAATGATTTAAATATAATGCTATATTTGGCATAATTCTATCAAAAAAATCTATATTAAAAAATGTATAAGAAAAAGTTTGAACAAAACAAAACACCTAATTTGAATGAAATTATGATAAAAATTTTTGATTTTGTTTCCGACATCTTGAATTTTAACCAAAAAAAAACAGCTCTTAATCACTTTTCCTAAATCTTTATAGCTATTTGACTTCATTTTGGATCTATCCTTCCATCACAAAAAAAAAATGACAATAAAATCATAGCCACTAAACAATGTCACTCTAACAATGTCTATTACATGTGTGTTTATATAGTTTTCAAAAATAATTAAACAATAAAAAGGAAAAAAAAATCCTTTGTATATATAGCGAATTTTTATTATGTTGCAATTATAATTATGTGCCTGTTATGAGGAAAAAATGTGCATATATGATTTCTTTCTTTTCTTCTCTGTTTGTATATTATGGTGGAGCTCATTGTTCATCATGCATATATATATGAATGCCCTTTAGCGATTCTTTTTGTTTGTATAATTTTATGATATGTATTTCTATATTTATTCGCATTAACATGAAATTATTATACATAATATAAATAAGCTAGTTATTAAAATTATTGTATATATGTATGTTATAGTATAATAAACAAAAAAAAATTTAGTATAAAACATGATGGTGAGACTTTTTTGGCACTTTTCATCACTTTTCTGGTGTATGGGTGTATTCTATTAGTTAAAAAATTTGTTGTTATACCAAAAAAAAAGTTTCAAATGCGTTAGAACATCAACAGAAATCGCCAGGGCCGCCACTACATACAAGACATTGGTGCGAACGAACCAGGCGCCGTTGCCTAGGGGCGCTGAAAACGATCAGATATTTTTACAAGAACAAGAATATATAACATAGACAATTTCAATTTCAATACAGTGTGATTAAGGAGTACGGTTCACAACGTCCGTGGATTTCACACATTTGGAACGTATACTATAGGCTCGGGATTAAGTATATATTTTTGACTTTGTTTTATATATTTTGAGGTATATACAGTCACCTTACATAGAATAGGTTAAACAAGTTCAAAATTTTATATTGAATCTATATAGAATTGTTCATGCTTTTTTTTTTTATTTTGGTTAGTTATATTTAAATATTTTAAAGATAGAATGGTGCGGTGTAATGTAAATGTGTATATAATAACCGACCGGAGGGAAATTTATATGTTTTTTTTTTTTCGTATTTTTATATATTGCAGCAATTTTGAAAACATTAAATACAATACATTATACTAAAATAATAGAATAGAAAAGGTAAAACGAATAAGAAAAATTACATCTATCTATCTATAGCTATGGGAAAATAAAACCGTTTTCAAAATGATGTTGAAATACTTCTTCTTTGAATATGGTATATACGCGGGGAATTTAAGTATACAAAAATGGTGTTAACATATATATATATACGTATATGAGATGTATTATATATATGTATATATAATACCCTAATGAGGATCTATCATACCCCCCCATTGACATATTCAAAATTTTATTTATTTATTTATAAAGGGGTCAAATGTCAATGTGAATTACCCCATGAGATATCTATCTATCTATTTATATACATATATAAAACAGTTTTATAGTTCTCTAATATAACAAATTTATATTTAATGTTATTTATATACTATATACATATAGATAGTGGGTCACAATTTTCCTCTATTATTGTATAAGATTTTGTTATAAATAATTCGAATTTTATTTTGGTCCAAAATTCTGTTCAATAAACGGAGTGCTTATAGATACAGACAAATCGTATTTCAAAATCGACCGTATTTCTGGTTTACATTTCGAAGAATTTCTAAGAAAAATAATCCAAGAATCCTGGCTGAAAAAAAGTTGAGCGACTGAAAGGGCGACTTCAATGCAAGGATATTTATAAATTACTATAATAATACAGTAATAATAGTGGCAATTTGCCATCTTCTTGCTATCCCAAAGTTAATTTTACGATAACGAAATCAATGAACATCATATTCATAATCGACGGGTAAAGCTCAATATTCGGAGTCGGAGTTGATGTCTTAGCCTTTGCCATTTGGATTCAAACTCTATGGAAAAATTGTGCTGACTTTACAACCCTGCGTTTGTGATACATTCTATATAAATTTTTTATGCCAAACAAAATCGTATATTTAAGATATATTCTATATACATATATGTATGCCATATTAATATTTACATTTTTGTTTGTTTAATGAATGAAATACTACGCTTGCATAAATCTAATCAATTTATTTTTGAAAAAAAAAAAAAAAACAAAATTGTTTATTTAGAATCGATTGAATCGAATATTATATTTATATAACTAACTATATGCTGTGTATGTATATATGTTTGTATATATACATCACAAGGTATGAATAGACATAAAAAATGTATATAGTATATTGTATTACAATGCAGATTTACGGAAGTTAATTTAAAAGGTAAAAAAAAAAAAACTCTTTTTTTCCACGCCAACACCTGAAAAATATAAAACAATGATTTGTGTTTTGAATCAGGGTAGAAAGGAAAGTTGAATTCATTACCAATATCATATTCCTCATCGAGGACTAGAAAACGAGATATACCATCCAATAATACCATGATTTTGTATATAGCGCAATGGGTGAAGAGCATTTGGGATCACCAAAACCAAAATTATTCCATTTTTCGGCAAACCTCCAGATCAATTTCAGGTGAATAGGTTAAAAAACAGAATGATTGTATATATCTAATAACAGTTCCTTGCATTTTGTACGCGGGGATGGAATCAAAAAAAAAATTCCGGGAATGTAATTGTTTAAATTTCGTATCTAACTCCTATAAAATCGGAGATCCTGACCATTGATGTGCACATTCACCTTTATATAATGAATGAATTATGATGTGTGTGTGTGTATAATCAATGTTTATAATTTATATGTATGTACAATACAAAAAATAATCATCGTATATTGTATTTATTTAATGGATTTATACAAAAGAAAATTGTGCAGACTCACATATAAATACGATATAAAAATTACAAAAAAATACCAAGAAAAATATATATGACAACGCTAAAAAAATACCCATTTTATTTACACCCGCACAGACAAAAACTAACGAACTATATATAGTGACCTATTTCGGTAATGTTCCAAGCCGATTTAGTGGAAATTCTGATTTAGAAATTATAGAACCCAAAAATTAGAACGAAATTCTAAATCTATAACATTTTCCTCCTCCATTCCATATCCATTCATTTCAGCAAAATTGAAATGAATGCATCAATATACTATATTTATACGCATAGATCATATTTATTTATACTGAAAAAGAAAACCTACAAGTGCCGATAATCAATATATACAATTATATATACAGACATATGTACAATTGTACATGTTCAATCAATAAATTTCCCATTAGCGCATTATCGGACAAATAATATTATACACATAAGGATGTAAATATAATTGTTAAATCACATATTTTAAAAATTATAAAGGTAAAGCAATGAAATTATAAAAAATACTTAAAAAATCTTATCTATATAAAGCTGTTGGAATATTTTCATTAAATTATAAACAAATGATGGATCCGAAGTCTTTGACATCGCGTGAAACTGCCAAAGAGGGAAATTTTCTACTGTGAAACTACTGTGAAAATTCTTATGATTAGGTATATTATCAGAGCTATATGCGATACGACCATTTGGAATCGGTAAAATTAGTGGTGAATCCAAAGACATAGTTCACGGTATATATCAAAAATACAGTCGCTTATTGTGATTCGATCATGTGGTGGTGCGTATCAAAGGCGATCGTCGTATAAAGATGCTAACCGAATGGTGGATTAAGGAGTGTTAGAAAAACGCAGGGTAGGTGAAAAGATGAAGTTGATGCAGACCATCAATGAAACGTAAAAAATGGAATTTTGCCGGTATTATATCTATTAATCGTCGGCTAATCGCGGCGGGTTCACTGAAAATTATAACTGATTCATTTGTATAGATATTACATCTGATTAAGCTGTAATAGCTGCTATACTACATTAATTTCGATATCTATATAATTAAAATATGATATGCTAATCTATATTTATTTTTTTTTACTGCAACCCCTCTATATATGTAAATATGTTTTTTTTGGTAATTCATTTAATTTTTTTATTTATTTACTAAATAAATAATAGTATTATTTTAAAATGCAATCTAATGGAAAAATTAATCAAAAAAAATAAAAGTGAACAAAAGGATTTAATATAAATTCAATCAACAAAAAATATCTTTTACATATTATAAACGATATCATCGGTATATCGTAATATGTATGGTATATGAAATAAGCGTATAACTATATAGGAAAAATATTCATTCATATATGAACCAACATATAGCAAAATGAAATATATGGCAGAGGGCCATACATAATATAATATATCCGATAAGGATTATATATCGGAATAGGTTGCGTATTCCAATGGAGATTTTTTGAAGTGCTCAACATCAACTACAATATACATGCAACCAAATTTATCTCATTTAAGGTAAAAAAAAAATTTTAACCATAAACAAAAACGACAAAATATATAAAGTTTTGTCTTGTTCTATTACAATTTGCTACAGAATTTGGAACATTCCACTATTACGATGATAGAAGCATATAAGAAACGACAAAAATTCCACAAAGCATTTCTATATACTAAATGATCATTGATAAAACTTATAAAGAGAAACGTGTATAATAGAAGCGCCCCAAACAATTGTATTTACGAATTTGGGAGTTCCCAAAAAAAATAAAATAACCACAGCTGCATTATACGAAAATATTAAAATATATTTTCATTTATGGAACACACAGGGCCGCCGCTACATACAACTATATTGGTGCGAACGAACCAGGCGCCGTTGCCTAGAGGCGCTGAAAACGATCAGATATTTTAAATAATAATAAAGCAAATTCTTAGAGTTCTAGAGAAAATTTCTGGGGGAACAAAGAACTACGGACAGATAACTGATAAATTAAACTTATATGCTTGCCAGATTTTCCTAGAGCTCCTTGTCCTAGAGGACATACCTTATGTTTTGATTTTGAAGCGCAAAATATAAATTAATAGGTTTTTTCTTGTCATGTTTCAGGCGGCTTTATTTTATTAATTGAGCCATAGGCGCATAAATGGGCTAAAACGGGCCTGGCGAACACATCCTTAAAATATGAAAATTCATTCATATACATATATAAATATTCTATATACAAGTTATTCATTCATTCATGCATTCATATTTTTTTATTATTATTATTATTTTAAATCATTTATTTATATCATCATTGATTTATTTTTTCATAATTTATGTATATTTATTCAATATTCCTGATATCGATGTATGTATAAAAATAATGCATTTAAAGTATATATAGCTTTATAAATTTCATTTCATAATATATATTATTGATGTTAGGTATAAAGGGATTATTATATCACGTCACAAGAGTTGTAATTTCATTCATTTGAGTGTGCATATTAATGATTTAATAATTGATACGATAATATATTGAATTGACAGATCCGCTTTGAACCAAAATAGATTTTTTGTTGATGGTTTAATAAAACCAAATACATATATATGTATTTTCATTGTATTTGAATGGAATCATCTAAACGCGACCGATTGATTCATTATCATGTTTTTTAGTCTTCGTATTTCCTTTCATGTTCTCGCCCAATATTTTTAAGAATATATTTTCGTATATAAAAAAAATTCTTTCTTATGACCGAACAGTTTTGGTCTGTCCATCCGGTCCGGTTTGTATTATAAGATAATTCACAAATTATTTTCGGGATTTTAAAGAAAAATCTTAAAACCATATAACCATCCCGTATATAGAAATCCAATAGATGATCAAAGATATCTTTAATTGTAATTGACTAGAAATTTTGTGCTTTGAAGTTAGATACTTTAAACCCCTTGATCATAAGTATATATATGCTTCTTCCTGTGTTTCAGGTGTTTGCCTGGCAACCTCTTACCTATATATTAGGTGTTGGAATTAATAATGCGGATTTAGATAACAGATGGCACAACTCTAGCGTTGAGTGTATCGCAACACACCGCGGCCATTTTCTTTTTTTTTTTGTCTGTCATTAGGCTATAAATTTCAGTATATGTCATTTCATTGAAGTGTAAACAACAAAAGCTTTTTTTTGCATATCAAACATGTCGAATTTCGTGCCTGAAAAAGTTGTTTGGGGGGGGGGGGAAGTTTAATAACTTTCTGTAATTTGAAGAAAACCGCTGCTGAAAATTATCGTTTGTTGGTTGAAGCTTATGGTGGACATGCTCCGCAGCTCAAGCAACTTGTGAACGATGGTTTGATGGAACGCTTCCGAAATGGTGATTTTGACTTGGAAGACAAAGACAAAGAACGGCCAGGTCAGCCAAAAAAATTTGAAGACGAAGAATTGCAAGCGTTATTGGATGAAAATTCGTGTAAAACCCAACATGAACTTGCAATGGCGTTGAATGTCGACCAAACAACCATTGGCAAACGTTTACATTTTGTTATACAAATAAATGCGCCATTTTCAAGCCAAGCCAAAATCCGCATTATTAATTCCTACACGATATATATATATATATTAGAACTTTTTAAGAAGAAGAAATTGGAACTAAAAAAATATGGTAACCATCACTCCAATACAGTTAACCTATTCATGGACAGTGCGAGTATAAATGAATCTGAAAATAGTTTACAAAACCGCATATTCTATAAATGGAATTAGACAATTTTTAAACTTCAACATTTTTTGGTGAAAATTTTTACACACGTTAATCGTTAATTATTTATTCTATAACGTTGCTTATGCAGTGTATTTATATAATATTTATAAGTAAATCTATATATACAATTCGAAAAATGGATATTTATTTTGTTTTTAAAAATGTATATGTTTGATATATCAAAAAAAAAAAAACCTTATTATTATTCGTTATCCTTTATCCGTTATAAGGAAAAAATAACTAAAACATGTATATATTGTAATAAATTTAAAAACAAAGAAATAACAACCAAAAAAAAAAAAAAAAAAGGTTGAAATGCAAAAAAAAAAATAAAACTTTTTACAGTTTGGCATACAGGAAAATACGTGTATTGAAATATAACAACAAAAAAATAAAATAAAAATAAACGTACACGTATTTTTTTTGAATATGTAAAAAAATCCTTATTGTAGATTTACAGATACGGTAATAGTATACACAGCCGTGATCAAAATGAATATAGCCACCATAAATTTATTTAATTTAATACACAATAAAATATAAAATGAAATAAACATTTGTTTATTTAGTTTTTGTTAACATACTAACTATGGGTTAATATATTGGAAATGGAGAGATACAGGGAAATTCTGGTGAGCAGGGAATACAATGCGGGTATAGAGGAAATAAGAAGAGAAGGGAAGACAGGAGCTGTGGTGTGGCCACTCAAAATATAATTTAAATATTATTGATAAACACAAAAAATTGAAAGGAATACCGCATTGAAAATTTCGTAATCGCTTCTTGGACGAAAAACACTGCCTATCCTTTTTGAACACGACTGTATATACTGGTATTGGATGGAACTTTAACAACAATTACAACAACAACAACAACAACAAATCTTCAAGCACTTTTCTTTGTAATATCATCATCAGTTAACATTGAAAAACATGTAAATTTCTTCTAACATAACATCATAAATACATGAATGTATTCTATATACACAATTTAACATATGCACATATATAATTAGGAGATATATATACCATATACGGTATAGATAAAATATATACGAGCACATATACTCGTTTTTTTATGTTGTATTATTTATTTCTGTTATATATAAAGTTGTTGAATATATCATCAATACAGAAAATTTATTTCACAAAATATGAAATTAAAATAAAGAAAATTCGTAAGAACATTAAAAAAAAAAAATCATAAAACACAAACATTTTTTATATTTAGTATATTTTTGAATCACACAGAAAAAAACTGAACGATTTTTTTTCTTTTTACTATTTAATTTAAATATTTAAATATTTTTTTTTGTTTGATATCAACAATATAATTTAATTGCACAAATGAAAATCAATAATAAAAAAATATTTTTAATAGTATATATATATATAGCTAACACCTGCGGCTATAACAACAACCGCCAGCACAACATAATTAAATATATATACGGTCATTAATTAATATCGCATCATATTATATTTATTTATTGTATATATTTTAATTAAAAATTTTTCTGTTTTTAATAATATCACATACATAATTTATAAGTTTTTAAATATAATAAATTAAAATGAAATTTTATATAAATTTTAAAATCAATATATATCTTTCAATATATTCTGTATAGCATTCTAATATAGTCAGACAACAAAATGTAATTTATATTGAATCAAAAACACATTCAATACAAAAAAAAACCTAAAGAATATAGAACACGATATAGAACACACTATATATATACATAACAATTAACACAAAACAAAACACAATTGTAATGGTCTGTAATATACTTTAAAAAAAAAAAAAAAAATCTACCCCTTTAAAACACCACACATTGTACGATGGTATACAATAATATACATACACAGTAACGTAAATAGTTGTACAATTATCGCTCCCTCTACTATACCACCCACCCATCTATATGGTCGTCATATATAGGTAGGTAGGTAGGTATATATAATACAAAATAATTAAATGTTATATATACCATGCCATCTGACCATTTTTCCAATCACACCATCACCATATCATCATCATCACAACTATTAAAACACAAAATATTTATTGTTTTTATTGTTTCACAATCACTTCACAACTAACTATATATATATAGCAATAATTAAAATAAAAAAATATTTCTTTATATTCGCGTATGCTGTTCATTGTATTTTATAACATACACATTTAGCATACACAAACAATTATTTTGATGATCCTTAAGAACAGTTAACACAAGACAAAAAAAACAAAAATGGAAAATTCATTTTCATTTAAAAAAAAAAACAAAACAAAAATCCTCTTGCAATTGTAATTGTAATTGTAGTTGTACAACATAAAAAAAATTTGAATAGCTTGCGAAAATATAAAAATAATAATTGAACTTTTAACACTTATCAATACTATACTATAGCTATAAAACAAAACTCACAATAAAATATTAATTTTATTTATTTTCCTTTTAACAACACAACACCACCATAAATTAACATTTCAATTAAGAGGCTTATGATTCATTATGGAAAAAAACAAGAATAAAAAAAAAAATAAATAAAATATATAAATAATTAAAAAAAAAAAATACTAAACTAAAAATGAAATTGTAGGTAGGTAAAAAGTAAGGTGGTTTTTTTTTTTTTTTTTTTGTTGCTTTGCTTATAACAATTATACAAAAAAAATATAAATGCACAATATATATATGGTAAATAAATAAATAATGTATATGTATATATGCAATAATACCGTCGCGTCGCGCACACACTTGATGATGGATGACAAGCTTACGACCAACTGTTGAGACAAACTTATTTCAAATAGGGAAAATCCTGCAACAAAATGCGAAATATACAAATACATATACACGTAACCGATAAATACATATAGTTACGTATATATATATATGGTATTATATACATAAACATAACAGTGAAGGGAAACTTTAATGCATGACACACACAAAATAAAACCCTAATATACCTGAAATAGGAAACAAGTACTGATGGCGGTCAGGGGTTAAAGGTTACTTCAATTGCTTTTACGTGCTTATACAATCTGCAACAATTGGTTTTGACGTGCACAATCAAAAACCTTCTCCAATCGGATCTATTCACCGCCAACGTTCGCCAGACGGAAACTCCAAGAGCCCGAAGATCCACTTCAACTTTGTTTGTTCATCTACCTCGCGGTCTTCAAATGCTCCTTGATACGCAATGAGTTTTGCCGTCCAGCAATCTTAATATATACCGAACTATGTCTGGTTTAAAATACATTTTAGGTAATTCATGTTCGCACCTCTTGCGCCATCGTTCCTTTTCCTATATGTCAGTCCAAAAATCAGGCGCAGTATTATCTTTTCGATCCTTCCCGCGAGACCCCATTCTTTAACCTTTATCATGTACCACATTTCGGCATCGTATATATGGGTATATATATAGGTATAGAATATATGGGTAAATATAGGTTTTGTGGTGTTCGGTTATTTTTCGAATCTGAATTTTTTAACACAGAGTTGCAATTTCCGCTTGCGGTTGGTCGTACGGCTATAATTACCGACACCGTAAAAGACACAAATTAAGAAACTAACAACAGAAGGCTGTTGTTGGACGCTAAAACCAGATTGTTGGTTGTATAGCGAAAAATTAATTTTTTATTTTTATTTTATATTGTAGGTAACAATTTACTGAATGTTTTCAACGAAAAAAGACCATCTTTCGCAAAACCATAAAAAAACCTTATTGTGACCCTGAAACAATCCGGGATTGAACTTCATCAACTCCCTACACTTTTCCATTTTCTGTTGTAGTACATGATTAAAAAGCAATTGCTCATTCATAAGCATTATATAACGTTAAGAATTATTATTGCTATTGCTTTTATGTTTTTTTTCTATTATTTTATTAAGGGTTGTGATTAAGGGTTGTGATTGTGATTTGCTTTCTATTATTTTATTAAGGGTTTTCTTCAACCAATAGTGAAGTTTCCAGGAAAAATTACACGTTTTCATTATGATTAAAAAATAAAATTGATTGAATATAATTTGTATACTGAGGGTTACGATTTGTCAAGAAAAGTGAAAATATAGAATTCAATAAACCTTAAACTAACTAAACGCATACTGAAAGACGAGCGACGATAGTGGATGAAATTCGAAAAAAATTCGATTCAATTTTTCATTAAAATGAAAAGCGCTCGCTTTTTTTTTTTTGGAAAATATTTTTCCATGTTTTTATACAGTCAGTATAGGTTTATATACAGAGTTATATATATATTAGTTTTATGCTGTATGTATATATAATATGCTTATATTTTAAAAGAGAAAAACGCTTTTCTCATTTTCCTCTTTTCCATAAAATATTATTTATATTTTCTTTTTTTTTTATACATATACTTCGTATAACGAATACATAAATTGCATTTACTATACGCATGAGGAATTACGAAAAATATATGATATTTTTATACCTTTGTATTTTTTTTATGAATGTGTTTGTGTGTGTGTGTGTGTTGTCAGGGGTAGTTAAATTTCATTTAATTTTATATATAAAATTAAATATCAAATAATTATTTGTTCTATATATATCATTTATTAGCATAAGCATATATATATAAATATGTATATATAGAATATATATAGCAATATGAATGAGAATATATAGACGATGAATTTAAATTGTATTTATTTTAAGAACGGAACATAACAATTATTTTTGCCACAATTTAATTGAAGTAATGCATTCAAAACAAAAAAAAACAAAATTTGTCTTTTAATATTTGTGTAGGATAAATAATTTACAAAAATACAAGATACAAGAGAGGTTTGTGACTGTTTGAATTTCTATATCAATGCCCCGTTTGGGTTTAGACATTCAGAACACATACCTTTTTTCCAAAGGATTTATAGTCCATTCCTTCATTCGTTACCGTCTCGACCTTCATAAAAACCTTTTATTACAATCCTAAAAACGCCTCATTCGAAATTTTCCCTAAAAAAATCGAATCCTTATTTATCATTATGTTCAGCATCCCATGATATCCGTCATTTGCCCCCCTTTTCCACTATTCACCTAAATTACAACAGATATTCTACTTCCTTATCATCTCTATTCGTACCTATATACTCCCGATAATCCAAAGGAACGCATATCACGTCGTATATAAAAGTGTTTCCAGCAGCAGAATGCGTATTAATTTTATGTAAAATGTGAAGCGCGACTTACAAGGGAACATTACAAGGATTCACACACCAATTATTCTGAAATTTATGAATATAAAAGGCAATGTTAAGTTCTAAACATTTTTTACAGTGAAATTAAGTTTACTGCGATGACACAATTATTTCTGTAAACAATTAAGATAAATGAATAAATATCGAATGGGAAATATTCTTAAATGCTTTAATGCTTCCATTAAATTAAGACGTAAATTACATAATCATAATTGTATTGAACTACTATATATTGCATAAGAAAATTATTTGTTGTTTGTTTAATTTTCCTAATTTATTTTGATAGGTATACTGTCTATTTATTCTTTTTTTTTTATTATCTTTTTTAGAACCCCTCGTCGCTGCTATTGTATAATATATATAGAAATACACAATTTCGTATATTTAAATAATTATACATAAATATATACATTATGTATAAGGTGTATATGTACCTATATATATATATATATATATATCATAAAATAATAAAGCAACAGCTTTTAAAAATTCCATCTCTCACGTATAAAATATAATAATTTATGTCACTGAAATAAGTATTCCTTTTACATATATTAGGTTATCGAAAAAGTATTGATAATTTTTATAAATAGATGTCATTATAATTGAATATTTCAAGTAGTACTAATCTGATCAGGTAACACTAACATATGTTCGAAAGATGACATTTCGTAGATAAAAAAAAAAAAACATTAAATTTGTTTAGTCATTTAAAAGTTGTATAGTGCATTAAAGATGAGCGAAATTAGTGAAAAAATTCGATACATTTTACAATTTTATTATGAAAAAGGTGAAAATGCAACGCAGGCACATGAACAAATTTGTTGCAGTTTACGGTGAAGGAACTTTATCAAAAAATAAAACAGCCTATAAATGGTTTGCTCGATTTCGTTCCGGTAATTTTGATGTCAAAGATGCACCTCGTTCTGGTCGACCAATCACTGAAAAAGTCGATGAAATCATATCAAAAATTGAAGAAAATCGACACATAAGCAGTCATGATATCGCTAAAGAACTAAACATCCATCACCAAACAGTTTTAAACCATTTGACAAAGGCTGGATACAAGAAAAAGCTCAATGTTTGGGTACCACATGAATTAACACAAAACAATTTAATGAACCGAATTTCCAATTGCGAAACGCTGTTTAAAAGGAAATCGAAATCGAGTCATTTTTAAAGCGAATGATTACAGGTGATGAAAAATGGATCACATACGATAATAATGTACGAAAAAGATCGTGGTCCAAGAAGGGTGAAGCTCCTAAAACAGTAGCAAAACCTGGATTAACACCAAGAAAGGTAATGCTGTCTGTTTGGTGGTGGGATTGGAAAGGAATCGTTCATTATGAATTACTAGCACCCGGTCAAACCATTGATTCCGATCTCTATTGTCAACCATTAACAAGATTGAAGCACGAGATTAAAAAAAAACGTCCAGAATTAATCAATCGAAAGGGTGTTGTGTTCCATCATGACCAGACCGCCAGACCACACACATCTTTGATCTTTGACTCTGCAGAAACTGAGAGAGTTTGGCTGGGAAGTTTTAATGCATCCACCATATAGCCCGGACCTTGCGCCTTCAGATTATCATTTGTTCCGGTCTCTGCAGAACTCCCTTAATGGTTTAAAATTAAATTCCGCCGAGGACTGCAAAATGCACTTGGATCAGTTTTTTGCCCAGAAAATACAGAAGTTCTACAGTGATGGGATAATGTCTTTACCAGAAAAATGGCAAAGGGTAATCGATCAAAACAGCGCATATTTGGTTTAATAAAGTTCATTTGAAATATATAAAAAAATCGTTTGAATTTTGTAAAAAAAATTATCAATACTTTTTAGACAACCTAATACAATAAAACATATAACTATACTATATACTTAACTTATTTCTTCTTATTCTTATATAAATATAACAACATAAATGACGACATTAAATTAAAAGTGTGTACATTTAATGGATGGATGGATAGAAAGTTGATAGAAAAACAAAAAATGAAGTAACCAAATTTACATAAAAATTTGAATAATTTGTTAAGAAAATTAATCCAAAAAAAAAAATACAAATAATATAGCGTGTATGTATATAACAAATAAACTTATTATATGATATGTACCTTATATACAAATAAAAAATATATTGTGTTATATAAGGGCGGTAATGCGGGTAGTTGAAATTTGTTTAATTCTTTTCCAGGATAATGCCTATATATTAAGAGATTGTTAAGAGATGAAATATTGATAGAAAATTGCGAAAAACTGTACAGGACGCAAGAAGATATATAACGTAACGTGATGGTTAATAAAACAAAAATTCGATTACATTCGCAACGATCGGTTTTGAAACGTCCGGATCCGTTCGAAAACGTCCTTCTTTTCTGTTCTTCAATAATTGGTTGCGTTTTAAATTTGGTGTCGGTGATTTAGGTAGGTGTCGCATGATTTTAAGATGTGTTATGCGTTATGCGGTAATAACACCAAAAGAACCGTTCCATGATGACATTAACAAAAACTAATCAGTGTTTGAATTGGAACGATGGGAAAAAAATAATTTTAATTAATTATTGTAATACATCAATCCATCTTGAATTATATTTCCTATATATATTTTATACTCCACCAAAAACAAATTGAAACAACCAAAAAAAAAAAAAAAACGATACCATCATTTTATTATAGTAGGTACATGAAAATAATATACCATAATATATTATTAATAAATCTAATTCATTACATAATTTCCGACATATTTTTACGATTAATACTTTGATTTATGTACATCCAATTCCAAATGTATATATTTTTTTATTGTATATATATATATACAATATACATACATACATATATGAATGGTGTACGACGCGATGATTATATATATACGCGATATATAATATTTTAATAACCCACATATTAAATTGTCATTAAAATATATTATAGAAAAAAAAATGTATACCGTTTTATTATCGCTTAGGGAGTGGGAGTGGGAGGGAAACAAATACACAATCTTAACCTCCATAAGTTAAGATTTTTGATGTTGGCCAGTAAAGAATAATTCCTTCGTCGTTATTGCTCACAATAATTCAGTTAATATAACAAATATTTTGATTTTGAATAAATTTCAAAAATTGGCTATTATTTAAGTGCGGTGTGTTGGCTACTGGTAAACTTTGTAGCAGTGAATAACGAAGCTAATGTATTTGCCTCAAAAATAGTTGTGGAAATCTTAATTTTGTGGTAATGGTGAAGTCATGCTTTTGGATTATAGACGTGCGACGGTTGCATCCTATGCTATTGCGGCCATAAAAATCAGACAGATACGGTCCTGAACTCTTCGGTTTAATTGTTGATAAGCGAAGCGAAGCTAGACGAAAGTTAGTAGGTTAGTGTGATCTGTAATACATGAACAAAACTGTGACTTGGATATTTACTATATATTGTTATGTACGTATACATTTTATAATATTATATATGCTAATATATTGCGTGCTGAAAATATTTCTAAATAATATATAGTCAGGATATGTATATTCTATTATCTGGAAATATACAAAATAATACAATTCGAAAATAATAATCATTTTTAATCGATATCATTTGCATGTGAGAGAACATTTATAATAACACCTATTAACTCTATATAGTATATATAGTACTATATAGTATATATGAATAATTTATTCGTTATTTGCATTTACGTTAAATTTCATTATCGATATTATTATTATTATTCAAATTATTAATTGTATTATATAGGATTCATTCAGAATCATTCAGGTAAAAATTATGGTAAGTGTGAATGCCATGTCCAGTTTGGTCGTACGCGACTAATTATCGACACAATGATTGAATGGTCAATGATTTCAAACCCCCAATAGATGAAAGATTTTTTAAACTAAGACACAGATGCAGACACTGAGGGATTGCTTTATCTTAATCATTGAAGTTATTCAAAACAAATATGTGGATAAGCAACAAAACGCATTACATCAAACAGGGTGGTGATCGCTATTAAACAAACGCCTATTTAAGCAACACCGCAAACACTTTTAAATATATTTTATTATAATTTTGTTCTCGCACATTTTAATATATACAATAAAAAATACAAAATAAATTATGTTTTCTTTAAATAAATGTGTTTTTGATATATATTGTATACATTACACACATATAATCATAATAAAGTTGTTTTTATAATATATCGAAATATAATATTATTATATGGTTATCATCATCATCATCATCATTATCATATAAAAATTTTCCGGAAAAATATATAATGATTTTGATATATATATATATAAGACATGTAATTTATAGGTATATATTATATTTATTAAAATAGGTCTAACAATAAATAAAACATTTCTTTTCATATACATTATAAAATTCTAAAAAATATCAATAAAAAAATGAAATAATAAAATCGTTGATTTTTTGTTGGTATAGTTTTTAGGTCTGTTTGTTTGCCCTTATGCCGATGATATACGAATTGTATATTGGCAATTAATTGATAATGTTATATATACGCATCGTTGCATCATCCATCCATACTCATTCAAATATTTGTCAATTGGAATTTGCCCATCGACCGTCAAATGCGGTCAACAAGTACACAAGAACACATATATTTTGTTAATTTTATTATTATTAAAAGAAATATTTAAAAAAATGTATTTATTCGTATTATGAACGCCTGATAACAAAATCTCAAATTGATTGGATTTTTCATGGTTTTTTTTGAAGGTTTTTTCATCCCATGTTTGATGATTTTCGATTAGGATCGCAGAATTCTAAAGAATAGCCCGACTCTTCCATCGCAGTATACTGCGGTGTAAATTTAGACATGACCTAAAATTGTAATACAATCATTCGAACTATTCCGGAAAACAAATGTAATGTATATATATACGAAAATAATAATCTCCATTTCATTAATAATTAACGTAATTAAAGTAATTATTTATTTATTTCACATTCATAATATTTTGTGATGTTATGCGATTTGTTTTATATTCATGTTTTATTCTGGTTGCTAATAAACAAGTTGAAAAAAACAAAATAATAATAATAATAATAAACAGGTCATAACAAACAACATAAAGAATAATGCAAGAATGACACAGCAAATTATGTAAAATATTATTTGAAATGATTTCATTATGATATGAAAAGAAATTTCAATACAAAGGGGACATTTTTTTTTTTTTTATGAAATAAGGATACGATTTTATAACAACGTGTTCTCTACTACCCCCTATGTACGATTGAAATACCTCAAGTAATACAGTTTTTCTCATATAAAAGTGTGGAAAACGTTGGTAAAAGTATAGAATTCGTGTATGTATTCGATTTGGAATCCGTGGATTTGGTTAACCGTACTCACAAATTTGTCTTTATCACGTAAAAACAATCCAAAATCTGTAGATGTAATGAACCGTCTCCTCAGGATCCGTCGAAAGGATCCCTCGAAATTCACTACTTCACTACACAAAACTTCACTACACATTCTGTTACTTTTTAAACAGAATACACTTAAACTGATTTAACAAAACAAATGCGATATATACGCATTTCCTAATACATAAAAATACCATACCCCAAATATATATATAATTGTATAATATATAGATGAATTTACGCCTTAATAAATCAACAGATATTAATTTACTAATTAGTTTGCGATATATATCATATATATAGACAAAGACGAAGAAATATTAAATTATAGATATATGTGCATTGTTTTTCCGTGACTAAAAATATAAAAAATTTAATAGCTTTTCAAAATATTATTCAAAATGAAATGTATATTTAATTTATATATACAACAACTATGTATAGATGCATCCACAATACACATATATACGCAGTTAGTGTAAATGTTAAGCGTACCAACCCCCCTTGTATTATGGGTGATATACAATACTTAAATTTCAACTAATTTTTGTACTGATTAATATATTAAAATCAAGTAAAAGAAATTATTAGATTTATTGATATTGTGATAAATAAACAAACGGTTTTGTCATTATAGTAATAATATGTCTATTGAATTGGAAATTATTATTATTTAACCCATCGTTGTTTGAAAGTGTTTTTATCCTTCGATTGTGTGAAATGTCCTGATCAGACCACCCCTGTACGAGAAAAGGATATTGATTTTAGATAAAAGATTGTGTGTGTGTTAAATCTCTTCAGTTCGTAAAACGTATGTCTGGTATATATTGTTTCTATTTTTTTTTTTTTCTGCATAAAATGACGAAAAAAAAGACATACGTTTTTAAAAATGCAAATGGCCTCCATACTTGGTCATTTCACACAATGGAACATAAATTTTTTTAATGGTTATAATAAACAAATTGAAATAGGTATTTTACCAAGAAAAAACCAGTGATTCCAATTACAATAATTGGAAAAAACAGGCAGACAATTAAACGATTTCTCTATTTGTTTTGTTGCGGAAATATATATATATATATATACAGGGTGTCCCAGTACAGGGTGCCAACCCGAAACAGGCAGGTTCTACACCTCATTTCCAACCAAAAAATGTATGGCGACCCCATGTCTATCTGCCTTGGTTTTCGAGCTAGCCCGAAAAAACGATTTCGTTGAAGTTCAAGGTAGTACGTAGATGTTATTTACCATATCTCAGCAACTACTTATCGGAATCCAATAATTATAACCTTGTTGGAAAGGTATTTTAACTATCTATAACTGTTTCTAATAACACAAACATCGGTGACAACCCGTTTTCATGCTATAGCTGGTCAAACACAAGAAATTTCAACGGCCTCAAATATTTTTGTTATTTTGCAAGCCGAGAACTATAGAACTTTTATGTTTATCAACTGTCGGTTTTTAGAAAAACTTCTTTGATGTTTTAGCTTTAATTTGATGTACAAACTTTTGAAATATGTCAACTCGTCTTAGAGATATGACGAAAATAATATTGAAATATGACGAAAATAATGCAAATTTTTCAAAAATTTAAAACACATTTATTACATCACAAATTTCAATTTTCTGTTGTTATCGCGTTATCTAGGTAACATAACTTCAAGGAATTGCAATTAATTTAATGGTTACTTAGAAATAAAAACAGTTAAATCTATTACCGTCATAAGTTCATTCAATTCTTTTGTTTTTTGTGCTACATCTCTTCGGCATTTGTATGTTACATTGTTTTACGTTTAATATTCATTAGAAAATTAAGTTTGTTTTATAAAGAATAATTCGGAAGTTTGAAATGGTAAAAAACAGTAAAAAATAAATTTCAAAAGCAGCCATCCAAATTGGTGTAAGTAAAAACTATGCTTGGCGTGCAATGAAGGCTGCTGGTTTACATCCTTATCATTTGCAAAAAATTCAAGCACTTAAAGAAATAAACTACGTCCCCCGAATAACTTTTTGTGATTGGGTGATTCGTTGTTATGAACAAGATCCCAGGATATTAAATCAAATTTTATATACGGATGAAGCAATGTTCACACGTGAAGGGATATTTAATACTAAAAATAATCATCATTGGTTAAAGGAAAACCGGCATTCAGTTCGGCAACACGCATTTCAGGAACAAATAGCAGTCAACGTATGGGCAGGAAAGATTGAAAATCAATTAATTGGTCCATAGTTTCTACCTGGGCGACTGGATTCAGATTCATATTTAGTTTTTTTGCGAAATAGGTTATTCGACTTACTCGATGATGTTAATTTAACTGATTTGCGATTCATTCATTTTCAACATGATGGTGCACCCCACATTTTGCACGAAGTGTAAGAGAACACTTAAATGACACATTCGGTCAAAGATGGATTGGAAGAAATGGCCCATTAAATTGTCACCACGGTCGCCAGTGAGGTCTTATCTATGGGGGATTTGTAAAGACATGGTTTATAAAACACCAGTTCTTACCAGGGAAGATTTAATGAATGGCATTAATAATGCGTTTGAAGTTTTAAAAATAATCCGAATCAAATTCGATCGGCTACTACGGGTAGTATTAAAATGGTGTCGAATATGTCGATCACATAATGGAACCCATTTTGAACAATTTTTGTAGTAAAAATTTAAATTTAATTTAATAAATATGTTTTAAATTTTTGAAAAATTTGCATTATTTTCGTCATATTTCAATATTATTTTCGTCATATCTCTAAGACGAGTTGACATATTTTAAAAGTTTGTGCATCAAATTAAAGCTAAAACATCAAAGAAGTTTTTCTAAAAACCGACAGCTGATAAACATAAAAGTTCTATAGTTCTCGGCTTGCAAAATAATAAAAATATTTGAGGTCGTTGAAATTTCTTGTGTTTGACCAGCTATAGCATGAAAACGGGTTGTCACCGATGTTTGTGTTATTAGAAACAGTTATAGATAGTTAAAATACCTTTCCAACAAGGTTATAATTATTGGATTCCGATAAGTGGTTGCTGAGATATGGTAAATAACATCTACGTACTACCTTGAACTTCAACGAAATCGTTTTTTCGGGCTAGCTCGAAAACCAAGGCAGATAGACATGGGGTCGCCATACATTTTTTGATTGGAAATGAGGTGTAGAACCTGCCTGTTTCGGGTTGGCACCCTGTACTGGGACACCCTGTATATATAAATAGTATAAAATTAAACATATTTTACTTACACGGAAATATGATAAACAATGCATTTCCAACCTGATGGACGTTCCAGAAAATTATATACCTGCCCTTGAAATGTTGCACGTCCAGCATGTCTACGTTGTGATTTTACATAACTTCTGGTTGCTTCACCCCATTCTTGTGGGCCACTACGATCAATTGATATACCCGTAATCGGTATGACATTAAATGAATCGGCACCTAAATAGCATATAAGCATTGATACATTTGATTTTCATTTTTTTTGTAAAATTATGTTTTGGTTTTTATATATGAAAAATACCTGTTATTGTTAATTGACTTTGTTCTGTGAATGGTGATGATCCTGCTGTAGGTGAAAATGATTGTGATCGTTTATTTAATGATCGTACCGATAATGGTTCGTCTAATTCAACAACCGTAACACTTGGTGATATAAATCGATTTCCATTATTTTCATTATTATTATTGTTTTCATTACTATTATTTTTATTATTATTATTATTATTATTATTATTGCTATTATTATTATTATTTATACCGCCACTATAATGACCACCTAATAATGTTTCTGATTCATCTAAGGACATTACCTCAGGTAAATCATTTGGACTGCGAGACAGGTAGCTCATTCGTGGCGGTTTACGTTCACCACCAATTTTATGTTTTGCCATCGTTTTTTATATCATTTATATTTTTTCTATATCTATATTGTAATAATATTTTGATATTACAATTACTGATATTATCAGTGATCGCCATCATCATCATCATCATCATCATTCGCATCATCATCCGCATCGTCTTCTTTTCATAAATGTGTAACGATACCTGAAATGTGAATAGAAACAAATTTTAATTAGATTATATTTTATACTATATCGTTAAAAATTTATCGTATAAATGTTTTGCAATGAAAATATCACTAAACCCCCAAGAAAAAAAGGTAGATATCGCCTAGAATAAATTAGCTTTGAATTTAAACGAAAATTTTGTCACCGACAGTGGGTGCGACATTCGACGTTCGTCGTACGACCTTTAAATTTTGTCTGATCTATCAAATCCACAACTACCAAAAACAAATCCAAGGTACAATTCGAGATATTTCGTTCTGTTTCTAAACAATTTACTTAACATTTTGAATTTGAAAGTTTTAGACGAATTAGACGAATGAAAAAAAGAATTTTTCCTGTCCAAATGTACGTGTTTATTCCTATATAGAGATGTGCGACGTTTGTTATTTTAAATTGTACCTTTTTTGTTTTGGATATTTTGATCAACATTCGAGTTGTTACAGAACTAATTGAATAAATCAATTAAAAACATATATATTTCGATTATGAGTTTTTTTCGGAAAAACTTTCTTATATGTTTTTTATTCAATTATTTTTTTTTTTTTGTGTTTTTCTTATTCTTTCAATATTTGAAACGTATATTTTTGTATATAAACCAAATAATATAATATATAGATTTATTTGTTTTTCTTATATTGTATACATAATAAAAAAATAAAAAAAAATCATTAAATAAACAAGAAAATTAATTGGAAAATTATAGAAAGTCATAAAGTATATATATGTATGTAAATACTCATTCATTGTGTTTTGTGTTTACCCAAACTTTACCCACTTTTATACCACATTTTTTGATATTTTCTAATATTCACATGCATTTGCATTCATTTTAAATGTATATATTTGAATAACTTGCTCATATCACTCATATACATGTGAATATCTTATATATGGTTTGTGTCTATAATATGGAGCATATATACGAAGCAAATTCGTGTTTATTACGCGCGATTACATATATGAAAATGCTATCTGTATTGGAAAATGAAAGGAAAATTTTATATATTACCGTATTGAATTCAAAAACATACAAAACAAAAAAATGAAAATAGATGGTATTGTTTTGACTAACTATATATATTTGAGTACAAAGACGTATATATATACATACATATTATATATATTTTTAAAATTTATACTTTATATTCACAATATTATAGTATATAAAAGGAAAACTAACGGTTGGCTAACGGTGATATATCTGAACATTTTTGAAAATGTTCTTGAATACAAAACAATTAGAAAAACTTCTATAAAATAATTACATCCCTTTTTAATACGGGCGATTGTATATATAATGAATACAATGTTCAGATAAAAAAATTCCCAACTCAATTAACAGGGTGTTTTGAAAAACCCAAACCCAAGTGTCAAATAAATACCAATTATTTTTCAACTAACATCATTATGAACATCATCATACCATATGGATAATACAAAAATACTTTTGTTTATCAGAGCCTTAATGAAATTGGATTTTATTTCGAACAATGACAACTGGAAAACCGGCTTATTAATAAATTTACCATAAAAAATAGACTTAAATGGTATAATGATATAAAAAAAAATTGGCAAAACCGTAGCTTTTCCATATGAACTGTATGTTCCATATGATCCATATGAATTGTATTTAATTTCACCTGATCTAACGTGAGTAACGGGTGAATTAAGAGCAGATAAGAGAAATTCTTCACTGTTACTGAAAAAAATACATGAAAAGAGTATTTGATAGTAAAGTATATTTACAACCCAAGCATCTAGAAGGGTTTCAGCATCAAATAAACCAAAAAATTCATTCCCAATGTAACACCGCTTTTGATTATTATTCATTATGTACAAATATCACGCTAGCATTAATATATTCATCATCCTTTTATTACCTATAATTGATAAGTCTTTTAAAAAATAAAAAAAAATTCGCTACAAGTGGATACACAAAAGCAATCGATACTCTAGATATGATATTTATATATAAATATATCACTATATTTTACTAATAATAGAAATTGAAATTAAAGACAAAAAAAAGAAAAATAATAATGCCATTTTTTTTTTAATGTCATGAGAACATTCACAGACGGTTTTACTATTTTTTACAGTATATATAGATATAATAAAATACCTCTTTTTATAGGACAAATAGAAGTAAAAAAAAAAAAAAAACTCTATTATACACTACTATCTACTATATATATATTATTGTATTGCTTTGCAGATAAAATAGAAGACTGATATATATTTATATACCTATTATATTGACATAATGTTTTTTTTTTGTTCATAGTAAATCATATAATATTATGTAAATATTTACATGGTGTCCGTAAGCCCTTCAGATCCAAAAATTAAGTTCCTTGGATTATTTGGAGTTGATTCCGTTTCGTTACGAAGTTATACGAAAAAAAAAAACTCATTTTATGTTTTCTGCACTCTTTTCTAGAAAGCCGAATGGGCCATAACATATGTTTCGAACTCTAAATAACCCATGGAACCCAGCTATTACTATGACTGTCGACAACAACAGGTGGATCACCCTGTATAAATAATTTCTAAATAACACAAATATAATAATAATAATAATAATAAATAAGTTAATATTATTATTTTTATGTATATTATTATACATAAAATTTACCTTATATATATATATATAAATGATATTGATTTTTATACTTTTCATAAACAAAATATTATATTAAAATTAAAAACAATTTCTATTCGAAAACGAAAACTATAATTTATGAAAAATTAATCTTCTGAATATGGTTTTTAAATTTTTGCATCAAATGCGCTTCTTCAAAAGCCGGTATTTTACCCCTGTGTGTAATTGTTTACCGCATAGTTTTTCTATTGGGGATGAATCTTATGTAAGGATGAATGTTCTCAAGGATGATTTAGTTAGGTCCGGTCGCCCGTTTCTTTTTGAGGAAAAGTTCAGCTGGATTACTTTCAAAGAGATGTTTGAGAAAACAAATTACTGGTTACTCGGAAGGTACGAAAAGGAGCCCATATCTGTCCTGATTCGATGGCAATCAAATGAAGGCTTTTAGTCATTAAGAATTTGACACAAGCGGGTAGTGTTTTGAAGTCTTTTTCCCTCCTTCGTTAAACCAAATCATATAAGAATTATATACAATATTTTTTTAAATTACACAATCATGCAATTCATACCGCAGACACTGTATATATAGTTAATATAACCAAAAAGTGTACAACATAAAAGTTATATATATTACATTGCGAAAAGTAAATAATGGTTCGATTTTCTCAAAAATCATGTTTTATAATTTATATAATAACTTGGTGGTGGTGGTGTAGGTATATTAAGGAAACAGCATTAAAGCATATATGCATTACCATTTACTATTATTATTATTATTATTAATATATGATATGCAAATATTTTAAAGCATGGAAATATTATATCATTATATAAAAATTCATTTTATTCCATACCATATGAAATAACTTTCATTTTCATATATAATTTTGTTTTTTTTTTTTATGTATATATTAAAATGGTATACAAAGCAGATATTACTATACAGCTGAGACCGTAGTTACAACCATGCGAATATATTCAAATGGGTTCTTCCTATAGTTATGGAAACCTCTAACTTCGATCGCAATCCGAACTAGATCGTCTTTTTTCATTTTTATCCACAGAATTATTAGTTTGAGAGTCAAAAATAAAAGTCGTTTTCGGAAAAACTATATAATACACCGATTTTACTGAAACGTTTACTGAAACAAACGCTTTTATTTTTTGTGTGTTGATTACCGTTCGAGCAACCCACTTATACTGCTATAATATATAGTAAGTGCTTTTACTTGTTAAGCACACGGTTAATAATACAAATAAAATGTATATCCCAAAGGCATATACTTTTTAGACCAACCTATAGAAATGTATTGTAAACGAATTATATATATATATATATATATATAGTATATAGCGTTCTTTGCGTAACTCAATATTTTATTGTTGTAAATGTTGATAAATGATGTCCGTATGTTCAAATGTATATATGGTAAAGTATATATATGAACAGGTGAATATTCATTTTTTTTTTCTTTGGAATACTCTACAAATTATATTTGTAAGAAATTAATGTGTTGAGGATAGAAATATAAGGTATAATGAATAATTACGGAAAACTAATTGCAAGAACCACCAAGAACTCATAAAATAATACATAAACAAATTAAATATAATGTTCAATAATGTAAAACTAAATAATATATCCTATTAATATTGACCTATTGACCATATAGTATTTATTATATCGCATTTCAGGGAACCCCGGCAGGGAAAAACGCCAGTTTCCTGTACTTCGATTCTTAAAACTTTTATTATGCCAAATGAAGGACTGCGGTACTTGCTGATAAGATAACCTATGATTTGCTAAGTAATTCGACTTCATTGTACTCTGGGGAACTAGCAACCGCACATAAAAGAAATAATAAATATAAAATCCACAAAATGTATATATAGTTATATTAATATTTTTTGAACAGTAAGAATAATATATCGATTCCTATATATCCGTTTTTTTTTTGTAAAATACATTACCGTAGATTTATAATATGACCTATATATTCACGTTCAAAACATTTTATTTTGCATATATATATATATATATACATATTATATATACATTTACCAATATATTAAATTCATTATTTCATATTATAAATTATATCATGGATATTTATTAATCCTTGCAGGTCTTGCAAACCAGCGTGGGGTCGTGGAAGGGACCTTTTTATTTACTTTTACACAACAAATTTATTTAACGAAGTTTTTCCTCGATTATTGCCATTATTATTGTTTGAGAAAATTGAACAGCAAGCGCGAACCGAATCAACCAAAAAAAAAAAAAACCAAACTATATTATGATTTGTCGGCAAGATTCGGGTTTAAACTGAAATGAAAACAATCGGATACAATTTTTTTATCCGGATTTTAGTTTTCATATCAATTTCTAAATAAAAAAACTAATTCAATTTTATATACTATATGTGATAAAGACGAAAAATGATTGTTAAATTAATCAATGGGGGGTTTATACAATTGATTTGTGTATTCATTTATTATATATATGCTTATACGTACGTCGTTGATTTATTTGCTAATTTTGCGGTCATTTATTTTGACCATAAATGACACAACTATATATACAGTTAATATTATACTAATAATAGTCTACAATTTTTCTTCTATTATACATATATGTACGAGTATATACGAATTAAAATCAATATAAAAATATTTCGAATCATTATTAGATTAATCATATTCATATATAACTAAATAATATTCGCAAGGTAACATTTTTTAATATTAGTATATAAATCATAGAATCGATATATATAACTTATGGAAAAATATATATTTTAATCCGGTAGCATTTGACTTATTATAGTTTTTGGTAAAATTAATATTTTATATATCAGATTTTTTACTTTTCTCCGTACGTTTAATGAATTTTACATTGATATAAATGAAAAGAAAATGTCTTTCGGTCGCTCGGTTATCTTCACTTTTCCTCGGAAACTATTCGGAAGTTTTGGATTTTGGAGATTTACGATAAAAGGCACTTGGTTTTTTCATCGGGTTATTTTTTTTTTCTAATTTCCCTACCTACCCTTTTCGTTTCGCATAGAAATCAATAGAAATTTTCTCGTCGTAATATTCGTGTCGTTAAAATATTATCATTTCACCCATTATTTCACGACTTGATTTCACGACAGTAAGGTGCAATTTAATCATGATTCATGTGGTTGTAGAAAGGAGAATTGTGCAGTACGAATGCATATGTCCTTTCAAAGTGTAGTAGATCAAAATCATGCGCGTTTTTTCAAAAAAAAAATTCACCGTTACCTTAACAGTTTTGAAATAGAAGATAGGAATAAAATCGTTACCATTGCCATTGATGCGTACAGAATCAATCATTTCTTGTCGTATACTTCTTTATCCAGAACATGGATCGCCATTGACGCTTGTCATGAACATTGGCTATATGATTACCTACATTCTAAAAAAGGCTGTTGTTGGACGTTATAAAGGCAATCATCGACTGTATGACAAAATGTCCTCCTATGAACTCCTCAATACGGACATTCACACCTTACGTACGAGATATATCAAAGGTAATTTTATCCCATATTATATATATAGGGGGATGAACTGAAAATCACCGATGTTGACACTTGCCGCCAACAATATACTTTGTTTAATTCATGTATTTCCATATATATATATATATAGGATTTAATGCAAACAACATCATTGGCAAATATATATTTATTATATGCGATGATATCATTTTCATATATACATATGTTGTAAATATCATATATTATCATATATATAGATATAGGATGGTTGATGGCACAAAAGAAATGAATAATTAATTTTTCCTCCTATTTTACAATTGTACACGTAATAATATATATATTATTATAGTACCTCATCATCATCCACTTTTCACTATAATATATACCATGCATATTTATATATATATAGAGATAGGTACGGTTGATTTTTCATCTATATATATTTTATTACAATTCACACACATCATATAAATATTAAAATTTTCATTGTAGATATTTGAAGGATATCCACGCACATAAATAAATATACTCTTATATGTAATTCCTTTGTATATTGTATGGTATATAAAACAATGATTATATAATAGATAATATGTCATATTTTTTTGTTTGCATTATTATTTATAATTTTCAATTGATATTGTAATGTACTCATACCTACCCTTACGCGTGAATTCAAATAATATAGATTTATTCAAATTCGAGTGTCTATCTATATATATATAGTATATGAATGATGATAATAATGAATGAATGAATGAATATTATTATTATTACATTTCGCGCTGTGGCCAAGGGTTGTGACTGAAGGGTTGATATCGCAAATCGTTCAGGTTAAAATTGTTAGTGCGAATGCTATGCATTGTGGTCTAATTACACTTGCACTTTGACAACATTTTCAGTGATTGGCAAGTTTTTTCATAATCAAAATTGAAATTTTTGCTAACAAAGAGTATATATGTCAAAAAGTATTAAATCATATACTGCGTATACAATCTATTGTTTTATGCTAATAACATTATTGGTTCTTAAAGCCAACCGGCAATGGATATAATATTTTATGTCAATCTATCCTAGTACTAGTATATACAATACCGAATATTTACAAAAATCATATAAATAAACATTTTCCCTATATATGCAATTATTTTATCTATATATATTTTGATACGCTTGCCGTATTGCACAATTTGATTTTTTAATAAAAGTTTACCTAAAAAAAATTACCTTAATAAAAAAACAACTGATAAAACCAAAACAATATGACACACACAACGAGTATAATTTATAAATTTGAATAATCAAAAGATTCGGGAATCGTAAAAATATGAAATTCAATTTGCATTTAAATTTCATAATAAAAGATTTAATATTTTATTATTTTTTTTGTTTCATATCTTTTGTATATTTCAATCAAAGATAGAATTTCATATTACTATATATAGATATTAGTATATTGTAACAAAACGAACCATAAAGGACTGCTTTTGCAATCCGTTGAGCCCTGACATACTCAACTTTTTTCATCTGTTCAAAGAATTACTATAATTTTTTGCACAAATCTCTCAAAGAATATGAAATATTTCCGGCAAATCGACATGGTTCACATGCTAAAATGTTTCCTTTGTGCGATTATAATTTGTATTTTTATCCACCAAATCGAATTCTCCCAAGTACTTCAAATAAACATCCCTTTTACTATTTTCTACGGCATTAGCATACCCTGCGTTCATTGTATCACTTTTCAAAAAACTATATGTAAGTCAATCGTTGCTTTTACAATTTCAACTGAAAGTATTCTTTTGGGATGTTAGCATCAGTCTTTTAATGATCCTCCAACAATAGTGTAAATATACTGGGCAGTGCATACTTGCCCATAATCGATTTTTTTTCCAAAATGTTTACTCAATTGTTCAGATTTACTCGTATTAACTTTAAAAGATTCTGTTCATATATGAGTTTTGTTAGAATATTCGTCGTGTGTTTATGCAGGAAACATGTGGAATTTTAATATATTAAATTTATTATATATAGAAAGCGTTTATTCAATAATTTTGATAACGAGGTTTTTCTTTTTTTTTTTTATGTGAATTTTTATTTTTTCATATACTATATATGGATGCGGTGATAAAAAATATATTTAAGTCAACATTTTATAATCAATTTTCACAAAAAAAATATTACCCGATTTAATGTTGTTATTGAAATATATATATGGTATATATATATACTTGAAATGCATATGCATAAAAATAATATTATATATACATTTTGTATATTGATTTTGAATATGAATGATCATTTTATTGCAAATATATATATGGTAATAATATATTTTAAATCAAATCAATTTTTTTTCTATATATAACATAATATTATATTTTTTTATACCATTTTCCATTTAAAAATATGTTGAATTGAAATATTGAAATATTGATAAAATTACATCAATAATGTCTTTTAATTGTCAGTATATAAACGAAAGATAAGTCCTCGTTATCGAGCATTCTCATATAAGAAAACTTTCCCATTATATATAGAGTTTTTAATCCTATATATACAATATATCAGGAAGGATACTTTACCGGCATTAGAAAATCATTATTATTTATAAATTTGTTAATGATTTGATGCGTCCGACACAATATATACGATACAGTAACTCGCGACCAACCGCAATTGATCGTGGTGGATGATTTATTCACGGCAATACCAAGCGGAGTAATCGAGAAAAATTTTTCGTTTTATGAGCTGCGACAAATTAAATAGACAGATTATGGAGGGAGAAGGATTTTGAGGGGTGGAGAAAGGTGTCAGTGGAAAATGTAATTTTTATAATGGGAATGGAAGGGTTTAGAATGGAGTATAGTAATCGAGTACAATAATGGGAAAGAGACTGGATTACGTGAGACTACGGACAGACTATGGAGAAGATCAAAATACCATGTCGTCGGCGAACGGTTTTGTTTGCTTATCCCTCCTTCTCCCTTGCGTTTTGCCTCGCCAATATACCAATAATATATACATTTAATCGGAAGTATCGATCCTGCAAGATTATATATGCGGATGTATAAGCATACAAGCGATTTATCAATTCTTATAATCATTTGTTGGGAAACTAATTGTACGTATACTGCATGAAATTTATCAACACTTTCTTATATGAAAATCAGATATTAATTTCCGTATTCTATTTTATTCATGTGCTCTGTGGTGTACTTGATAAAAATGCAAACCTAAAATTCTTAGAAAATGTATGGGGGTCGCAGGTTCGAATCCTACTGCGAAGATATTTGTTCGAATCGTACTGCGAAAATTAACTCTTCCACCTAAGTTTCTCTAACCATTTATCACCGCATTTTGAAAAACTTATATATTCGTTTATTTCATTGTATAGTACATTCGTATATTTCTGAATAGTTATTTGAATTTTCGTCAATGTGAACTTCTATATAGTCCTCATAATTCAGTAACCCTCGGGACTAAGTTTAATTCCCAAATCATCATAAAAAGATGTCTTGGATGACAAGAAATTATGATTTGTCACAATTATGGATGATATTTAAAGAGGGCGATGTTAAGGAAACGTTTTTGGTCTCACTCATTTATGATGTATTATATAATTGAGGGTGATTTTACTTGTGGCTTTTTGTGTTAAATATATTGTATACACGCTAAATTTTTCTTTTTCATTTATATAACACTTCGTTCAATAATGTGTGTGACTAATTAATTAAAACACATTTTTTTGCCAAAATTCGTTTTTATTCATCAAGATAGTCCCCTTTTAGGGAGATACAATCATTCCAACGCTTTTCCAATTTTTCGATACCGCCTTTGTAAAACGATTTTTCTTTGCCTTCAAAATAGGCGTTAGTTTCGGCGATTACTTCATCATTTGAGCCAAATCTCTTACCACGGAGCATCCTTTTGAGGTCTGCGAAGAGCCAGTAGTCGCTGGGGGCTAAATCTGGAGAATACGGTGGATGGGGAAGCAATTCAAAGCCCAATTCGTTCAATTTTGCCATCGTTTTCATTGATTTGTGACACGGTGCATTGTCTTGGTGGAACAACACTTTTTTCTTCGCCATATGAGGCCGTTTCTTTGCGATTTCGACTTTCAAACGCTCCAATAACGCTATATAATAGTCGCTGTTGATGGTCTGCCCCTTCTGGAGATAGTCGATGAATATTATTCCATGCGCATCCCAAAATACAGACGCCATAACCTTGCCAGCCAACTGCTGCGTCTTTGGTCGCTTTGGGCGGCTTTCGCCGGCTGCATGCCACTCAGCAGACTGCCGATTTGACTCTGGAGTGAAATGGTGGATCCATGTTTCATCCATTGTGATGTACCGTCGCAAAAACTCCGACTTATTGCGCGTAAACATGTCCAAACAGCTCTTTGAATCATCGGTTCGTTGTTGTTTTTGCTCCGGTGTGAGCAAACGCGGCACCCATTTGGAACACACCTTTTTCATACCCAAATGTTCGTGTATTATGGTTTGTACACTGCCTGCTGATATCTTCAGAATGTCAGCAATCTCCCTCACTTTCACTTTACGGTTGGACATAATGATTTTCAGTGTTTTTTCAACGTTTTCCGGAATAACAGCGTCATTTGGCCTTCCAGTAGATGGAATGTCATCGGTGTCTGTACGACCACGTTTGAATTCGGCATACCAATAACAAATGCTTCTTTTTGATGGAGCAGAGTCCGAGTAATGTTTTTCAAGCCATTCCTGGCATTGAACAGTATTTTTTTTCATTAAAAAACAATGATAAATCAGCACACGGAATTGCTTTGAATTCATTTTTTTTTAAAACACAAAAATAGCGTCACTTATAGCACTGTAACTTGTAAACAAATGATCTGATTAACATATGATGTTGACAGTAATCCTAAAAAGGTTGCCAAATGCGAAAAAAAATATTGATTTAGTTCTAGGGACGCCATCTATGTGTCAGTCACACACATTATTGAACGAAGTGTTAAATATACAATATATTTAGAGAATATCGATATAAGATATATAGTAAAATTACATATATACATAAATGTCATTCCATTATATAAAAAAAAAAAAAAATAGGCCAATAATACCCTACTGTATATACAATACATATATTTCAATTTTATTTTTACAAATTTATGTAGTATATTAACGATTTTTACCTATCTATATACATATAAATATATTTGTTTATACAACAAGAATTTCCCATAAAAAATTCGCTTTACTTATTATAATCTTTTGATATATATATTTATGATGGTGGTAATAAATAGTACGCCTGATATTTTTTTATTGATCATAAAAACTAACAATAATAAGAATTAAAGTATAATTATTGGTAATTTGTATATATATATATATATATATATATAATACAGTAATACACATTGTACAAAATATGCTAAACTTTTAAATATAATAATAATAATAATTATTGGGGGATATCTAAACAAATAACATAATGGATATTTTTTGAAAATATGATGTTTATATACGGACTCAAATCTATAGACTTAAAATATAATATGTAAACGTTCAGTATATAAATGAAAAATTACTTATTCAAAATGATTAATCGAATTGCATTAACTTATAATTATAGTTAAACAGTTAAAAACAATTAAATATACCAAAATTACGTATAAGGAGTGGAATAACAATATATAGGAGTCAACAAACGTCTTTATACATATACACAGTGCGACAATTAATATTCCGGATTGGTCCTAGGAAATACATTAAAAACACGATTTTTGAAATTATTTTTTTTTATTTTTTTTTCAAAATATTCTCCTCCTGATTCAATACAACTGTTACATCGATTTAAAACGATGATTCAAATACGTGTTTCGCAGCTCATTTTGTGGTATTGCCTCTAGTGCGCGTGTAGAAGCTGTTTGAATGGTTTCAATATCCTCAAAAATAACATCCTTTCAATTTCATTATAAGTTTTGGGAAAAAGGAGAAGTCACTGATGGTGCTAAATCAGGTGAATACGGTAGATGATTTAACACACAGACTTGATTTCGAGCCAAAAACTGACGAACAATAAGTGAAGTGTGACTTGATGCATTATCGTGTAACAAACACCAACTATCTGATTCACGATATTCAGGTCGAATACCACGAATCCTGCCCACCAAACGCTTCATAACTTCGATATAATATGCGCCACTGCCACTGTTTGACCAGTTGGAACGAATCAATCTTTATGGATAATTCCCTTGCTACCGAAGAATGTTACGAGCATTGTCTTGATTTTCGATGGAACTTTTCTTGTTTTTTTTTGCCTGTGTTTTAGCCACCCACACGAAACATTTATACCACTCAAAAACTTGTGTTCTACCCATACAATTATCATCATTAACTTGCTGCATCGATTTGAACGCTTCTGTTTCTGCAGATTTACCGCAAGCTTTGCGTTGACTGCTCTTTATTCCATGTTAAAATTTCTACTTCAACTAAAATATATTGTTTCATAAGAAATGTCATAACTTTTTTATTTGTCAACCAAATGCAATGAAATTTTTACAGACGATAGATAGAAAATATCAAGCTTCAAAACGCTTGTTCGATCACATAGATCGTCCCACTGGTTATTGAGATATTGGGTTTGAGTCCGGAATATTAATTGTCGCACTGTGTATATGATATAGTGAATGACCCTAAATTTTCTGCGGCAGCCACGGTATGGGCACATTCACCTCCTAACAATAAAGGAACAATACATTGTATAAGGAATAAAGAATAAGGAATTTAAATACAAACCTTCTTGATCTTAAGTTTTGTACAGTCAAATGGTATTTGCCAAGAAATCCCATTTCCCATTTCGTTGAGTATAGTTTTATATATGGATATTTTTGGATATTATATATAGAAATAGTTGATTTTGTTTGAAAACTTGAACCAAAAAGGATGACGATAGTTTAAGTATAATAAACACGAGATGTTTATATAGGTTTTTGGGAGGATTTCAACCAATTTTTATATTGATATTGATATTGATATTGATTTTCCCATGCGGTTTGTTTATTTATGCATTTTCATTATCAATTTTTATTTTTATTTTTGTTTTTTTTTGTAATAAATAACAACCCCCCCCCCCCCCCCCCCCCAAGTTATATATAAATATATATGTTAACATAATATTAATCGCTCTTTTAAAATATATATTAAATCTTTTTCATTTTTTTTTTTATGGAATTGTATATGTATATAATAAATTTTGATTTATTTAAATACGAAAAATACGAACATTTTCAAGAAATTCTTTTTTTAATGTATATAAAAGAAATACGCACAATATACGGCAAAAATAAGAAGATTAATGTTTATTTAAAACCTTATTAACAAAAATATCCTTTTTGTTTGTGCGATGTGCAGGGCTGGTCCTTTTATACATGCAAACTATGCACTTGGCGCTTCTTTAATTAGGAGGTACTTTTAACTTGAAGGACGAACTTCGACATGAAAAATGAGTTAGAAAAATTTTTTTTTATAATTAATTAAACATGTAATTATAAATATTATCCAGGAGGTGTGAGCCTAAAAGGGATACCTCAACAAAAAAAACGTCTAATGAGCTCTTATGGGTGATGTGGAAATGGTTAAAATATTATATCTTTTGCATTTCTTTTGTTCAACGCATATTTTAGAAGTTATTTCACTTCTTTTCACAAAAGGTAAACGAGTATCCTTTCATACTGCTGTACCCTGCAGTATATCCTTTCACCCGTAACTAACGAAAGTTATAGGTGAACTTTGAATATAATTCGGATTTATATCGTTTAAAAGGCAAATAATTCTTTTGTAATGTAATTTTTTCCTATATAAATCCATTAATTACCATAAACCCCGGAGTATTTCGTTTGATTTTCAATACAACATTTGGCAAACATCTATAAAAAAAAAAAATGATAATCGCCAAGAAACGTTACTATAGCATTCGCACGTGTAGTTTTTGAAATTAAAAAATCCTGTATTGGTGATACTTTCTTCGGAAGCGGACAAATCCCATGCTGAATACTGACAAATTTGCCAAACTGACATTTTGCCAGCCATTAATCATAAGAACGTGTATTTGATGGTTTTCGTTAATATCAACGGATTCTATAAGCAAATACCGTCGATGTGTACGAACCATTCAAAACGTGTATTATTTATACAGCTGCTGAAATACTTCCGCTGCATTTTGAATACCAAATGGTCTAAATTCAAACAAAGATAGTGATGTTAAGGGATTTTTACGATGTCCTCCGGGTTTATGGATATTTATTTGGTGGTATACGTTTTTTATAAATCAAAAATGATGGAAAATTTGGGTTTTTATTTATCAGTGAAAGTTGTAATTGAAGTTCTCTATGAACAGTATCAGGGTTCGGTTCGGGATGTATAACATAATTTGCTTGTCTTTCAAAATATCGATCTCCTGAAACATAAAACTCACTCACCATATGTATAAATATTCATATATATATATAAGAATGAGCTTATAAAAGAATTATGCCTTTACATCCACAATACAATATATATTATATAACATATATATACTTACACCTACCAATAATTGTTACAAATAAATGCATATTTGACTTGAGATATGACCTAGTTAACAATATCACCCATATATATAGTATACAAAATACAAGTATATACAGACGCAGATAAATAAAATATTTACAATTGTTATATATATTTAAATTTTTTTTGGAATAAACTTTTATTCTGCATATAAAACTATATATTGTAAAGGTGATGATATAATTCTATTATATATTTCTATTATTTATAAAGAGATTTAATTTGTATAAATTTAAGGTTTTATTATGGAAAAATTGTCCATTGTTGGGCAAAGTTAACATAGTACTTTAACAAATGCATTTTTTTTTTGGCATCATTCAAAGCCTTTCATTTTCCATTCAGAACCAAGCATTCAGCAGTATAGAAATTTCCACAGAAGAAATGTTTGTTTGATTATTGCTTAGGGTTTCACTCCTTAAAATCCCTTTCACTATCTATATATATGGTCTTGAAAGTCCAAGGGATTTTTTTTAAGAAATATTCTGTTTCGGAAGTGAATTGACTCTGAGAATCTACTAATAAGGTTATAGGTAAAATAGAAAAAATTTAGTTTATAGTTTCGGTATTCATCGTTAAAATATTCCAGTTATATTTATATTTATATTATTTGTCTATGATACACAATTGATATATAAATACATATAATCATTTAACATGTGAGTATTTCGTGATGGTTTATTTATTTAACATATATATTTCATATTTCATAAACATTTTTAATCTCATTTATATCATCATTATATAGGTATTTTGAACTTTATAATATAATCATCATTACAATGATGAATAACCAAACAGGGATTTTAAGGAGTATTTATATACATATATGTTGGTTTGGTATATATTCATCATATATATGTATTTCGGAACCCAAAAAAAAAATATATTATAATAGAGTATGTATACAACTTTACAATGTTTTGTAAATCCAAAACTAACACACCCGGTTCGAGTATAAAAAAAAGGTTCGATTTCTTCTAAGAATACAACAAAATGTGGTTAAGCAGGTATCTATAATTTTCACTTACAACCAACGATTGACGTCCGATTCTAAATATCTATAGCTTCCCGAAGAATTGTAATTGCTTTTCTTTATATTTTAAGTACTCACCACCGCTAAATTTCAGGTAAATATCGCTTCAATAACGCGTTGGGATTTACCAGCAACGAGAAAAGAGATATTCTAGTAAATGAAAAGGTTGAACGAATTTTCTGACCATTACCGCATTTTCAAACCTTAACCATCTCACATAACACACCCAAACAAAGCTGTGATTTTGACTGCTAAAAGGATCAGGGATCAAGTAGCTGATGAGGGAAAAATTAAACATAACCGAACCGTTGAACGAGATAGACTCCAAGATATATGGATATAGTAATTTTATTTATTTTACATTTTGATCGTGTTATTTCAGTAGGTAACGAAAAGATCCACCCAGTATTTTGCTATATATGTATATATAAATAATGATATATTTATATTTATTTTCTACTACATTACATAATAAATTATATTGTTTCATTACAACATAGACAGAAATAATAATGTTTGCAGTTACTCATGTAAAATGCATTTACATTAAAAAAAAACAAAAAGAAACAAAAAAAACATAAATAACATACATGATATATTAATTTTATAACTATGAATTCATAATATGTAAACGCAAGCAAAACAAACAATTTTTTTACATCTTTTTGCGGTTAAATTACTTTTTTATTCATATTTCAACAGAGTTTAAAAATATCGTATTAATATACCAATCCGAAAGACAATACCACCGCGGGTTCCAATTCAAATTTAAGTCAATACCAAACGTCATTTCTCTGGATCGGTTGGATGGCGTTCAAATCATATTTTATGATGGATCAAGCAGACATGAAGCGGCCCCACATTCTTCGTGATCGACTTCACGGGACGTTTGTTGTTGACTCAAAATTTGCCGTTTGGCGTTTCATCACCTATAGGGCCGTTGGAACATATAAAGCGAACCGGAAGGAAATTTTGTATTTGCTCGGATAGTTTATCCATCGTTTAATTTGCGGTTTCAAATACAATTTATACTACAAATTTCTGACCGAAAGACCGGAAAGCGATTGCAATTTTAGGCCACCCAATTTTTCGAAAGCAAAGGGTTCACATTTATTGTAAACGTCTTTTAGCCTAATATTTTTAAGTTTTTAGTAACTTCAACTTTATTGTAGTCCAACATCTCGAGAGACTAAAAAGATATATTTTTTTGATACACGCCTTAAAACAACAGATTAATTTTTTTTCTATTGTATATAACCAAAAGTATTTCAAATGGGTCCCTAAAAATGTTCTTCAGAAGATTATTATACCGTTAAATGTTAAAATATACTGCTCGGTTTATACCTAAAGGTGATATATTTATAGAAAAGGTTGTATAATAAATGAAAATTTTATACAATACAGATAAATATAATATAATACAAAGAAAAAAAAATCTACTTATATATAATATTAGGTAGAAACTCTAAATTTAGTATTTAGAAAAAATAATCCCTCATATCTGAATGTGAATCTGAAATTTGTTTATAGATTAAGATATATATGGATTTGAATACAACAGATTTTAAAATTATAAATATATACAATAATTCATGTTTATAGGTATATTTAAATGACATATTTATATGCATGCCCTGTAATGTTTTCTATTTTTTGAATTGTATAATACCACATTGAATCAACCTCAATGGATGTGGGAAAACCTGAGATAAATCAATATTTAATATTTATAATAATTTATCAAAATTTGGTTAATTTAAAAAAAATGAACTTAAGATAAATAAAAAATATGAATTTGTGTGGTTTATGGGGGGACTTTTCGTATGATGGTCATAAAAATATTACTTTGGTTTACTGCCCGTGTCCATGTTTATTGTAAAGATGGCAGTAAATACGTCATCCTTGGAACCATCCCCTGAAGATATTGCAATCATCGAGTGACAGGAACGCAAATCCTCGATTAGCCATCGACAACTGAAAGAGGTAATATGATCTATAAATGGTGTAATATTCGATTCATCCCAGACAACTCGATCACTCAATTTCATCACCAAATAGCTTGATGAGTTAAGTTGACAAAACAATTTTATATTCAGAACGAAACCAAAACCAACAATGCGATATTACCGATATTACCAAGAATCATAGCTATACTGTCCAATCCCAATCCAAAAACCACACAACATTATACATTGCACTATTAAGTTTAAATTTACAAGATATAATAGAACGGTCCTTATAATAAATATAAATATATAGAAGGATACAAAATTAAATGCGTGATAATAATAATAATCTGTTTTTTAGATATAATGTTTACAAAATATTAAATATGTATGGTATGGTATGTATCATATACATATATTATTAAAGGTATTTATTTTGGTGTTAAACGTTTCGGAACATAAGGTCAAATAATCAAATTATTGTTATTGTAATTGTACTCAAAATATGGTCAAAATAATACTATATAAATTATTCATTATCAAAATGTGTTAGAATCATTTGCATATTATTGTTAGATATAGCTTCATAAAAATAATAATAATAATAATGTGTTGAAAATACATATGTAAACAATTATATTGTGTTGTAATTATATATTCATTTTTAATATTAATTTTACCCTAGACAAACAACTATGGTTTTTTTTGGATATCATCGTTTTTTTTTTTTTGAATATTACATACAATAAAAATTTAAATAACTCTGTGTGCACGTTTGCATTCAAACACTATATATGGTTTACATTTGATACTATGAAGATGAACGGATAGTCAATCAAAATCTAATAGATTACCAGATTGCGCGGGCAAAAGATTTCAACGGAGTCTCGACAGACTATGCAAGAATTTGGACAGCCCAAAAAAAAAACATGATCCGTAAATGCGTAAATGGTTTTAAAATTATTGCGGTATTTTTCATATAAAATTTCGTTTCTCGCGAGTTTTCTTCTCGACTAAGAGAGAGAGAAGATACCGAAATCTTGCTGAAATCCTTCGGTTTTCTGACATCTGATATTTTGGTGAGCTCGTAAGATATTTAGTGATTTTTTGGTGGATTGAATGAATGCCAATCCGTTTAGGACAGTATTATTTTGTAATAAAATCAAAAAAGGTTTGTGTGTCAAAATCATTAAAGTTCTATACTACGAATATATTACCGATTTTACTACAATTAATATACCTATATTAATACCTCTATACCTCTATAGACGACAGATTGTATAATCACAATTGATAGAAAATTATGATATCGAAAGTATAGTGTCTATTAGCATTAATTATAGCTATATATTTATATACAATAATAATAATATACATTTCGTTTCGTGGACGTTATAAAAGCAAAGCAAAGGATAATTAGTCCACTATATAACTATATATGTATAGTATTTACAAACAATTAAACAATTACGCAGTTGTCCATTTATTTTTTTTTTTTTTTTGATTGTTCCCTCCCTATACACAACATAATTCTGCCTGCGATTACGTATTGATAAACATACTAATATGTCAAATACATCAAATATTTAAATACTATATAATTCAAATATTATACGATATTATAAATAAAAGATAATTATTACATGTTGGATATGTAATTTTTTGGAAATTTTACTAAACGGTATATATTATCGTATAGTCGCACCTCACCACATCGAATTGCAATTATTATTCGATATATTAAAATTATATAGAATTGAATTAAAGAAAAAGAACAACAATATGTATAGGATATTTCAGAAAAGGTATATTTTGACATTCTATCCATTTTTCCTCGAACTTTTCCGTTTTTCCGTTGAGAATTTCCTTACGCAATCACCCCTCAATGAACGAATCATCGTAAGCAAAACTACCTTAAACTATATATTAACCTAAATATATATTTGGATAATAAAATTGTATAGGTAAGATAAGAAAAAGATAAGATTTTTCTATTTCGAACTCCACCGTACTATACAGTGAAGAGTAGTTTAGTTTAGTTTTAGTTTAGAATTCCTTGCCGCTGCCAACACTGTCCAACATAATAAATGCAAGGATTAGCCATTCAAAACAAATTTTAAATAGTACTAATTTGGTCCTTAACTCCTTAACCAAAGGATTTGGTGTTTGTCCAAGTGATTTCTTTTTACCAGATTCATCCGCTGTATATATTTTTACATAGTGGTACAGTTGGAAAAATATTGAACGAAATGCTATGCTATTCATAAAGGCTCAAATGTGGTCTATTTTAGAGGAAATTCGCATCGGGTCGATCACCCCAGTCGCTAGCTGGGTCGCTAATCTTGACGCTAATCCTTTCAAATTTTTGCAGAAGTTATTTTACCGTCGTTGAATTTTGCAGAAGTTATTGTACCGAAAAGTATATTTTCCATCTTTAGCTACGTTAGCTTTTCCCATCAGCATAATACGTATTTGTGCAAAAAACAAAAGCAAATCTATTTGAAGCAATCAAAGAATCAACATAATTTTTGGCTTCTTCAACATTATAGCGAAATGCTGCTCGGTCCGACAATTGCGGCCCGAACAAGTGGTAATTGAAGAAAGCAATGTTTGAATATTTTTTGCATTTGAACTTCAACCGATCATCTTAATTGAACCAATTGTTATATAGATCTGATAGTTTTCCGGTGTTGAAGTAACTTGAATAGAGTAGATTTAATCCGAAACTGATCACATCAAATACACATCATTAACTTCTTATTATTATGAAGATTTCCGTTTGGCCGTTAAAGTTTACTTTTGATCGGGCTTACATCACCATTTAAAGCGTTTTTTGGGGGGATACATATGTCATACTGGATACACACTTTTTAGCCCCCGATTACGATTTAATGCAAACTCTCTTCCGATGATTTTGTCTTTATAGTGCGGTTATGAAAATATAATTGAAAAACCCAGGGGTGGCATTATGGGAGTCGATACCATGGTCTAAATTTACGATACTCAATTATTTTGATATTATGGTAGTCGATTTTGTGGGTATCGATATTATTTGTATATCGTCTCCGTGGATATTGTTGTGGCAAATGATTTTCATATAGAAAAACAAAAAGTTTATTATTTCTATGAGAATGAGATTGAAAGTATTATTTTTATGAGAATTGCTTTTGTACTTTTTATGAATATTAAAATTGAATAAATGAACAAAAACAAAAGAAAGCAATACAAACGACAATCGTAACGATAGCTACTACCCTATCGTCAAACATTATCGTCTTAATCCGACGATATCGTCTCCCATAATTGCAAAAATGAAAAAATTGTATGTTTGACGACAATCGTCTATCGTAATCGAATGCGATAATTCCACCTCAGTATTTTACGTCTCTCCTCTTGAATTCGTACGCGAACCCAATTTATTTGTGTTTGCACAATATCCTTATTGCGATCTTTATATGGATTGAAATCGCTCGCGTTAAATCATTCACAATCATTTCACCAACCAAGTTTAACCATAATTACTTAGAGAGTTCAATAACGTTAACCCTCAACTCAACATCTTCAAACTATATTTTCATTTTCGATTTGGTTCTTTGTCATGCATGCCTCACTTTTAAAGTGCCAGACATCAATATGTTTTTTCGATGTCTTATGATACATATTACGTTAACATATTGGTTTTATTTGGTTATATGTCCCGCAAAACTTTGTATTTGAACATCCCTTTATTTTTTCTTATTGCGGAAAATTGATTTTCTTTTTTTTTTTTTTTTTTTTACTTTTCCTTAACGTCTTTTAAAATATGCTATTTAAAAAGTTAAATAATTTATACATATATATATAAATATATTTACAGATGCTCGCTCACATTGCGTCATATCATATACTAATATTTTAAACAGAACATATAAAATTTTCATTCATTCAATTTCATATCGTAATATTATGATTTTTTTTTCCATTCATTATACATTAAATCTTAATGTATGGTAGATGCGGCGTTGACTATATACATTACATAGACTATATACAATTTGCTACAACAAGATGATTTTATTTCTACAACATAACAAAACATGGGAATGAAATAATTACATTTACATATTGAAAAGCTTTTTCCGTCTATTTTTTACCGGAACATTTAAATAAAAGAAAAGACAACAAAACAAAAAATAAAAAACATTCAAGTACACACACAAATTTTAATTAAACTGATTAAAAATAAAAAAATAAATAATCTGAAGTATTTTCATCCCGTATTTTAATGATATGAATTCATAGTAAATATAAAACAAACAAATATACAAAATTGCATATGCAAAATCCTAATCGTTACAATTGAGAGATTAGAAAGGATGGTCGGGGATAACTCATCTATGGCGAACTTAACCACCTTACGAAAAGCTATTGCTGCTGTCGAGCCAAATTTTAGCTACTCTATTAAGCAGTTTCCGTGCGATTAACGGACACATATTTGAGGATCGCTTTGGTGGAGGAAAAATGAAAAGGTTTGATTTACGATTTCATGATATTTTGAGATCCTAATAAATTGCAGTATATGCCAACAACCCCTAAACGTAAACGAACAGAGAGATCAAAAAGATTCAGAAATCAAAAGATCATATTTAAAATAATGATTATTTGTTACTTATATAACCAGATGTAAGATGTGTTCGTAAGTAAGTAATCATAATTCAAATGAAATACAATTTTCTTTTATTTATATTTATTTATTTTTTTTCATTGATATTTTTTCATAACATATCTATTTATCAATTTATGTATATATTTATATATTATTGATTGATTGATTGATTGAATTTAAAAAATCCATAATAAAATCATTCAAATATACCTACTATATACTATAATTTATTTATTATTTTATGTGGGTACGACGATTTAAAATGCAAATAATGCACATAAAAATTAAGAACAAAATATATAAATCCTCTTATAACACCAATAACTAAATATATATATATATATTATAATTCAATTGTATAGTTATTATATAGATAGATATATGTATAAATAGGTTTCTTATTATTTAATATTCCATACACAATTGCTTCTGTTTATTTTATTACGTAATTTTTATAATATATACAGGATGGCCAAATTGGACATAATCAAAGTCAAAACTTAACTTAAGATCATTGAGTCATCTTCAAAAAAAAAAAACATAACAAAACTATAAAACATTTATATAAACTATAAAGTATTTCAGGGGTTATCGATCGAGGAACTCAACCCCTCGATCGATAACCCCTGAAATACTAGGTAAGAGTAGAAAAGATTAGATTTTTCTACTACGAACTACACGGTACGATAAAAGTTCGGAGTCGAGAAGTCGTTTGAGAAGTTCGGAGTCGTTTTCCCTACTTTGGATCTTTAACTGCCACCTGCTTCTAACCTAATATTGTTTCGATTGATTTTTTTTGGTTTCGGATGGACGCAGTGATGGATTTATGTTTCATCAATTCTAATGAATCGATGCCATCCTGATTATACTTTAATGATAAACATTGCTTTGAATAGATCACGCGATTTTCACTTATTTCTATTTTTCAAGAAAAATCAAAAGTTATTTGCCGCGTTCACGGCTACCAAACGAAAAATAAATGACATGAATGGCTCTAAAATGTACAAGGAGCCTAGTAATATAGTATTACATCATGGGCGATTATGGGAATTGTTAGCTCTACTATATTTCCAAGAGGATATTGTGATAAGTGATCCACAAGAATAATGCTAATTTCGGTTTATTAAAGTCGTTGTGAACCTGACAAAATACCGGCTGGACATTGTGCGCTACACCCTCAATCTATTCAATATTGATACATTGATTAGCTCTACTTAGGGACATGCGTCCAATCGAATGATGGGTATGGACATAACTTCCTCAGGCATATGAAGAAATAATTTGCCAATGGTCTTGAGTTTTATACCTGCTATTGCTTCACATTCAGAATGTATTCCGCCGCGTTTCCTCCTCCAGGTAGTGCTTATTTTGTTTAGGTTGAGAATGTTCGGTGTCTTCTGCTCTTTAGAAAACACAGTGATAAAGATTTTCTAGTGTCTATATATGCAGCCATTCCAGTGATTCTTCTGGGACTCCCTAGCAGCAGTAACAGTTCTCTTAATCTTATGACGGCAATCGCAATATATTAAAAAGTTTAAAGCTTTACTCTATCGATGTCTATATTACTACAACGCACGACACCCAGTAAAAAATTATGGCAAATTTTTTCATATATGGTATATGCATTTCATTTCATATAACAGTATATATAAATTTAAATATAAGTATCGTTTAATGTAAATTTTATTTTATTTTTTTCAAAAAATTCAAAAATTGGGTTATTTTTGTACCTGAAACTATATCATGTGGAAATTCTGTAATTGTTGAATATAAACAGAGTATATAGTTGTTGTGGCTGTTGCTGTTTCTGTGTCTTACATATCAATAACAATACTTCTTCATTTTTGTTTGGTTTTCAGTTGATTTTGGCTATAAATATGAATGACACGCATACCTAAAATTAATTATATAATATTTCGTGACATTATCCTATTAATCAAATTGTCTTATTTATATGCACTGTATATACGCGTATATTTTATAACACGCACAATCACACCGGATTATAATTAACAAATAATCGTAATTATATATATATATATAGCAAAAAGTGGTGTAGTGTAATAAATTCGCAGCATGCATTTTTTTTTTTTGAATTGAATTGTTGTTGCACTTTTGCACAACCCGAACTTTATTTTACGAAACCGAAACACTTTTCCGTTAAAAATGAAAATTTTTCTTGTATAATAATAAAATTTAAACCAATTTACAAAAACAAAAAAAAGGTTAATTCGTTAACAATCGCAATCGGCAATCGCGTTTATAATCTCGCGGCCGTAAACATTTAAAAAAAAATCTTAATAAAATACATTTTCTTGAATGCGCCTGTTCTTGAACTTTTTTTTATATAATTAAATTGGTTCTTTTAATACCCATACCCACACACAAATGCACATTTTACAAATTTTTCTATATATTATCAAAGTATAACGGGTTATTTATAACGGTAATAAAATTCCGTTATTTTATACTTGCGCGCGAAACCAATTCTGCCATAATAACGAACAAATCAAAAAAAAAATATTATCAATATATATCGATGAGTGGGTCATCAATTTATATAAAATTGAAATAAAATTGATTGATTTTTACACTTTGATTCACCCCATTATATTTTATAATAAATTGTATATATATGAATATCTATTTTATCAATTATTACGCATTGAACACAAATTATATAGTATAGTATAGTATAGTAAAAACTTTAACTAAAAATAAAACACACTCATTTTATATTTACTATAAAAATTTAATTTAATAAAAAAAATACTCGCATTTTACTATAAATATTGTATACGTCTTAATAAATTTGCTATTCATTCAAATAAAATATAAATATAGAATTAATCTATATCCTATATATATATACAGGACATTCAATTATACCGGTAAATTATTCGAAATTTAAAATGAAAAATTTGAATATTCCTAAACAATATCTCATATTACACACTATATACTATATAAATAAATTACAAAACACGAACACAATCACGCAGCACAACGTTTAAAAATCATTGCAATTTTCCATTGCAATTGAGAAAAATGAAACCAGGAAAAACACACAATTATTATTAATTGTTTCACAATATCACAATTATCAATTATCAATCAAATAAAAACAATAACTACTTGTTCGGGGGTTTGAATAGCGCGAACACTATATGTACTAATACTATAACGATAGCCGGAATATTGCTGTATACTGACTGCGACTATATATGGGACTGTGTGACTAAATATGAAAAAGAAATCTACTTTGAATGTCAAGTTAGAAGCGCATATAATATACGCGATTGGTATTATATTATAAATTGTATATATATGAAATCATATCATATAAAAAAAAAAAACTTTACTAATATAAAAAAAAAATATTTATTTCATTGTACACAATAGAAAATTATTTAATATATATTAGGTTTTCCTTCTCTTCGTTTACTGTTTTTTTTTTTTTTTATAAAATGAAAATGATTTTCGTATGTATAACTATTTCGATATACAGTTTGTCCCATGATAGCCTAACAATTCCCACATGATGGGGGGTTACCTTCAAAAGTGATATTAGTTATATAGAACACTCCGCATTCGAATACCTTTTGTGCGCCTCCAACACAATCCTAAACAATTCCACGCGTCCAACAAAAACAATAGCTTTCTTCAACCGGACCTATTCACCGCCAGCCAACAATGTGGGAGAGAATGTGGAAGGATGTCGAAGCTGCTAAAATTTAGCAATGAATTCTTTTTTTAATTCATTTTAGACTGTCGTCGTCGGTTTTCCGATCAGTGAAGGATATTGATATATTTTAAAATATCGTCCTGAGAGGTGACCTTTCTTTTCTTGAACTTCAAAATTTGCAAAATAAGCATTAAGTTTTTTTTAATCTGAATTCAATTTAATACAATTTTGGTTAATAATTTATCAAGTTATAACATAAAATTGTTAATCTTGCGTTATTTATAATTATAGATCATGTCGCATGCGGAAATCGCCCCTATTCGTAAAGTGAATTCGGAATCGACATATATCGACCAACGGATCATTGTTTGAAGATTAACCACTGAAATTGTGCTGATATTGTTGAGTTTAAAGGGAATCAAAATCCAAATCTGCTGATTGATGATTAACAGCGGACTGATTTTTTTCCATCAATGAGGTGGTTAAAGTGCCTTAAAGTTCTTCTTCTTCTAATATCGCATTGAATTCGTGGAGATAACCCACCCACTGATGGATGGTATTATAAACCAAATATTATATGGACTGGATATAGACCTCCGTGGGATTCACTGTATTTATATATATATATATGCATATTTTTGTGTTTATTTATACATATATAAAAATTTGTGCAAGTAAATATATTTGTATATTAAAGTTTTCATATAAATTGTACTTTTGTTTATAGAAATGTTATATACACTGAAAAAAAACTTCTGCGTTATACGTAAAAACTATAGACGTATACTGCAGAACTTCTGTTGATATACGTCCATCAGAAAATTTTACTTTGACAGCAAAAGTGCTTCTGCTTTCAAAGCAGAAAATAATTTTGCGATACAGGCAGATTTTATTCTACACAAGCACGAACATATTTGCTCAAGCGCAGAAGTCTTATACTTTTATAATAATATTTCTGCTGTGATAGCAAAAACTTTTTTCTTGATAATGCAGATATGTTCTACTAATTTACAGAATTTTCTTCTTGTGCAATTAACACACAGCAAAAATTTCTGCGGACAAGATGAAATAATTTTGCTTACCAAAAGAAACAGTTATCGAAACAGAATATTTTTCTGTTATACTAGAAGAATTTCTTTTATTTGCGAGCAGAAATATATACTAGCATAAAAAATATATTATGCTTATATAGCAGAATGTTTACTCATCAGAATAACACCATTCTCCTTAGCAGAAATCTTTCATGTAACATGGCAGAAATATTTTATTATATATTATTATTATATAATTCGGTTACGAAGATTTCTCTGCAAATTCGTAGATGACCTACACATCCTAGATGAAATATTATTTACTTATAGCAGATGTTTCGGCTTTTGGTAACATAATATCTTGTATATTTTTTTAAATTACCTATGCCATCACAGGACATGCAATACTAATAAACAACATTTGAAATTAAATTGTGAACATAAACGATTTATTTCAATAAAATGAATATTTCAATTCAATAAAATTAAAAATGTGTCCTTAATATAAAATTAATAAATTTTTAACAATAAAATAATAATAATTTATTTTAATATTACCATAATTACAAAATTATCGAAATTCATTTACATATAAATATGGTAAAAATTAATATTATAATTGCGCAAAATTGCAATAATACAAAAAAAATATTGTGTAATTCTAGAACTAATAACTTTCATATCCTAATTCGACCAGAAATTTCAAAATTTGAACATTTATGTAATAATATCATATAAAAACAGAAAATTTATATATCATACCGAATAAAGGTGGTATATATAATATAAGCACTGATAAACAAAATCTATACTACTATTAAAATATATTATTAATACTATTTAATATTTCTTATAAGTATTAATCACTAATAATAATATTAATTTTTATGTACTCACTAATAATAATATTATTTTCATCAAATACATTAATTACAAAAGGTAATATATTTTTTTTTTTTTTTTGCAAAATTAGTATAAATCCAAACAACATTTTTAAACATGGAATAAATCGAATGATATTAAAAAATTGTGCTGAATTTAAAATACGCAATGAAAAAATTGTTTCTATATATTCTGGCATAAACTGATGTATATAAAATCCGTAAACATTTACTCATTATTTAATTCTTTCATCAAAATCTTATGCTGCGCATATGTTTTATCGAACGGCGTACTTATGTTGTATACTGCCGTTTGTATAAATTGCCAGACCGATGTAGATTCGATTGGATATCTTAAATGTAGCACATGATATATTTTGAATGCAATGTCGAGTGCGGATAAAAAGGAAAATAACTTATATTTTGTTCCGTCGACATAAACATAAAATTCAATTGGTTTTATTATTTCCTCGCCAACAACAATTATTATTGGTTGAAATGGCGTACCTGAAGATAATCTTGCCTTCAACATATTATCTGTTTCTGCTACTGATGTTATTAACAAAATAAAAGAATTTTGTCCGTCTCGGATGGTAAACTTTTTTTGTTGTATTTTGTTATGTAAATCTTTGGTTACTAATTTAGAAACCGGTACAATTAATGCGTTCAATAACCAACAGATCCCCGCATTTCGGCCATCTACAAAACAAATATAAAATAATAGTATTAAACGTAATCCATTTTCAGATGTTCATTTCACTTACCTTCTGATAAATCGCCATTAATCATATCTTTTATAACGCAACAGGATAATTTGTCTTTTATTTTTTTTTTCATTATATCAAATATTTTTTGTCCGAAATTCTCGAATTCCACGAAAATATTTAATGCATTTGAATGCAAAAATTTAAAATCAATTTCAATCTGTATATGATTCAAAATGAATAATATATTAAACCATAAATAACAAAAATGATAAATAAATACAGACCAAATCATATCCGTGACTGTGTTTGTACAACGGCCAACGTTTAAAAATTCCGCTTAAGTTGGTTTCATCGGTATTCATCAAATCTAACATTCGGTGTTGTATGCATTTATACCATGCACATCTGATATCATCCCACGGTTCTCGGTGATGTAATAACCAAATTCGTGTTTCTTCAGCATCATGTTCACTGTCATAGTGTTTAGACTCGCGTTGTGGATTTATTTTTTTTAATGGTTCCTGTAATCCCGATTTCCGTAAATTATAAGTTCTGCGTTGATACAGGTTGTATAATCTACCTTTTGGTGCTGAATTTTTTTGCTGAATGTAATAATACTCCTAGAAATAATAATAAACATCAAAATAAATAGTTTCAATAATAGTATAATGGCGAATCATTAATATAAATATTACCTTAATTTCGTTGGGGAATGCTAAGCAAATACTGTCAGAGATATCATTAGCAATTTTGGTTGACAATTTAATTTGCTTTGAAATCAGCGTATTCACAATTAAATTTAATAATAATTCCTTGGAATGATCATTTAGAGAATTATGGTGTTCATAATATGATTTAATTGCTTTACCATCATAGCAATCAAGTATGTCATCTAAAGTAGTCCTGAAATATGTCTACAAAGCGCAATAAAAACGTATTACTAAATATATATATATATTGCTTAAATATCATGAACTATTGAGATTCATAAAATATTAAAATAATGCAAAGTGAAAAAAGAAGGTAATTGTGAATATTAATGTGTAAACTTTAGTTAGAAAATACATTACAATCAATGAGCGTAGTTTTTATCAAAATTTTTACATTCACATTCATTTTCACATTTACCTTCCAGGTGGAATTAGAGAAAATTTTTGTAAATTGTATCAGGAGTCGTTATAAAAACTGCTTTGGGGTTTTATATTTGCAATAATGACTCCATTGTATTTAGTCAATAAGTAAATTATACTCACTTCTGTAATCGAACTAATCATACTAGACCCATTAGAGCTTTCGTTTTCTACGGTTATGTTTTCTTTGTTACTTTCCTGTTGGTTCTTATTCTGTAAAGGATAATTATTTTATAGAAATGTATATTTATACATATAAATATAATCATACCTGATTTTTCCAGTCTTCGAGAAAATGTTCAAATTTAACTTGTAACCCCAAATACTCTTCTTTATTGAATAAAGTTTGTATATGATGGCATTTTAAATACGGCAGGCTCTCCAAAGTAATCCCACAGGCTGTATGTAAATAGAACAAACAAAATTACTAGATTGCATTAAACCTATTATAGTTAAATTAGTAAATATACATACTGATAAATCTATGTTTTAATTCATCCACGCCCCATTCGGTTAACAATTCAATCATTCCCTTAAATTTATCGTTTGTTTGAGGCACAAATGGTTCAGTTGACACTGCGCAACGTGCAGCTTGTGATAAATTCTCTGATGAGGTGGTTAAACATGTTAGTATAGATGGTGTTGAGGACATAATTCCTGAGGTTGTGTATGAACATGACGAAGTTGATGTTGGTTGAAATTGTGGAGTTATTAAAGATGTTACATTTTCCAAAGGTAACGTTATGTTTGAATTATCATTTGTAGAATGTGATATTTCTATAGTTGGAGTAGTATACAAAAAACCAATGTTTTCTGAATTGATATTAAAGATGTCCTCTGATGTATTAATGATATTTGAGTCAAACGAAATATAAGTATCATTGCCATTATTATCCATTATGTAATATTTAATATTATATGGCTTGGCTTTTGAAATATTTATTACTTGATGATATTTTTTTACTTTTACTAATTTTACTTATGTTAATATTTTATATTAGTCTAACAACAACTTAATGGAATTATTATTATTAAAACTTGAATTGAAAAAATTATTTTAATTATAATTATTATAAAAGAACAATAATAATATATTACTCAAAATATATATCTAAAGTGATGATAATTAGATTTATCATCACATCAGTAGTATTCTTTTAGTCGTATTAAATGTAAGCCGTTTCCAATTACATTTATATCGATTGGTGGACCACTAAAATATTGAATGGGGATAACTTGTTGGGGTAGTTTATTAATTGTTTCGTTTAAAATATAAGATTGATAATGTTCACTGAATCCTAATACATGTAATTGATGACATACTATATGTGCTTTCATATCCTTTGATATTCCTATTTTTTGTATTCGATAGACGCATAAATCATCAAGATAATAACGCGATAAAATATGCCCATTCTTAAATCGTGTTCCCTTATAATATATTTCTGAATAAAATGCATGTGACATTAAATCGTTCGTAGTTGACATTTCAGATATTAAGTAATTGGAATGAAATACTAGTTCATCTTCATTGGATGACAATAATATACCTGCAAATTGCAATTGATATTTCGTTACTAAGGTTAAACATATATTTTTCCGGGATGTTATAGCTCTGCAATAGTTCTTAAATTCTTTGTGTTTTGCCTCGAAGCGAAAACACCAATATTCTTTTGGCGGACCTGCGTTCACAATTATTGTAGGAAAATGTAAAAGTAAATGATGTTTCGGTTTTAATGTGTCGTTGAATAAGCGTATATATCTTTCGTTGTGTTTAGATATTAATACTTCAAGAAATGCGATTTTACTTGAATCAAAATTATGGGAAAGTAATACATCAATTAAATTTATCAGATTACAAAGGAAACGCCATACCTCATCATTTTCGGGTATTAGTTCACCTATCATTAATGGCAAAAAATGTGCAAAAGTCATCATCTCCCTTGCAGACATGTTAAAATGTGATTTATTTAAATGTTCTCTTGTAATATCCTTGGATACATTCCCTATTTCAATTTCACCATAATTAAAATTTCGTTTTCTTTTATTAAAATCTTCAAGAGTAAATAAATTTAAGTCAAAGACATAGTATTTAATTATATGAGAAAGATCGTAATGCAAAATTCCTTCTGGAACTACGTGCATGAAATCTAATGAAAAGTTTGAAGTGACATGGAATTGCTCCACTTGATTAAAAATGCTATCGTTATTTATACCTGTATGCGATAAATTTTCTATTGCTACGTCTTCATCGTAATTTTTAACGTTTCTCATGTTATTTTTATTTTCAATTGACATAGTTTGAGTTATGTCCTTTTTAGTCTTGCAAAATCTACAAAAGAAATGAGATGAAAAAGATTTCGTAAAATCCAGTATACCATTTAAACCTAAATTATCGCCTACAACCAAACCTAAGAAAAAATATACACGAATACCGTTTATAATAATTCCTTCTCTACTAATCAAATTTATATCGTCTATGAGTTGACACAATGAAACACTATTGCCGAATTTTTTTAAATCTGAAGACTTTACAAAGCCACCTAACATAATATTTTTTAGTTTGGAACATCGAAGTGTTGGAAATGAATAATAAAAAGCCCCAAGTGATTGCGTGTGAGACCCTAATGGATCATTCACCTCCAAATCATCAAAATAAAGTAAAAATGGTATAATAGTTTTCCCAATGTTTTTTTCAACTTTTGCTTTCCATAACTCTCCATGCATAAAGGAATCCCTGCTATCTTTTGAAGATGTTGCTTCTTTAATATAATCTAACGATCTTTCAAGATTGTTACCTTTTTCAAATATTTTCCTAAAGTAATGTTTCATGGATATAATAACCCCTTTTGAAGCATTTTCTTGCATACACAATTTTCCTAAATGATGCATTTCAGTTACCTCACTATTTATAATAAAATTTCGTGGATCTACGAATAAATCCTCCTTTTTTAGCCAATTTATCAAACTATATTCTGATTTACATAATTTGAATGGGTCGGAAATATTTCTAATAATCAGTAAGTTTACGGTTGATTCATTATTGAAATTTTTGTCACATTTACTGTGCGCTTTAAATATAGCCACTATTGGTTCTACGATGTGTTTAACCACTTCATTTTGAATATAAATTATATCTTTTCGACAAAAATTGTTTTTGCCATGAAGATTAAGACTAAATTTTAAAGATGATACATATAAATTTTCAATCAAACTTGATATATTTTCCGTTACATTTGTAGGTTGTTCTACGTTATTTGAAACTGAATTTGGAATATTTTTGTAAGGTATAGAATTAAAATCATTTTTGCTTATATCATTAATTTTAATATTTGAATTCACAGAGGCATTAATTGGGTTCTGAATATTCGAGGTTTTTATACACATTTTGTGTTTATTTAGTATGTGTTTTCTGTAACTATTCAGATTTGGGAATGACTGTATGCAGCTTTCCTCACAACAAATATATTCGCCTAATGAGGATAATGCATGAAATAACTTTAAATGGAGTAACAATTTTTGCGGTCCACCAGCGATATCTTTTTTACATTTAAAACATAACATTTTAATTGATTTATTTATTATTGCTTTTTCATATTATTAATAGCACTTAATTGTCTACATTGAATATATTTACGCCGTTCCCTAGAATAAAATGAAAAATAATATTAGTATTACGTGGTATTATTAGTATATAATCAATCATTTTTTCACAGGCATTTAATTAAAATTATCTTTATTTATTTAATTATAAATTTCATATCAAATGATTTAAATTATTTAAAAGATTACATTTTAATAATGTATTTATAATTTTAGAACTACCATTTAATACAAAACTTACCATTAAATATTGCCATTTGAATAGCACCGACTCAAAATCGATCCTTTCTGCAATTGTTATATCGTCTTTATAAAAAAATTCTAAATGCCGTTCTCTTATATAAAGTAGGTGTTGTACGTTTAATTTGTTATCTACAATATGGATTATATGTGTGCATTAGTGGAATAATAATTTTTCTGTTATTTTGTTATCGAAATGAATGTCATTCTTGTAAATCTATTACTCCATACAGTGCCATATATTCATTATTAATTTTCCAATAATTAATGTCCTTGTCGATTTTAAATGTACATGTGGCAAAATAATAAATAAAAGAGGACAAAAAAATGACGCCGTATGTGTATTGTGTATTACAATAGAAAAAATTATGTGATTATACAATAGAAAAAAACAATACTTACTAATACAACTTCGTAAAATTTTCTTCGAACAATTCCAAGATTTTAGCAAAGAGATTAACGCTTTTTTATCCGATTGGGAATTGGTTCTTTTTTTCTTCATTGGTAATGTTGATATACAAAAAGGTGGCTTTTAATTAACTATTACCGTTAATATAATGAAACTATTAAACTATATATATAAAAATAGACGCACATTTACATAATTTGTATGACACGTGTGTATACACAACTATTTTTCATAAAGCCAATATTTAATAATTTATAAAAATAAAAACCAAATTACACAATTATGAATTTCACTTTTAATTAATTATTCTGTTGCACAACATAATATTTTTCCCGAAATAATTAACGAATTTAAAAAAAAAAATTTTTTTTCATACCACTTAAACAACGATCAACGCAACGATATATGGTAAACTGAAAAAAGATTCATATACAATTGGCGTGTAAAAAAATCTTTAAAAAATATCTCCGGGTTCGCAGAAATATTAATAATTCAGCAGCATTTTGTTTACACATGCAAACAATTTCACCATTGATAATAATAATTTCTGCGATGTAGCAGAATTTTGTTCAGACATGCAAACAATTTTACCATTTATAATAATAATTTCTGTGGTTGAGCAGAATTTTTTTCAGATGCGCAAGCAATTTTATGACTGATAATAAAAACTTCTGCGTTGTAGCAGAATTTTGTTCAGACATGCAAACTATTTTACCATTTATAATAATAATTTCTGTGGTTGAGCAGAATTTTTTTCAGATGCGCAAGCAATTTTATGACTGATAATAAAAACTTCTGCGTTGTAGCAGAATTTTGTTCAGACATGCAAACTATTTTATCATTTACAATAATAATTTCTGTGGTTGAGCAGAATGTTTTGTATATTGAACAACTTTACTTCTTTTCCGTAGAAATTTTTCTGCGCTATAACATATAGTTAACAGATTAACTGTAGAACATTTATGTAAAATATGAATAATTTGCGTCCTTTTATATATAATAAGTAATAAATTAACATAGCAATGACCAATGTTAAGTAAGATAAATAAATTAAAGTTGCAATTCTTCAGCCGAATGCATAATTGAATGCAATTTTAATTTAGTTTTATTACTTAACAATGTTCTATTGCTGCAAATTTATTATTTATGTAGAATGTATGGTCATCATTTTATAAATGTATTTATTATTTCTTAGGCTATTTTTATGAATTTTAATAATCAAGTTATAGCGAAAATGCATTCTAAGAGCGATGCACTGTATTAGGGTTGCCTGTAAATACTGTATATGCTTCATTTCTTTCTATACACAAATTCAAATTTTTTGAAATAATTTTTATTATAATTTTTTTTAAAAGCAATTGTTCATAATATGAATTTGAGGTAATTCTGTAATCACATGTAATATACGTTTATCGAATAAACGACATACCCTATACACGCATATATATGTACTCTTTGATAACTATTATATAGATAACTATTTATCATGTGTTTGTTGCGTTTTATAAGCTACAGAACATAATCTACGTTGACAGTCAAATATTTTTCTGCCCAGTAAAACTTCTTTCTACTTTTAATGCAAAATGTTTTACTTTAAAAGCAAAATATTCTGCAAAACCTTAAATAAAATAATTCTTTGCACACCAACAAAAATTATAACACTTTTGCAGTAAAATTCTGTTGTTATCACAGAAATATCTGTTGTACCAACAGAAATCTCTGCTTTTTAGTAACTTCTCTCTTTTTCATATCGAAAGAATTGCTTTTACTATATAAGCAGAATTTTTGCTTATCAGTAGAATCCACATTTGCTGTCAATGCAGAAAATCTGCATTAACAGTAGAAATTCTTCTGCTAAACTTCAGCAGAATAGGTTCTGCGTATAACGCAGAAGAAATTTTTTCAGTGTATAGGGTTTTCCATATTAAAGGCATTTCATTTTAAATTTTTACATTACTCATTTACATTTCATTATATATCCATTCATCAGTTTGTAAATTCCACTCTATTATTCTGCTCTTTTTTATCTATCCTTACCTATATACTATAGTCCTGCTGGTAATCCAAAAAGGAACGGAACTTATTATTGGTTTGATTTGTGCTTATATGGAGTTGCGGTAAAACTTCAATAACGACAACTTAAAATTCTTACAAACATTTGCGCGGGGATCCTATATTGGTTCGAATCCTCTATTGTGTGGGGAGACATAAAATAAGTTTTTTGTTTTTCGATTATTTTCGAATTTGAATTCTCACACGTAGAATTGTACCGTATTTTCTCATGCCGTAGCGCTAATCACCCGACACCGTAAAAAGGATGAAACCAATAACAGAAAGCTGCATCCGGTGTTTTTTTACGATTACGGCTTTCCGGTAGATTAACTAAGGTCAAATTAATTTCGTGACGATTATCATTAAATCCACGGATTACCTGCACATATTTTAGTTTTTCACCGTGTTAAGGACAAATAAAAATGCATAACAATTGCCATAATATATGGATAACCCTTTATTATGAAAACATCACACTATATATATATATATATATATGGTATATTATGCGGTATATATATGGAAAAGCACCAAATGTATAATGTATTTGTAGTTTTCAATTTCGCAGGCGCTTTAAAATAGAATTTCCCTTATTTGGTGAGTGTGTATTTGTGTGTTTATAGGAGTTTTGCTTTGCTGTATACATTTGAGGGCCTTCTCCTAAATTCTCGTTGGGTCATGTGAATACTGCGAATAAATATAAATTCATTTAAATCATAACGCAGCAGTTATATTGTTTATGAACACTATATACACTACTATATATTACACATTTAGCTATATAGTGCCCAAATGCCAACCCGAATCACTCCACTTCATCAATTTATTGAAAAATGCCCCATTAGATATACGCATATGCATGTATTTATTTACTGTTATTCGAAATCATAAATGCACTTTGTAACCGCACAACAATTGCACGACTACAGAGTACAGATATATCGGTCATTCATCTATAATTTGTCCTATTTTATACTTGAGTATAACTATGATTACTGTACGGCCCTTAAAGTACCGACGACATCGAATTTCCACCACAATTAGAATTATGTGTGTGTGTATTTGAATTTTATTAATTTTTGACGGATTTGTTGACAGCCAACCTACGATTGGTTTTAAGTACAATAAACAATCGCCTTCTCCGCCTTCTCGACCTATTCATCGCCGCCGCCAACGTCCGCCCAGCTGGAAATGTCCAAGAGCTTGAAAACGTTCGCGTTCACGTTCAGCTCCCTACCTTATTTTCCATTATCTGTCTAGTATCTGTCGAAAGGTTCATCAGTTCAACAGTTGTTTAATGAATAAACTCCGCCTATGTTAAGTGGCGCTGATTCAAAACAAACAAGCGAATACCTTATAAATGTTTCATCCAGCAATGAAATTCCCCCCCGATAGTTAGCACAATCCATCTTGTCTACCCTTCTTGTATATTAACACAAAATACAACAAAAGCTTCATCTGGTTCCAAAACATTCACAAAACTAGCTCTTGTATAACATTCTTACCATATATACCTGAAGAGTTCACCAGCTATCCAGTCATCAGATATTGCCCCTTTCTATTCTATTCTTGCTTCAGAATGGCTTTTCTGGTTTTCTCATATATTATGATCCGGTTCCGAAATTATTGTGTAGTTTCTGAACAGTTTGGTACAGAAAAAAATTCGTTTATTTCATTTCTATACCACTTGAATTGTTTATACTATAAATAGATCTTTAAAAAATATACTGAGCCCATTTCACCGTTGATATCCTTAACAAAAAAGAAATGATTGTGGTTGATATAAACCCACAACAATATTTACAGAACTTATTCTATTGGATTTAAATGAATATACTATCATTCATCATTACTGTGCAGTCTCGTCTATATCTAACAAAATTTCCTCCTTATGAAGCATTTTCCTGTTACCGGGAATATTTTCCATTCATGGGGAACTTTTAATTTTTTAGTCAGTTGACAGTGCGGCAAATACACTCAATTCAATTAGAGATTTTTTTTAGATTTAGAACCAGGAATATTCTTCATCATCATCGTTTTGACATGACAATTTTGATTGTATAAAATCCTTGTTAGAAACCAAACAAACAATCAAACAAAAAAATGATAACTTAATTCCCTTTTCTGTTTTTTGTTCTTTTTAAATATTTATATATATATTTTTGTAACATACAACAATGACAACAACACAAAAAAAAAAATGATAAGGTAATTTTTATTACCTGGTATTTCGTTTTTTTTTTAACATCTACTCAAATGAATACAGATAATAAACATATTTTATAATATAATAATTACAAACGTTTTGTTTTTTGCTATACAATAACCAAAAAAAAAAAAAAAAAAGAATGGCTTGGAAAAAAAGGAATCATTTTTGTGTTATTTTGGGCATACTTTTTTTATATATATTTTAAATAAATTCCTTATTTGAAAGAATTTTGATATATTTGTTTAATTGCTGCTCCTCCGATGAAAAAAAAAAAAATAAAAAATAAAATAAACAACAAAATAATCATTAGATTATGTGGGATTTTCCTTTTTTTTTTTTTAATATGTATTTCATTTCAAATAATCAGAAGAAAAAACAAAAAAAAAAAAAAATTATCTCCCTGTTTGCCTAAATTTAATCATTTTTAAACCACCAATCATTTTATAGATAGAAGATAATTGAATTACAATTATGAATGATTGATGATGATGATGAATGCGCTGATCCGGATGATGTTATTCATGTGTGTGTGTGTGGGACTGAAATACGTTTAATACAAACGTAATTTCATTAAAGGTTATCTGTTCAAACGCATTTTACGTTCGTGCCATGTAACAAATTTACGATCAGCAAATTGTAATAATTGATTAAAATGTTGTGTTAGTGTTGTACCTAATGGTGATAGTTCACGTATTAAACGATCCTAAAAAAAAATTACAATAAAACAAAATAATTTCCATTAAATTTCTATGCATTGGAATGGATTAAGATTAAGAATAATGTCATAATTGTTGAAATTTATGTAAATATTTCATTTATTAGGAATTTTAAGGATATTCGTCTCGTTAAATGTCCTAGAACGTATCATCCTGAAGTCCCAAATGTATTTCAGTTCGTTTTTTTTTCAAACAATATTCCAATATTTGAATGGATTCTTAATTTCTGACAATTCAAACAACGACGAAAAAAAAAAACCAAAAACCCCTTACCTCAAATGGTGTTAAATTTGTCATTTGAAATCGTTTTAATGATTCATGCATTCGAACGGCTTTTTCTTCTTGTTCCGTTGTTATCGGCGGAAATGAATTCCAAAAATGTTTTAATAATTCACTTAACGATAAATACAAATTTTTTATTTCTTTTTCAATGTCCGGTGGAACTAATTCTGTATTTAATGAATAATTGCATGAAATTAATTCGATGGTTTTTAAATTATAGAAAACAAAAACTAATGTAAAACTTACGTGCAAGTGATTGTTCTTGAAAACCACGCATTAAAATACCACCAGGACTTAATTCACCTAATGCATTAACGGCTGCCGTTGGATTTATTAACATAATGTGCGGTGTACGTTGTGTCCATTTCATTGTACTATCAATTAATTGTGTTTGTGTTATGTCCATCGGTTGCATTATCAAATCATCATTTTTATTCGGAATGGATGTTGCCGTTGGATTTATTGTTGATGTTGTGCTTGACGTTGTCGGTGGAATTAACGGTACCGGACCATGTAAATAACGTTCTAATTTAACTAAATTTAATTGTTGTACTTCAACATCCTGATATTTTACATTTGTATCCAAATCATCATATTGTATTTTTTCTAATATTTTTGCTTGTTTACTCTTTGGTTCAATTAACATTTGATTACTACCATACAATTCACTTGCAATTAATGCACTACTATTACGTTTTAATTTCATTCCATTTGTTGTTGGTGGTGTTGGTGGTTGCAGTGGTACAAGTGATGATGATGATAGCGGTGGGGGTGGAGGTGGCGGTAACATTAAAGAATCATTTGTTGTTGATGAGGTTGATGAGGTTTGAGGTGCTATATGATTATTATTTACAATTGTTTGTTTATCCAATAATGTACCATTTATTTGCGGTGGATTTCTTGCGGCATTTAGTACCTATAATGGAATTGAAAAATTATTAGAATTATTATAATGAGTTTTGGACGGTTTCAGCCTTAGTTTATGCGACTTTTTCCCGCATCTTTCAGGTAATAATATACGGAAATCCTCGTCTTCCAGGGAGCAATCCAAGGATCAATTTTGGCCTTCTTCATAAGAAATGATAATGATTGGGTCTTAATGGACATGATAGTTATGAACCAGAAAACTTGGTAGTCGGAGAGAGCAATGTCTGGTGAATCAAACGTGTATAACCCCCATATTTGACCATATATACCTTAGGTTCTTTCTATTAAATACCTTAAAAAACAATACATACCATTATTGAATGTTGATTAAATCGTTTTATTAAATTTTGATGTACAATATTTCCACTATTTACACCACTTTTCTCCGATGACGTTGAACCCCCGTAACCATCTTCAAAGGTGGTATCCTCAAATGTTCGAATATCATATAGAACATCACCGGAAACTCTAGCCACCGCCATTTTAAATGCTTGATCATCAATTTTACCACATTCAGTAAATATATCTTTGGTACCTGCATTAATTCGATCCCTTTTTTTTTTTTTTTTTTTGAATAAATAAAGTAATTATAATACAAAAATAAAAAATCCACCTACATATACAAAACACTTTGTTTATTATTTTATTATCAAATGAGACCAAAACAATATTCTATTCTTAAACTATAATCGCTGCTAGCAGCATTTAACAACACAACACACACACAGTTATTAAAAAAAATAAATATATCTAATCTGTTGTTGTTGTAGTAGTAGTTAAAAACAATTGACATTGATTTTCTGGTTTTTCATCATTTACTACAAATTGAACGAGGACCAATTCATAAGTTATTATTGTTCCGGCTACCTAAAAATGTTTACCATATAATAAAAATGTCATCAACAACCAATATAGAAACAAAACAAAACGAAACCTTTAAAATTAATCCACGTGTAACGCGAAAAAATCGTAAACCAGTCAATGCAATTTTAGTATTTACAATATGTTCAAGAAATCGGGCAGCCTTTAAAAAATTCCAAAAATTAAAAATCACATACATTATTTACAATTGTTAATCTCTAATATTAAAGTTTTTATGTTTCATGTTGTTATTATTACTTCAGGATGATAATGTAAATCCGGTATACAACGTAATACAATCATTGGTTTTTTCGATTCATCATTTATTTGACTGGCACACAAAGATACAACAAGTGAACGTGTTATTAAATAGGCTAATGAAAACCAAAAATATATAGTTTCTAAACGTGTTCCTTGGACTCTATTACGGATACATGGACAAGATAAAATATTTATATACACAGAAAAATCAAAGATATCTTTATAAAGTATATATATATAAAAGTGAAGATTTACTGAAAACTATGAAATAATTGAATGATTATATAATATAAATTGGTTGCAAATGAAAATGTTGTTATTGTTCCACAAATTTCATCAACGGTTGCAATTAAATTTATTAAATTTGTAAATATATTACGTTGTTCAATCCAAAATTTACTTGACATTGGCTGTAATGTAATAAAATATTATTTAAAAAAAAAAAACACATTTTGGACTGCTAAACCATTGGTATTGGTAAGAACAAACACACAATCACGACGAAGTAGAGTACGATTTTGGTTGATTGAATACCAAAATCAAAATGAAAATGAAAAAAAAAAACACAAACAATTACACAAATATTATGTGCTAAAATTTTCTCGATTATCAGAGCACATTTTGGAAGTGTATATTAGGGTCCCAATGTATTAAAAATGTCGATTTTTTTGGCTTGAAAATGACATTTATTATTTGTATAACAAAATGATTGAGTACATTAACCAATATATTGTTGCCCATCGTTAGCTATATGACTTCCTCACATCTTTTAAGAAGTTTGTTGATTCCTCGTTTGAAGAACTCCTCATCTTTTGTCCCAATACCTTTTATCGACCCATTTTCGCACTTCTTCAGCATTTCGAAATCGTACATCTTGCAGGCTGACCTTCATTGATCTGAACAAATGGTAATCAGAAGGAGCAAGATCTGGAGAGTGAAAGGGGGGGGTGATCAAGATCAAGATCCCAACCGAACCTCTTTATTTTTTCCTTAACGATGTTTGCACACGATGTGGTCTGGCATTGTCATCAGCGTGCATTAAAACTTTTTTTTGGTGTTTTCGAGCAGCTCAATGGTCGGTTTTCGTTCAATTTCTTCTGGGCGAATTCGCCTAGTTGTCGTTGCTAGCGAGATCAGATCGAGACCGTTTCATTCGGTTTTAACAGCTCATAATACACGACACCCTTCTGATTCCACCAAATGCAAAGCATAAGGTTATGTCAATGAATATCGCGTTTTGTTGTTGTGAAGTTGATGGTTGGCCGGCATCAACATATGATGCTTTACGTTTAGGATTGTCGTAATACACCCACTTTTCATCGCCGCCGCAGTGACAATTCGACTCAAAAAACTTGGTTTTTTGTGCTCGGCAAGATTTTTATGGCATGCATCGATTCTTCGAGCTTTGAGTTGATTTTCATTCATGTGGGATGTGGGACCCATTTTCCTAGCTTTCTGATCTTTTCCATTGAATGCAAACGTCTAGAAATGGTAGAGGCATCTTCATCATTCAACTCTAATGCAAGCTCTTATTGCGTACGACACGACACGTTCGACACGACACGACGCGACGAATTTTCATCCAACAATGCCTGCAATTTTTCGTCTTCAAATTTTTTTGGCTGTTCTTTGTCTTCCACTTCAAAATCATCACTTCTGAAGCGTGCAAAACACCGTTCACAAGGTTTTTCAGTTGGAGCATGTTCACCGTTAGCCACCGTACCAACAATCGATAACTATCAGCAGCGGTTTTCTTCAAATTAAAGAAAGTTATTAAACTTCCCCCCGGCAAAACAACTTGTTCAGGCACGTGTTTCGTCATATTCGAAGCAAAAAGCAAAAAGCTTTGTTGTTTACACTTCAATGAAATGACATATACTGAAATTTATAGATTAAAATGACAGACAAAAAAAAAAGAATATGGCTGCGGTGTGCTCCGATGCACACAACGCTAGTTACGCCAACCGTTATCTAAATCGACATTTTTAATGCAAGGTCCCAATAGTAAAGAGCCCAAAGACAAAAATCACCCGTTTTCTTGTATTACAATTTTTTCATTGATTCAATAAATTTCAACGGTAATTTGTTGGACATTCCTTGGAAGAGATACCTCTAATAAACTATTGAATTTGACGCTTCTAGATGGGATGGGATGGGATCAGATAAAAGTAGATTACGGCACTATAGATTAGTTCACGGCTTCCCAAGTGTAACGTCGCCAGGGGACAAACATTATCTTGACCTCTCTCTTCGGAACCACTTTATAATGTTGCATAAAGTTATATAATACTCTTATAATGTTAATAAATGTTGGATTAAATATACCTTAAAATGCGAAAAATTCTGCGATTTTTTAGAAGATTCTTCTAACGGAAGGACCGAGCAACCGATCCGGCTCGTTTGATGAACTTCGCCCACCCTCCTTATCCGTTACCGAAACACGCAATCTGGTGAAGAAAAGAGCTCCGTCAAAGCTTCAGATTTTTGTTATAAACTTAACAAAGATATCTTCATAAATTCGCAAAGGTTTTGGTTTGGTATACAATCAGGTAAGGAAGCGCAGCAAGAGACTATTCTACATTAGACCCTCGCCCCCCCCCCCCCCCCCAAATCCAACAATACAATATGGTTTTGCAAATTTTGTGCGTGTTTGTGTTTTTTTTTTTTTTTTTTTTCCAAAAATTACTCTACTGCCGAACTACTGCGGTTGATCTTATCGGACCATATGGTTACACCGCAGACCAGAATAAAATGGTTTAAATTTTCAAAATATATTAATGTATATAGTTACTAATCCTTTATAACGAAACAAAAATCGATTGTATTGTGATAGTCTTGTTGATAAGCATAAACTAACGGATATTACAAAAATATCCGTATAATGCCAAATAAAAGTACAATATAAATTTAAATATTCAACAAAAAATCCTTTTTCAACACCTGCATAATCTGTTACATAAAATAATTGTGGATATGCTTGCATAAAATAACCTTGTAAATTCACTTTTTTCGTACATAAAATACCACGAAAAATACCGGCAGCAATGGCCAATGAATGTTCAACTGAATTTTAAATATATATATATATAGAAATAAAAATCAATATGTTTTTTGGTTGGTGATCAAAAGTTTTTGAAATAAATTATGTTCGTAAATGTTCGTAACGTTAACGGAACAACTGCGGTCGGTGGGTGACCGCAATCGACTACTATATACAATTGATGCGTTTGAGAAAGAAGAAACGCGCATTAAAGAAAAAAAAACGCATAGCCACAATAACAAAAGAGGACCCATAAACAACGACAAAGTCCAGCGCATACCAACCAACGGAAAGTCAAATGTTACAAAACCAAGTGAAAACATACTTTATGAAGAACGGATGTAGGTATAAAGCAGCTAAACCTTCATGTGTTCCCATAAAAGGAATTAAATAAATCTACGGTTTTTTAGGTATAAACACTCCCAATTATCAATTGTCCGCAGTCAAATTCGTGGATAGGTGCTGCTACCCACCCGGGAAAAACAAGTAAGTTTTTTTTTTATATAATGATATCTCAGACGGTGTATATAAAGATGATTAAGAGCTAACGGATGAATTATCTTGTACGTTACGAATCATTTACCATTTATTTATACAAATATTATTTAAATTCACATACAGATAAAAAAATTCACACGGACTTACCTAAGATAATTACAGTGATTATATATGTATATACTTTTACTTTACGAAATAGTATAATGTTTGTATGTCGATCATCATAGATGAAACATTGTTTTTCAATATGTTCCCAATATAACATTAAATTTGGCCATTTATTTGCCAACCAAATAAAATTTATCATAATTAATAATTTTGATGTAAACCAAACCAATGGTTCTGTGTATTTATATATATATAGATAAAATCGATTAAAATTCAATGGATTATATTATCAAAAATAATGTTATCGTGTCGTCAAATAAACAAAGTCATATATAGTCATATATAGTCATAAATGGAGTGGAGTGTTCAGATAATTTTTGGTACACACGGCAATTTCCTTATACAAAACCTTAGCCTTAGTAAGAGGCCCCCCTATGTCGGATCAATTAACACCTCGATTGGGGATACAAAACGATAAAATTGGAATGGTGATGCTTCTTTAAAACGCATCAAATAAAATACTGAACTTCCCGAGTTCGAACACGCAAGACACGGCTCAGTCGGATTTTTTTTTTTTTTTTGGATAACGAAATACTTTCGGATTCGGATTCTTAGAACTCTCTTAGAATTTACGATTGCTCAAACCTATTCAGAATCAGAAGTTCCGACTTTTTGGTTAAAAAAAAAACCCTCCCTAGAATTGAAATACGATTGACGGCTGACAAACAGATTATGCTGCTGGGTGTATATCGTTTAAATGTGCGCCTTTTGGAGCCTTCGTTAATCTATAAGGATTAGGGTTCTCAAAAAAAAAGGAGTGCTATAGAAAAGACAGTCCATTAGTCGCACTATAGTTGGCTGGATGATTCACTTACTTCATGACATAGGAATAGGAAAGTCAAGCAAAGTTTGTTTCAAGCTTCAAGTTTCTTGCAGCATTGCATTGCATAGAAGAATAGAATATTTACCAATTTTTCCAATTGAAACACCGCTAACAATACTCCAATAAAGTGATAATACAGTCATCATTAATATACCACTGGATACAATTAATGTATGTGCCATTCTAAAACTAAACCATTTAAATGTTAAATTAGCCGATGATGATGAACGTATTCCATAGATTGGCATTAATGCAAAAATTTGACCTAAAATTAAAACTTTTTGCAAAAAAAAAAAACCCCAACAACATCGAATTAAGTAACGTGATTAAGTTAAGTGATGGCTGATTATTTTTTACGATGGACGACGTAAGTTAGACATACCTGGTGTAAATGCACAATGTGATATACCATTAAAATGTTTATCTGGTGACGTCGTGGATTTCGTTTTATTTGAAATATTCGCGTCAGTAAATTTTAATATATAATCTTTTTTTATTTTATAAAATTCTTCTATGTAATAATGCGTTAAGAACAGAACAAATAAAGGATTTAGAATAAAAAAATGTATCTAAATGTATATAAAAATCGTATTATTACTTTCAAGTAAATTTTCTTTTAATACAACAACATTTTGATTATGTATTGATGATGAGTTGGTTGTCCTAAATCATTTCAAGAGTGCACGCACAATTAACAATCATTAATAACAATCAATTAATAATGTTAATAAAAAACAATAATTGTATATTTACCATGCAATTTTTGGTTTTAAAAGCATTTCAAATGTTAATTTTTTACTTATATATTTTTGATTTCAGAATTGGAAATTCGTAAATGGAAATCCGTTACGGATGATTATTCGTACGTTATTAAATAATTACACGCTTATTTTAGTGTATTGTTTATAGAAAACATTTAACAATTCACTGACACATATAACAACAAATATATCAATTTGTTTGTTGACATCGTCGTCGGACGATGGGGTGGTTTTGGTAAATTGTTTTTTTTTTTTTTTGTCTTTACAACTTTTCAATTCAATCAATTCACAAAAAAAAATAATACTTATATATATATATATACTTATTAATAATTAAACAATAAATGGTTTAATCTTCAAAATCTTATTCTTATACTTTTATTTGTAATATACAAAACAAAATTATGTTGGTTCATTTACGTGCCATATCAAAAGAAATATACTAAACAATTGAATTATTTATTATATTAATGATGACAATTTATTTTAATAGAAAAAAATTATGTAATAGCGTAATTGTTCTATAGAATATAATTTTTTTTATCTTTGTGATTGGATTGGATTGGGATCAATAGAGACCGACACTGACAGGTCTCAGACCCAGTGTTGAAACTATTGAGTTCTTGATCAAGTGCCTGGACGTTACGTTACCTTCTCGTGGTAGCCAACTGAAGGTCATTCATTTCGAGTCATTCAGGTTAAAATTGTATGAGTTCTATCCCATTTGTTTGGTTTTACGCGACTAATTACCGTAAAAATTATTAAACTAACGGCAGTGCCTCGGACAAGACAGGAAAAAGACTGCCTGACGACTCAGGCAATGGAATAAAGGAAATTGATTAAAAAAAAACTGTCTGCATGGAATTGGATTGACCAAAAACCAATTTTGTAGGTGTGAATTCATATATATATGATGAATATTTAACATATACTTTAACATATACAAAATCAATATAAAAATTGTTTTTAAATTTTTCTTTTTTATAAACATATAGAATTTGGTCTCATTTAAATAATAAATTCTGTTTCAGAACCTTATAATTATTAAGGTCTCATTTGTAAATAAAAAAAAAAAACAAAATAAACAAATAAATTAATATTAACAAAACGAAAAAACTCACTCACCTATGAAAATAATGCGATTGAAAGAATTTTGTCCAAAATTCAGATTCAGTTAATTTACTCGGTACATTTTCCATATGTTTACGTTTTACAGCCGGATATGTTTTAAATATACATTCAATTATGTCACCAGTTAAATTATATTTTAATCCATTACATCCATCCGTTTGCGGTTTAATGTCAGCCAAAAATGCACCGGAAACACCTATATATATATAATGGATAAAGACAAAAAAAAAAATCAATTTAAAACGCTAACCAGGAACAAACATCTCAAAACAAATAAATGAATGTGCATGGGATCAGCCTGGGGTGGTGGAAAAGAGGTTACTGCTTCGTTTATATAAGTCATTACTACTTCTTACTACTTGGTTTTACGCTAAAAACGAAAAATCTTCTGCGTCTAACAGGCAATTGGATAATTCGTTGTTGAGAATCATATTTTTTATCTGAACGTCCAACGGTTTTTGAAAAGAGGATATTTGGACGTTACTGGTAGCCCCAAAAAGGAATAACGAACGATGACATGATGATGTTGAATGACAATGAATAATATATAAACTTTAACCAGAACCCCCAAAACCCGACATAGTTAAGTAAATAGTAGAAGTTACGTATTATTATGCTGTTCGGGGACCGTCAAATATGCTTAACAGCAGACCGAAGGGATCTAGTCAATCTCATCCATATACCCCATCAACTTTCCACCTTCCAATTTTGGGTCTAGTCACACAAAAACAGAAAAGTGGAAAGTTTATTGAACTGGAACGGGATTAACGAGCTCTTGATGGTTTTTACGTACCAAAGTAAATAAATCAAATCTTACCAATATCTTGTTTTTGTGAATTTTTATTTTCTGTATATCCTTTTGCATGGGTCATCCAAAATTCTTCACTTGATAGCACCTGTGTTATCACCAAATCTTTATACAATTGTAATAAACGTGGATTTTCCGATAATATACGATTTTTCTCTTCCAATTCTTTATCGACTTTACGTTTAAAATTTGGCAATAATGATTGTAATAGATCTTTAACTTTATCACGATCGACAATTTGTGCGGCCGCACCCAATCGATTTACAAAATGAAATGTTGAACTATTACCATCGTGTAATACAACTTGTAATTGAATTTTTGGTTTTCCTTCCGGTGATATTTTTTGCACTATAAATAAATAAATATAAGTATATTATTATTATTATTAGGATTGTTATAAAATTAAAATAATTTCATTTATTTTTTTTTTTTTTTTACTTTTAATGTCTTGAAAACGATGTGATACAGCTACTTTATCACGATTTTCAACCATCCATGCAACACGTTCATTCATAACGTATAAAGTGCCATCACCTTTTTTAAATCGTACCTCACCCATTTGTAGTAAAACATCTTCACTTTTTGTAGTCATGTTTTTGATGTTTTATAATAAAAAATTTGATATTCACTTTTTACTTGTTCCGTTACTTGGTCAGATCTGTTGTTTGTTTCTTATTATGGCAATTTTTTTTTTTTTTTTAATTTTTGCTCTATCTGTAAATAAAAAAAGTAAAATTCTTAATTATCTGTTGTGGTGAATAACGATCGTGTAAATGCATTTCATAATCAATAATATGATTAAAACTCTCGATAAAACTCAATTCGTTCAGCAAAATATCACATTGGGATCACATTAAATACCAAATAAAGAATAAAGCAATAAAGAAAATAAACTTCCCGCTATAAATATCTAGAGCTAAAATTAATAGCAATGAAAATTTCTTTACGTTCGCCGAATGGCCCAGTTCCGAATTCTATATTGGTTAATCGATTATCAATGGTTTACACTAGAGACAAGATAATTAATTTATTATTGCTTTATTCACTTCTATTAATTAATTTATTTAAATTAAAAACAAGCCACACAAAAAATGTGTGTAATTTAGCAAAATGCACACACGCACACACACACGAAACATAAACATACTGCGATATCGTCGATATATGCAACAACAAAAAAAAAAAAAAATATTTCGGCATCATTTCACATCAAAGACCTTCTTAATTTAATATTATTTTTACCATTTTAAATTGATTATGCAATAAATTTCAATTAATTAATAATTTATAACAATTTTTATATTTAATTAAAATTGTTTACCTATTAATTTGTTAATTTTTTTAATGTGTGTTGATGATGAAATTGAACATGTAGTACGTACGCCATGTGCAATAATTTTAATAATAATAATAATAAAAAAAAATTTTCTTTTTTCCATTGTAGAATAAAAAAAGTGACGGCAACACAGCAGTTTGAAAAAAAACCCCCAAAACACGGACAAATATTTTTTCAATTCACCGAAAAGTTTTGTTGTTGTAAAATCCCCACTACCAAAATTATTTTTTATGGATATTTCAAACATTACAAGGGCTAAGAGGATTGAACATAAGCGTATTGTAGATTAATTTGTTTGCAACCATTTTTTGTCAATACATTTTTGTAGAACGACTGAAAATATCCGGGAATTAAAGCGCTTTTACAATCCACAGTTTATCTTAGAATTAGTAAAATCAAAGTTTTCTTATTAAATGCATTCCATTTGATTACCAGGAATAGATAAGAGTAGTCACATAATCATAGATATAACAACTCTGTGATGATATTTTGGTTGTCCATTTTATGTTGCGGCGCATTGCGAAGCACAAAAAAAAACCATACCTTTATTATGTAAGGCGCCATTTTTTTTATACTTTCTTTTATACAACAACTACTAATGTTGTACTAGATTGTTTATATATGTTTTGTTTCATATGCGCGGATTCGGAATCGGATTTATCTTTGCATACTTTTACACTACAGTCGGTCTCTTTTTTTATCATAATATATATATATATATATGAATAAATAAATTAAAAATAAATAATTAAAACAAATTTTATTAAAGAGCAGTAGTGAAACCGAAATGTGTGTGTGGTGTCGACAAACAATAATTTTATTATTGAAGGATATTTTATTTTAAATTTGTTTTTTTTTTTTTTTTTTCAATTTTATCTAAAAAAAAAAAACATAATTTTTCATAATTTTACTGTTATAAATTTTGTGTAATTTTAAATTATTTAAAATGATAAAAAATTATTCATTTTTTTAAGATATTTACTATCGCCGCGGAGTATAAAAATTAAAATAATAGTTTCTTTCTATAATATAATATAATAATCGCTATAACAACAAAATAAAAAAAAACATTTGCTTTATTGCATTGCTATGAAAAATGTGCGTGTCCTAGAATGTGGAAGTTTTTTTTTTTGTTAATTTAATTGTTGATTAAATATAAAAGTTGTATATTTATTAAACAAAGCCAAAAAAAAAAAAAAAAAACAGATTTAAATGAAATCATGATATTCAAAAGAATAATATTAATACAATTGTGGGATAATTGAAAAATTGATTGTCTATTGATTCCATATCAAAAGCATATTTACGATATTTACAATTTATATACATAAAATACAATAAATGCAACGGCAACGGTGAGCAGCGGCGCACAGATATTTTTATTTTTCATATACACAAAACATTGATTAGAAAAAAATCAAAAACAACAACAAAAAAAAGTGCATTATTTTTTTTTTTTTACATTTAAATATTTTCCTTGGAATTGGAATTGGAATTGGGTTTGGTTTCTTTTAAAATATATTTATTGTGTGGTTTTTTTTTTATTTGTTGTGTTGTGACGATAATCGATCATGATTTTAATGTTTTTTTTTTATTAATTAGTATTTTGAAATGTAAAAAAGCAATTAAAAAACTATTTACTTAAAAAAAAATATATTGTTTTAAAACAAATTGCATTGTATCTGATAATAATAATAATAATAATAATAATAATCATAAAAAAAAAAGTGCAAAGTACGCATACGCATTCGAAATTCCGTTGTATATTACTATACAACAATAACAAAACACACAACAAACAAAACAAGAACAAAAAAAACAAAAAAAAAACATAATGAAAACCATCCGTCCGTCGTCCCACCATTCCGCCACCACCATCATCATCATCATACCACCACAACAATTCTATATATAAAAAAACAACAAATAAAAAATAAAATGAATGTTGTTTTATTATTATAAATAATGCAGTTTTTTTTATCTTGTTTTCTGGTTTAATAATTCTTTTAAATTCATATTCATATATAACATATAATAAATGTTATAGAGAAATCGGAAATAGCATATCGTAAATAGTTTTGTTATCAAATTAATTTTTATTTACAAAAATACAACAAATTAAAAAAATCAAAAAATAAAAATGGCCAGTTGGGCACAACGAATGCATCGTCGTGCTGCAACATTAGGTAGTGTTGTAACATCATGTGGACATCCTGGTCCTGGACCATATCCACATCGTTTGGAAAAAGTTAAATTTGGTGTTGAATTAGATGAAGTATGTAAAAATGGTATACCTGGACCATTATTGGTTTTAATTTTACGTTTAAATAAAGAGGCACCGTTACGTAAAGATGTTTTTCGGGCACCTGGCCATCAAGGTGCCATGAAAAAACTTATACATTTTTTACAAACGGGTCGTTTAGTGAATGTTGACAATTATTCTGTGTACACAATAGCAAGTGTTTTAAAAAAATTTTTACGTAAAATACCGGATGGCATATTTGGACAAGCTGGTGAATTTGAACTATTTGAAATTATCAATATTGAAGATTCCGATGACCAACAAACAAGAATTCATGAGTGAGTAACAACATTTTTTTTGTTTTTTTTTTATCATAGTCATTTTATTATTTGTATTGTAATGTGTAGTGTGTAATTATATATATATATATAATAACATTGCTGACAATCAATTAAAATAAAATTTAAAAAAAATTCATTGTCTTTTCAATTGTAACTGCACGATGGCTCATCATAATCACAATATATATATTATATACATATATAGAGTAGTTGATTCTTGTAATTAATTGGAATTGTTTACGTTTTTTTTTTTTTTTATTTCTTTTTTGTTTACGATACTTAAATGAATCATATTGTTTGATGTGTTTTTACTTTTACTTTTTTTTTTTTTGAATTTGAATTGGTATTGTATTGGTTATCATCATTTTAAAATAGTTTTTAACGTTTTATCGTGTGTTATCGTCTGTAATTATGAGTTATCTCAATACTTTACGTTGTGTACGTGATTCACAAATTTTCATTTTAAAATCATTATCAACTATTAAAAATTCCTTGGAACTAAGCAAATTGAAAGTTTAGAATTGTTGAGGATCCTCCTTCCTATTCTGACCAACACAATTGTGTTTAGTGATGGACCGGTTTTTGGTCAGCGGAAGGGACCAAAAGTGGGAAATTATCCTTTCACTTTTAAAATTTTTCACGTTTCACGAAAGGTTTTCGGAAAAAAATTTTGAACTTACTATTTGAATGGTTTTCGCTAATAAATATAGCATATATTCATCCGAATGATTATTGATTAGAGTAGTATACAAAAAATTTCACAATCTTTTTATATCAAATAAATATATAATATATAAAATATTATGGAATACAAAACCCCAATTGAATGAAGCTAAAAATTATTAAAGATAAAATTAAATTATTTAAATCGCTTCAGCAGCATCATTACTATACTATATACTATTATATATCCATCCATCCATCCAGTTTATCTTATCTTATTGTGTATTTTATTTAATTTTTTTTTTACATATCTAAAATAAGAATTTCAAATCAAATATTGCAGAATTTCCTCTTTAGTTTATTAAAACAGAAAAAAATAAAAAAATATCAAATTATCTGTTTGATATATATATATACACTAAACTACATAACGCCTTCACAATTTTTTTCTTTTTCATTTTTTCTTTTCAATTCGCTGCTCATTTATACATAATGTAATAAAAATTATTCAATTCATTCATAAACAAATTATCAAGTATTATTTTGAATCATTTGAAGTGGTTAAAAAATATATTATTTTATTAAAAGACTTAAAAGAAAAAATTTTTAAAAAAAATCCATTTAATTATTATAAAAATTAGGAATAATTAATTAATTTTCTTTTGTACATATTATATACATACATACATATTCAATTTCAAATATTTCAAATGGATATCGCCACTTCACAATTATGTATTTTTGTAATTGATTGTATTGTATTGTAAAATAGAATACTTCAAATGTATATAACATACTTATTTATGCGTAATTTTTTATTCAATTGATTCTTACCAATAAATAAAACCAATAAATTCGATAACGGGAGTCTTTAGGAAATCTTACGGGATAGCCTATGGGATACCCCACGGGATAGCCTACGGGGTAGCCTATGGGGTACCCCGCGGGATAGCCTATGGGGTACCCCACGGGATAGCCTATGGGATAGCCTATGGGATACCTCGCGGGATATCCTACGGGATAGACTATGGGGTACCCCACGGGATAGCCTATGGGATACCCCACGGGATCGCCTATGGGATACCCCGCGGGATAGCCTGTGGGATACCGCACGGGATAGCCTGTGGGATAGCCTATGGGGTACCCCACGGAATAGCCTATGGGATACCACACAGGATAGCCTATGGGGTACCCCACTGGATAGCCTATGGGGTACCCCACGTGATAGCCTATGGGATACCCCACGGGATAGCCTGTGGGATAGCCTATGGGATACCTCACGGGATAGCCTATGGGATACCCCACGGGATAGCCTGCGGGATACCCCGCGGGATAGCCTGTGGGATACCCTACGGGATAGCCTATGGGATTCCCCGCGGGATAGCCTATGGGATACCCCACGGGATAGCCTATGGGGTGCCCCACGGGATAGCCTGCGGGATACCCCACGGGGTAGCCTGCGGGATGGCCTATGGGATACCACACGGAATAACCTATGGGATACCCTACGGGATATCCTGTGGGATAGCCTATGGGGTACCCCACGGGATAGCCTATGGGATACCCCGCGGGATAGCCTATGGGATACCCCACCGGATAGTCTATGGGGTACCCCACGGGATAGCCTACGGGATAACCTGTGGGATAGCCTATGGGATACCCCACGGAATAACCTATGGGATACCCTACGGGATAGCCTGTGGGATAGTCTATGGAATACCCTATGGGGTACTCCATGGAATAGCCTACGGGATACCCCACGGGATACCCTATGAGATACCCCACGTGATAGCCTATGGGATACACCACGGGATACCCTACGGGATAGCCTATGGGATACCCCACGGGATAGCCTATGGAATACCCCACGGGATAACCTACGGGATACCCCACGGGATAGCCTACGGGATACCCCACGGGATAGTCTATGGGATACCTCACGGGATAGTCTAGGGGATACCCCACGGGATAGCCTATGGGGTACCCCACGGGAGAGCCTATGGGATAGCCTATGGGATACCCCGCGGGATAGCCTATGGGGTACCCCACGGAATAGCCTACAGGATAGCCTATGGGATAACCTGTGGGATAGCCTATGGGATACCCCACGGAATAACCTATGGGATACCCTACGGGATAGCCTGCGGGATAGTCTATGGAATACCCCAAGGGATACCCTATGGGGTACTCAACTGAATAGCCTACGGGATACCCCACGGGATAGCCTATGAGATACCCCGCCGGATAGCCTATGGGATACCCCACGGGGTAGCCTATGGGGTACCCCACGGGATAGCCTATGGGATACCCCACGGGATAACCTGTGGGATAGCCTATGCGATATCCTACGGGATAGCCTATGGGATACCCCACGGGATAGCCTAGGGGATACCCCGCGGGGTAGCCTAGGGGGTACCCCACGGGATAGCCTACGGGATACCTATACCTACGTGAGCCCATAACGAAATCACTTCATTTGATGGACAAATCTCTGTGATGCATTAGTAATAAATGTAAGTGATTTTTTAGGGTTGGCGAAACTAATAGACTTATCAAAATTTTAGCCAAATCAGAAGATGCCACAAAAAAGCTTCCTCATTCCCTATTTGTTGTTAGAATTATAAATATTTTCACTTGTAAATCATTTTAAATATTTTCCTTTTTACATATATCTTTTTATCATATATTATTACAATTCGGATCTGTTCGAACAACATCACATACATTTTCATCAATATGTATCATAGTAACGCCATAAAAATATATTAATTAACAATTTACCAATAAATTTTATGTGACAACAAAAAAGGTTAATATATGATTCAAACTGTATTATTATTCTGTATATTATATGTTTGCAATTCAGATTATTACGAAAAAGAAATTATATTACGCATTTTGTACATAATACCATACATTTTTATAGCTAAATATTTATATATGTATTTACCTATTAAAAAACATTTCGTCGTCGTCATTTCAATGTATAATATTTATTGATACAAACGCACTCACGCACATATGACACATCATTTTATCCACCAATTCGTCCTTCACAATCCTATATAATTTCTATATTAATTGTGTTTGAAATCTTTATTACAATCAGAATAATTCGCAATCTGACTGTACTAATATAGAGTCTGTAAAATTCTCTGTTTTGCTCTGCTGTCCCAATATCCCACCAGCACCATTACAGTTCTCCGGGTCATTGTATTTTGGGGATTTTTTTATTAATATGATCGACTTTAAGGAATCGACTACCCATTAAAGCTATGTATATTACATAATATTATATATATATTAATTCATCAAGTATATTTAAACTTTGATCTCTAATATTTTGAAGCATTTTAAGTGCACGTTCGTATATATTAGTGTAGTTTTTATATATATATTTTTATAATAGATGTTAAGACATTTGATATATCTTTTGATTGAATTGAATTAAAATATGTTTTTGTTTTGAATACCATCATCATATAACATACCATACTGAAACAGATTTATATGTTTGACAATGCGTTGTGTGTGTGAGGTCAAATGAAAGTAGTATGGATTTGAGATCAAGAAAGTGGGTTCCCGACCAAGACATAACGGGGTGCTAATTTATTACAGCCCAATAACGATATGTCACCTATATCTGTTTGCGTAACTCCAACTTTGTAACTCTATCCTTTAACTTCGTAATTCTATCTTCATGATAGAACTCCAATGCGTAGGGTTCATATAGTTTCGATATCATAGTTTTCTGTAAACTATCTCGAAATCCATTTCTATTGTGGTAAATTCGTATGGGATATTCGTCTATGGAACAAATTTGGGTGAGTTGTAACTGGTTAGTAGATTGATTAATCCTCTTGCCATGAGCCTCTTGTCATGGTCAAGTTAAATACACCAAGAGGCCGGCCAATGTCTGAGCGGTTGGGGATTGGTGGTTTTTACTTTGTAGGGGCGATTAATGATTGCTTTTCCCCAGAGACCCTCCGGACATGGGCATCCCTATCAGCATAGCCTTTCGGGATTCATTCCTTGTTTGTCTAAGGCAACAAAAATGATAGTCTATATCAAACTACTCACACTCGTATATTAGATATGATGACAATGTTTTAAAAAAAAAAAAAACAAATTAAATGAATATATACTAATAAATATATAAAAAACAAAAAAATTATTGTATCGAATGGATTAATAGGTCAATTAGTAATTATTTCTTATCGTTTATCACACATAATAATAATAATAATAATAATGATATATAAATAGATATATGAATATAAAATAGTGTTATATATATTTATAATTATATATAATACGTATAACATAGTTCATCAAATATGTGTTTAATCGTGCTATAAGTACACACATTTTTGTTTTAGTACTTTTATATATTGTAGTATATTAATGAATGAGAAAAAGATGACATATCGAAAAAAAATTCATTATACAACAATATACTCTATAAAACTTTAACTTTATCATGAATATGTCAAATAGAATATATACTTTAGTTTCCCATGCCTACTGCGTCCAACCGGACAGCCTTCTGCAACCTGACCTCCAACGGTCAACGCTTCAATGTCCGCCAGCCATAGAAATAGCCAAAGAGCTCGAAGGTCCGCTTCAATTTCATCAAATAGAACACAATACTATTCTAATCTATTCGTAAAAGTCCTGTTCTGGAACGTCCTGGATTTATATATTATAATAAGTAATATGCCGACTTCAGATAATTTTGAAATTTCCCTTTGCCGTATGATGGTATCTTTTAAAAATGTTCTACTTTGACCACATTTTTCGATTAGAATACGAATACCAGACCAGGAAAGACCACACTCGTCTATTGATGCAATCCTCCCCCCGAATCGAAACCTTGCGTAAGATTGGAAGGCGTAAAATTGCTTAAGATTGGAAGCACTGCGACGAACCAGGGTCCGTAATCCATGAATCCCAATTACTATATATAGATTTTATCGATAATTTTATTACTTACTTTATTACCACATCACCAGTTGATATTTTTTTTAATACCAAATTGTTTATTAATACCAAAAACTAATATAACTTTTAATCCAATCCAATGAATGACATTCCTGAATATTTTACTAAAAATTTTTTTGGTTTTGTTTCTTGTTTCTTTGGTTCACAGTTTAATAGCAAGATTACCACAATATACACAACGTTTATTAGTGTTACTATTCGGAACATTTCGTGTTATTGCTAGTAATGCCGAAGCAGCCGGTACGGGTATGAGTAGTGAAGCACTTGGTGTATCCGTTGCACCAAGTTTTTTTCAATCATGTGTCAGTGATGGTAAAACTGCCCGTATGGAAGATGTATTAAGATATAAGGTAAGATATTTTTTTTTTTATTTATACTATTATATTATAATTAAATTAAAGATTAAGATTAAAATTGATTTGAGTTGGGCTCCCATAGCTCTGTTGGTCCGGTCATTATATGGTCATATTGCGCGGTGTAAAGAAGAATAGTGTTTTTTTTCTCTCATTTTCCTCTTATTGATAAATTGAATGTATGTTCGCAAATCCGCGGACGATACACCGCGTATGTAAACTCTCTCTCTCTCTCTCTCTCTCTCTCTCTAGCGCTCTACATGATAGTAATATAAACAGAAGGTTGTTTATAGTCCATTCAAAAACAAAATGTATTTATATGATATTGTGAACGCTCAGATAACGCTCTCAGAACTAGTCACTGACCCTTGATCACAGCATATAAAAATGTCACAAGGAACCGTAACCGCTTGATTTTTCAATTCATTGATCAAAATGTTCTGTGTGTGTGTGTGGCGGAATGTAAAGTATAATTTTAGGTAGCATATCGATTAATAAACATAAAAAATTAAAAATTATATCTTTGTAATACTCTGATGGAGAACTTTTTTTTTGTTTTTATATTTCTACATATATATGCTATAATTAATTGGAATTGAATATGCTAAATTATTTAAATAATTATTAATGGTTTTTTTTGGCAAATAAAACAAAATGTATTATCATGATGACCAAAAAAAAAATAAATATGACCACCGCCCCCTTATAAATTCTATATATATTCAAATTGTTGAACGAATTACTATAATTATTATATATATTAATGTTTATTAAAGTTTTTTTTAGCATTATTTGTATTATAAATCTAGTTATTTTTTATTCTATGTCATGATTTCTACCGCTATTTTGTATGTAGCCATAGTCATTTCTTAACCCTTCGTGTGTGTGTGTGTGTGTTTGAAATGACCTTATCATTTCAATTTTTAAAGGCGTATCTCTGGTTTTTTCCGTCATCTTTTGCAATAAAAAACAAGCCGTAAGACCCCTTATTACCATCTTACCATCTTATCATCTTACCATAATACATTTTACGAACTGAAAACTCAAATGTATAGAGACACAATATTTTATGTGCATAAAGAAGCTGTCATATACTGCGAGCGATGATTGTCTATAATTCTATATATGATCCAATAATTCAATGGAATTTATTGTTATTGTTTTCATTTCTGATAAGCGAAAATGAATTTGGATTTGGATCCTGTCGTCACTAAACTGCGCGTATAGAGTATAGTAATTGGGGGAACTGGAATTGGTTCAGGTTCAGAAATAACTCTGTTTTGGGGGGTCAAATTTGACCCAAGATGATATTTTTTACCCATATAATTTCCGGCAACTATGCCGAATTTAAATTATCTTGTTTTATCGATTTTATCTATTAATAAATAAAACGCTTAATTTAGTTATTTAAGTTAATTTAATTGATTCTAGTTTAATTTTATCTCAAAATCTCTATATTGGAAATGTTTTGTTCTATCACAGAGGATGAGGGTTAAGTGGATTAAAAACACGTTTTTGTTAAATATTCGTTGACTAACTAACTTTAAATATAAAGGGTGATTTTTTTTAGCTATTATTTTCATTTTGGCAACACTGCGGTTTAAACAGCTGACGCATGTTTCGTGTTTTGTTTCACTGTCAAACTCATCTTCAGTTTGGTTTGCTATAATTTAACCATATGAATCGTCTTACGTCTTACGAACAACACTTGCAAATTATTGAATTTTATTATCAAAATGTGCGTGCTCTGTGTGTGCAAAGTTCATCGCGCGACGAAATTGTGTTCAGCGACGTGAACCTCATCATTTTTGGCTCAATGGGTACGTAAATAAGCGTGTGAATTGTCGATTTTGGAGTGAATATCAGCCGCAGAAGCATTGCAAGAGCTACCAGAATGCATCCAGAAAACAATCACAGTTTGGTACGGTTTATGGGCTGGTGGCATCATTGGACCGTACTTCTTCGTAGATGATGCGAATCGTAACGTAACTGTGAATGGTGAGAATGGCTACCGTGAGATGATATCCAACTTTTTATAGTGCCCAAAATGCCCAAGAGCTTGACTTGCTGCGCATGACATGTGGTTTCAACAAGACGCTGCCATATGCCACACAGTACGCGCAACAATGGACTTATTGTGAGGCGAGATAGTTCGGTGAACATTTTATTTCACGTTCGGGCGGCACCGGTCAATTGGCCGCCTCGCCTAGATCGTGCGATTTAACGCCTTTAGACTATTTTTTTTGGGGGGGGGGGCTATATGTGGTAAAGCTCATGTCTATACAGACAAGCCCGCTTCAATTGGCTTGAATTGGAAGACAACGCATTGAAGCATTTATTCGTGAGATACCGGCCGAAATGTTGGAAATAGTATGCCAAAATTGGACTAAAAGCGGATGCGGACCATTTGAGGCGCAGTCAAGATCAACATTTGCATGAAATAATCTTCAAACATTAAATTATACCGGACCGTACTATCGATTCAAATAAAAATTTTCATGCATTTTTCTGAATTTTATGTTTTTTTTTTGGTTTTTTTTGAAAAACTTTCCTATTTAGCTTTTAAAAAATCACCCTTTAGTATATATATTAATTCAATATTAATATTATTTCTGCGTTAATTTCTCTATGTATGATGCGCCCTGAATATAATTATAACAAAGTTCAAATTAACATTTAAGTGTCAATGATATCTGTCAATGATATCAAATTGTCAATAATTATTGTCGTTAATATATCGTCGTTAATGGTATATGATAAAATGTACCTATTTGAATAAATATATATAGAGCTATATAACATAACATTAACAAATTCTTGTTATCTATTTGTTATATATTTATTTGTTCATTTATATACTATAAATACTAAATGGCATTGAATTAAATATAATAATATAATTAGTATAGTATATGTATATCCTTAACATAAACTCTATATAATTATTCTTATCGAATTTTCAATGAATTAATGAATTTTAAATAAAATTTTAAATTCTATTATGCATATATATGTTTAAAAAGTAAATACCATAATAACAATATTTTTTCCTCATATCAATGTAATGTATATAGCAAATATTTAACTTTCAGTTAATGTATATATACCATATTAAGGAATTTTAATAACATTTTTTGACTATACACATAAATTAAGGAACTTTATATTGTAGTATACATAAGTTAAGTTACTTGAACTTAATGAATGTTAATTATCATGATCGATCAAAAGTTTTTTTTCTAACGCCTTGTAACTCCATAAAACAGTTTACGGAGATCAATTTACACGCCCTGTAACCAAACACTCTGTAACTCAATAGGGTTTGAAGTCGGACCCCACCTTGTGGAACAATTTTTTGCTGGAAATAGTCGCAGGATTATTTGGTATTCGGCTTTTTGAGATGGTAATGGGATAACACTTTGGCGAGTGAGGAAATCTTTTTTACCGGGCATAGTATCGTACTCTAGTTACCGAATGTAATGTCCTATCGACGCAAACCTCACCCCGAGGATCTATTGTGCTCATCGAATATCCGTATAACGTATTTAAAAATGAGAATTGGTATTGGCAAATATGAAACTGCTCGGATCTTTTACGATTGATTGATGTTATTTTTGATTCAACAGGCTCAAATAATCGTTGACTAAGCTCCATTTGAGAATCTGAAAGACCAAACATTTCGGTATCTGAAATATCAAACACTGTGTATTGGATTGAACGGTAAAGTATTGTTGTTTCATTTGATACGTTATAAGATATGCATCACTTTCTTGGGCTTTTTGTTTTGTTGGAGTTCATATACTATTAGACTTGTAAATGACTTTATTGGTTGATCATTCGCATAGCAGAGCCTCTTGCTATGATAAGGCTAATGCTCCCAAAGGAAAGTTCTCCCCGGAAGCCTTTCTGTGACTTGGAAGTTCCTAACAGAATAGTAATTCGGTTCATTACAATCTCTTGCATCATCTCAATGATCGACTTCAGGGCGATAAGCTTCCTTATTCGTAACTTCGAGGAATTATACGCTATATATGATGAATAACTTTTTAATGAATAAAATATAACAATTGTAAGATTACCTATACTATATATATAATTATTATATATATTATAAACAAACAGACAAACAAACTATACGAAATAAATATTATCATTATTTTATATACTATCTATCTATATCTATATATTATTTCATATATGGCTATAATAACAAAATGTGTTATCCATCGCAGGCGGAAGTGATTGTAAGTGAATTTTTTGGTTAATTTATAATACGTTAATTGGTTTTTGTTGTTCTATTTTACTTGCCATATTAAAATTATTAAAAAAAATTCTTTTATTAAATAAATTATATATTCAGCTTTCCACATCCATACAATATAATATATAGTAATTTGTCATAAAATTTTTAAATTTTTAATTTCTGCTTTCACATTATATACAATCAATATATTGTATATATATTTCGGTTGTCGAAAAAGTATTGAAATTTTTTTTAAATAGATGTCATTATAATTGAATATTTCAAGTAGTTCAAGTAATCTGATCAGGTAACACTAACATATGTTCGAAAGATGACATTTCGTAGATAAAAAAAAAGAGAAAAATTAAATTTGTTTAGTCATTTAAAAGTTGTAGTGCATTAAAGATGAGCGAAATTAGTGAAAAAATTCGATACATTTTACAATTTTATTATGAAAAGGGTGAAAATGCAACGCATGCACATGAACAAATTTGTGCAGTTTACGGTGAAGGAACTTTATCAAAAAATAAAACAGCTTATAGATGGTTTGCTCGATTTCGTTCCGGTAATTTTAATGTCAAAGATGCACCTCGTTCTGGTCGACCAATCACTGAAAAAGTCGATGAAATCATATCAAAAATTGAAGAAAATCGACACGTAAGCAGTCATGATATCGCTAAAGAACTAAACATCCATCATCAAACAGTTTTAAACCATTTGACAAAGGCTGGATACAAGAAAAAGCTCGATGTTTGGGTACCACATGAATTACCACAAAACAATTTAATGAACCGAATTTCCGTTTGCGAAACGCCGTTTAAAAGGAACGAAATCGAGTCATTTTTAAGGCGAATGATTACAGGTGATGAAAAATGGATCACATACGATAATAATGTACGAAAAAGATCGTGGTCCAAGAAGGGTGAAGCTCCTAAAACAGTAGCAAAACCTGGATTAACACCAAGAAAGGTAATGCTGTCTGTTTGGTGGTGGGATTGGAAAGGAATCGTTCATTATGAATTACTAGCACCCGGTCAAACCATTGATTCCGATCTCTATTGTCAACAATTAACAAGATTGATGCACGAGATTAAAAAAAAACGTCCAGAATTAATCAATCGAAAGGGTGTTGTGTTCCATCATGACAACGCCAGACCACACACATCTTTGATGACTCGGCAGAAACTGAGTGAGTTTGGCTGGGAAGTTTTAATGCATCCACCATATAGCCCGGACCTTGCACCTTCAGATTATCATTTGTTCCGGTCTCTGCAGAACTCCCTTAATGGTTTAAAATTAAATTCCGCAAAGGACTACAAAATGCACTTTCATCAGTTTTTTTCCCAGAAAACACAGAAGTTCTACAGTGATGGGATAATGTCTTTACCAGAAAAATGGCAAAGGGTCATCGATCAAAACGGCGCATATTTGGTTTAATAAAGTTCATTTGAAATATATAAAAAAATCGTTTGAATTTTGTAAAAAAAATTATCAATACTTTTTAGACAACCTAATATATAGAAATGTTATTTCGATTTTGTTAAATTGCTTATTTTATTGCGCTTTACGGTACGGTCGGTATAATTCGGTATAAGCCGTACGGCCAACCACCACCTATAAGCTTAAAATTAAATACATGCTAAAACTCTGCGAGGTTTTCCCATATAGCTACTTCGATTAAGGGAACTCTGAATATAGACTGTGAATAGTTTATCGTCTATATAGCGATTGTAGAAATTACTTGTAAGAATCCATATATTTCGTTGTTTTTGGGGGTGGGGGTTAATCAACACATCTCTGTTTTTAACAAATTTTGAATCAAACGAATTCGCACGTAAAACTTATTTGATCTTTTATATAATATTTTACATTACCACCATATATGTTTAATAAAAATATCTTATTCACACAATCATTATTATTATTATTGGTATTGGTATACGCGCAGGTTGCAACAAAAATAATGAAACAAATGATTGATCAATTTACGGCATTCGATTTATTTGGACGTGATAATTATGAATATTATGCACGTATAACTGGTCGAATATTACGATTACAAGATGAATGGATATGTAGTTTTCAAGATCCACCACAACCTCGAGAATTATCAGCTCAAAATAATTTTGCGTGTAAGTATTCAATATCTTAAGTTTTTATCTTAATTTGGGTTTGGGTTTTTATATTTATTGCTGAAATTTTGTTTTTCTTTTTTTTTTGTTTGTGTTTCGCATTAACAGTACAACTTGCTTTGGCTGCCGAAAAAACATGGTTACAATGTGAATGTGATCGATGGGGCTTATGTAAGTGTTTTTTTTTTTTTTGATTTATTAATATAATAATCCCTTATATATAAAATATATTTTAAAAATGATCGTACCGATTTGTCACTAAGAAGGTTGCCCAGATTACTCTCGAATCGAATATATAGTGGGGCGTCGTTATCTCATGCGCATGCGCGTTTGAAGAAAATCTGCCATTATAATTTTTAGTACGGAGGAACAGGCAGACGTCGTCTTTTCACCCACACCCTTATGTTTTCTAAAACCGTACACTTGCGCACACAATGTACGAAACGCCCCGTTCCGTTCTTCATCCTCAAGACATGTTTGGTTTAGACTATAATGTGCATTGTCCAATTAATTCGTAATGCATTTACCTCTATATATATATATACAGAGATAGTGTTAAGATAAATCCATCTCCCTTTTATGAAAATAAAAAAATAATTCATCTTCATCATATATACATATTTAAATACAATCCATATGTATATAGTACAAGAAGAATCTCAATCAACGCCAGCACTATTAACAGCAACCGGATCAAATGTTGGTAATAGTGCAATATCATTAGGAATAATACCAGAACATACACTATTAGAATCATGTGCTAGATTATCGGTATCATTAGAAGGTCCCGGTATATTTACAGCATCACAATCAAAGTGTTCATCATCACAATCATCATCAACACATTCCAATGCACAACATCATCTACAGCAGCAACAGCAACAGCAACAACAGCAACAACAACATATGACCATGGATGAATTACGGGCTGTTAATCGTTATGCTGAAAGTACAAAAAGTTTATCGTATTTGCCACAAGTGAGTAGAAATTTTACCAATTAATATTTATAACACATTTAAAATTAAAAAACATTAAACAGTGCGTTAAACTATCAAAATATATATATATGGAAATGTTTTCAAATTTAAAGAAACTGCGATTTCCCCCCCAATCCATTCCTAACAATTATTTTGTATTTTTTTTTCTAACATATAATAGAATTTTTTAAGGGAATGTTTTTTTTTTTAATTATGAATTCGGGTGGTGATTTGGGTTTTAATTTTACAATATAAGAATTATGCATCAATTTAATGGTTTTTTTTTCTAAAATCGTTTTGGTTTTGGTTTTGGTTTGGTAACTTTTGGATTTCTTAAATGGATTTAATTAATTTTTTGGTATAATGTCGCGGTCTTCAATTCATTTCCAATTTATTATATATCGTTTTGTTATTTTATTAACATTAATTTGAATTATTATTTATTTATAGTACTAATACTAATAACAATAAAGTTTCTTTTGGTTTGGCTTATGTGGATTAAATTATATAATTTTCTTTCTTTAAATTCCCGATTATTTTTATTATTGTAATATATATATATATATATTTTTAGTTTATAATTGAATTTAATTTGTATTATAAATTGTGATAAATGATAAATCAATATGATTATGATGATGATGATGATGATGATGATGATGATAATATGTTGATGATTATATAAAATTGTATATTTGGTTAAACCCTCAGTTTCACATACACACACACTACACACACCCCCCACACAAATACTATATTCATTTAACATATTTTCTATAATTTCTATAGTTGCGTTCCATTCGAATGGACCAGGTGTAGAGTAGAAAAGGGTAGATTTTGTTCTATTCCGAGCTACTCTTTGCTATTGTCTTGTCAGGTGTAGTTTGGCGTAGAAAAATCTATTATTTTCTATACCCTTACCTACTCCTTGCAAAAATCGAATAGAACGCAATTTATAATCATAACATTACTTTTTTCCTTACTTTTACCTTCTATATTTATACTATAATAAATGAAATAAAAAAACAATTCGTATAGGATTCTCCTCTGCTGACCTAATATCGAAGAATGTTTCGTACGTAATACTTTTGGTTAAATTCTAGAACTGTTCCGCGGTGAATATAAGAAATAAGGCGGTGTAATACCTTTTTTTTTTGCATTACTATACGACGACAGAATCGGTTAAACGTTCGCTAAAACCTCGGAATTCTCTTTGTCGTTTTACATCGTTTTACACCTTTACATCTTTTCCTTGAATTTCTTAAAATAGTTAGCTCCTTCCAAAAAAAAAGATGAAAAAAAGTCCATAAAGGACTACTATCGACTATATCTCGCATTCTGTTTTCTAACCGATTCACACCGATTGATTTTTTTTTTAACTATGGGAGTTTAATGAATAATTTAATGTTTTGTCTAGTATAGAATTTTTTTTCTACTTTTTCTACCGGCACTCTCATACAATTCCAAAGGTTTTTTGTAACACATCAATTGTAAAATAAATATTTTATAAGGTCTTTAATTGATCTCGAATGTAACACCGATTTTCTCCCCTGATCATGCGAATACATACTTCCCGGTTCATCTATTGACCTGGCAGCGTTTTTTGGTTGTTTACTTTTAGATATAAAGTTTTTTTTGTCAACATTGCGGTTACTTAAGTTGTTTATTGATTTGTTATTTAAATTATTTCAATTTAGTATCGGTGATATTTTTATTATTATTATTATTATTATTTATTTATTTATTTATTTATAATTATTATTATTATTATTATTATTATTATGTATATATAATTAAAATAATTGTAATTTAGTTTTTATTTATTTTATTTTTCACAATTAATTTTCCGTTTTCATACACACATCACATCACCAATATATTCCTATATTTATTATAAAATACTAATCCACACTAAAATCATCCCCCAACCCCCCCCCCCCCCCCCCCCCCCTATATTTCATTCACTTATATAGATGATACATATATAGAAATATCATCTATCATATTGATATCTTTCACACCAAATATTATTAAATGCACTCCATAATATAGATATTGAGATTTGTTATTTTAGATATATTTACAATTTAGCATCATAATTTTTTTTGATTTTTCTTTTGTATATATATATAGAAATTAATATATAAACATTTTTTGTGATATCCATTTAGCAAGAGGGGGGGCGAAGCGTGAAAAAAGTTTTAAAAAAAAATTGCCAAACAATATATAAGTTTTTATACGATCAATTCAATCAATTTCATAGAAGAAAATTTGAAATTCAAATCAATACGTCTTTTTTTGCTTTGTTGTTTCTTTCAATCATCAGTTCATATTTTGAACTCCCCATTTTCCTTCCATTTGTGTCTTATACCAATTGTGTTTAATCCATTAGAAATGATATTTTTCGAAATACGTTTTTTAAGGAACTGCCAGTTGTAGTTATCATTATGTGGATATGGTTTTCATCCAATAAGACAATACCATATCTTCAAATTTTGTGGGTGGTTTTCCACATTCTTTATTATTCAGGTCACCACCTTTAAAAATGGTTGAAACCAATTTTGTGCAATAACTTTCATGCAAAACAAGTTCCACATAATCTTCAACAAGAATTCCCATAAAGCACCCAACAAGGAAACATTAACAATAAACTTGCCCGTAAATCAGAATTTTTTTCTGTTATAAAACACCAACGTTTTCCAACAAACGAAAAAAATTCACAAAACACAAATTGTTGAATGATAACGGTATATAAAAGTGTGAATACATTTACGCAAAACAAATTTTTAGCCGAAACCGTCGTCACCGGTTTATTAGGCATCTATACAGCGCATAATCCATATATGTACGATCCAACCATACTGTTATTTGCTACTATAAACCTATATTAAAATAACTGTATTTTACTATATTGGTGGACGAAAACATTTTTCACGCTTCACACCCCTTTACACACATTTAGTATATATACATTCCATATTTTTATTAACCAAAACCAATTGTACAATTAAACTTAAATTGATATTGATATATATTTTATATAAATTTATTGGTTTACTTTAAATATAAAATAATACTAAATAACAAAATTTTTTCCCTTATTATTTCCCTTTTTTTTTTTGGTTTGATTTGTTTTGTTGCGTTGCGATCAACGTGCGTTATATATACAATATATATAATAAAAAATATATAAAAATGCTTCATCCATACACCAAAAAAACACAAACATAAAAATTTCAATAATTTCCTGTGCTATACAACTTGATGTGTGCATTGCGTATATAATCATCGATCACATCTATATGCTCTACGTGTGCCTGTCATCCATCGCGTCATCCATCATCAATCCTCCGAAAAATCACCAAAAAAATTAATATACACATTTTGTATATCCGTATATACGTACATATATATGACGGAATTAATATGCTAATATTTAATAATAATAATAATAAAAAGGTTCATGAACGTCAAACAGCTCGTATGAGGACACGTTCTGAATGGTTTTTAGGAGCTCGCGGTGGTTCATTAGAACTAACAGCTGCTGATATCCATCATTTACGTCCGCCATCATCATCATCAATAATTGGATCATCTGGTACATTTACAACTAGTGGAATCGGTACTTATCCACAACAACATCGTAATAATTTTAATAATCATAATTTTCATAAAAATAATAATAATAATATTAATTATGATAGTATCAGTAGTTATTATAGTAATGATAATTTAACAAAATATGATGATCATGAGCAATTATTAATTAATACTACTAATGATAATAATAATAATATTAATATTACTAGTAATAATAATAATAATAATAATAATGATTTTGCTAATGCAGCATCAATAATTTCATCATCATTTTCAAATTTTAATAATAGTAGTGATAATAATCGTAATAATAGTAATCAAAGTGATGAAATTGATTCTTATTTTATTAATAATAATAATCATCGTCATCATCATCATCATCATTTTAATAATAATCACAATCAAATGCATCAAAGTCATCACAATCACAATCATCAGCATGATGCACAACCACCACCACCACTTAATCGTGTTTTATTAATGTTATTTACTGTATTAGATTTTCTATTTTAATTAATTTTAAATTTTGTTTATGTTGCATTTTATATGTTCATAGCTTTTATAGAATTTTCATTAATTTTTAGCGTTTTTGGTTTTTTTTAATCTCTTTCCGGTTTTTGTTTTTTTGATTGATATTGGGTCAAGAAGTGACTTATTGTTTCGCAAAAAAAAAAAACCCCATTTGTAAGTTCATAAAAAATCTAAGAATTTGCGCCTCTACGTAATGGAATGGGATCAGACAAAAAAAAAAAGAGGAAATAAGAAACAGTTTTTCAAATTAATCATTAAAAGGGTTCCCGTTTTCTTTGTAATATAATTAAATTGCTTATAGTTTTTCACTTCGCTTCACACCCACACCCATATTGACTGCGGACACCGCCGTAACTTAATTTAATTATATTATTTTTATACGCATAATCGGTCAATTTACGCCACTGGTAAAAGTAAACTTAATGTTAATATTAAGAACATTTTAAAAATAATGAAACTGTTCCTATATACAAAATATATTTTTAAATGTTTATGTTAAATAGTATTTTTTTAATTATAAAAACCGACTGAATATAAGACTAAAAAATACGATAATACGATTTTATCTACTATAGAATGTAGTATTTGTATAATGACTTTAAATGTTAAGTTATAATTGAAATCAAAGGGAGACTGCCTCCAATTTTCTGATGCCGAAATTGGAACGCAGCTAAAAGACATATTTTTTTTATTTTAATTGTATTTAGGTTTTTATTTTTTATCATAAATTTTTGTTTAATTTAGTGTGTAAAAATAATAAAAAAAAAAAAAATTACGAAAAACTTGAATAATTGCATGTGTGTTATTGTTTTTAATTTATGTTTTTGCATTAATCTTGTTTGTTTTTTTTTTGTTAATTGCATTCGATGATTCATCTCACAAATACATAATCAAAATGTTTTTTTTTGTATTGTGGTAATTAATTAACCGTGCCTTTATTGTGTTGAATTTTAATTATTAATATATAGTTATTTATGTTTGTAACTGTTTATCAATGCGGTGAATCCACCTTACTTTCTCAACACTTTTTTTTTTGTATTGTTTTTTGTTTTTTATAAGTATTTAATTTAGTTTATTTTACACGTATTAGATGCATTCCATTTGATTACCAGGAGTAGGTAAGAAAAGAAAAAGGAGTGGATTTTTCTACTTCGAACTGCATAGAAAAATAGAATCTACTATTTTCTACTCTAACTCTAACTCGAACTCGGTAATCAAATGAAACGCAACTAAAGATTTTTTATGGGGTAATTATTTACAATTTACATATTTTCCATCTTTTCTATAAAACTACATCGCTTCCGATTTTATCTTTGTCGGCATAGTTTGTTCAAATGTGAAAGAATCAAGTTTGATGTCTCTCTTATGACTTATAATTTTCCCATCGTCGTTGTCCTCGTCGTATTCCAAATTCCTTGTTTTGTATCATGCCAATGGTTTTTATTAGACCTCGCTTGATCCGTCCTCTTCAGTTCAAAGTTTTTAGCGATCTGAATTCTTGAATTTGAAATGAATCTTGATTCAATAATAAAGTCCCCGTCTCAGTGCAATTCAAACCACTTTTCTTTTTTTTTTTTCTTAAAAGAGGAATTTAAGAATTCACAGGCAATGTGTCAGACTTACGTCATCCCCAAACGAACCAACCTGTATACGATCCTATCTACCTCCATTTTTTTTTTCCAATTTACCACATCATTTAGAATTCAAAATTTTTTTTTCCTCCGGACCCTCACGTTTTCACCGTTTCCTTGTCAAAATCGCAAGTTTTTAAACACCATGTGCGAGCGAGCACATTCCATATTAATAGTGATATACATTCTGTCAAATAAGTACCCGGAAATTTGAAATTAAACACAAACAACTTATCAATCATCTAAATTTATTATATCCCCTTCAAAATAGGCCCCTTCTGAGGCCATACACTTCTTCCAACGAACAATCCAATCATCGAAACACTTTTTAAAGCTATATTCCGGGATGGCCTTCAGTTCTCGTTTGCGAATTAGTTTTGATGTCTTCAATGCTCTCAAAACGGGTTCCACGAAGTGGTAATTTGAGTTTCGGAAACAGGAAAAAGTCATACGGGGCCATATCTGGAGCGTACGGTGGTTGTTCGATGATATTTGTTGAATTTTTGTTCAAAAACTCATTCACAATGATGATCGCTTTGTGCGCTGGTGCATTATAGTGGTGCAAAATCCAACTGTTGTTCCGCCACAAATCTGGTCTTTTGCGATGAACATTCTCTCTCAAACGCCTCATAACGCCAAGATAATATTCTTTATTGACGGTTTGGCCCACCGGTAAGAATTCCGAATGAACAACACCACGAATATCGAAGAACACGGTCAGCATCACCTTGATTTTCGATTTGATTTGGCGCGGTTTTTTGCGATTTCGGCTCATTTTTGGCGCGCCATTCCGACGATTGTTGACTTGGTTGCATGTCGTACTCGAAAACCCATGTCTCGTCACCGCAGTTATGATGCGTTCGATGAACGTTGGATCGGAATTTACGCGTTCAAGCATGTCGTCAGCCACCTTACTGCGATTCACTTTTTGAAGAAAATTCAGATCTTTTGGCACCAATCGCGCTGCGACTTTCCGCATACCTAAAACATCAACCAAAATATGACGAGCGGTCTCATGAGACCGATGTTCATTTCTTGGGCTATCTCTCGTCGCAAACTATAATGACGATTCGATTCGAGCACCATTTCCTTTATTTTGTCGACGTTTTCTTCAGTTGAATAGGTCGAAGGCCGTCCTGAACGTGGCAAATCGTTCACTTCTTCTCGCCCCTCTTTGAACGATTTATACCAATCGTAAACTTGAGTTTTCGACATGGTTGAATCACCAAGCCAAGTTTTTTTCAACATTTCCAACGTTTTGGCACAAGAAATTTCGTTTGAAACACACAAACATTTCACACAAACTCTTTGTTCGATATTTTTATCCAAAGTGAAAATCGCAACGCACACAAAAGGTTGACTTGTTTCTAACGACGCCGTAAACAAACTAAATGACACACAGCAATAACAATTGACAGAATAGTTGCTGACAGTTGTGCCAACCTGGGAAAAAAAAATGTTTGAAATATTCTCAGCGGGAAAATTTAAAATGAGAATTGCCGGGTACTTATTTGACAGAATGTAGTGAGAATGTACAAGTGAAATAAAGTTTTTTTAAGGGAAAATATTATTTAATTAAATATACCCCATAATATTTAAAACTAATTTTAATTCAATAAATTTAAAAAAAAAAAAACATTAATTAAACTTTTTTTCAAGCACATTTAATAATAATATGCTTTTTTGCAATTTTTAATTTCCAATCAATGCTTACCAGAAAACGTTTTATTGTTTTGTTCTTTTTATTAGTTGCGTTTTTACCATTCGATTACCATCAGGAGTTGTAAAGGTAAAAGTAGAAAATAGTACTGCTTTCTACTCCGAACTACGATTTTCTATAGTACCGGTGGTACCAGGAATTGGTAATAGTATATAGAAAGGATTAGATTTCTTCTACTCCGAAATGCACCGCACTATAGCAAAGAGTAGTTCGGTGGAAGAGAAATCAACCATTTTCTACTCATATATTCCTACTCCTGATGATAATCACAAATGAAAAACGCAACTTTAATTTATGTTTTTTTTTATTCTTTAAAATCGTCTCTATGCAAAGAATGCATAAATGAAACACAATGAAAATCTATAAATTTAATTTTTCGATTTGTTAGTTGGCAACATCGGCTTAAGTGCATCAGCCGAATCAGTACATCATCAATTAAAACGACCAAGTCGACGTGGCATAACTACTCGTCATCATCCGCATCGTTCTTCATCGCGACGACGTAATAAAGAAAATGGTGGTTGTGGTGGTGGTGGTGTTGCTGGTAATGACTGCGGTAATGGTAATAATAATAATAATAATAATAATAGTTCTCGTAATAATAGTTTTCGTAAATCAAATAATAATAATAACGGAATAAATATTCATTGTGATGATAATATTAATAATCATCATCATCATCATCATCATCATCATCATCATCATCAACATTATCACAATAATCTTCATTTACAATGTTGTAAACAACAACAAAATGTTATTGTATCGTTTGTTGAACGACATCAAACGGTAACATCACCAACTGTACCACCACAACCACAATCACCAATTCTTCTACCATTGCCACAACAATTATCTTCACCATATTCACCATCATCATCCCATCAATTTCAAATTGATATTAATAATACAAATAATAATACAAATAATAATAATAATAGTAGTTGTAATAATATTAATTTAAATAGCGATGATACAGAAATGGATACAACTCCAGCACCATCATTATTATCACCATTACAACGATCTGCGTTAACCACTCCATCTAGAATAGTATCCGCATTGTCACCAACAACCGGATCAGTATCCGGATCATCATCAACATTTAAATTTATTATACCAATAGCATCTACATCATCTACACCGTCATCCTCCTCATCCTCTAATAATATCAATACGTCAACGGATTTATTTAATAATTTTAAAGGACCACCTCCTCGAGTATGATGAATTATTATTATAATTTTTTTATATATTCACAAAATGCAAAAATGCAAATTTATGGACTTTTATAATTATAAATATATATAATTAATATATTTAAATGCAAAAAAAAACCAATTTTTTTCGAATATAAACCTTTTTTTTATTAATTAATCAGTTAAACAAATAAAATATTCAAGTGTTAATATTTTGTAAATAAATAAAATACCAATTTTTTTTTTTTTTTATAAATTAAAAATATTTACGAATATTTAAAAATATAATTATTTAATAATATATGAAAAATGAATTTAACGAAAAATTAGTATATAGTTAGTATTTTAAAATTTTTTTTTTTTTTTATTATAATTAATTTTATGTGTTCAGTATTTTTTCATATATAAATATTATATAAATTATGTAAAAATACATATATTTATATTTATATTTTGTTCATTTAATTTTTTTTTTCTTTCTTTAATTAATTAATTAATTAATTTTCAAATTAAATAATCAATTTTTCTAGTAAATTATATTTATGGGGATAATTTTAGGTTAGGTTTTTTTTTTTTTTTTTTTTTTGATTGACGGCGCATGTATCAAAAGTATTATAAGTATTATATTTTGTGTGTGTGTGTGTGTGTGTGTGTGTATGCGCATAATTTATACATTCCATAATTATAAGAATTAATTTTTTTTTTTTATAAATTTATACGTGAAATATAAAATTGTTTTATTATTTTTTTTTTTTTGTATTTTAGATAAAAAATTTATCGAAATTATTAAAAATTGGTTTTGTTATAAAATAAAAAACAAAAACAAAAAAAAAATGCGTCTGATTTAAAAAAAAACGCTTGTACCAATAAAAAAAATTAATAATTAATTTTTTAATTAATTAAACCAAAGAAAAAAAAATGGAATTAGGAAAAGATCTAATTTTAATTGAATTATTCATATTTTTGGTTACCACCCGCGGGTTACCATCATATTTAATTAATTTTGATTCAAATATATTATTTAGAATGGAGAAAGTAATATCCATGAATTTCTTTTGATTATATGGTTTGTTTTTTTTTTTTTTTTTTTTTTTGTGCCAAATGAAAAATTGCCATTTATTATAATTAAATTTTTCACATTTTTCGTACACAGAAATTTTTTTGATCGAACAATTCCAAATAAAAAATAAAAATACAGGATTATTTTAAATTTTTAATTATTAATTTTAACAATTTTTCACATACACCACAAATCCAATTTTATGCAAGTTGCAAATTTTTTTAAAGTATTATTTTTATTTTAATAATTACTATTAATTTCAGTATTACTTTTTTTTTACAAAATTAAATGCATTTCTATTAAAAATATAGAGGTTGAGTATTTGAGAAAAAATGCGAGAATCGAATCGAATCGAAAAAAAATTCACTACATTTAATATGAAAATTTTAAGTGTCATCATAAAAATATTTTAAAAATAAATTAAAAACACAACACACCGTCCATCATATAAATAGTATAGTAAATATTTTAATTTTAATTTTTTTTTTCTAATTTTAATTAACAAAAACGATTAAAAAAAAAAATATAAATAAACCATAACCACCGCGCGCGCGCATGAAAGGAAACTTTAAACATCGACATAAATACAAAAATAAAACAAAAACTCTCAAAAACCTAAGGAAAAAATTAATTGAATAAATAGTTAATTAATTTAATTTTAATATTATATTTTTTTCGCATAAAAAATTTAAAGATCTTTATTTTGGATATATTAGGTGTAGGAATTAATAATGCGGATTTAGATAACAGATGGCGCAACTCTAGTGTTTAGTGTATCGCAACACACCGCGGCCATTTTGTTTTTTTTTTTTTTTTTTGTCTGTCATTAGGCTATAAATTTCAGTATTTTGATTCGAATATTTAAAAACACATGCCTGAACAAGTTGTTTTGTGCGGCGGGAAGTTTAATAACTTTTTTTTAATTTAAAGAAAATACGCTGTTGAAAATTATCGTTTGTTGGTTGAAGCTTATGCGGTGGACATGCTCCTCCAGCTCAATCAACTTGTGAACGATGGTTTGATGGAACGCTTCCGAAATGATGATTTTGACTTGGAAGACAAAGACAAAGAATTTGGCCAGGTCAGCCGTCAAAAAAATTTGAAGACGAAGAATTGCAAGCGTTATTATGGATGATTGGATTCGTGTAGAATGCAACATGAACAATGGCAATGGCGTTGAATGTCGACCAAACAACCATATTGGCAAACGTTTACATTTTGTACAAATACAAATAAATGCGTGATTTTCAAGTCAAAAAATCCGCATTATTAATTCCTACACCTAATAGTTAATTTAATTTTTATATTATTTTTATTGCATAAAAAACTTAAAGATCTTTGTTTAGAATATATTTAGAAAGAAAATAAATAAATAAATATTCTATATATAGAATTATGTGCAAAAAATTGCAAAAAGGAAAAATATTATAATGATCTTTAATTCACACACCAAAAACCAAGCCGCAAGCAAATCAAATCTTGAATGTTTAAAGAAAAAAAAGGGTTGTTTTAAACAAGAAAATTCTCCAAGAAGAATATGAAAAATTCTTGTTTAAAACCGGTTTTTTCTCTGTTTGTGATAAAAATTAACGAAAAACCATTAAAACATTTTCCGTTGTTCATTCCGTGGTTCTGCCGTAGCCGACAAAACAATAGAATTTGCAGTGTTAAATTTGAACTATAAATGCTTTTTTCAAATTGTATCAAACTCCGTTAATTAAATTATCGTTCTATCGAGGTAAAAGCATTTTTACTATTTTTAAACCGAAAAACAAAGTTAAATGAAATGTTGCCTCTGTGTGGTCTGCTGCGCATTGTCTATTTTTGAGACCGTTATTTTTATTTTTATGTTTTTTTTTTATAATACTATACACAGGATGTATTTGATTTTCATGGATAGTTAGTTTAAGTTTAAAATATAATTATATGAAAACAATTTTTTAATAACTAGAATATTTAACAATTTATTTAAACATAAATAAATAATTTTTATAAATGAAAAAAAAAAATATTCTATAAGATTTTCGTTGGGTTATTTGTTTTTTTTTTTTAAATATTAATAAAAAAACGACCTTTTTTTTTTTTTTGAAAACTTTTGAAATAACGAATACTTTTTTACATAATTTATGGCATTACAGAGTATTTATATTACAAAAAAAAAAAAAAAAAAATATTTAAATATATTTGATTGAAAAACCATAGCCATTTTCTTCTGTTATTTTCTATATACCTACAACCAAATCAAGGCTGCTGTGCGGTTCTCTGTATATGAGGAACATAAAAAAAAAAAAACACAAATAAAAAAACCTCAGATTATTCACATGCGAGAGCATTTCCACGGGTATTTTTCCGTATGTGGTTGTGAATTATTTATTTTTTTGTATGTGTGTGTAAAACCAAAAAAAAAAACCAACAAAATTGTCAATATATAGTGTTAGTGAGGGCCGGATTAGGTGTCAAAAGTTAACTTTTGATTGTGTGAGTGCGTATGGTAAAAACTGGCTGGCAAATTTTGTGTTATTCTGTAATTTTGAACATATAAAAACTTGCACCTCAACCCGCCTATCGTCGCGTATGAGAACCAGCAGCCTTGTAAAACTAATAACAATAATAATACCATTTAAGGAGGTGCGCCGCTTTACAATAAACAAACCCCCCGTAAAGCCGCCTTAATTGTATAAATAAGTTAAATGTAACTAATTTTTTTTTGTTTTATTTTTTTTTGAATAAAAAAATAGTGCAATAAATATATTATTATAATTGCATAAAAAAAATTAAGGTATTTTCTTAATTACAAAAAAAAAAAATTTAATTATAGAATTTACCAAAAAAACAAAAAAAAAATAATTTTATATTTACTAATTTTAATAAAATTGTAATTTTTATAATTCGATTGTATTTTTATTATTTTTTTTTTTATATATATATAAATATTTGTATGTGTGCGTTTTTTTCTATATTATATAGCGAGTACAAAAATCCAAAATTAAAATTAACATAAAAGATGGTAAAATTTTTAATGGAATAAAAAATTAACAAAATTAATATTTATGTTTAAAGGAAATATGATTTAATTATTTTATTAAACAGAATTTTTCACACAGCCAAAACAAAAAAAAACAATACACAAACCAACACGCGCTATTATTATTATTATTATTATATTATATTATATATGCAGACTGATTAAAGACTTATTAAATAATTATTTAATTTTTTTTTTTAATTATTAATATTCCAACTTTTAATTTAATCAATATTGAACAAAAAAAAAACAAATTTTCTTTTTTTTAAAAAAAACCATATAATAATAAATGTGTAATATTTTATTTTTCTATAGTATATTTAAATATATATAATTTTATTAAAAATAAAATATCTGTTTTATTATTAATTATAAAAAAATTAAAATTATAAAAAAATTAAAATTAATACATAAAGAATTAAAAATAAAAAATTTTAGTTTTATTTCTTTATATAGATTTCTTTTCGATATTCAAGCAATTTTTTTTTTATAGTATTTGACGTCCTTATAAGAAGGCCATAAGACTGAGCAATATAAGACGTCTTTCTTATAAAGCGTGATTTTTTTAGCTATTATCTTTTTGGCAAACACTGCGGTTTAAACAGCTGACGCACATTTCGTGTTTCGTGTTTCACTGTCAAACATCTTCAGTTTGGTCTATAATTTAACCGCATGAAGCGTCTTTCAAACGAACAACGCTTGCAAATTAAGTAGTGCTTTTTATGAAATGCCGACGGCGGAACGGAAATTAAAGATGAGCGAAATTAGTGAAAAAATTCGATACATTTTACAATTTTATTATGAAAAAGGTGAAAATGCAACACAGGCACATGAACAAATTTGTGCAGTTTACGGTGAAGGAACTTTATCAAAATTAACAGCCTATAGATGGTTTGCTCGATTTCGTTCCGGTAATTTTGATGTCAAAGATGCACCTCGTTCTGGTCGACCAATCACTGAAAAAGTCGATGAAATCATATCAAAAATTGAAGAAAATCGACACGTAAGCAGTCATGATATCGCTAAAGAACTAAACATCCATCACCAAACAGTTTTAAACCATTTGACAAAGGCTGGATACAAGAAAAAGCTCGATGTTTGGGTACCACATGAATTAACACAAAACAATTTAATGAACCGAATTTCCATTTGCGAAACGCTGTTTAAAAGGAACGAAATCGAGTCATTTTTAAAGCGAATGATTACAGGTGATGAAAAATGGATCACATACGATAATAATGTACGTAAAAGATCGTGTTCCAAGAAGGGTGAAGCTCCTAAAACAGTAGCAAAACCTGGATTAACACCAAGAAAGGTAATGCTGTCTGTTTGGTGGTGGGATTGGAAAGGAATCGTTCATTATGAATTACTAGCACCCGGTCAAACCATTGATTCCGATCTCTATTGTCAACAATTAACAAGATTGAAGCACGAGATTAAAAAAAAAAGTCCAGAATTAATCAATCGAAAGGGTGTTGTGTTCCATCATGACAACGCCAGACCACACACATCTTTGATGACTCTGCAGAAACTGAGAGAGTTTGGCTGGGAAGTTTTAATGCATCCACCATATAGCCCGGACCTTGCACCTTCAGATTATCATTTGTTCCGGTCTCTGCAGAACTCCCTTAATGGTTTAAAATTAAATTTCGCAGAGGACTGCAAAATGCACTTGGATCAGTTTTTTGCCCAGAAAACACAGAAGTTCGACAGTGATGGGATAATGTCTTTACCAGAAAAATGGCAAAGGGTCATCGATCAAAACGGCGCATATTTGGTTTAATAAAGTTCATTTGAAATATATAAAAAAATGGTTTGAATTTTTTAAAAAAAATTATCAATACTTTTTAGACAACCTAATATATCACATATATCATATAAGTGATGTATATCATATATTCATAGAAATCGATTCTTTATTGAATTTTATTATCAAAATGTGCGTGCTCTGTTAAGACAGTTCATCGCGCGACGAAATTGTGTTCAGCGACGTGAACCTCATCATTTTTGGCTCAATGGGTACGTAAATAAGCGTGTGAATTGTCGATTTTGGAGTGAATATCAGCCGCAGAAGCATTGCAAGAGCTACCAGAATGCATCCAGAAAAAGTCACAGTTTGGTGCGGTTTATCGGCTGGTGTCATCATTCGACCGTACTTCTTCAAAGATGATGCGAATCGTAACTGTGAATGGTGAATGGTGAGCGATACCGTGAGATGATATCCAACTTTTTTATAGTGCCCAAAATGCCCAAGAGCTTGACTTGCTGCATGACATGTGGTTTCAACAAGACGGTGCCACATGCCACACAGCATGCGCAACAATGGATTTACATTTTATTTCACATTCGGGACCGGTCAATTGTCCCCCTAGATCGTGCGATTTAACGCCTTTAGACTATTTTTTGTGTGGAGCTATATGTGGTAAAGCTCACGTCTATATACAGACAAGCCCGCTTCAATTGACTTGAATTGGAAGACAACGCATTGAAGCATTAATTCGTGAGATACCGGCCGAAATGTTGGAAAGAGTATGCAAAACAATTGGACTAAGCGGCTGGACCATTTGAGGCGCAGTCAATAAGGTCAACATTTGCATGAAATAATTTTCAAACATTAAATTATATGGACCGTACTCGATTCAAATAAAGATTTCATGCATTTTTCTGAATTTTATGTGTTTTTTTTTTTTGAAAAACTTTCCTATATAGCTTTTAAAAAATCACCCGTTATTGTGAAAGTGTGGATATAAAATCTTTGCTGTAAAAGCGATCAACAATTGGTCAATTGGTCAATTGGTGGCGTCTAAAGCCATAGACATAATAGGCTTTCACACAATTTACTTCTTCTTCTTCAAAATTGAAGAAAATTGCGGTGATTTGTGGTGATGCTTACATTAATTATTGGGTTCGTTCGTATCTGCGAATAATCGCTCTTGTGAAGTGCTGTTTAACCTATATTTTATCCAGACCAATTAATGATTGTTCTATGGTTTTCCACCAGACGGGGGTAGTCATTTGGGACCCACTTTTTATTTGTGCTTTTCATTAACGATTAATGCCGACTGTGTTCCAATAATGTTCCAATATATGTGAAATATATGCAGATGACGTAAAAATTTATAAATCTCTGTTTTTTTTTATCCATGACTTGATGTCCATGCACTCCAATCAATCAGATCTTGGTGCTTTTTATGCTCTTTGTGTTCCGATAATTATATGTTTTTTTAAATATTGACAAGACAGTTTTGACAAGTGTTATGCAATTTACTGCTCGTAAACGTTCACACTTAATTATAATTCGTATCATTTAGATGGTAAGATTTTTTTTAAATATACTCTTTGACAAAACTCTTTGACTTGGGAATTTTTTTTATTTACTATTTAGATACCAAACTATAACTTTTAAGTCCCACATAGATTATGTGTGGTTAATATAATGGAACAAATTCCGTGTGCTTGGTTTTATTATGCGCGAGTGGGTATAAGGGATTTTGGGATACGTATAATTGTCTCCGGGCTTTATTTTATTCGCTTGTACGTGGTCCTTGATTCTTGAATATATGCATGTCCGCGGTTTGGTTGCCGCTATATTTAAATGCTATATAAACAAAGATTAGTCAATCAATCCAAAGATTGGATTTTTTTAAAATTTGCTTTAAGATCTCTTCCTTGCGGTCTGATTCAACTATATATATATTACCACGATGGCGGCGACTCATAGACTTGCGCTATTAAATATGCCGAGACCCTCTCGAAAAACATATAGGCAAAATATATTGCGGGTTGTCGTTTATATATGCGGATTAATAAATATGCGGTAAATTTGATTGTATACTCCCTTATTTGGGAAAATTGAATTTTTAAACTTAAATATTCGCAGTCTACGGTCAATTGAATTTTTTAATGTTGAAACCCATCATAATTATACCAATTATATGGTCATTTCAATCCTTTTAACGTTTTACTGTTGTCATATATAACTCGACATATATGTGTCATGTGTTAATTAATAATAATGTAAAAATTCCCCAATTTAAATTACATTTTTATATTGTAATAATAATCGGTGATTTCAAACCGAATTTTTGATTGTTTTTATCATAAGATCTTAATGAGAGGGGGGGGGGGGCAGCTTGGCTAATGATCCTGAGAGGCTGCACAGTAATTCAAGCCAAAACACGTGAAATTCTTAAGTTTTTTGAAAGGAGATTCGAGGTTTTTTCCTGTTAAACTTCTACTCGTCCATATATAGGGAGATTCTTTCTCTATCTAAATTATACGGCCCTTATTAATTGTAAGTGTTCCAGTTCCAGTTTTGCATCCAATTTACAGCAGCGAACTTACAGCGTCCGCATTATCGAGCGTGTTTGTGTTATTTCGAAGTCACAACTCTTATATTGACATCGAATAGGCAAGTTTTGTACCCAAAATCACATTTAACAAAAATAAAAAATAACAATCGAAAATCGGCAAGTAATCACTGTGTTTTCGATTTTACATTTATATGATATAAGCCGAATAGTTTTTTTATTTTTATTTGTTTATCAATAAATTTCGTGTACAGATCCTTTAAATAACGACGAAAGAATAAGGAAACCAAAAAATTAAAAAAAAAATATGGAAGGTTTGTATATATAGAATTGTTTGTTTATTTATTAATATTCCTTCGGTAGTTTAGACCATATGGAAAATATAGTTTTGGCTCTGTATGTGATACAAATCCTATCAAAGTAGGATTCGAACTCACGACTTTAGAAATTTGTCAGATTTCTTCAGTAAATGCACGATAACCACTTGTGCCACAGAGTGAACTATATATAGAATTGAATTTTATAAATAAATTTTTAATTTATATGTTCGATTCCCCCATCCAATAAATTCCTTTTCCTATATTTATGATTCAAATATAAACCAAATATAGACTATAAAAAATTATGAATATGATTAACTTTTATTGAATATATATTTTAAAGGAGATACGCAGCAGTAAGTAAAATAAGTATAAGGTAAAGCAATATAACGCATAAATATTATGTTAATTTATTTATTTATTTATTGTTAGTTTCACCAAATTTATTATGTGCGGTAATAAAGTTTCGTGCCACTTGTGCATTTGTTGATTTTTGTTTTACAATATTTTAAAAGGGATTTCTTTATATATAGTGCTTTAAATATATATTGGCAAAATTAACGTCTTATCATCATGAATTTTTATTGAATAATATATAAATAAATAAATAAATAAAAAAAAAAACAAAAAAATTATTGAAACAATATGTCAATAAATCATCCGTGAGCATTTAACATAGCACAGAGATGTATTTATAGTTTTGTTTTTTTTTTGTAAAAGGATTTGATTTACAAACGCATTCAATTAACTTCTACTACACTATGATGTTGATCCGCCACTCAAAATCGCTAATATATCGCTATTGTCAATTAGTCTCACAACATTTTTGTGGATTTTTGTCCATTTCTATAGAATCTCTTGAATTAAATTACGCTTAAAGAAGTTAAAAAGCTTAAGAAGTTAAGGAGTTAAGGAAATTCTGTCTTAAGGACATTTTGTGGAAAGTTTTTTAAATGGAAATTCTGTAAAATGTTCTAAAGGGAAAATTCTGTAAAATCTTCTAGAGGACGCATTCGGTAACATTTTCTATATAATGCGGAATTCTGTTTAATTTTCTATAAGGAAATTTTTGTCCACCTTTCTATAAGGAAATTCTGTCCAATTGCGTCCGATTTTCTCTAAGGAAATTTTGTTTAATTTTCTCTAAGGAAAATTCTGTTTAATTTTCTATAAGGAAATTTTGTTTAATTTTCTCTAAGGAAATTCTGTTTAATTTTCTCTAAGGAAATTCTGTTTAATTACGCTTAAAGAAGTTAAGAAACGTAAGAAGCAGGAAATTTTTTGGAAAGTTTTTTAAATGGAAATTCTGTAAAATGTTCTCTAGAGGACGCATTCGATAACATTTTCTATATAATGCGGAATTCTGTTTAATTTTCTATAAGGAAATTTTTGTCCACCTTTCTATAAGGAAATTCGGTCCAATTGCGTCCGATTTTCTCTAAGGAAATTTTGTTTAATTTTCTCTGAGGAAAATTCTGTTTAATTTTCTCTAAGGAAATTCTGTTTAATTTACTTAAGGAAATTCTGTTTCAGGAAAGGAAATTCTGTTTAATTACGCTTAAAGAAGTTAAGAAACGTAAGAAGCAGGAAATTTTTTGGAAAGTTTTTTAAAGGGAAATTCTGTAAAATGTTCTTGAGGACGCATTCGGTAACATTTTCTAGATATAATGCGGAATTCTGTTTAATTTTCTATAAGGAAATTCTGTTTAATTTACTTAAGGAAATTCTGTCCAATTTTCTTAAGGATGTTCTATTCAATTTTCTTAAGGAAATTCACTTCAATTTTCTTGCGGAAATTCTGTTCAATTTTCTTAAGGAAATTCTGTCCAATTTTCTTAAGGAAATTCTGTCCAATTTTCTTAAGGAAATTCTGTCCAATTTTCTTAAGAAAATTCTGTTTAATTTTCCGTGGAAAATCGGTAAAATGTTCTATATAGACAGAGGAGATTCGTTTCTATAAAGGAACATTTTTTCTATAAAGGAATTCTGTAATTCAACTTTCTTAAAGAAATTCTGTCTAATTTTTTTTTTTGAAGGGAAGTTATCTCTTTCATGTTATAAAGGGAAATTCTATCCAATTTTCCTTAGGAAATTATTTCTCATTTAAGAGATATCTTTACGAGATAAATTCGTTTAATTTTCTTAAGCGAAATTTCTGTCCAATTTTCTCAACGAAAATTCTATTTCACGTTCTAACGGTTTGGTACTTGTTTGGAATTTCATAAAATAAGTTATATCACCATTACGTCTCTGTGCATAAACCAAAAATAAAAAAAAAATAATTGTATAATTTTCCCATAAACCTTTTATTTTTTGTTTTTTTTTGCTAGAATGCACATAAAAATAATGTATAAAAATACAAAAAAAAAAAAAAAAAGAAAACTCTTCCAAATGAACAAAATATAAATATATATAGCGAAATTCATCAAACGCAGTTTGTTTGTATATAGTCAATATAGAATAATCGAAACTCACGCACCCATGAAAAAATCCTATTGCAAGGATAACTGATCGCAGGATTGACAGGAAGGATAAGTGTATAAAAATAACTGATCAAAGAGCTGTATATCCATCGTTAAATCACCTGCACAAATGAAAAGTTCCACAAAGGAAAAACGTTTCAAAGAACGTTTAGCTTGGCATGAACTACAAATTATAATAAAAAGTTATCGTGCGCTCGGTAAGAAGCGTTCCCTAACAACAATAATAATAATGCTTCCTTAATCTCCGGACCGACACTTATATCCGGACCGAGAATATAAAATTTAAATTAACAAAAAAAAAAAAAAAAACCTTTTCTTATTTTATAGGTTTTGATTATATCATAAAACGGGCACCATTAGCAAACATATGTTTTGGTACAACAATACCCAGAGATGTATTACCAACAACAACCACAACAACCAAAACATCATCAAATGTGTTGGGACACCACAAACAAACGATGAGCCCGTTAATGATACGTATTTTACCAAAACCAATCATTTCAACAATTCGTCAACAATCATCGAATACCATTAGTAGTATTGCTGGCAACACAACAACAATAATAATGAATGAACGAAAACATAATAAGGAATCCAAAATAATGTATAACAATTTTACGTCTGGTAATCCACAGTTAAACATCAACAGCAGTACAACCAATCAAAATATTGGATATGGTCCATTAGCATCAAAAAGTATACGTTTTCAAACGAATACATATGATTATGGTCCATCCATTTATCGGTATGCAGATGCAAATTTAAAATTATTTAAAAATGAACAGAAAATATCGCATCGATTTAAACGTACAAAACGTCAATTGACCGGTGATTGTAAGTCCAAGTCTATGATAACACCCGGTCCTGGTACATATATTTTTCATACACGTAAATCAAATGCATTTATGCATTCCTTTGGCGGTAAACGTTATATTCGATCGGCTGTTCAAACCGTATGTATGATAAAACCATTGCATAAATGTATACGATGTAATGTCCAACCACCAATTGGTGATTATTGGCAAAATAATAATAATAATAATAAAAATAGACAAATTTTATGTCGTCAATGTATGGCCGTTGAACGGGAAAATGCAATGTATCGATCACGTACAAAACATTTGAAAATAAATCGTTTACAAGAATTGAATGAATTTCAGGTAGGTTTTTTGGTTTTATTATACAGACCCATATTTTCCGGTCTATATATATAGTCACAAAATCCCTAATAGTATATCTCTGCGACTGGATCATATGGAGTGAGCGAGCTGCGATTGTTGAGTAACTACACAATATACCAAAAAATGAACCATTTAAAATCATTATTTCATTAGAATTTATTTATTTCTATTCCTATTATAGAGATTTCGAGATTGTAGTTATTATCATCAACATGAAAATACAACAGCGGCTGTTCGACTTATGACCAAAAATGAATTGAAACGGAAATTTTATCGTGAAAATTATTTAAATATGTTTAATATGTAATTGTGTCGTATAATATATTTATTTTTGTACACAAAATGATTTGACAATTGTTAAAAAACGTTACCTTATCGCTTCTTCTGACCCATTCTGATCGTTTTTTCGATCAATGCGCTCAGTATTAACGGTTTCATTAGGTTTCGGGAGCTTGTGAATCCCACCACAGATACACCCCATTCGTGGTATTTGGGCAAATAACAACAAAATAAATATTTTATTTTTATTTTTATTTTTTTTTTCTATATATTAACCATTTTTTTTAATTATATTCTGAAAAAATATGAAAATAATGAAACAAAAAAAAAAAGAAAAAAAAAAAATATAAAAATGAAAAAAAAAAAGAAACGGCAAAAATAAACGAATGAATAAACTCCTCCAGAAAACCAGAAAACATTTTTTGAATATGTACAAAATACAAAAGAAAAAAAAAAAAAAAAAAAACCAAAAACTTAAAATAATTCGCAAGTTTCCGCTTTTAATAATAATTTATATAAATGCCAAAGCAACAAAAAAACAAAACACAAAAAAAAAACAACTAAACCCTTATAATATTTTTTTTTATTGTTTGGTTCCACTTTTGTTTTTTATATATAGAATGAATGAATCTTATCTTATAGCGGTTATTTAAATGAACAATGATTTTGTAAAAATAAAAAAAAAACAAAAAAAAAATGGTGGATTTCTGATGGTGCGCAGCAGGAGTATATATTAGCTAGCTAGCTATATATACTTAACTAATATCTTCTTTTTTTTCTCTTCTTTTTACCAGATTTTTTATTGTTTACGGATCGTTTAGTTGTTACATTACTATTATTATTATTATTATTATTATCATTTGTATTTATATTAACATTTTCAAATTGCCGTTCATCGTCCCCTTCGTCATCTTCTGAATCTACGTATATTTCTTCGTGAGCGGCCGCCGCCGCCATTTTATTACAATCATCACCATCACCACCACCATTATTCAAGCCGCCATTATTATTATTATTATGGGTTGCCATTTTTTTACTTTCATCATTTACAACAGTAGTATTGTTAACTAATTGTTTTTGTTTGTTGGCATTTGTTTTTTGTTCTATAGCATTATTATTATTATTATTATTATTACTAATAGATTTCGATTCTGTTTTTGATGCTGTCGGTATTTGATGGTGGTTTCCATCATTACATGGGCGAATTTGCAATAGTGAAGCAATTGAAGCGGCCGTTGTTCTTGATTGTGTTGTTGTAGCCCGATTATTTGTAGCATACGGATTGGTTGTGGTAATCAAAGTTGTTGTAATTGTAGTTGTAGTTGATGTTGTTGTTGTTGTTGCTGTTGTAGAAGTTGGTGTTATGATTGTTGAACATGTTGTTGTTGTTGTTGTTGTTGTTGCAATGGTCGTTGTTAAAGTGTTTGAATTAATAAATTTAATTTTTGTCCGAACACCATCCGGATCTTTGTATGATGAACTGAAAGTCTTTTTGGCCGAGGGTCGTCGGGGTTGTCGTTGTTGTTGTTGTTGTTGTTGTTGTTGTTGTTGTGCTTTATTATTTATGTTGCCTCTAAGTTGTAACAACATTTCATCATGTTCACGCATATTTTGCATTAAATCGTACATTCGTTTTAGTTTTTCGGTGGGCGGAGTGGCATGATGTTCATTTATTAAATCTTGCATTATTTCCGGTGTTAATTCGGCATTTCCATGCCAATTGTATGCTGCTGCTGCTGCAGCTGCAGCTGCTGCTGCTTTATCATCATCATATTCTTCATCATCGTCCACATGATCATCATCAACATCATCCTCATCATCATCCTCATCAACATAATCTTCATCATCATCATCATCATCAACACCATCAACATCAACATCTTCGTCTTCATCATCATCATCATCATCAATATCTTCATAATCATCATCATCGTCATCATCATCATCATCATCATCATCATCGTCATCATTATCAATGGTATGATAATCATGTATATGATCTAAATAATCGTCAAATGTACAATCAGCAAATTCATGGATTATCGGTTGAAATTGATCGGCCGTTGCTGCTAAACTTTTATATGTAATTTTTGCCGGTTTATTAGAGCCTTTCCCGTCAAACGTTTTCGATGCGTTATTAATTTGTTCTTTAATGAGGGCTTTAAATAAGGCGGTAGTACGTTTACTATTGAGCGGTATTAATTTGGGATTTCTGACACCACTACTACTACTACTACTACTATTACTACTATTACTACAATTACCATTGATTGAATTATTATTTGCAGTTGGTATGATGGGTTTTTTTGTATTTTTATTTGGATTTGATTTGTTTGTTGTGGGTGTTGTGGTATCCTGTGGATTGTTCATATATGTTGTTGACGAAAATTCATTATCCCTGAACGTTTTCGCTTGGTTTATTAATGATTTGCGGAGTGTTTGCGGTAAATTGGCATTACATAATTTCAAAGAATCCATAACGGTTTTCAATGCACTCGGTGGTTTTCGTTTTTCACAATAATGAGCGGAGATATTCAATAACAGTAATCGATCTCTTCCTTTTGATTTACGAAATTCCAATTTTCTATTCATAAGTTCTGGACCGTTTATCAATTTTCTACATAACATTTTCATATCAATAAAATATTTCGTTATTCTTGGTTTTCGCGTACACGATTTGTTTTCCGGTTTTTTGCAAATCAATTTGGTTGTCGGCGACGTCTCCGAAGACGGCGACGTCTCCGAAGACGGCTCCGTTTCCGATGACGGTTCATTTTGCGTCTGTACAATACAAACAGTTTTTGATTGTGCATTATTTGGTTCAACTACTGAACCGATTGAACTATTTTGAACTGTTATCGCAGTTGTGACATTACTCAATGTAACGTCTTTTGATAGATTATTTTCGTTACATGCCGGTGTCGCCGGTTGGTGGTCACTTTTAACATTGTCAATTATTTTGCTGGATTGTATTGCTGATGCTGGTGTTGGTGATGGTGCTGGTGATGCTGCTGATAGTGGTGCTGAAGCTACTGGTACTGGTACTGATTCTGATTCTGGTGCTGGTATTGATGCTTTCCTTTCTGCCTTTTCCAATTTCGTAAGATGATGTTCATCGAATTCCATTGGCTGTGAATGATCTTTCATAAAATTTCGTAATTTTGTCCGTTGATCAATTATTTTTTTGACATTATCATAATCATTAACAATTGATACTTTTTGATTAACATTTTTTAATCCATCATTGACATTATTATTATTATTATTATGATGATCGTTAACAATACTTTCATTTACGGTACATTCACCATCCATCGTCATCGTCATCGTATTATTATTATTAGTATTTGTGTTTTGTGCCGGTGAATCAATTTCATTAATATTAAAACAATTTTTCAAAACAAATTTACGTAATGTTTTATAATCGCCTGCTGGTGGTGGTGGTGCTGATGGTGCTGCTGCTGGTGGTGATTGTTCTTCTGTTAGGTTACCGATTTCAATTAAATTTTCCTCTTTGTTGTTAATTTCCGATGATGTTCCGGCTATCTCTTTCAGTGAATTTAAACGATACTCATGAAAACGACGTTGTTGTTCTTTAAAATCAGCAATAGGATCAGTAATAGGCGGCTCAAATTTCGGTTTACCCGGTTTATTTTTATTTCCGGAAACGCAACGTTCATCTTTATCACTACGACGATCAAAGCCAACAAATTGTTGTGTTAGCAATTGTTTTTGTTGTGGTGAATTCGTTTCGATAGGTTTCGTTTCGTGGGATTCATGGGATTTCATGGGATGCACTGGCAAAACCTCTTTTTGAGATTCCTGTTCAGATACAGATGGGTGATCGACGGTACCGCCACCGCCATTGCGAGCCATCGTTGTTTGTTTTACCGTTGATGATTTTTTTGGACGTTTTCTTTTTTCCGATTGTGTTTGCATAGTTGTTGATTCTTTTTGTGGTTGTTCTTTTTTAACAGGTGGTGGTGGTGGTGGTGGTGTTTCATCATTCAATTGCGTTGGTGGTGGTGGTGGTGGTTGATTTTCGGCCGGTTGTTTTGTAGACTCTTTTTGTGGTTTTTGTGGTTTTTCCGTTGATTGTGTTTTTGCCGAAGCAACAACCCGTTGAACCTTTGTTGCGGGTGGTTGTTGCTTTTGCGTTTGGTCTTTTTCCAATTGTTCAATTGTGCTTTTTTCTGTGGATTTTTTTTCCGATTTCATTGGTTTTGTTGTGATTTCTTTTTGTTGGGATTTTGATTTTTCCGTTTGATTCAGAGCTGTTGTTGGCTTTTGAGGTTTTTGTTTTTCCACGGCGGCACCGTTTGTTGGTGTTTGCTTTTGAGTTGTAACTGTAAGTTGTTGTTCTTTTTCCGATGGAGAATTTTTTTGTTGTTTTTGTTTTGCTGGAAGAACGGGTGGTTGTTGTTGTTGTTGCGATTCTGTTGTTGTTAATTTTTCTTGTGTCTGTTGTTTCTTAATCGTTTTTTCTTTCATCTGTTGTGATTGTTGTTGTTGAAGTGCCTGCTGTTGTTGAAGTTCTTTCTTTGCTTGTCGTTTTCGTTTACTATTTTCTCTTTGTTGTTTTTGGATCGTACCAACTAAATTCTTTAGTAATTTTTTATCCATTTGTTGTTTTTCTTTTTCGATTTGTTCCAATTCGACATCGTCTTTTTTCTGTTCCTTTAATTGTTTGGCTTCGGCCGATTTATGACGTGCGACAATACGTCGTAATTCCTCTTCATCTTTTTCCTCCACTTCGATTTCGGTAACCACAGCATTTATACGTTTTTCAAATGCCAATTGTTTTTTCTGTTCACGTTCTTCATTGCGTCGTTTTTGTTGTTCCGATTTTGTTTGTTTTTCCTCAACACGCCTTTCCATTAGCATTCTCGATTTTCGTACATACCAAGGTTCCCGGTAAATATGGACTAATTCAAGACCATTCTCTTTATTCGCTAAATACAAACGAAATGCTCGTTTTGCTCGTTCCAAATCTTTTTGAATTGTATTATCGGGTATTTCAAGTCGAACAAAACCACAATCCGTTGCCGTTTTTGTTGTAACCTAAGCAAAACAAAAAACAAAAATGAGATAAATTAATAAATAATCTATTAATGATAATAAAAAAAAAAAAAAAAAAACTCACCTCAAGATATCCTTGAATGAGTCCACAATCATCGATGATGTTAAACCAACGATGTACAAAATTATCTATAGCACCTAAATCAATGCCAACATAACCAATAATATAATCATTACCAAGATCTGGCAGTAATCTTGCGTAAATGTAATCTGCTTGTTTTTTACGCCATACAGTTAATAATAAAAATTCGTCTTCCTGTTGATTTTATTGGGAAAAAATGTCATTAATAACAATTTCCAAAAAAAAAATAAAAGTAAATTTCAAAAACATATACCGAATTAAACCACGTTGCCGGTATATAAACATTAAAATTTTGTTTCCAAATTGGTTGTGCATTTTCATTACAAATACTCGTTGCATACGTTTGGCCATAACCATTAGCTGTAGCGTTTATTGTACGCAATTGAATGCCATTTGCCGAAAATGTAACATAGGTAGACGGTACCTTCATTTCTATTTTCCCAATAGAAGCAGCTACCGATTTTTGCCTTACATTATTCCTGTACGGAATTGGTAATAGACCAACGGCACCCAATACACTAATCGTTACATTCACCTGTTCAACAATTTTAACGCAATCGGATTTAGTTTGTTGCGATTGCGGTTGCGGTTGTTGCGATTTCGTTAACATATCATACCAATTGCATATTGATGATTCATCATTTTGATCATTTTGAGATTCGTTTGCCGACGGTATTTTATCCATAACACTTGAATATTCATTTTGATGTAATGCATAGCGACAGTATCGATCAATGGAATACCGTAAGGCAGACGGTTGAATGGGAAATTTCATGGCAACCACCAAAACGGTAAACAAGTCATTTATTGTATAAGATTTTCGTGGTACAATCATACCTAAATGATCCGGTAACATTTCGTATTCCAATGGTGTTTCATTTTTTGTTCGACAATCATTCATAAACTTATGGATTTTTTTCGTAGATTCCAATAGAATGAAATGATCAATGGACGATTGACAATCCAAATAAAAACGTAAATAATCTTCGATATTCGTAAATCGTATGACCAATGAATGAATAAACCATGCATGATCGATTTCCGGTTGATTTTTTAATGTTAACGAATACGTACCGACACACAATTCTGGTGGTACCTTTTTATTGTTTTGTTGTATGTTTTCCGGTGTATTTACCGCTGCCGCCACACTTTTTATTTCATTCAATTGCGCCAACGTTAATGCAAATCGAATTGTACATTCAACGGTTGACACAACGTGTAACGTTTGAAAATGTTTAAATTTAATAACACCTTGAAAAGCCGTTATGCCATATTTAAGTCGTTTTCCTTCTTTATACGTTGGATAAACGTAAAATAATTCTTGTAATTTTTTTTTTAAATTTATTGTATCACCACCGCGTAATAATGGTGGTGGTGGTGGTGGTGGAGGTGGTGGTGGTGGTGGTGGTGGTTGTTGTTGTTGTTGTTCTAGCTCCGTATCATCAACACCATCACCACCATCATCACCATCAACACCACAATCAACACCAACACCAATACCACCATCACCACCACAATCAACACCACCACCATCATCAATCGGTGTATTTTCAATGGTATATAATTGAAGTCCAATTCTTCCATGATCATCATCTAGTAATTCCGGTGTAATATTCACTGCAATAATCTATTTCGGAATAATAAATATATAAATAACAATACAGTTTAAAAATGCATGAATTTATAATATGCAAAAATAATTTTTTTTTGTACTTACACTTGTAATCCTTGAATCTAAATCGGTTGATGTTATATAAGTGGGTGATAAATTTGTTGTCGCATCTTGAAATCCACTGAAACTAATGAATGTACTACTAATATCAGGATCATCAATAGGATCAATGTGTTTTAAATTTTTAACCATTATAAATAGACAAAATTCCAATTGACCATTATTAAAATAATTTTCAATTTTTTTATCATCATCATTTTCATTTAGGCTACCAAAATGAATTTTATTATTCGACCGGGAATTTTTCGCATTCAAATTAAAAGGCATATGCATTGAATGTGATGATGATGATGATGATGATGCGGCGGTGGTGGTGGCAGTGGCAATGGCGGAAGCCGCCGTCGATGATTCTGATGATGAATGAATTACATGTGTCTTATCAATATTGATTGATGGATTTTGATTGAATTTTGTTTTAGTTATACCTTTGGAGTTTAATTCATTTTTATGTAAATTTGGTGTTGATGGTGTTGATGTTGAAGTTATTGGTGTTGTTGCTGGTGATGATTGATTGGTTTTTAATCCAGATGTTGAATTACTTTTATTTGTTACTTTATTATTATTATTTTCTAGTTTATTATTGGCATTGGAAGTGGATGTTATTTTTGTTGTTGTCATTGGAGTTGTGGTGGTCGTCGTTGGCGTTGGCGTTGTCGTTGTTGTCGTTGTTGTATTCGTTGTAAACGTTTTTGTTGTGGTTGTTGTAGTTGTAGTTGTTGCTGTAGTTGTTGCGATTGTTATTGGTGTTGTTGTCGTTCTAACGGTACTTGTATTACTTGTGATCAATGGTACAGCCTTGGTCTCTGTTACCGTTGCATTACCACCCGATTTCTTTAAATAATCACTTTCTTTTTTTCGTCTTTGAAGTACTTTAACAATTTTTGCATGTATTTCTTGAGATTTTGCTGAATCGGCATGTACCAATCGTCCCCTTGGTTTCCGTTTTTTCTTATCACCACCACCACCACCACCACCATTATTGACTAACAACTTTGTACCAGTTGTTTGTTTAACAGCAATATTTTCATCAGTATTATTATTTGTATTGTTATTAGTGTTGGTGTTGGAGGTGGCGGTGGTGGTTGTGTTAGTATTACTAATATTTTCCGTATTAATTGTTCCACTTGTGTTAACCGAAACCGGTTTTGATGCAGTCGCTTTTGTTATTTCGGATGCCTTAGTTGGAATTGGCTTTGATGTTGTTTTATTTGATGACAATAAGGCGGCAGCGGCAACCGGATCTTTATTATTATTATTATTAACTATTTGATGATTAATCTTATTAATATTATCCATAATTGTATCAACCTGTATTGTATCATTCATTGTTAATTTATTATCAAAGTTTGTTGGATGCGTGGATGCGTTAGATGTTGATGTTTCAAAAATTGCATTTGACATTTCGGTGGTTTCGATTGTCGATGTATTTGTATTTGTATTATTTATTAAGAATATTTCATTGCCACCGTTTATAATAAAATTTCCATTTGCTAATGCATTTTTTAATATTGGTTTAAGAATTTGCCGTTGAAATTCAACTTCTTCGGCATTTTCGGCGCTCGTAACCTCACCGATGACCTTTTCAAATACCCTATTATATTCATCATCATTGATTTCCATTCGTTCGGTAAATGTTCGTGACCATTCTTTTATAATACGTCCACGTCGTATTAATTTCTTACCCAATACATTTGATTCAGCGTTATTCAATTTATTAAATACCAAATATAATGCATATTTAGCGGCTAATAATTCACGGCTCATATCTATTTCTAAACAAAAAACATTGTGATAGTTATTGAATTAATTATAATTTTTGGGTTTTTCTCCAATTCGAACATTTGGAACTTTTGCCCAAATTCCCTTCTTCCCTTCTATCTATACTTTACACTGACACTGACAAAAAAAAAAACTAAAGTTTACTGGTTGCGGCCAATGGTTACGTATGGATCGGAAGCTTGATACATTGCTCAAGCAAATGAACAACGACGTCTCAGGTGTTTTCGCCTGAATAAAATTAATGTTTGAATGTATGAATATGGAATAGACTGAGCTGAGTAACACAAACACAATCACCTCAAGGGGTCAAGTGTTTCGACGGCGGTGACTCAAAACCCAATCTAATTTATATAAACTAAATTCTATTGTAATCTATTGAACGCAGCGTAATTTAAACAATGTTCGTGTTTGTGGTTTCCCAAAAATAGAATTCAAGATTCAAGACCGCAAAATATCAGTGGGTTGTAAAGTTCCCGCAAACTAATTTTTCATCGACACCCGAATAAAATCAATATTTAAGTATTCATAATCCAATTACTCTTGAAGTTCGATTAACAAGGTCTGAACGGTATCATTAATAAAATTTTACACAAAAATATATATAGTAATAGTAGAAAGAAAACACTTACGAAGTTCTCTGGCATCATCTAAAAATTCACAATGATTATTACGTCTTTTTTGTATATGATTGTGACTTCGACGAGCTATAAAACAAAATGATAAAAATTATAATTATTTAATTACACAATCGAATAATACCAATAAATTACAATTACCTTTTGCCAAAAGAATTCGTAAACGACGATGACTTTCGGTATATTGAATGGAATGAACAACACTTAATGTTTTCGGTATCGTTAATTGACAACATAAATAGTAACCAATATAACTGTGTGAATATTTTACACCTGGTATTCGAATACTAATTGTACCATGCATATGTTGTAATGGTTTACGATAAATACCACTTCTTGTATGTAAATCGATAAACGGTTGTAATGGTAATACGGCTATACCGAATACATAACGTTCTTCGCTCTTTGCCATTTTATACCATCCAATTCGTAAAACTATATGATTTGAATAGATTGCACGCAATTGAGCATATGATAATTTTGATGTTTGTTGATGTACTCGAAATGCTGGTAAAGCTATGCGAATGGAATCACAGCGCAAATTGTAGATAGATTAAAAAAAAAATAAAAATAAATAAATCAAAATTTTTTAACAGGTTCAAATAACAAATACGTTAGGTCTTGTCAGATATTGAGGATGATCAAAGTGGGAAAATAAGGACAAGTTTACAAAACTGTATCTGAAAAATTGTTTTCAAAGTTAGGAGAATCATATTCTTATTAACATTAGCCGTGTTACGATCTATTAAGAACCAATTTTGTAATTAGATTTTCACGATTGATTTAAAGATACTTACGCATTGTTTCCCTTGAAAATTTATATCCAAAAAAATTTTGTGTAATCCATTGAATGCAACCTTTAAATATAATAGCACCATCGATAAAAAAACGTACATGTTCAGAGTGTACATTTACCGTATCCTGAATTTCCAATTCAAATATATATTTTGGAAAATATATATATTGTATTTCGAAATTTAACGATCGTAATGGCAACGGTAAATTTCCAATAGCATTACCAATATGTAAATGTCTATCTAATATGGTTACATAAGTGTGTGTTTGTGTAATCGATCGATTCGCTTTCATCGGTTCTTTCGGTCCATTCGACATTTTGCATTGCGGTGGATCATTGCGTACCAATGAATAATCATTTTGAATGGCCGGTGCAACAATTATGGCATCAAAAAAACATTTTCCCGATACCCGCAATCCATTCCGTAATTCAATGTATTTTAAATTTAATGAACGTTCAATGTCCGTGGCCAATATCAACGGGGTTTCATAATCAATCCACCAATTGGCCACCACCGGTATATTATCCGAAATATCATCAAAATTTCTACGTAAAAATAAATACTCTAATGGTATATTTGGACAACCAAAATTTCCGCTCATCTTTTGTGCAATACCCATTTGACAATCATGCAAATCAGCACAATTTATCGTTTTAAATTCACTACAGCGAATCAATTGTAATTCATTGTTTTTAACCGTTGATACACGGACAGCTGAATTTGGTGGTGGTGTTGCCGCCGCCGCCTCTTCTCCTTCTTCTTCTTCTGCACCACCAACAGCCGGACTGCTCTGCACTGCATTGGCAAATAATAAACAATTTAATTCAACAATTAATTTGGCCTCGATCGTTTCTCGTGTATCCGAATTTATGTAACACTGACGTCTATCGGTGTATCGAAATGGTGTACCCATCATAATGGACGGTGATAAGGTTGCATGCCTTTCTAAATTTTCGATAAATTCTAATGGGATGAATAGTTCACCGTGACCCAATGCCAATGAACTTTCCAATGAGAATAATTCAATTAGAATGAATAAATTTTCGGCATTATACGCTTGGATATAGTCAAGAAATGAAAAAATATTTGTTCTAATGTGAAATCGTATGTAATCCCGCGGTGAATATGACGTTTCAACGGAAAATATTGAACAACGATCTTCTGGTGCACGGCAAGTTCGTTCATTACAATCGATTTTTCCCTTAAATATTTGTTGTGGTAAATATGTTGGCTTTTTTGAATCCGTTGGTAATCTGTTTTTTGTGTGGAAAAAATAAACAAAACAAGCAAAAAAAAGTAAATTAAAATTTATTTATATTTAGTACCGTTAGAATTTTAAATAAATAACTATCGGGTCCAAAGGATTAAAACGATAAAACGGATCAGACCGACCTTTATGATTTTTTTAAATTCCCATTTTGATTCAAGAAAATGATTATTCTATGGCTTACTTCTAAAGTTCTGATAACCAGCGGTCTAAAAACAGACCACGGCGATGGCCGGTGATTCATATATATAGATATTAAATGCGATGCAGGTGATTCTGTTATTGTATCACACATTTACATTGGGAAATCAATACAAAATTTTTATTAAAGACAAGATAATTATAAAAAAAAAAATCATTATATTTTATACAAACCTATTATGATTTTACACACAAAATAAAATTAAGTTATGGTTTAAACGAAAGTAATTTTAGTTTGTTTTGATTTTGCGCATATCTAAGATAAAAACAACAAAAAAAAAACCTTTCCAATTTTGCTGCAAAAATTGCCCAAAATTTCATCTTCTTCAACTTCAAACTCATTATGTTGGCAATTACAAAAACAATACAAAAAACACACACGCACTCACACACACACACACACACACACACACATGCTATAAAATCCATCATCAAATGATAAACATATTTTGGGAAACATAAAAATTAATTTTTTTTTTACCTTATGAAACCAGTTCTGGTGGGCATTAATTTATCCATTATGGGTGACCATGATATGGCTACCTGTACACCATGTGATAAATCCGGTGTTTGAAGCCATTGTACATCTAAAATCTTAAATTCAATGCAACCCAAACAAAAACTTTCACGTTTTATATTCAATATTTGTTTTTGCAGAGGTTTTTCTAATTTTATTTTACTTTCAATTTGATCCATATCATCGATACTGGCGATGGTATTGGCGGTGGTGGTATTGGCGGTGGGGACATTCGATGATGATGATGATGATAATTGATAAGAAAGATCTTTATAATTTGGAAACATCTTTATGTTTGATCTTTTATTTTTTCTTCATTTAAACCAGGGACAATGACAATTACAACGACTACGACGACGAGGATGACACGAAGTTCGATTGGGGCGGCGATTTTAATGGAAATATAATTATTTTTTTTTAATGACAAAAAGTCAATTTTTTTATGCGTGAATCTGGAAATAGTTCTATTCTTTATTACTGTGGCGGCCGCGGTGATTGTGGTGAGTGATTACGAAGCATAGAAGAAAGTGATGTTTGTTGTTCATGTGTATGGGTAAATAGGTATATTTCGAATTTTTTTTTTTATTTCAATTTTGGGGATTATTATATGATTTTTTTTTTTTTTTTTTTGGAGTTGACTGGTAGTATTCGTGGTAATATTAATATTCAATGTGATTGATTAAAAATTTTTTTTTTTTTTTTTTTTGGCGATGTGCTTAACTATAAACATTTAATTTTAATAATAATAATAATAATAATTTATTCTTTTTAATAAATCTATTTTCTTTACATTACACATATGAATAATTATTATCTTGATTAAATTAAATGCACACAACACACTATTCTTATAATTAAAAAGCAATTAAAAAAAAACCTTTAATTTTTTTTTTTTTTTATTTATTTACACACAGAAAATGTGAAATCTACCATATTGAAATTGAAAAAATGAAAAATGAATTTAATATATCTAGTTTATGCATACAACGAGTATACCGGTTATAAATAAAACTGTCAACCGGCATGCGTGCGTACGTACGGTGCGGTATCTTCTTGGGAACAACTGTATCGGCGCTTTCAAAGTTTATGAACATAAACTTCATCATACAATGGAACATTTATTTTGTACAATAGAAAATGTTTGAACTTATACAATATGAAATGGTTTTAAGGTGGCAATTAATAAGCTGGTTTTTTAGATATAAAATACCATAAAGGGACAATTTTAAACAATATTAAATTGGTGTGATTGTAATTTGACGTTTATTGTTTATTCGCGTCACTTGTTGATGTTGGTGTAAACCATACTTAAAAAATTGCATTTCAATTTCCATATTTTTTTTCCAAACCAAATTTTCATTTTACAAAACAGTGTAGTTTTGTTTTTTGTTGCCTTGTTGGTTGATTGATTGTGTTGATTACCGTACTGCTGCTTCCATGAAAAAATAAAAGGTATTTAAAATTTAAAATGTTTTTCTATTATTTTAAGCTAATTTTTAAAATAAAAACGTGTATTTAAAATCATAAATAAATTAATGGATATGAATTTGACAAGCTTTAAATTTAATTATCACGTGATTTTTTGGTGGTTCCTCCATCCATCCATCCATCCATCCAAATTTTAATTTATCTAAAACGTTTATTGTATGGTAATGACGCCATTTTTTTTTTTTTTTAACAAAATAATGTAAATTTTTTTTTTTTTTTTTTGATTTACGTGTTTGTTTACTAATTTATTTTTACGCTAATAAATTAATTAAAAAATATATCGATTAAGTATAAAATTATTAAATTTTGTATAAATAATGAATTTTCCACCATCATAATGTAATTGGATAAGTCGTTCGTTGTTCGAACCGTGTGATTCTAATAATTGTGTTTATGAAAATAACAAAATGAAAAATTTACAATATTAACATTCATATTCTATATGGAAATAATGTGAGTTTTCTTTTTTTCTGATCCAACCATATGGATGGATTTGATATTTTCCATATTAATATGGTATTTTACTTCATTCCCATACCATCATGCATATGATTATGATGATAAGAAACAATTCCACAAATAATTTTCATGTTTGTCCAACGCAAAATGCATACGCAATGCAAAAAATAAAATGAAATTATGCAGGAAACACATGCACGTGTTTGATGTCTTTTTTAGCCGCGAACGATCGAAAAGAAAAGAAAAGTGAAAAAATTTTATCTCGTGTTTACAATACAGTTTTATGGCCCCGCTGGTTCCTATAGCAAATTTGTTTTATTTTCATTTTCAGATTTATACAAAATTATAATATTTTTATATCAAATAATTAATAGAAAACGGTTTTTTAATATGTTATATTATCATAATACTATTATTACTATTATTATTATTATTATTTAGATAAAATATTAACTACTAATATATAACTATAATCAATCCTCGATTAATTACTCGACTAAAATCTATCTTATTGTTGTTGTATTAAATTTAATAATTTACAAAAAATATTTCCCATCAAAATACAATCTTCGATTTAAAACGTTCAAAAATTATTTCAATTATAGCTATAATTATAATAATTAATTAAAAGAAAGAAAAAAAAAACGTCGCGATAGTCCAGGAATAAATAAAATAAAAAAAATCGTCGACGGGAGTATTGATTGATTGATATACGGGAAATTATCGAAGAATTAATCCAGATTTATATATATATATATATATATTAAAAAAAAAGTAAAAAGTCTCAAGAATTATAAATAAAAAAAAAAAAAATAAAATGCCGGGTACCGGAACATTTAAATTGTTTATCGGAAATGTAAAGGAGTACACAAAACCGAATGAATTACGTCCATTATTTGAAAAATACGGAACCGTTGTCGAATGTGATGTGGTAAAAAATTTCGGATTTGTTCATATGGAAAGTGAAGAACAGGGTCGTGAGGCCGTCCAAAATCTAAATGGTTACGTTGTCAATGGTAATCCAATAAAGGTTGAAGCCGCGAAAAGTCGTCGAGCGCCGAACACCGCCACCACAAAAATATTCGTTGGTAATTTAACGGATAAAACGCGCGCACCAGAAGTACGTGAACTATTCACCAAATACGGTACAATCGTTGAATGTGATATTGTTCGTAACTATGGATTTGTACACTTGGATTGCGCCGGTGAAGTGAACGACGTCATTAAAGAATTAAATGGTAAACTTGTGGACGGTCAACCGTTGAAAGTGCAAGTGTCAACGAGTCGTGTACGCCCGAAACCCGGTATGGGTGATCCAGAACAATGCTATCGTTGCGGTCGTTCCGGTCACTGGTCAAAAGAATGTCCACGTTTGATGTTTGCCGATCGTGGTGGATTTCGTGAACGGATGTACGGACGTGATCCATATCCACCGCCACCGCCGCCTCCATTTTTACGCGGCAGAATGATGGACGGATTTAGGGTAAAAACCAAAAAAAAAAAAATAATATTTTTGTTAACTCAAAAAAAAAAAAAACACAAACCCTCTTTCAAACCCTATATTATTATATTCTTTTGAATTTGGTTAATCTCTCTGCATTATTTTTGGTATTTTTCGAAAAATGATATTTAATAATAAAAAAAAAAAAAAACAAATCGTACGCGTCGCCCGCCCGGTAATGAACTAATGATGATGATGATGATGTTTTTATTTTTTTGTTGAAGTTTTTGTTTTTCTATTAACTAAAATTATATCCTTCTAAGTTTTCAAAATGTTTACCACACACTCAAATGCAATTCAATTAAATATTGTGTTAAATCTGCAAGAAAACAACCCCCATTCAAGTGTACGATTGGATGGGAAAAAAATCTACTCTTTTCTACACTTACCTACTCCTGTGCTAATCGAATAGATTACGCAACTACTATCGATTTCCTTATGCGAGAGCTGCGGGACAAAAAAAAAAATGGCGATTCCTATTTAAAATTTTTCCCTGTGAGATTTTTTCTGCTCGGGGAAATTTACCCGTTAGTTAAATTAACTTTAAACTTTTTCCCCCTCTTCTCGGACATTTTTCAGATTTTTTTAACACATGCGCATTTTTATTCAAAAAATAAAAATCTTATGTGAGCGTAAAATTAAAAATACTCCCGCACCCGCGGGTATTTCCACACATAAAGAAATCCACCGTCATTATATATTATATATCCAGGATTTTGGTTGTGTCTCTAAGTTTTCTAAAACAGATTCTGTAATTAAAAAATTGCATAAATCATTGTAACGGTTTTATTTTGTATATTTAGAAGGATTATAAAAAAAAAAAAAAAAACAATTTAGAAGAATGAAAATTTCGTTAATTTGTCATCATCATAAAAATGTTTTTTTTGTTCTATATATCGGAAATCAAAGGAAGAAATCAAAGATTTTTTTTGGTCTTAGAAATAGGATAGTTATTTGAATAAATTTAAAGAAAAACTTGCAAATTTTATAAAAAAAAAAAAAATAAATAAATTCAGGAATCCTATGATTATTATGATCGGTATGATGATCAACGAGATTTATTTGAACGTCGTTATGCATCAATGGATATGCGAGGACGTGAATTTTTACCACCAATGGGACGACGTGATCCAATGCCATTACCGCCAACGTTAGGAAGTATGCGAGGTGGTAGTGGTTCAATGCGTGGCAGTAGCAGTGGTATGGGTGGTATGGGCGGTAGTAGTCTTGGTGGAGGATTTGATACAATGTTCAGTCGTCGTAGTCCTCAACGTTCCGGCAATGTTATGAATCGTTTCAGGTTTGTTTTTTTTTTTGGCCAATTTGTATGATATTCTATTATAATAATAATAACAAACAAAATGAATTGGAACACAAATTTTTTTCTAATTTTTAACAGTACATATGAGGATTTTAGTAGAGATTCATTTGATGACCGTAGGGCAACAAGAGATTCATATGATGATCGTAGACCAGGAATGCGTGGACCATCGCCAACTCATCGATATGCTCCATATTAATGAATGATAGATTACGGATTAAAATACATTCTATTATACTAAATTATAATTATAATTATAATAAACTGGTGAAATACTGGTTCAGTTTTATATTTAGGTTTTTATTTGATTTTTTTTTTAGCGATTTCTGTATTAATTTGCCGGTTGCCCGAAAATCTTTTAAACTCACACACAATTAAGATCATATTTAATTATAATGAAATGACATTGAATAATAATATTAATAATAATAATAATAATAATAATAATGTGAAATAAAAGAAAAAAAACTTTTATTTTTTTGTATTATGAATTTGATGTTTCTATTAATAAATATTAGTAAATTATTTGGCTAACGAGCGTCTGTCTTTTATCTTCATTTTGGCCCTGTGAATGGTGGACAATTTAAACTTGTATTACTGTATTTATGTAGACATTTTTTTACATCTGCTGTATCGGCTCAATCAGCTGCGCAAGTGCTCATACAACAATTTGTCAATTTGTTTTTTTTTTTTTTTCGGGGACGTTTTGTTATTGTTTTTATTAATTTTATATTCATCATTTAATTTTTTGTTTTTTGAAACAATGAACAATAAAGAAGTTTTAAAATTATATAAATTACTTTTACGTTATGCTGATAATATACAATTAACCGATAAATCTTATTATTTACAAAGGATACGAAAAGAATTTAGTAAAAATCGTAATCTTATGGATGCTGCTGAAATTGAATTTAATATTCAGGTATTTTCCGGGGGGAAATTCCTTTAATTATTAAAATATATTATTAGTAAAATTGTGGGTTTTTGTTTATATTCTCATACACACAGAAAGGGCAGGAACTGTTAAAAAATAAAAGAATCATTTAACAAAAAAAAAAAAAAAAAAAAACATGTTTTTACGTCATTTACTTCACCATGGATTAATGTTAATATCAAAATCCAATAATCAAATTAAACAATCAATGATTATTTGTTCTGTTCAACGGAATTCCGCTATCATTTATAATGTCCAACGAACAAAATCAACCGACAGCTTGGACTATACAAATTATCCGACACTGAATGAAGCTGATTTAGATGAACAATTTGTACGTGGCAGTGGTCCGGGTGGTCAATCCGTTAATAAAACAGCAAATGCCGTTGTTCTAAAACATAAACCAACGGGATTAATAGTAAAATGTCATTTACATCGTTTGGTAACAAAAAATCGTACTGAAGCTCGTCGATTATTATTACAAAAATTAGACAATCATTTGAATGGTGAAAAATCAATTGAACATCAAGAACATTCAATTCATGTGAAAAAACTTAAAGAAACAATGCGAAGACAACGTCAACGACAGGAAATGAAACGGAAATGGAAGGCGGATAATGAAAATAAAATATAGTTTAGTTCAATTTCAGGTTCAGGTGATTAAATTAAATACAAACAAATAGAATTTATCGTCGTAGAATTTATTATTTCCATGAATCAAAATTATTAAAATTATATGATGATGAATCTTTTTTCTTAATTTTACCGATAGGACGTTGTATTGTGGGATCGTTTACGGTTACGGTTACTTTATTATTATTATTATTATTTATGGTAGAAGTGCCAGCTATGTTGTTACCAATTGTATTTATATATTTTCCAATACCTTCACGATACACCTTTAACGGTTCATTACGTTTTAATTTAATTTTTTTTTCTAATTCAATTTTTTTTTGCAATTCTAATTCATCATCACGATCCTTTTGCAATTGATCGTCAGCCTCCTGGTATGGATCAACAAACACTTGAGCCCTTTCAATTCTTATGTCATCTATCGGACGATCTTTATTGTCCACTTCAATTTTTTCCATTTCGGTGAGGGTATCCAAACCACCGACTATTTTACCAAAAATTGTATGCTTTCCATCCAAATGACGACATGATCGATATGTTATAAAACTGAAATTAGTTGTTAATTAACCGTACGCGTTATAAAATCGAAAGAAGTTTTAAATGGTAGGAATTTTTTTTTTTGTCGTACTTACAATTGTGATCCATTTGTATTTGGTCCAGAATTTGCCATGGATAGTACACCTCGACCAGTATGATTTAATTGTGGTTTAATTTCATCATCGAATTTATCATCCCATATTGATTTTCCACCATTTCCCGTACCGGTTGGATCTCCACCTTGAATCTATAACAAGCAAAAAAAAAAAAAAAATTCTTACAGTTTTGGAATAATTGCAATTTCATAATAATTTATACCATAAAATTTCGAATTGAACGATGAAATACTGTTCCATCATAATATCCATTTTGACAATGTTTTAAAAAATTTTCACATGTTTTTGGTAGTATATCACAAAATAATTCTAAATTTAATGGACCATGTGTGGTATTCAAACGGACATAACCTTTTTTTTTAACACGTTCATAACGTACAATGTCAGCGTCAAGAATAGCCGCTTCATGATTATAAACTGGTACCAGGGCAGTTGATGTAAAGCTTGCCGCAACGGCACCCGTTGAATAATGTGCAGCATTAAATTTATCCGCTACCCTGTTCAATTTTATCTGTTTATCAACGGTTGTTGTCATTGGTTTATAATCAATTTCCAATTGATTTAATATATCTTTAGTTTCGGCCGATACCGCCTTTAAACGTCCCTGTGGATCTTTACGTTCCAATTTTTCCTCTTCCGTTTCAACACGTAATTTATTTTTTATATGATAAAATGTTGATATATTAAATTTTTCCAAATGTAATGGATCTTGTATGGTTACAATATCACGTCGTGTAAATGGGGTATCATCAATTAAATCTTTCCAATTTTTTGTACGTATATTTAATTGATCAATGGCCTCATATGAATAAACATTACCCGTTTGTCGTACGGCAACGATATGTGAATTTTTTGTAAATTGTTTAAATAACGAAGGGCAATGATAATCACCTTCATGATTTTTATGGAAATTTAATTTTATCAATTGTTTTCCATCCAATTGTTTACCCGTAATTGGATTTACCTTAAATTCTTTTAAAAACTCAATGATTGGTTGTAATTCAAAAATATTTCCATCCGGATCACAATAGGGTATATCAAATGGAACCATTGTTATCGTACAATGATCAAATGGTAAACGTTTAAATTTTATATGTTCATTTTCAGATGATTCCACTTTTTTACCACCGTATTGTTGTGTCCATTCTGTGTACGTAACGTACCTATAAAGATCATAAACAATATAACAATCAAATGAAATGAATTAAAAAATTGTTATTATACTAATTTTGTTTTCATGTCAAAGAACCATTCCACAACATATAAACTCCTTAGAATTTTGTCTGATAGTTTTTTAAGTGCCAAACAAAATTGGAACTATCTATTCATAGACATTGGATCAGATACTTACATTTTATCTTTTTGATGTTGTCGTTTCCCCATATCTATTTTTATTTAATATATTAGGATTAGGAAATCAATAATTAACAATAATTAGTTTTTTAACTTTACTATAGTTAGTATAAAATTAATAAAAAATAAAAAAAGTTTATTATAAATTGATTTTGTTATTTTTTCGATTTGTTTTTAATATTTTTAATACGCAACGCAACAACAAAAATTACGAACGTAAAGATACGGTTTTTAAGTGTTAGTGCACAGACGGTGTAAATATTCACCGAGCACCGATATACAAATAAAAATACGTATTTTACGTACTGCTTTTAAACGTTTTCGGCTGGGGTGCATACATTTTATTTTTCATATAAAATTTCGTTTTTTTTTTTTTTTTTTTTAAAGCGGCCTTTGGATGGTATTCTGTTTATATGCAAAATGGTGGTTGTCATTTATTGTTTTTAGCGTGTAGGTAGGTATATAGAATTGATCATACCCTTTTCACATTGCGAATGTATAAAAACGAAATTTACTTTATAAATTTTTTTTTTTGGTGCGTGTTGCGTTGCGTGTATTTTTTTTTTTATTATAAAATAAAGATACATTTTTTTTTGTGTCTAATTAATTGTAATAATTAATAATTTTCACAAACATATTGCATTGAATTCAAAGAAAAAAAAACAGAAGAAATGTGGTAATCCTTTTAGCAAAAGTAAATCATCATCTTTTTTTTTTCCAATAAATATTAAGTTTTTGTTTTGTATTGTAATGTAAGTATTGATTTTTTTTTTATTTTTTTTTAAGTACAATTCATTATGTATAGAAAAAAAAAATATATAAACATGCGCATACATTACAAAAACAATACCATTTAATAGTAGCAGCAGTTTAATGTGTGTTGTTTGTTGCTGGTACAATAATAATAAAATAATTGTTATTTGTATATTGCATATACACATATGATGATGAGTATAGAAGAAAAGTTCGTTGTTGTTTGTATTTTGTTGGATGACAATGAATGATGAAGAAGGGCCCCTATTTGTTTTTTGTTTTTTTTTTTTTATGTTAATGCATATTCTGTAACTGTACTGTGTAAAGTGTTAAAAAATTAAAGTGAAAAAAATGTTTTAGTTATAATAATTGGTAATAAAAAGAATAACAAGGATAGAATCAAAGGAATCACACAAAATAACAATTCTATTACAAAAAAAAAACACCAAAACACTTCTGTTTCTGTTTTTTTTTTTTCATTTTTATATGGAATTAAATTTAAATTAAAAGAATCTTTTATAGCATATTTAAATATAATAGAAATATACCAACAATAACAACAACAACAACAACAACAACAACATTATAATATCTAAAACGCGTCAGGTATAGTGAGAGGCGGGTAGGTAGAAATATATATATGGCAGAAACTGGTAAAAAAAAAAATAAAAACGTTAATAATACATTTTTTTTTATGTTTAATTTCCATATATCCATTTATTTTTTTATATATATATATATATATATATATACCTATATTTCTTTTATTTATTGTATGTATGCGGTCGGTGATGGTACAAAAAAAAAAAAAAAAAACGTTTGATAAATTAATTGTATTGGTATATATTCTTCTATATTCATCATTTTAACCATTTGTACATGCATAATTCAGTATGTACATTATTGTTATCGTATTATTGTTTGCAAACCAAAACAAATACCGTTTCTTTTCCCATAAAACCCCGCCTCCGGATCCTCGTGGTGGGAAGATATAGGGGGATAGGGGGTGAGTTCGGACATAAGTCCAGAATAAAAAGTTGGTCATGATAAGATCCTTAACAATTTGTTATCACTAATTCACTATACGGTTTATCAAACTATAGACGAAACTTTTTTTTTTTCGGAAACTACCCGAACACCGATTTCGGTGCAATTTTTCGTGTTCTAAGTTCAATGAAAGGGGGTTAAATCGTTTTCAAATCACGTATTAGTAGTACGTGCTTTCGATGTTATAAGTTGTTGGTTTTTTTTTTTTTTTTGGTTATAACCAATATGTAGTTAGGTAAATAATTTATATATATATACATTAATATATAGATTTATTAATAGTAGATAATGTAATATAATGGATCATTGAAATTATACTCTAAAGATTAATAATAGCTGCTTTCATTTAATTTGTGTATGTTTTTTGGAAATGGTACACTTTTATCGCATGGAATTGTAATTCAATTGCAGTTCAGTGGGGATCAGCAGCTCGGATCGCAGTCCCTAATTCGTGCGTTTCACTCTAATTTAAAACTTATCTGTATAGTAGCAGTTATAGTGGGTGGTATATCAATCGAGCGATCGAGTGAGATCACTTTTTTTTTTTTTTTTTTTTTTTTATGATGAAATATTCTATATAATTGTAAGCTAAGGTTAGCAGCGGTTTGGTGGAGTCGGTGTCTAAATTTCCATTCCACTTTTCACTGTTTTTAACTCCTAAGCAAAAGCTCAAAATATCAACGCAGAAGCATTGACTTGCTTTTTTACAATTAACAATTGGTGGGTTTTAGAACCTTTGGACAGTCACAACCTCACAAACCTTCTCCGTTATTATTGTTGGGTGCAATAATTTGTAGGGATTTTTTTTATTGTCACGGTTTTGTCCGACAAAACGGTATTTTGCCATACGATTTTTTTGTCCGACAAAACGGTATTTTGCCATACGATAAAAGAGGAACAATAAAATACGGATGTGTGTTAAAAATATGAATGCAATTTGGAATAAAAATTAATTGAAAGAACTTTTAGTACAAACAAAAAAAAAAAAACGAAAGATTTTCAATTGAAATCTAATTTTAATTTTATTAATTATCGTAATCATTGAAAACGCAAAAAAAAAAAAAATTAATTAAATAAATTTTAATTGTTTTCTTATAGGTTTTTTTCATCTAAATAGAAAAAAAAACCGGCAACAATTTTTTCGTAGGGGGTTAAAAATTAATCAAAACAAAAACTTAAGAACTTAAGAACTTAATAAGCCAGAATTATAAACGTATAAAACTTCTTCTTCCACAAGGAATTTTAGTTTAGTTTAAAATTATAAATTACACTATTTTATATATATATATTAAACAAAAAAAAAAAAAAAATATGGTGGATTATTATAAGATATTAGATGTTCCAAAAACTGCGACCGATGCAGAAATAAAAAAAGCGTAAGTTTTTTTTTTTTTTATTCCATTTGAATTCAATTAATCCAATCAATTTGTAATATTATTTATTTAATCTTTTGTTTTCTATTTCCTATTTTAGTTATAGAAAATTAGCATTAAAATGGCATCCTGATAAAAATCCAGATAATTTAGATGAATCAAATAAACGATTTAAAGAAATATCCGAAGCTTATGAAATACTTTCAGATGGTAAGTTTTTTTGTTTTTTTTTCCTTTTTTGATTATCATATAAAGAAATCCTATGTACCTATATTATGTTTTAAACAATTAAATTTTCATTTGTCCCGAGTCTTATGACTGCTATTGCTTCACATTCATAAAGAATTTACTTTCCATATGTGGTACGTAGTATCGTCTTTTATAAATTTCATCCTATGTCGATGAGCTCTAATAGATTATAGTGTCCGGTTAAATATCCGATCACTAGTTTAGGGTTTTTTGTTTTTTGCGTTTAGTTTTTTTTCGTTTGTTTCGTCAACCCTTGAAAATACGCTGTAATAAAAAGATTTTCGAGTGTCTACGGCCATTCCAGGTGCCATTGCAGTTCTTCTGGGGCTCTCGCATAACAGCAGTTCTCAGTTAATCTTGCCCGAATCACTGCATTAGCCACCAAAAACCACAAATTGGTCTGGATGTTGAATGTTTGGGTTAGAAGAGCTCTTTTTTTTTTTTTGCGATAACGTCTGCTGTCTCTTTGTAACCCTCCATTCCACTATGTCCATTCCACATTTATGTGATTTTGTTTACCTCTGACACAGTCCTCACTATCCATCCGTAGACAGTCGAGTACTAGTTTCGTCGACATCGAATTTTAAATATAAGATTGTAATTTTGATTTTTTTTTTTGTTGTTTGATATTGTTTCAATATGTTTTTTTTTTTTTTTTGATACCTAGATTAATTAATTTATTTTGTTTTATTTATTTTTATTATATATATTATTCGATAGCCGTTAAACGATGCACGTATGATAACAGAAGTACTTATAAAAGTCACTATTATAATAATACTAATAATAGTAGTAGTAGTAATTTTAATAATTGGTCGTCGTCGTCGTCGTCGCCATCGTCGCCATCATCATCCTCTTATAAACGTGGTAATAGTTTTACCAATCGTTTTCGAGGACTGTTTGAACCAACTCCATTTTATCGGTTCTTTGGTAGTGTAGTATTTTTATTTTTTGGAAATTTTGTTGTTATTTTTCCAGTGTTTTTTTTACTTTTTACTTATTACTTTTTAATTAATGCTTGATTATTTTTGTTTTTTCCTATAATTAATCTTAGAATTAATAAGGTTGGTTTTGGATTTATGTTGAATTGAATTTAATTGAAGCTATAACATTCAGATCAGTTTTTTTTTTGTCTGATTGAAAAGAATTCATTTCGATGATTCAATTTTGAATTTGTAATTTTATCACTAAAAATACATTCTATAACATTTGATTCCATTCCATTTCAATTCCAACTCCATCCCATTCGATCGATTGAACAAATTCCATGAAAATTAAAATTCTAGTTTTATCTTAGTTATGTTTCTAACAACCTCACCTTGTGTGATTTGACCGTTAAGGATCTGGAGGCAGTTTAGATGAATCGGGCTTTGGGGGGGTTTTGCCGTAGTGCATATTTTAGGGTCGTTTGAATCTGTTTGAATCGATTTTACGTCTTGTACGTACACTTGTTTAAATTTGTTTTAATGCTTATATTTGATTTGTTTTTTTTTTCTTCATCTTGTTTCTTGTTACTTTTTGCTGTGTACATAATAATGCAAATATAAAAAAATAATTAAACGTAATATGGAATTTTGTGATGCCATCTCATTCTCATAACTCTCTCACATATCTTAAATCAACAAATTTTTTAATATTATATTTGGTTTTATTTTTTTTTTGCAGAAAAAAAACGTAATATCTATGATAAATATGGTAAAGATGGATTATCCGGTGATAAACATCATAGAACAAGACATAGACCAAATGATTATGTTGATTTGGATTTTGGATTTGTATTTAGATCACCCGATGAAGTATTTCGAGAATTTTTCGGTGTTAATTCACCGTTTGCAGAATTATTTGGTGGAAATAGTAAGTATATATAAAGGATTTTTTTTTTTTTGATGCTTTCGATTTAACTCGACTTCGAATTGGGATTTTCATATGACATTTTACGTTCGTTTCACGATATTTTAATAATTTAATTTGATCGCGATCGTGTCGCGATGATGATGACCAACATACAAAAGTGTTTTTCATTTTGAGATTATATTCAATGATGGCGATTGTAGCGTTGAATTAATTGGAAATTTCTTCATAACTTTAATCACATCACATCAAATCGATCATTTACATTCAAATTATTGAACTTTATTTTGACTATGAGCACAAAAAAATCCCAAAAAAGTAAAATGCAAAATGGCAACTGGTCGAAATGACATGGTAAAAAGTATTTATCAAACGAGTACTATACCAAAAAATATCTTCCGAATCGCAGTCATCGAAAAATATGTAAAAAAAACTACTAAAAATGTATGCTAAATTCGATCGTTCATTGATTGATTGATTGATTGACGTGTCGAGTCGAGAACGGATTCATTAAAATTTTTCGTTTAGGATTATTCTTACCATTATAAACCTTTTTTTTTTAACTTTTACTGTACTTATATTTTTTTTTATTTACTTTGAACAATTTACAAAAACAAAAAAACAAAATCAAAAACACAACTAAACTATACAAACCATAAATTACTCGCGACTATACTTAACCGGACCGGAATAGACGGAGGATATAGAAATAATAGAAATGGAGTTCCATATTCGCAGCAACAAATTCAAGTGACATCAATTATGAATCCATTTTTAGGTGTATCAATGACCGATGAATTTTTCAACACAGACGCAAAATATGGATTCACATCATGGTCAGATTTAAATGCATTCGGTAAGGTGGCCACGACTACGCAACAACCAATTGTCGGTCAAAAACGTACATCAACATCCACAACATTTGTAAATGGCAAAAAATTTATGACAAAAAAGTAAGTATTAATAAAATTACTAATCAAAAAAAAAAAAAAAAAACCATTTCCAACTCTTAAAATTACTTTTACTTATCGCGGTCCATATAATGTCCAACTGTCAAACTTAGAGAGCTATTTCTATTTTAAACGAATCGGTATATTGTATATTGTGTTCGCTGTGGCCTTAGAATTATCTACAAGATTCATCTTTTTTGGTAGCTAACCCGTTGATTTTCCAATACTCTTTCATTACATTCACTCGGTTGTGCTGCCTGCCGTCGTCCAGCATTTTTAATGGTATACAATACCGGCCGGTTTGCCATTCATATGCATCACATGACCAAAATATGTCAAGCAAAGGAAAAGACATTTTTACTGTACTCAATCCAATCCATGATTCATTATTCAAACTTTTCGTGGCCTTACCATACACAATTGAGGCTGGATATTATCATCATTAGCCGCGTTCCATTCAATTACCAGGAGTAGGTAAGAGTAGGTAAGAGTAGAAAAAAGTAGATGTTTTCTACTCCGAACTACTCTTTGCTATATTACGGAGTAGTTCGGCGCGGCGTAGTATAGAGTAGATGCTTTCTACTCTTATCTACTCCTACCTACTCCTGGTAATTGAATGGAACCCAACTATTGTGTAGATGATCCAATAAATTGACTTTGGCGAGATCGCCCCCCCCCCCCCCACCTGCCGTCCCCATACTTTTCTAAACTCTGATGTGTAATCCCCTCTTCTGGAACTTTTCCTTCATAACCTACCGCAAGATTAGCTTCAACTGCGGTCCAAATATATCATAAAAATAATTTTTTATCAATCTAATGTAAAAAAAATATGTTTATCTTTCCACAGAATTTATGAAAATGGAAAAGAAACAGTATTCTCATATGAGAATGATGTATTAACATCAAAAACAGTAAATGGCGTTGCACAGGCTATTTCATATAAATAATATGTATAATTTTTTTTTTTTTTTTTTGGTCAACTTGTTTCATTAACATATGTGAAAAACAAATGAATAAATTAAGAAATCAATTTAATAAGATTTTATCTGCATTGTAATAATAATAATTTAACTTAACACAACCAACCAACCAACCAACCACCAACATATAGATATATAATTAATAACACATCACCATCGTTAAAAAAAAAAAACAAATAAATATATGAAAAATTACAACTATACTAATCGCTCGCATTATTAGCGAGATTGACTACGCTTTTTTACTGGACTGGAGAAAATAAAAAAAAATAACATTTGGTTTTTTGTTAATAGAAAAACTTTCTTCATTTCATTTTTTTTTTTTTTTTTTCATTAACTAAAATTAAAATATTTTTTTTTTTGTTTTTTAAAGCTTCAAAACAAAACGTTTTTTTTTTTTTTTTTTTTTGTTCGTTAAAGCCTTAATTTTCAGTGTATTTAATCGTCTTATATAAGCCGCAACAACGCCGAAGCCTTTTTCTTTTTCTTTTCAGTAATTTATCTCCATATTTTATTGACTTACCTTTGGGGTAATCAAATCGAGGAACACAACTCAACAAACCATAATCATAACAAAAAAAAAAAAAAAAAAACAAACACACACAATACGAAGATAAGTAAAAAATATCAGCATTCCGCAGTTGCTATGTCTAAAAAAAAAGACACAAATATACCTAGCCTAGCCGGGCTCTTATTATATAACACTATCTCGTATGTGTGTGCGTGTGTGAAATTGCCCGATCATTATTGCTATTATAGGCGATAATTTTCAAAAATAAGAGATTCACTGCGGTGGCTTTCAAAAAAAAGACGACGATAATTTGGAGATAAATTAAACTAAATAAAATTTAAACCAATTACTGGAATTAAAAATACATCATTTCTACTCTGAATATATACTATATGAATAAATAATTAAATTAATTTTTTTTTTTAGACTGTGTCTGTGTGTGTGTGTGTGTGTTGTTTTTAGGCTTCGTATATTCAGGATTTAAGTTTTTTTTTTTTTTTTTTTTTTTATTACTTATTTTATATAATAATAAATAAATTAAAAAATTAATTTAATATCAATAAAGGATCTAAAGGATCTAAAAGAATAAAATTAAAAAAATTAAAATTATCATAATCATAATTAAAAAAAAAACAAAAAAATTATAAATTAATTATTATAATAAAATATAGAATTGCAAAAAAAAAAAAAAAAATGGATTAAACCCAAAAAATAAATTAATTACAATAATATATAGAATTTTACACACACACATTTATCTATATCTTAACTACTATAAATATAAAATAAAACTACTATAAAATTTTGTGAACAGAGACGGATAAAAATTAATAATAATAAATAAAAATAAATAATTTTATGTATTAAGAGTCTAATTATTATTATTATTAAACTATTAATATATTATAAAAATAAATGTTAAAATAATAATAAAAAAATAAATAAAAAAAAAAACACTGTAAAATAAAAATATTACAAATTGAAAATAATTAATTTGTTTTATTTTTTAAACCTGTATTTTGAAAATTGGAAAAATTACCTTAAAACGTTTCCAATGTGGACAATTTTATTGCATTAGGGCTATAAAACCACGTAATAAGGTGTACGCATGCCTATACAAGCAGAAAATTAACACCGCAAATAGATTGATGAACACAATAAAAAAAAAAAATAAAAAAACTCGTACGTCTGCGTATTAAAAACAAATGGGAAATGTTCCATAAAGCCCGCACCCACGAAGGCATGTACCAGATATTTCTGTAACTAAAATCTTTTCCACATTCGATTGAGATATCTCTTGGATTTTTAAATATCTTAATTTCTGATTGGCAATTACCCCAAAATCCATCGCACGTATTCTCATCCCTATAAGAATATTGAATTGAATCTCACTATATTAAATAGAAGACTCGCCTCTAAAGTCTACATTTCCAGTTGTACAAAAACACGCAATCCAGTTGTAGATTGCGGGTCGACATTCATAATAAAGGGTGATTTTTTTTAGCTATTATCTTTTTGGCAACACTGCGCGGTTTAAACAGCTGACGCACGTTTCGTGTTTTCGTGTTTCACTGTCAAACATCTTCAGTTTGGTTTGCTATAATTTAACCATGAATCGTCTTACGTCTTACGAACAACGCTTGCAAATTATTGAATTTTATTATCAAAATGTGAGTGCTGCTCTGTTAAGAAAGTTCATCGTACAACGAAATTGTGTTCAGCGACGTGAAGCTCATCATTTTTGGCTCAATGGGTAATGGGTAAATAAGCGTGTGAATTGTCGATATTGGAGTGCGAATATCAGCCGCAGAAGCATTGCAAGAGCTACCAGAATGCATCCAGAAAAAAGTCACAGTTTGGTGCTGGTGTTTATGGGCTGGTGGCATCATTGGATGACCGTACTTCTTCGTAGATGATGCGAATCGTAACGTAACTGTGAATATGGTGAGCGCTACCGTGAGATGATATCCAACCTTTTATAGTACCCAAAATGCCCAAGAGCTTGACTTGCTGCATGACATTGAGGTTTCAACAAGACGGTGCCACATACCACACAGCGCACGCACAGCAACAATGGACTTATTGAGAGAGGCGAGTTCGGTGAACATTTTATTTCACGTTCGGGACCTGGCCGAATTGGCCGCCTAGATCGTGCGATTTTAGAACACCTTTAGACTATTTTTTTTTGTGGGGGCTATATGTGGTAAAGCTCATGTCTATATACAGACAAAAGCCCGCTTCAATTGACTTGAATTGGAAGACAACGCATTGAAGCATTTATTCGTGCCGAAATACCGGCCAAAATGTTGGAAAGAGTATGCCAAAATTGGATTAAAAGCGGATGGACCATTTGAGGAGCAGTCATGGTCAACATTTGCATGAAATAATCTTCAAACATTAAATTATATATGGACCGTACCGTATCGATTCAAATAAAGATTTCATTCAACTTTCCTATAGCTTTTAAAAAATCACCCTTTACTTCTACTAATTGTACTGTACACGGTTCTGGTTTCCTTGAAAAGAATCGAAAAGGACGTACCTTTCTGAGCCAAAGCGTCCGGTCTAACGACGTCCCGTTGATTTCACATTGTGTCGTTTAACGCAATGTCAATCAATTTATTTGGTAGTCCAAGCCAAGCTACTCCTTTCGAATGGAACCCGCAGCACCACGAATATGTCAGCTTAGCAATGACTTTAAAGCGTTGATTTGGATTATTAATGAACCATTTGATGTGGTAATAATGAAAAAAAAATGTTTCGTTTAAAAAAAAAATCAAATTATCCCATTTATATTATGCTATAACTACCATATATAAAATATATCCTAAAAGTATCGTATAGTAATACAATAACAAAAACATAGAAACACCGCGCAGCAGAATTCATCAATACAAATTGCGTGGGGCTACATAGAAGACATTCTATTGAACAGAAAGGTTTATTTGTATTCCATTTCTACTCTATTTCTATTGTATCATTTTGGAAGCTTTATTTTTTCATCTTTCGACCTTTTCCTCTTCCTTTCTTTTTTGAACTTTGTCGATTCTGTACTGACGAACGCCAAGCCAATTGAATTGTTTTAGCCGCACGATTCATTACAAATAATAATAATTTTTCTTCACGAATTCGAATTTCTTCTGATTCTTTTTCTCTTAATATTTCATTGTATCTATATATGCATGGATGCATAATAAAATTCAAATCCAATTCAAATCAAAGTCAAATTCAAATCAAATTCATACGCATTCAAAATCAAAAATGCCATAAAAGTAATAAAAAGTATATTATATACATACTCTAATTCTTGTCGATTATATTCAATGGTCCATTCCTCAAATTTTTGTTGATTTTCATTTAATTTTTTATATAATAAATCCAATTCATGATGTCTTCCACCAACATCCAGATCATATTTATTAAAACAATTTTGAAGTTTTTGTTGTAATTTGAATCTATATATATATATATATATATAAATGAAATACAATTTTCGTGTTTCCTTTCGATTATTTCCCATTTGAGTATAGATAATAGTTGTGTTCCATTCAATTACCAGGAGTAGGTACTTAGGTAGGAGTAGATAAGAGTAGAAAAGAGTAGATGTTTTCTACGCCCAACTACTCCGTAATATAGCAAAGAGTAGTTCGGAGTAGAAAATATCTACTCTTTTCTATTCTTATCTACTCCTACCTACTCCTGGTAATTGAATGGAACGCGGCTAATAGTCGATAGGTAAGGCTAGAAAAGTGTATATTTCTTCTACTCCAAAGTATTCTTTTTGCTATATATAGTACATACGGTGTAGTTCAGAGTAGAAAAATCTACTATTTTCTATTATAGTTGCGTTCCATTCAATTACCGGGAGTATAGGTAGGAATATAGATAAGAGTAGAAAGCATCTACTCTTTTCTACGCCGAACTATAGCAAAGAGTAGTTCGGAGTAGAAAACATCTACTCTTTTCTACTCTTACCTATACTCTTACCTGTACTCCTGGTAATTGAATGGAACGCGGCTATTCTTTTACCTACTCCTACGACAAGAAACGTCACAAAATCATCTCTATCTTTTTCATTCTGTATACCATTCCCTTTCATTTTTCATTTTAAAACCGTAAATTTGTACGTGAATTTTTTTAGGAAGTACACCTTCGAAATCGTGCGCTTTCCGCATCTACAAGCATTCACCCTCATTCATCGCGTACGGTTGCCAAAAATATTAGGTTGTCGAAAAAGTATTGATAATTTTTATAAATAGATGTCATTATAATTGAATATTTCAATTAGTACTAATCTGATCAGGTAACACTAACATATGTTCGAAAGATGAAATTTCGTAGATAAAAAAAAAAAAAATTAAATTTGTTTAGTCATTTAAAAGTTGTTGTCCATTAAAGATGAGCGAAATTAGTGAAAAAATTCGATACATTTTACAATTTTATTATGAAAAAGGTGAAAATGCAACGCAGGCACATGAACAAATTTGTGCAGTTTACGGTGAAGGAACTTTATCAAAATTAACAGCCTATAGATGGTTTGCTCGATTTCGTTCCGGTAATTTTGATGTCAAAGATGCACCTCGTTCTGGTCGACCAATCACTGAAAAAGTCGATGAAATCATATCAAAAATTGAAGAAAATCGACACGTAAGCAGTCATGATATCGCTAAAGAACTAAACATCCATCACCTAACAGTTTTAAACCATTTGACAAAGGCTGGATACAAGAAAAAGCTCGATGTTTGGGTACCACGTGAATTAACACAAAACAATTTAATGAACCGAATTTCCATTTGCGAAACGCTGTTTAAAGGGAACGAAATCGAGTCATTTTTAAAGCGAATGATTACAGGTGATGAAAAATGGATCACATACGATAATAATGTACGAAAAAAATCGTGGTCCAAGAAGGGTGAAGCTCCTAAAAGAGTAGCAAAAAATGGATTACCACCAAGAAAGGTAATGCTGTCTGTTTGGTGGTGGGATTGGAAAGGAATCGTTCATTATGAATTACTAGCACCCGGTCAAACCATTGATTCCGATCTCTATTGTCAACAATTAACAAGATTGAAGCACGAGATTAAAAAAAAACGTCCAGAATTAATCAATCGAAAGGGTGTTGTGTTCCATCATGACAACGCCAGACCACACACATCTTTGATGACTCGGCAGAAACTGAGAGAGAGTTTGGCTGGGAAGTTTTAATGCATCCACCATATAGCCCGGACCTTGCACCTTCAGATTATCATTTGTTCCGGTCTCTGCAGTCCTGCAGTCCCTTAATGGTTTAAAATTGAGGAATGTAAAAAAAAAAATTATCAATACTTTTTAGACAACCTAATATTATATAGTTTCCTGAACTTCAATAGAAGTAATTAATAATAATACTTTTACTTTAATTTTATTATAATTTACTCACTTTTGATCCTTTTTCATTTTTAAGTGGATTAAATTTTCATTTAATATTTGTTCATAATGTTCTTTAGTTGACTCCAATTTTTGTTTAAGTAATTTTTGTTTTACATCACTGTTACGGTAAATTTTATTCATAATTTCCATTGAATCCATTCTATATATATATGTGGAATAAAAGGCGAGTACGAAATGCGATTATGAAATTTTAGAGACATTGAAAAATGCCTTGAAATTTGGAACCTAGTATACCTACACTTTTCCATTAATATAATTTAAATTTTTTATTTTAATATTTTCCATTTCGTTTTTGTAATCGGTAATTTTTTGATATTTATCCTTTTGAATTTTATCATTTTGTTTTGCCGCATCGTTAATTTTTAGCTGGTGGTCGTTAATTTTTAATTCATTTTTTTTATTAATCACTAAAAGTTTATGATGAATTTTTTCTTTTGCCATTGAATGGGATGCATTCATTAATATCATATTCGATATTATTTTATATAAATTCTTTAAATTTAATAGAAATATTCGGGCGTCTTTTGATATCTATATATAGTATGATGCATATATAATTACTAATTAATTCGATTAATCACCATAAATTATATATATAACTTATTATATAAATATAAAATATCTAGGGATTCCTATATTCCAAGAATAAGAACATTCTTGCATTTAAACAATCCATTTCCTAAACCGCATACAGAATGGTCTATAACAGATTTGATTCCTTTTAGATCTTTGAGGCCTCTCAAATGAGATCTGCTATATCACGTTTTCTAAATTATCATTATTCAGGCGGAAGACCGCGCGGTTGCGGTTCCCGTTTTGGATCCAATGAATTTCCGATGCTTAAACAGTAAGTGAATTTTTACATACTGGCTTCAAGGCAAAAAAAAAAAAACAAAATATAATTCAAATAAATGTGTACAAAATATACCATTAATCCATTAATGTTTGATGACATCTTCCAATTTTTAACAATATCCATTAAATGTTTTTGATCATCCGAAGTAGTACCGCGGGTGGTAATAATAAGTTTTTCAACCGTTTCCCAATCATCATCGTTAATCGTTAATTGTAAAAAAAATGCTAATTCAATGTTTGTAATTGAAAAGTTAAGCATTTCTGTGGTACGACGACGCTTTCCAAGGATTTCAAGTTCTTAAATCAAAAGGAAAAAAACTCATTATGGAAATTTTTAATTTGGGTTTCAATTTAAAAAAAAATTATTAATAAACCTTCATTCGAAACAATAACAGCAGTTGATGATGATTGATGATGAAAAGTAGTAGTTCTATAAGTAGCAGTTCTAGTTTTATATGAATTAAAAATAAATTTTGATTCATTATCGATTAAATTAATTAATTCTATTATAGAATATTTTAATTGATTCCAATTATTATTTGAAATTTCAATCATAGTTTTGGTTATGCGGCTGTTATTCTATATTGAAGTATAGTGACAAGATTTGTTTATCATATATACTTTATTGATCCACTTTTATTGTTGTTTATTCAATAACTTTATTTAACTGCTTAAATATCTGCGTAAATTGCAGCGGTATCCATGGCCGTCGTATTCCGTCCCCCTTAAAAATTTTATTTTATCAATACTATACATACAACAAACAATTTCGTTTACCTCTGGGCGCTATATGTCCATTTTATAATTTTCTTAAACATTAAATCGTTTTAATTGCTTTTATTATATATAGGCGATAGTACGTGAATTAGTGATTGTAAGTGGCCAATATATTTGGGAAAAATGGGTAAAAAAGGTAAAGGTGCTAATAAATTAGCAAAAATGTCTGAAGAAGAACGTGCTCGATATTTACAACATCGTGCGGATATGGAAGAGGAAGCACAACGTCGAAAACAACAATTAATTGCAGTTTTTATGAAGGTATATAAACAATGTTTTCGTCCCCGTAGTTCACTTCGATTTCACATTCTAATACCTTCTTCTTGCTCCATTCGCGTTTATCTATCCTATATTCTTTATCGCCAACTTTACCTTCGCGTTACCTAACATTCCAATAATATATGCGTACAATCTAAAAAAAAAAACAACTGAAACAACGGCACCCTTCCCAATTTCAAACAAATATAAAAAAAACCATTCCCTTCATGCCATATATAAATATGAACAGATCAAATCACTTTGAATAGGCACCCCTGTCTGTATCACATACACTTAAAATCCTCCGAATAAACCGTTACTTCTTCATACGCACACGCCTCTTTTTTTTTTTCTTTTGTCTTATATACATTCTTTTTGTTGAATTTTATCAGACAATATAACTGTATATTTTGTAACCGCACCAACGATTAATTTCTTTACGCACCGAAATAATGCTATATATACATTTCTTTATATACTCATCACACCGAACATATTTCTAGAATAAATTAAAACGCGAAGAAGCATTTAGTCGTTTAAATTTAGCAAAAATCAATCAAGAATGGCGTTCAACATTAAGACAAATGAAATGTAAAGAGTTAAAAGAGGATTTAAATGGTATGGCAATTGATTTTATGGATGCGTTAAAACGTAAAGATTTAACAATACAACGGTTACTTGGCGATTTAGATGAAGCCGAAGAAATGTACGGTACAATGATTCATTCCCATATGGAAAATATTGAAAAATTAATATGTAAGTTAAAGAAATTTCAATAAGCACACACGATTAAACTTTGATTAACCATCCATTAATTAATCAAATTTTATTATTATTAGATTTACATGGAAGTCGTTTAGATTTTTGGCAACAAAATTATTATAATGAAAAAAAATCCTTAATACAACAACATAACAGTGAAATTGAACGGTCCAAAGAACGAAAATCCATTGCACAGGAAAATTTAGAAAGTGTATTTTATGGTTTGGAAAATATTCGTGAGCAACAAATTGAAAGTTTCCAGGATTTTCATTTGAAAAAAGTGGATAATTTAAAAAGTGGGGTATGTTACAGTTTTGTTTTACAGTTATTTTAGTTTATAGTTTACAGTTATTTTGTGTTATCAAACTTTGTAACGCTTTATATAGATGATATTGAAACTAGAAATTTTAACTGAAAATCGTGAACAAAATATTGAAAAACTTTGGAAATCATTACAAAATTATTTAAATGCATATTTAAAATATACCGAAGAATTTCATACGGAATATGTTGAACAAAAACAAAAAGATGATGAAGATACAAAAAGTATAAGACATTATTATTTGTATACGTGTATGTTAACCGAACAAATTGGTGAATTAAAATTAGAATTGGAAATACTAAGGGATGATCAAAATTTACGTGTAATGCAATTACAAAAAATGAAAAAAATTTTATACGATAAACATTGCCTTAGAAAATGTGAAATGATTAGCGAAATAAATAATGATCAGGAAAAATTAAAGGATTTAGTAATGGGAAGTCATGCAACGACAACGGTAAGTTAACACAAATTACATATACCAATAGATTTAAGCTATATACCGATCAAAAAATGCTTCAGATCTTAGCATTAAAATAATAAAACATTGTTGTTATTTTTGCAGAAATTAAAGGACATTTTAAAAGTTGGTCAAAATATAAATCATATTATGAAAATTTGTAATAAATATGAGATTGAACAAAATAATGATCGGTTACCTGCTTCCAATTATAATAATAATAATCCATCACAAATTCCTTTAGATGAAAAAAGAGAACGACGACCTGGGCCAACCGGAATTGATGAAGTTTGTGTATTTTATATTGTTCATTATATCGCCACTATATATATATTTTTATTGTATCCTTTTTCTTGTTTTATAGAATACATTTTCATTGTTATCCCATGGAATGGATAATTTTTGGATACGTTTTAATAATGCACGATTAGATTGCACTTCACTTGAAAATGAAAATCCACGTTTAATGACCGAAAATCATAATTTAAAATTAAAATTAAAAGAATATTTAACAAATGTTACATTATTACATGGTATTGTTATAAATCCGGCCGATACAATAGCCGCAGGAAATTTATTTAATAAGATGCATCAATTAAAAAAATCACGTAATTTGTTGAAAGTTAATAATGATGATCGATTAGTTCACATTGATTTGATTGATGTGAATTCAGACAATGATGGTGGTGGTGGTGTGATGCATCATAGGCATAATAATAATAATCGAATGGCACGTCCAGCAACTTGTATTGAAGGAAATTTAACGGTAGCCGTTCGAAGTCATTATATTTGTAGAAAAAAAAATCGAAATAGAATTTCGAATATTTTTTCTATTTAATATACTTAAACATTAAATTTTTGGTTAATTTGATATTCAAGTGCTGTACCGTTAATTTATCGCCATTTTGGATCACGATAAAAAAAACAGTGTTAGTTAATCAGTAACAATCATTTTCATATAAAATTCTTGTATTATATAATCATTAAATGGCGGCGCGTGCGTTTATCAGCAGAATCAGCCATTTTGTTTTTATTGGTATACAAAGAAGGAGTTGCGTAGTGAATGCCGCGCAAAGACGCCATTAGAGCAGAACGTTCTATAACTACTACTACTACTACTAATAATTCTATTGATAAAATGATTAAGAATAAATACTCTATTTATTTTCATATAATTAAATTTATTATTGTACAAAGTTTAATTATAATAATTAATTTTAATATATACACACATATTTTACTTAATCAATATTATACAATTATTTTTTTTTTGAGTCATTGTTGCCAAAAGCAATCATTACCAATATATAGCTTACCAAATCGGTTATTGTTTAACATTTTGCAAATTTAAAGTTGCGTTCCTTTCACCGTCGACCACCGCAGGAATAATAAGGCAGGTAAGAGTAGTAGAAAATAGTAGATATGCTCTACTCCGAACAACACCAACCAAAGTACTCTATATATATAGCAAAGAGCAGCAGTTTGGAGTAGAACAAAAATCTAATCTTTTCTACTCTTAAATTACCTTACCTTAAATTACCGCTGATGGTAATCGGAACGGAACACAACTATTGAATATAGAATCATTTTTTACACAAAAAAGTAAAAATAAAATTGGTATTTTTTATAATTTTAATATAAATTTTTTATTGTTTTAACCTAAATTAACCTAATTTAATTAAATTTTATAATATGAGATCGGTGTGCGCGATCTCCCCCATTTCGCGACCTTACTTTTATCTTTTATGAATAATATATCCTAGTTTTATTTTTTATTTCCTCTGAAATTATTGATACGTCAACCAAGAAAACAAGAAAACGATTTCTAAGTAGTATAAGAAGTACAAAACGAAAGTTTATTAGATCGCGCTCATGTCACAGCGCATTAGTATTAAAGATATGCAACTAGAACTATAGATAATAAAACCACACTAAAAGACGTATATGATCGTATAGAGGCTATATTGCCAGCCAAAGATGAATATATACGAATAAAAGATTAATTGTGATTTTTAAGAAGTCAGTTACAGTTAAAGATACAGTTAAAGATACAATTGAACACTATACAAGCATCAGTAATAGTAAAGGAAGTATTTAAGTATTTTAAGTAAAAAGTATTATAAATAAATAAATAAAAGAAATATTAGTTTTTATAACTATGTCCCATCACATAGTTCCGCTTAGTTCCGCCGCACCACCAAATTTTCCCTTCAATGGGAATTGTCAAAAATCTCCAAGTCTCAAGTCTCAGAAATCAATTGAGTTAACGGCGTGATATTTCGGCGTGATCATTTTTTTTATAGTTTATTTAAATCATTCAATCAAACCTCACTGAATGATGTACTGAATGTAAAGCTATATGTAACAACAAAAATGGAAATTCTGTACAAATTCTGATTAAAAATTAGCTATTTAAGAATTTTAAACCTTTAAGTTAAGTATAAACGCGCTCCGTGATAATATTCACATTAATATTAAATTGTTTATATATATATATATAAAAATATGTGGTCATTATAATTTCACACACATACCTGCGGTGGTGGTGGTGATGATATTAATTGTAATAAATTTCTTTATAAAACACACGTGAGTTTTTATTGGATAAATTCGATTGTGATTGATTGATGAATAGAATAATAATAATAATATGTAATAGACCGACTAAGGATTATTAATTATTATTCACATGCTAATTTACCATCAAAGCTGCTTAATACAATGGCAAATGCCTGTAATGCACACAATGGATAACGAAAATCCATTGTAAATATATCTTCGGCGGTACGACCAAATTGCATAACAATATAATCGGGATCTGAATCATGTACTAATTGGAAATTTTTTACACTTGCCTGTGTTACACGACCATGAAAATTTAATACATACGATTGTGTATCATCATTCCATACTGGTGTTTTATTACGTAATTCTACCAATTTATCTAAATTCTGAAAGATGGAGAAAAAAACAAGGAAAAAATTATTATTGGTTATTATTAATTTGAACTGTATTTACGTAGAATGGGATACCGAGTAAGTGTTTTTTAGGTTGGCAAATGGATTGCAGGGAAAATGTGTTGGAAATGAAGAGATACAGAGACAGTTTGGTGATGGAATATAATGAGTACGAATGATAGCAAAATGAGAACGGGTAGAAGGAAGTGTATGTTGGACAGGTAATAGAATACCAAAAAAAAAAAAATAAAAAAAAAACATTTACTTTTGCTTTCCAATTATCCAATAAACCTTGTTCATCATTTGCTGAACTAATTTTAACACGATGATCTTCTTCAGTCATTCCCGGTAATAAAACTGTCATATTTCTGGGTCCTTTAAATCCCAAAATATTTGGATCCTATAACAATAACAATAACAACAACAAAATAATCATCATCAAATCAAATTTCTATAATATAACATCAAAACTTTGGACTTTGGACACAAAAATCATGATCAATGGTTTACTTACATAAATAACAACGGCTAAATCTTGCCGTAATGCATCCGGATTTGATTTACTGCCATTATCATAGACAAAAAATGTTGTACCAAATACATTTGAACGTAATTTACCAACAAAACCGTCTGCATCACGTGATAAATCCGTTGGATCACAACTTATTATATAATTTGATGTTTTACTTTTTTTACGTTTACGTCCGGCTAATAGAAAAATTTTTTTACCATAATTACGTTCCAAATGTAAATAATACAATGGAAATAAACCACGATCCATTCCTTTACGATCACGTGTTATCCGACATCTATATAAATAACCTTGTGTTGCCGGTTCATAAATCCATTGTTCAATTTGTCCACTGACATCTCCCTCAAAATCATTATTATTATTATTTGCTGTTGTTGTTGTTGTTGAATGTAATAATCTTTGTTGTTCCATTCTTTTTGCTACCGCACTATCTGCAACCGATAGATTATTTTTTAAATTCGGTTTTATTGTAGAAACTATCCCATCTTGGTATGGTAACATTGTATTATTTGTTTTATTATCTGAATCAATAATAATACCTGATGATAGCCATTCTTTCATATTATTTTTGTATGCACCTTCTTCTTTTTCTTCTTCTTCTTCTTCAATTGGTGTACTTTCAGATTCTTCAATATCATTTGAATTCGGTATTGTTGATTTTATTATATCTAAATGAATAATTAAACTATAATATTATTATTATTATGGCTAAACTAAGATATTGGAGGTTTTTGCAATACGAGGACCATGTCCATGGCATTTGATTTGTATATAAATATATTACAAACCTTTATTATTATTATTATTATTGTCAGCATCATCATCATCGTCATCATCATCATTATCAATATCATCGTCACTGTATAAAGATTGATTTACAGTATGGGATATTGAGAGTGTTTGATCAGGATTATGTGGTGACATCATGGATTGCATTGGGCCATCGTATGCATGAATTTCACGTGTTTCCACACTATTACTACTACTACTGATAATTGAAGTACGTACACTAGACGTGGGTCTTATTAAATCACTGGCTTTTACTATACCCGATACAGCACGTTTTTGTCGTACATACGCTTCCATTAGTTGACGCTAAAAGAAAAATTTGAAATGATAATTAATATATATATTTAAGGATCTCGAATCATATATTCATGATATTATATATAGTCGCATATGGATTAATTGGTATTTAATTGGCGAGTACACTAAAACACGTGGGTCAATCACTATATATACATATATATATATATATGGAGGAAGGAACATATATATTATGTGTATTGTGTAGAGGTTCAAATTCAAACAATAAAAAAAAAAAAAAACCATGGCGACAAACAATGGCAATACAATGCGAAGCAATTAATTATAGCAATATAAAGACAAAAGAAAAAAATAAATGTATTAAAAATTGGATAAGTTCTATTGAAAATCGAATAAATTTTCAAATAATTTCAATTTGGCCCCTCGGAAACATGTGCAATTTTAAACGTGTTAATATTTGGGGATTCTTATAATGTAAACAAAAAAACTCAAATAACGTAAAAATTATGCCGTTATTCGTTTAATAATATTGCTTTTCGTGTATTCTTTGCTTAATGTTTTATTTTTTTACTATAACAATATAAAAATTGTTTAATTATTCTAATGATAAAATAATTGTTATGTAAAAACGTTAAATCAAAACTAATTAATATAAAAAACCAACAACAATTAAGTTATTTAATTGATTTCAATGTTTTTTAAAGTCAATCAAAAGACGAAGAAAAATAAAAATGTATTTACCTGCTGTTCTAATTTTCGTTGACGACCACTATTATTATTATTAGTGTTTGCCATTATATATGTATAATTTTAATAGTTAATTAACAAATTATAATTATTATAAATTCATTATTATAAAATAATTAATTAGTTTCTTTTTCGTCTTCGGAACAACAATAAAAAAAAAAAAACAATTATTAAATCAATATCCAATCCATGAACTACTAATAATATTTTAAAATTCAATAATTGACACAATTTTTTATAATAAACACGAACGCACGAACGCACGCATTCATGAAATGCAATTTCACGAATGGATGAAATGAAAATGACGGAAGGGAACGCCGAGAAGCGAAGATTCGCACAGCAACAGCTTCGTGTTTTTATTTCTTCTATAAACATCGCGCGCCGATACAGTTACTCTACTTTCTTTTTTTTTTTAGCGATTATACCGCACTGCTATAGTGTCATAATTGTTTGTTGTCCAGTCCTCCAATGTCCAATGCATGCGTATAAACTTGTTGACTATATATTTTTTTTTTTTTTATTTATTTTTTATTTCTATTAAAAAAATTTAATATAAAGAAAAGAAAAAAAAAATTAAAATAAAAACATTATTTTAAATTAATCAACATTTAATATAATAATAATAATATATTCTAAATATTTAGATAAATTTAGATTTAGATAGAAAAACAACAAAAGAAAAGTGTTTTTAATTTTATTTCAATTAATATTAATATTTTAAGCACATCGACGAGTTACAAATATTGTAAGTACAAATTAAATCATCATACAAAAAGTGTGTTAATTTTTTTTTTCCCTAGTATTAAAGTGGTTGTTGTTCCAATTATTAATGACTGATGATGATAATGGCCAATTGATGATAATGATCAATGTTTGACTAGATATAATCATTATTTGTTTATTAGAAATCCTTTTTGCGATTGCATTCACGAATCATATGATAATATTTTGTTTTTTTTTTCTGTTTACACAAAAAAAAAAAACCGAAACATGTTTCTTGAGTGGCACAATGGAACAAACAATCTTCTTCTCTATTATTATTAGCACTTCTTTTTTCATGTGCAATTCAACTGAAAATTTGGATTGATAATGTATTGATAATATTTTGTATTTTTGGTATAGACCGATTCATGAGCCGTGAGGATAATATCTGTTGGTTTCACGGCAAAATTACACGTGAAAAAGCTGAACAAATATTACGTGAAGGTATATTTACATAATAATTAATTAGTTAGTTTATTTAATTGAAATGTTTAACGGCTCTTAAATCAGTTTTTGTTTAAATATTACAGAAGCGACCGGTGACGGTGTATTTTTAGTACGTGAAAGTAATACTTCAACTGGTGATTATGTTTTGTCCGTATTCTATAAAGGTGAAATATTACATTATCAAATACGTCGTCATGGTGAAGATGCATTTTTTTCCATTGATGATCAAGCGCCAATACATGGATTAGATTCGTTAATTGAACATTATCGGACGTCATCGAATGGTTTAATAACACAATTGTCAGGCATTGTAAAGAATGATCCACCACCACAAGAATCACGGTGTCATGGTCAAACGAATTTATTACATCGTGCAACGAAAGAGGGTAACATAATGATTGTATCCGCTTTAATACGTACCCGTTATAAAGATCATGCAATTGATGCGAAAAATCAAAATGGACAAACAGCCGTTCATTTGGCCTGTCTAAATAATCATGAAACAATACTGAAAGAATTAATTGAAAGTGATGCAAATGTTAATTGTCGTGATGGTGATGGAAATACACCGTTGCATGTAAGTATAAACTGAGATGATTCAATTAACATTATATAATAATTTTCATTTTTTTTTGTTTTTCCTATTTGTTATTTATTTAGTATGCATGTAGAAATCAACCAGTTAGTTTGATTCGTTTATTATTGCAACATAAAGCGGATATTCAAGCTAGAAATAATACAACTGGATTTGTACCATTACATGAAGCAGCTAAAAATGGTAATTTAGAAGCGGTTAAAGAACTATTAAAACATAATGCACCCCATTTGCCACGTACAACGGACGGTGAATTACCAATACACTTTGCCGATGAAGGAAATCATGAAGAAATTGTACAATATTTAGGTAAATATTTTAGATTCTAGTGCTCAAGTAGACTCTATTGGTTTAGACTTATGTATCAGCCCCCCCCCCCCCCCCCCCCCCATTCTAAATCCATTGAAACATTTAAGTAATTTTTACCTTCTGGACCTTAATAGACAATTATAAACCACCAACACCATTTGTTTATGAACATCAATGGTACCATGGAACATTAAATCGTATTGAATCAAATGAAATATTAAGACAATATGCTGAATCATTGGTGAATGGAGATGATAAACAAAAAGTTTTAAAAGATAACCTAACCAATGATAATAATAATAATAATAATAATAATGATAATGAATTCAATTTGCCATCAGATCCGGAAAATAATGATGTAAATATATAAAATTAATTCACTAATTTCTACTAATTCTAATGATGATGATAAAACATTTATTAACCCTTTTTTCAGTTATCTTCATCATCGTCGTCGGAACTTGATGATCAATCGGCTGGCGTATTTTTAGTTCGTTTTTCAAAAAATAGCAGAGATTTGGTATTGACATTGCTATTTGAGAAAATACCACGAAATTTTATAATAAAAAAGCATGTAAGTTGAATTTGGAAGGTATATTGGAAGAATATTTATAAAGTAGATAACCGTCTGATGCTGTCTCTAGTTGCCCTTTATTCCACTATGTCTGCAGGTATTCACTTTGTTTACCTCTGACACAGTCTTCAGTATCATTAAACTAGTTTAGTTAACTCTATTTCTCGGCCGTTGATGGCCAACTAAGAAGTGCCGCTTTGTTGTCTAATAGAATAGATCTGTTTGATGACCACGTCCGCAATTGTCAATTGATTATGATAATTAAATGTGATTTTATTACTCAATTTGTCTGTCAAAGGGTTAAATTAAATTTTTTTTTTTTTAATTTCTTAATATATTTGCAGTTAAAATATTTGTATATCGATGAAGGACCATATATGCCATCATTATCGCATTTAATTCAACATTATATGAATTTTTCCGATGGTTTACCTGTAAATTTACGATTTCCGGTACCGCCTAAACCAAAACCGCCATTACCACTATTCATTACAATACCACAAAAAAAATTAAATTCACCAATTGCAAGTGAAATGAAAAAAATTACTCAAAATACTACCCAAAATGATCCATTATACGATTCACGAAATAAAATGAATGAAAAGCATTTACCAGTAAATATAAAAAAACTGACAAATGAACGTGAACGTACAAATGGGACAGATGATTCTAGAAAATCTACCGAATCATCAACCACAACCATCATCAAGAATAATGATTTAAAGTCATCATCCAACATCCAATCAACATCAATTGGTACATTTGTACGTTCAACATCTGCCCGAATACAACACCAACAACAACAACAACAACAACACGAATCAATAATGGCGTCTAATCACCCAACCCAATCAACCAAAAAATCCAATCAGTCAACAACAACAACAATAACAACAACAACAACAACAACTACGTCGAAAAAAAATGCTAAAGAAAAATCAAATGATTTATTAAAATTTCATAGTTTAAAATTAACATCACCAAAAAAGAATATATTATTAGATGGTATGAGAAGTTTAAAGAAAAACAAATTGAAATCCAAAGGAAAAAATCAATTGAAAAACAATAATATACCATTGGAACAATCATCCAACGGATCGAATCCAGTTGAAATTTCATCAAATTTAAAAAATATTTCATTTTCAACAGAATTCCATATAAAACCAGAAATTCTGGCAAATTCTATAGCATCACCATTGCCACCATTACAAATTGATTCGGTTTATAATATACCAACGAATAACGGTGCCATTGATCAAAATGAAACGGATAACTGTAATGATAATCAAACAAATATGTATGATAATGATGATGATGATGTTAATAATAATAATTCCACCAATAATGATGAAAATAATATCGCGACGCCATTAACAAAAATGGATAAATTAACAGATATAAATTATTTTATAGAAAGTGATCATTTATATGGCGGCTGCGCAGATAAAGATCATGCAATTGAAGAAATTTATTTTATTGATGCACCAAAAGTTACGAAACCCACAGACGACGATGATGACAACGATATTGACCAACAACTCAATGCATCAACAACCACAAACAATATTCAATATACACCATTTAAAGATGTTACACCTTTTCCAGATGGTAAAACAAATCTTGATACAAATAATAATAATAATAATACCGTTAATAATAGACAAAAATCATCAAACAATTCGAACGGACGAACGGAACAAGAACGATTTGAACGTTTAGATTCGACAATGTCAATGATAAGTACCGATAGTTATTATTTATTTAATCGTCAAGTGAGTGCTGTCCATAAGGAAAAATCGGAAAAACCAAATTATTTCATTCCCACATCGTTATTAAGTAAAATTGAAGTGTTGGGCGGTGGTGAATTTGGTAGTGTTTATCGTGGCATTTATGAATGTTCAATGGACAATTTACGAATGTTACCCGTGGCCATAAAAACATTACACGATGAACATTGTAAACAAAATCGTCAGGAATTTTTACGTGAAGCAAGTCTTATGTTAACATTATCACATCATTGTATTGTTAAATTAATTGGTATTTCAAAGGTAATCCAAAAAAATACGGCTTCAGTTTCATGTTTGCAGTGTTTTTATTATATTTTGTTTTGTTTTGTTTTATTTTATTTTATTTTTTTTTTTGTTTGTAGGGACCTCCGTTAATGATGGTACAAGAATTAGTAGCACTTGGTTCAATGTTAGACTATATCCAATTGAATGCGGACAAAATTAAAGCAAATTTTGAATTAAAAATATGGGCTTCACAAATTGCATGCGGTATGAATTATCTTGAATCTCATCATTTTGTACACCGTGATTTGGCGGCTCGTAACATTTTGATTGCGTCAAATAATCAAGCGAAAATTTCCGATTTTGGTTTGTCACGAGCGCTGTGCGTTGGTAATGATTATTATCAGGCAAGTCAAGGTGGTAAATGGCCAATAAAATGGTATGCACCGGAAAGTTTTAATTATGGGACATTTTCACATGCCAGTGATGTTTGGTCATTTGGTGTAACACTTTGGGAAATGTTTTCAATGGGACAACCGCCGTACGGTGACATGAAGGGCGTTGATGTTATCAAATTAATTGAAGATGGTAAACGATTGGAGCAACCGTTATTATGTCCTAAAAATGTATTTATTATAATGGAAAATTGTTGGAATTATATGGCACGTGATCGTCCCACATTTCGTGTACTCACCGATTTCTTTGCCAGTGATCCAGACTATCAAAATTTAATAGAATTAATTCATACGCAAACAATTAATTAATTGATTTACAATTTATAATTGTACAATTTTATGTAAAAGTGAATACTCTGTCCTCTGTGGATGGAGAGATAAAGAGACAGAGGGAGAAGCAATATGTTATTAAATAAAATATAAAATATGATTTATTAAAAGTTTTTGTTGTTGTTGTTGTTGATTTGTTTCATTTTGTTAAACTCTGATATTTAAACTCGGTGATTTTGGGATTGGCCCGCTTTTTATTTTTAATCCTCTTTTTCCTGGTCGGATGGAAAGTTTTTCAGGATTGCCTAGGTCCTAGGTTTAGCAACTAGGCTCCGCTTGATGTGGTTGGTTTTGGGAGCCAGAGGGAGGCTTCAAAGTAAGGTACAACAACAATTCTTTTCCTATTTCAAGCAGATGATTTAGTATCCGTAACAAACTTAACAAACTTTTCTTGTATATATATTTATTTTTTTTTTAATTAATTAATATATTAAAAAATTAATCTTATAATTACAAAATATGTAAGTATTATTGAGACATTATTATTTACCGTTAACATTGCATTAAACGAATTAAATTATAATTTTTTTTTCTAAGCAGAAGCGTCTCTGAAAAAAACATTTGATGTCTAAAATATGAATGCGGTCCATTCCGCAAAGGCCGTATATCGATCAAATGTTTCTTCAAGACGCCGCCGCTGATTCATAAGTAATCCTGTATATGATGGATATGGATGGAATTGTTTTGCTTTTAAAATAATTAATTTTTCATTTAAAATTAGTTTATCTAAAAAAAAAAAAAATACAATTTAATTAACTTAAAAACTACTTAAAAATGTTATTACCATTAAATTTAACATTATTAAAGTCACGTGAAACAGCCAGTCACGTCATCGGTTTAATCACCAGTTGTTATTCCTGGATCATAATCAACTGAATAACCCCGGTTAGATATAAAATGACCAACAACAGAAGGTAAATGTTGTGATCCATCTTCTGCTTCTTCTGCTTCTTCTTCGTGTTCTGTTCCATCATTCACCATCCAATTTGGTCGTTGAATTGTTGAATGATGTTGTTCCATAGAACCTAGTCGATTCATTAATTGAGATTGTGTTTGATTTGGATCAGAGCATCTACTACTAATACTACCACTGCCACCGTGGTGCTGCTGCTGCTGCTGCTGTTCTATTTCCAAAGGACAAAAACCAGTTTTTCGTCTATCAATCATATAATCAGTAATTATACGATTTTGCATATCTCTATTATTATTAATTATTAATTGATTTGAGTTTGGAGTGGTAATGATAGAATTATTGATTGTGGGGACAGCAGCACCAGCACCACCACCACCACCTATTGACGAATGTTGGTGTTGTCCTATCATTGGATATTGTAAATTATTTGGTTGTTTTTGTAATAAAAAATCTTGATGATTGGTTGTTTGTTGATTCTGTAGCATTCTTCTATAGCATTCTTGACAATCACAACAAAAACAATCTTGATAGTATGTTGGTACTGGTGCTATTATTGGTAATACCGTACCGTGCAGTGATGGTGGTTGTTGTTGTTGTTTGTATTCATCATAATAAATATCTCGATGATCGGTAGATCGGTGATTATTCATTATTGATCCAATATATTGATGATGATGATGATGATGATCATTTCGAATATTTTCCATTGGATGACATAAATTATTTAATTTTGAATCTAAATCATCATCATCATCATCATCATCCGGATGATCATCATTATGATATTGATCATCTTGTAGATGATGATTATGATGATGATGATGATGATGATTAGTTTGTTGTGTTGTATTAATAGACAATTCAGAAAAGTTATCCTTTAAATTTTGAATTATATTTATTTGGTTTGGTAATGGTACAGTCATACCAGAATCATTATTCATATAATCATAAACATTTTGATTATCCATTGACGCAACCGCATTCTTTTCAATAATATCATTTACATTATCGGTTGTTGCTGTTGCTCCATTTGCTGTTCCAGTCGGAACGATTTGTGATGTTGTTTCACAATTTACGGGTGTAAAATCAACTGATTTACTTTTACAAAGATCTACTTGAATACTCGGTAATAAAGTTGTTTTCGTTGGAATACCAAAACGTGTTCCATCACCACTGCGTCTATTGATTTTACCTGTTGTGCCGCTGCCGCTAATACCTGCACCTGCACCACCACCTGCACCACCACCATTCAAATATTGTCCACTACGTTGTATTTGAAATATTGCCTCTTGACATTTCGGACAATCTTTTAGCACCTGAACAACTTCCGTATGTGACATTTGATTTAAACTATGATTATTTATAGCCAAAAGTAAATCACCTTCAAGTAAATTTTTACAACAATTACGTTCAAGAATTTTTTTAACTTTTTGTCCATGGGCACTATCGGCAATCGTAAAACCAAACCCCAATAAACCTTTTGCAATTCGAATATTTAAGATTTCTGGTGGTGGTGGTGGTGGTGGTGGTGCTGCTGATTGTGGTGGTGGTGGTGCTGATTGTGGTGGTGCTGTTGATGCAATCTGCAATGTAGATTTTACATTATTTGAATAAATGTCAGTTTTTGGTTGTTGTGGCTTTTGAAATTGTCCCATGACATTTTTTTGTAAATTCGTACCATCGCTAAGAACATATTTATTATTATTATTATTATGATTACTACTAGTACTGCTACTTCCACTACTATAATTATTATTATCATAACTTTTTTTATCCTTATCATTATTATTATTATTATTATTATTATTGATATGTTCTGAATTGTTATCATCACAATAACTATGATGATTATCATTACCCTTATCCTGGTCCTTATTTACATCATTTTCAATATCATTACAATTGTTAAAATGAACTGCCCTATTATTATTATTATTATTATTATTTTCATCGATGAGGGTTGGCGACCGTTGAATTTCATTTGTCAAATCATCAAATAAATAATTATAATTTCCATTTACATTTGAACCCATCAACATACGAACATGATTTTCATTACGAAAATCCACATTTTGAATGGTGTCAACGGCAATTGTTGTTATAATATCGGTATTTGTGTCGTCCGGATCAAATGGCAGGGGATAACCACGGCATACATCTAACGTAACCGTTTCACCGGCTAATATCGATTGAAAAACATTAACCATTTCGTGATGGGTAAAACCAAGTACACATATTTCATTGACATACACCAATAGGTCACCAGTTTTTAATTTACCATTTAACCAGGCGGGACCATTTGGTACAATTGATTTTATTTGTAAAAATTCATCAACCGTATCGTCACCGCCAACAATTGTAAATCCTAATCCACGTGAAGATTTCAATAATGTTGTAATTATTCGATCACCACGTAATTCCAATGGATCTCTTGTAAATAATATATTATTATTATTATTAACACCAACCGTATTCGTATCATTTAATTTTAAATATTGCATTGATGATGATGATGATGATGACGGTATCATTAATTGTTTTTGGCCATTATTATTAGATGTTGCTGTTATTGATGATGTTGTTGATGATGATAATTTTCCTCGTAAAATTTCCTCGGGAGTATCACGTTCTGCACGTCGTTTTGCTTCTAATACGGGATTTTCATATTGTGTTCGTCGATTAACATGATCAATAAAATATGTACCATATTGTGAATCATGAATTTTTTCCCAACCATATGGTAATTCATCATCTAAACAATCTTCTAATGATTTTTTCTGGAATTTTGATAAACGTGGATCTAACCAATGTGAAGTACCCGTATTATGGCTATGGTTTTATTATGGGTTATGGTGTAAAAAAAGGAATTTAATTATAATATGAAAATATAAATATACATATTCTTAATCAATATAAAATATATATATATATATATATATATATAGATAGACTTACTCAATAAAATATGTTTCACCATTTTCTGTAAATGCTTTCTCCCATCTTAATGGTAACGGTCCAAGGCTATCTTTTTCCTTTTGTTCGATATTATTACTTTCAGTATTACGATCATCCCTCCCATTATCATCATCCTCCTCATCATCATCATCATCATCATCATCAACATCATTATCCTTACATTTTGTTGATAACATAATTGAAATACACGTTAGGATTATGTGATTTGATGATGATTAAAAAAAAAACAATTAATTTTCTGATTTTGTTGTTGTTTAGTTGTTGTTCTGATGATACGAAAAAAAAAAACTTTATTTCGTAATAACTTGAATTGAATTGTTTTTTGTTTTAAATTACTTTATTTATAATTTTGTTTTATTTTTTATAACACAATTAAAATAAATAATAGTTTTTTAAAGAATTAATTAAATTAATGAATTATAAATTAATATAAATATAAAAAAAAATTTCACTGGCTTTTTAAAGTTATTTTCTTGTTGTTTTTTTTTTTTTTTGTTTTTAGTTCATAATACACACACACACACGCACGTTCATTTGAATTGAATGAATTTTTTAAATAACTATGTTTATGCCGGCAAAGACAGTTCATGTTTAAATTTAATGTTGAAATAATTTCACGATATAAACACTGTATATAGGTAATAGTAACTGTATCGGCTCGATTTGGACCGACTGCGGAAGAATGTTGTGGTTGTGGTTTGAGGATATGGAAAATGGAAACGTAATAAATGTAAATAGTAATTTTATTATAAAATCGAAAAATTATCTTATCGGCGGATTATGTTAAAAACATTTTTACAGTTTTAGTTCGCATTTATTGAAATTATTTAAATTTTTTTTTTTATTATTATTTACTATTAAAATTAATATTATTAATTCAAATTATTTAACAAAACATTATTTTTATGTTAATTTTTAAAAAAAAAAACGCTTAAAAAATATGTGTGAGCATCTTAGAAGTGGTTTTAATTAATCTATTAATTTTTTTAAATTATCACAAATGAAAATATGGTCCAAAATTCCATTTGTGATTGCAAACGAACCGATGAACGAATATAATGAGAAAAAAACATTTTGGAATAAACTTAATTAAAATTAACACGAATAATTGGCGGTTGTTGTTGCCAGTATGCAGATTTGTCCTAATACTTATCCAGCATGTATTTATAAACAAAAAAAAAGCGTTTTAAAATGTCCCTGTGGACGTAAAATGGACGAACCGATGAATCATTCTTTAGTTTTAATTTATTAATACTTACCATTAATACAAAAACCCAATTGTGAACCAAAATATGGAAATGGAATTACGCATTCATCAAATCCATTCAACTAAAATACAATCACCGTCTTGTATTGAATAGAAATCTAATGATTTTGATAGATTATCCATTGCGACATGAATTTCCGGTCGATTTGAATCGATATAACTTAATTTTGGTTGTCGATTTGAATCATTCAAATGTCGAAACAATTTCAATACCAAACCATGTAACGTTTGTACGGATATTTTATATGGTATACGTTTTTTTATTATTTCATTTGTTAACGATTCAATAATATTACATTGAATTAAATTTGATTTTGGTTTGACGGATTCGGATGCAATCATTTCTTCTGGTGATCCATACTCTGAAAATAAATACAATATAAATTATGTCTCCACAAAAACCGTATATTTTATATATATATATTTACACTTACTATCAATTAAACGTTGATATGTTCGATGTCCATTTAAGAATTCATTTTGTTTTTCAATATCATCATCATCATCATCAACAGTTATTCTTGATTGGATCCATTGTTTAGCAAATTTTTTCCATAAATCAAATTCAGCACCACGACGTTGTTCATTTGTAATTGGTATACGATTTAACATTTTTAATTCACTAATCATTCCTATTGCATTTGAAAACATTTCTTCAAATTGATGGGCTCTTTCAATTAAATTATCATTTAATGTTTGTCGTTTATTATTATTATTATTTGTATTATTATCCATCGAATGATGATCAATTGATGTTCGATTATAACTTAATGATTCCAATGACGGTAATTTATCCAATTCATTAAATAATTGAATTTCATCAACAATTGGATTATCACGTAAATTTAAATCTTTTAGATTTTTAAATATCATTAATTTTTCGTTAAATTTTGAACACATTGGAAATTCAATTTTTTTTATATTATTATTGATAATGCACAAGTGCTCGAGTGTTAAAATATTTCCCAATTTTAACAATTCCTCAAAATCACTAATATTATTACACTGTAAATCCAAATATTTTAAATTACAAAATATATTCTTATCACAATAATCGAATACCGTTAATTTACTAATTTCATTATCTTGTAACGAAAGCGATTTAATCTGAGGCCATAATTTAGCTATTTGTAGAATTGATGACCAATCGCTAATTTTACATTTACGTAAATTAATATCTTCTATGTGAGAAAAAAATTCTCTACATTCCATAATGCAATTTTCATTTGGTAATTGTAAACGATTTTCTCTATAAAAAAAAAACAAATGAAACAATAAAAAAAATTGATTAATTGCATAAAATCAATGAATCATCCCCCCCTCTGCACTTACGATAAAATTAAATATTTTAAATTAGGTAATTGTCGAACAATGGTAGACACAATAGTCCAATTCCATATTAATGTTCCAGTTAAATTTAATATATGTAATTTTGTTAGCTCTTCTAAATTACCGGCAATCGATACATTTGAATAGGCAATCGAAATATCAAATAATTCTTGCCAATGACTTTGTTTCGTACGCGTTTTATTAATACCAACAAATTCAAAAATATTTGCACGTATATTTCGTTGAGTTTCATTCATTAGTTTTTCATCCATTGGCGTTTCAGAACTATAAATGTAACGTTCTTCAATTGCCTGACGAACACTTTCAAATTTTTGAATTTTTTCCCTTCTAATCATAGATCCAGATTTTGGATGACTTAATGAATAGATAATAGAATAGAATAGAATCATATATCATAAATTATAGATGTTTTAAAAAAAAAAAAAACAAATGAAAACAAATTAATAAACTTACAGTGTTTCAAAATATTGTATATTATTAATGGTACCATTATGTTTTCCACGTTCAATATTATCCCATTCAACACCAATCCAAATACCATTATAATCTTTAACCTAAATTTTATATTGATATATATTTATATATATATATTGCGGTTGATTAAAATTCAAATATGATTTTATGATTCATTTAAGTGTTTAATACCTCTCCAATATATTTAATTGTTGCTAAATCATTTCCAACTCTAATCCGTGCATTTATTTCCAAATTAATATCATTGATATCCGGTAAAAAACCACCCATTTCGTCTATTTATTGTCGAAGTTGATGTTATATTGTTATATGTTATATGTTAGTTGATGAAGTTCTGTTTGTTGATGTTTTTTTTTTTTTTTTATTGTTATGGTTATTTTATTAGAAAGTGTCCAAAAAAAACTAGTATAGTTTAGTTTACGTCGTGACAAGTGAAAATGTGATCGAAAAATAATATTTAATATAAAAAAAAACAAGCCGGTGATTTGCAAGAGTAGGATTCTGGTGTCTATATAAAGTAACTGTATCGGCCCGGTTTACAGTTAAAAAGCTACAGATTCAGAGTGGTATGAAACAGAAACAGGAAATATAACCAAAGTAATTTTTTATTTGTGTTTCAATTCTATTGTATAGAACTTCGGATCTTTAGGATCCTATATGGGATATGGTGCCTTATAAAAGTTCCTTATTCCGACGCGAAAACATCATTAACTTTTGAACACCGTACGATTTTTGTCCGACCAACAATTTTTTGCACACGCACACATAAATACGCCCAAAATGGACGAATGGTGCAGTGCGACGTGGGACGTGCGAGGTCAAAAGTTGTTTTTTTTTTTACCAAAAAAGTAAACAAACAAATCTTTTTTTTTTTTTATTTGATAAAAAGTTTGTTTTTGTTGTTATTATTATTGTGGAGAACAAAAAAAAAACTTAAGAAAAGTGATAACACGCATAGATTATATAATTTTAATGATATAAAGCAAATGAAATCTTGCAATTAAAATATCAAAAATTTATTAAAATAATTCAAAATGCCCAAATATATAATAAGGGTAAAAAGTTTTTAAAGTTATTTTATTATTATTACATAAAATTATAAGGTTACCAAAACAACACAACAGAGATTGTGTACGTATTAAAATTGTGTGTAATCTCTGTTCATATTCTCAATATAGTTAAAATATGATTAAGTTTAGTAACATAACACCGATAGCACGATATATGTTAAGAAAATCATTAACAAAATTAAATTCCAATAATATAACGGATATTATAACCATAACACCATCATCACCACGTACAATTACAAATAATGTTTGGTATTCAACGGAAATTACAAACTCGACTATTGTTGCTACAAATCCGATTGTTCAACAGCAGCAGCAGCAACAGCAGCATCATAAAACAATTACAAATATTAAACGTATTATAAAATCAATACCAGATTCACAGATAAAAAAATCTGTTTTTATATCACAATCATATGATATATTTACAAATTTAGCACTAGAAGATTGGATATACAAAAATTATGATTTGGCAAATCATCATATATTAATGTTATGGTTAAATGATCCATGTGTTGTTATCGGAAAACATCAAAATCCATTTTTAGAAGCAAATGTATCGGCATTACAACGTATGGGAATTTTATTGGCACGTCGGAATAGTGGCGGTGGTGCTGTCTATCATGATCGTGGCAATTTAAATTGTACATTTTTTACACCACGAGAACGTTACAATCGAACGTATAATTTAAATATTCTAATAAGAGCATTATTTCGTGAATGGTCCATTAAGGCGGAAATATCAAAACGTGATGATATTATGTTAGGTGATAAAAAGGTATAAAAATAAATTAAATTTAAATTAAATATATTTAGATCTCCACTCCGCACCATGGTCAGCTCCATGCGGGTTGGGAGACTTTCGTTCGCAAATCGGTAAGAGCTGCTACGCAGTAACTTTATTTTTTTAATTTATTTTCAGATATCTGGAACGGCAGCAAAATTAGGACATCCCAATGCATATCATCATTGTACATTGCTGGTGAATTCAAATAAATTACATTTGAATGAATCATTAATAAAAGATGAGGTAAATTTGAGATTTTTTAACTACACCGCATGGTGTGTCAGTTCCTTTATTTTAATCTATATATAGTGCTGGGAAGTTTTGTTAATAATAATAAGGTTGTCGTTTTACAGGTTGAGATCGTCAGTAACTCTACACAATCGGTACGTACACCAATTAAAAATTTGGTTGATGTTAATCATCATGTTAGTATTCCACAATTACTATCAGCTATTGGGTAATTAAAATTAAAATTTTATTTTAAAACAAACCAACTACTTACAATGTATTTCCATCATAATTCACACACACGCTCATTATAAAGCCAATCCAATTCAATTTCCGAAATAATTTTTGTAATATAATCCATCCATTAATTTTATGTATATTTAAAAAAAAAAAGACATGAATTTCTTCGTACATCAGCCACCGAATTGATAGAATGCGATAATGATATGAAAATGAAACAATACGGTTTTCAATTAATTAATCCAACGGATAAATGGTTTCCAGGTCTAATGGAAATACGTGATCGTTATTCATCTTGGCAATGGTCCATTGGTAAAACTCCAAAATTTACTGTTCGAAAATCAATCCAACTACTTAATGCCAATGCGGAAAATCAACAGACATTTAAATTAATTATTGAAGTTTCAGAGGTAAGAGATTTTCATAATAAATTCCAAAATAAAAAAAAAATTTCAATTTTAATTTTTGTTTTTTTTTTTTTTAGGGTATAATGGAAAATATTTATTTGCTTGCATCAAATGGCATTGTTGACTTAATTCCAATTGTTTCTACCCTTAAGGGTACAGAATATACAGAGGATAATTTAAATATAATCATTGCAGCACTACAGGGTGTAAGCACAAAAGAAATAATAAATAATTAAAAGGAAAATATTCAACAGGAAATTTTTTAATTATACATCTTGTTTTGATTAATTGAATGCATACGGACGCGTACGGACACTGGTGTAACGGATGAAAACGGAAGAAGGATTTGAAGTACAAGGAATTCATTTTTTTTACATATTTTTATATTATTTGGTTTGGTTTGGTCCCAAATCGCTATTATATGTTGCAAACACACGATGATTGCGCGTGCAAAGTAAAGGCAAACCACAATGAGATATTCATCATATATATGCGACCAACACTGCGGTCTGGTCCAACAGGTTTTGAAGTTAAAAGGGTTATCATTTTTCTTTTTTTTTTTTTTAATAAAATTTTGTACAAAACCAATGAATAATGAATAAAATGAATAAAAATGTATGAAATATGTAAATTAAAGAAATATCAACAGGAAATCATCATATCCGCGGTGGGTTTCTATTCATTTTCTGCACAATTTTTTCAGCGATCATTTCATCATTGATCTTCCACCATTAAGTACTTCTGTTACAAAAAAAAAACAATAATAAAAACCACCCCACAGTTCAGATGTATGTTTAACGTGTGTTTTACTCTTTTAAAATACAGGAAATCTAGATAAAAGACACAAATCGACACTAGACACTACCCGAATTTTTACTTTTGGAATATAAAACAAAAACAAAAACACAATCAATCAAATAAAAAAAAACACAATCAAAACCAAAACCGTCCGATCGCGTTGTATTTGGCAAGTTTCCGATTCCTAACGATTACAATCAGACGATCTCACGACTAAACGCTCTCCTGTCTGTATGATTGTTTTCATTTGTACCGGGCTTTATACTTCTGCATTTTGCGCGTGTGTCGTGTACATTTTGTACAATTGCATTAAGTACCATGTCGTGTAAACCTTCTAAATGCGCGGTTGACTGTTAAAGTGTTTACTGTATGTATATACAAAACAAAAACAAAAATATTGAAATAAAAAATTGATACAAAGTGCATAGAAATAATTCGGAATCTGGCAAATTTCTTGAGTAATATAAAATTAAATTGAAATTAAAGGATTTTATAATTATCAATAGAAAAATAATACTACACTATTCGATTCGAATAAGGTATACAACAAATATAAAAACAAAATGTCGAAACGTTTTTTTGTTAATGAAATCTTTGACGATGGTTTGGGATCCGCATCATCGGGAAGCGTTAATAAACGCAAACGATTTAAAAAACCTGAATACACTAAAAAACATACTTTGGATTCGGATGAGGAAGATAGTGATGTGGATAAAGAAAGGTAATAATTAATATAATTTATAACATTTAATAGCATCAAGCATCGCTTGATAGACAATATTTAAGCATATTATTATAAAGATTCTATATTTTATTTTATCAGATATAATGTACTAAATGAAAATGATATAGAAGGTGAAGAAGATGATACAATTGGTATGGATGGTGAAGTTGCGGTACCTACCATATATTTAATTTATATTTTCAAATAATTTATAAAAATTTATTTAATCAAAAATATATTTTCAGCTTACCCCATTTAATATGAAAGAGGAATTAGAAGAAGGTCATTTTGATATGGATGGTCATTATCAATGGAAAAAAAACACTGAAATAAAAGATAATTGGTTGGATAACATTGATTGGAATAAGGTACTTTGAATGATACTTTGAATGATATAATATTTTACAATAGATTATTGCAATAAAACCATTTTTGTTTTTCATCCAAGATGAAATCCATTAAAGATAAGAAACCAATAGTAGATGATGATGATGATGATGATGATGCTGAAAATGTTCCATTCAATGAAATCGTAAATTATACACGTATTTTAGAATTAATGAAACCCGGCGAAACGATAAACAAAGCTCTTCGACGATTGGGTGGCAAAAAGTTATCATCATTGGATCGTTGGCGTCTTAAAAAATCCGGAATTGTTGATACAAATGCAAATTTAGTTATTGAATTAACCGAAGTTACAAATGAGATATTAACGGAAACTGGTAATATGAATGTATATGAAGAAACATATGATATGATTAAAAGAAAAATTGATTTAAATACAAAATCTATAAAAAAAATACCATGTGATGATGATGATGATAAGACATCATCCATAATAATGAAAACTGATGAATGTGAATTGGATATGTATGCAGATGATTTTGATACAAAACAAAAAGAAAAATTAATAAAATTGGCTACAGAAAATGGTACAACTACAACAGAAGAATCAAAACTCGATGATAATGATGGTAAATTATTAGATAAAATAAATGTACCTGATAGTAATAATGAAATTACATGGGAATTTAAATGGAAACAAGATGATGAAGATATTCATGGTCCATTTTCGACGGAACAAATGCAGGCATGGGTTACCGATGGTTATTTCAAAGAGGGTGTTTATGTTAAAAAAACGGGAGAAAATACACAATTCTATACATCAAATAGAATAGATTTTGATTTGTATTTGTAAACATTTTTTTTTCTTTTCTTTTTTTGTAATTTGTTTTATATGCGAATGTACTTTTTTATGTTCGCAAATATTATTAATAATTACTATATAATAATAATAATATTAGTACAAACAAAAAAAAAAACAACAACAACAACAACCTTATATTTATTTAACTAATTCAAATTTATAATTTATTTAAATAACATATATTTCTATATATATGATTACAAAGTTACTTAAGTTTACCCCAATCTTCACGTTCCTCACGCTCTTTAATCACTTCATTTAAATATGGTTCCAAATATTTTGTATCCTCTTCATATTTTGTCCATTCCTCTTTTGGCAAAATCGTTTTTGTTAACGATAATTGAATGGCACGTACTAATCTATAATTACGTTCATCATATAATTTACGGGGTAAACGACGAATAGCCTCTTTTACATCAGATGTTTCTTCTAAACAATCATCACGATGTAATCCTATACAAATAGAAAGATTCATATATTTGGTAATATTTATTCGTATGTACGTACGTATAAGTTCGCCACTCTTCACTAATGACTAAACCAAAAAATATTTACCATATTGATTGAAACCAGATAAATTGTATGCCCATCTACCGAACGCAGCTAAAATTGACCAAAAAACAAAAAAATACATTAGGAATAGTATATTTTAATGACTATAACAGGCAGGATAACGCGGGATACAAATGGGATAACATTCATTAATGCATGAATTTTGAAGAAAAAAAAAACGATGCATTACGTAATAATGAAATGAACAATTTTGGATGGATATTAATGTGAGTAATTATTAATTTATTTCTACTTACAGAAAACTTGTGGACCTCTACGTGCTACGTATTGCGACATTTTCTTTGTAATTTATTCAAATAAATAAGGAAGAAGAATCTTCAGCACGGTTTGGTTACGAAATCAAAATGTATGTATTCCTATATATTTATCCACAAAAATATTTTTTTATTTTTTTTTTTTTTGTAATAAAAAAAATAAATATGATTGAGTTTATGCGAAACGTGAAGTTGACAAATTTAATTGACATATTATATAAAAGGGTTTTTGTTTATTCAAAAGTATAGTGACTGTTTCGGCTCGGCTACATACAATTATCACCAAACGTTGTGCGAATAAAGTTAAGACGAGTAATCGCATAAACCCATTCATTCAACAACAACAACAACAACAAAAAAATTGTTTACAAAATACATTCAATCAATTTTCTTCAGCATTCAATCATTGAATCATTCATCAATTCAATTCAATAGTCAGACAATACACAATTTTCAATTAAACCCGTTCAAGTAAAAACCAATATAGAGGAAGGAACATTTTCATTTTAATGGCATCAGCATCAAGTAGTAGTGCAAGACATTTATTTAGTGATTCAAAACGTCGATTAGCTGAACGTGTAAATGTAAATGTAAATAATGCTGCATCTGTGGCTAGACAAATTGTCCGAAGTTCAAAATCGAATGAGGTTAGTGTTTTTAAAAAAAATAAAAAAAAAAAAAAACAACAACATGATTAGGATTAGAATTTAGGAAGAAGGGGTATTTTAAATGTTTTAAAATGGAAAAGTTTTCTTACTTATCATATATTTTTCTTTTATTATCCATAGATATTAATGCAAAGTGCAAGAAATTTTGCTCTTCAAGAAACTTCAATTGAAAATTCACTACAACATTTACGAAAAGTTCAATTATTATTACGTGAAAATTTGGATTGTCAATTGGACGGAATCGAACAAAATGGAAAAAAATTAGAATATGTTAATGAACAAATGCGTGCAATGGAAAGATAAGAACCAAAAAGACTGCTGCAATATTTATTATGATCCTATACAATATTGTTTAGAATTCCCGTGCAATGCTCAATTGAGATTGCATCATTGCAGACCAGTTATACAGCAGTTGAATGGTTTTAAATTTAAGCCACCCAAACTGCGTCTGTTCTAATATAAAAGAATTATTTTTTGTTGATTGTTTTTTTTTTTTTTTTATTTATTACATACAATTATTTATTTTAGATTATTATTTAAATTATTAATAATTATTTATATATATATATATATAATATATGCTGTATATGAAGAGCTCTTCTTCGTTAATTAAATAACGTTTAAGGGTTTTTTCTGTTTTTTTTTGATGCGTTCGTCTTCACGATGATAAAATTCAGGAAAATATGATATTAAAAATTCTAATTAAAAAACAAAATAATAATGTGATTTATAATTATAATGATAAATAACTTTTATACTATCTAATTTTTTTTAATTATTTTATTTATTTTTTTCAATTATTTTATTTATATATATATATATAATTAAAATGATATTAATTAATTTGAAAAAAAAAAAAACAAAATTAAAATGTATCTATAATATCATAAAAACAGTTAAATTTTTGTTTTATTTCCATATAAATTATAATAAAATTAGATTCCGTTTAGAGACAGACTGCCCCAAAAAAAAAAAAAATCATAATTAAAATAATTTTTTGTTTGTTAATTTATTACCGCACCACCATTGCAAAATGTATGTGTGTGGTAACAAAAAAACAAAAAACAATAAACCAAAAATGAACATTTTTAATGTCCACGTAGGATTTTACCGTTAATAAAAATCTATTATTTTCTTCATATTTACAGGAATTTTTTTGATAACCAAATTTTATTGTTGTTGTATTTTTCAAAATTAAATTAAATTAAAAATTAAAAAAATTTCATAGTCACAAATGAATTTGTCAATTTATTATTATTAATATTATTATTATTATTATTATTATGATTAATTTTGGTTCAATTTTTTTTTTTTTTTGAATATTCAAATGTTTTTTATTCTTTTTTTTTTTTGCTAAAATAATTTGTTTTTAAAAATATATTCGTCTTGCATCGGTTGGACTTTGCTCAACTGGACAATATGGACATTTTAACCTGTGATTGTGAATTAAAATTAAATTATATATTTACAAAAGAAAAACTTGGTTGATATGACAGCAAAAAAAAAAAAACAAACTTACATTGCACCATTACATAATTTATTTAATGCATCACGTGAAATGACATGACCACAGGATAATTTCATTGGTGGATTTTCATCAGAACTTTGTTGACGTAAAATTGGACATGCGAATACCGAATGATAACGATGATCTGAATCTAAATCGATTTCAATCTAAATTTGATTGAAATTAAAATAGAAAAAAAAACAAAACAAAAACAAAAAAAACAATTAAAAAAAGCTCTGAATATAATTAAACTGCTGTGTGTTTGTGGTGTATGTTTTACTGGTAATTCATCACGTCCAGTCCATATCCCTCTAACATCTCTAGACAACATCACTTGTTTTAAATTCAATAGAGCCGGTAATGCTGTACAACCGGTATTTATTACAACGGCCAGCGGTGAATCTTTATTTATACCTAATGTTAAACATGCATCTTTTATAAATGTATCAGCCGCCTGAAAATCAAATAAAAAACGTAATTAATGAACATGGAATAGACTGAAAACTTAGGAGATTTACCACCACTCAATCCAATCCAATAATCAAACAAATCTAATAAATAATAAACTAATATTGAAATAAAAACAATTAACTCACCTCCACCCACATTTGCGGTTCAATCAATTGTTTATATGGTGAATTTTCAATACCAACCGGTAAATATAATAATGTACCCATTAATGTTTGTACTTCTTTTTCATAAATATCTATGAATTTTGCTAAATGCTGTCTTGCATATATAATAGCCTCTTGCTGTGCAACTAATCCAGCTGATAAAATCTAATTTGAGGAACAAAAACAAAAAAAAAAAATCATCAATTTCTTGAAGTCAAATATGTTTAGAAATGTCTCTGCGATAATCTGATCCCTTGGATTTACGTATGGACGACGCCCCTCATAATGCATGATGCACATTTGGTCACAAAAAAAAAAAACCCGCAAAATTCAAAACTCGCATAGAGATATACAAAAAAACACGTCGTCAAATTTGCAAGAGAGATTTGAAAAAAAAAAAAAAAAGGATCTCAATTGGAATGAAATAAAAAAAAAAAAATAAATTTTTCGCTATACAACCAACAATCTGGTTTTAGCGTCCAACAACAGCCTTCTGTTATTAGTTACTTAATTTGTGGCTTTTACGGTGTCGGTAATTAGTAATGAAATAAATACTTAAATATCATAAAAAACTTGTACCTGTAAATATGCCAATTTATGTAATTTAAATTCTAATGAACTATTTTTTGCCGTTAAACCACTTGAATTTTCTGTAGCCCATTCTAATGCCGGTTTTAAATCATGATAATGTATTGATTCATATATTCTATGTAAATTAGCATACGGTTCAGCATTCAAAGTTTCTGTTTGAATGTCAGTTTCCTATTATTATTATTATTTGAATAAACATATTATTATTTAAAAATGTTAAAGTTATAAAAAAAAAAATTCCCGTGTTATTTTATTATTTCGTTTCGTTTCCGTTTGTTTACCTGAACAATTTTATTTGCAACGTCATCCATTCCATGTCGAAAGAAATGCTGTGCAATTACTTTATTTAATAGATCGATATTTTTATGAAATACCAAAACGTCAGATCTTGATGTTGATGAATAATCCGAAATAAAATTACGATCAATTGCTTTACCAACTTTACTAACCATACCATGTAAATCTCTATGTTCGGTTGTCAAACGTTGTAATTTATCCTTTGATTTTGATATTGTTTCACGTATATTTGAAATTTGTTCCGTTGAAAGATCAACATCTTGTGGTCCTAAAATTAAACGAAACAAAAAAAAAAAAACAAAAAATTATTGGTAAAAACATTGTTTTGTACACATGGGAATATTCTAGTTCTAGTCCCAGTTCAGGGATGGGAATATTAGCCACGGAAAGGGAATGTTTTATAGCATTTCCCTCCAAAAACTTGAGGGGAATAAATTGTTCATAGTAATATGAATTAACAAATTTGATAAAATATCTGGAAAAACAAAACAAACAACCAACGGGGCAAAACAAAAAGAAAATTTAAATAAATAAATAAATGATTATAAAGAACAAAGAAATTCGTATATATAAATGAAAAATAAATAATAACAAAGAAAACAATTCAGTTTTAGTAATTCGTAAAGGCTAATAATGCGAACATACAATGATGATGATGGATCGATGGATGGATAGTTGGACAATTTCCAAAAAAAAAATCAAGTTTAAATAAGGCTGTGGTGGATCTCTGTGTTTTTTTTTTTTTGTAATTACTATCGCAATAATATTCGTTTTCTTTCATATAGACATATTGAATTTGTTTCATCCGTTTCAGGTTCATCAAACCTGAATTCATTAATTGGGATTTTGCACTTTGTTCTATATATATATATACTTTCGTATGAAACGTGAGTATTAAAAAATTGATATCTATAATTTCTAGTGTTTTTGTTGTTTTTGGCTGGCTCTTGCTTGAACAAAAAACTTTCATAATCGCGTCCTTGCAAGCAAGTATAAAATGGATTATTTTTGAATAGGTAAAAATTAAAACATTTGATGGAATTCTTTGAGTTGGAAAATTATTTGTTTGTGTGTGTGTGTGTGTGTGTGGGTGTTCGGAGGTAATAATATAATATAGAGAAGACAATAAAATAATGTCAACAATATAAAAAAAAATTACCTTCGTCAAATGTTTTTTTTAAATTTTCAAATACTCCAGTAACATCACTAATTAATTCATCGGAATGTCCATGAATTGCTGTAAATTTTGTAATGACACGTTCCAATTCTTTTTCAACAGCTCCACATGGATCCATTTTTTTTTTATATATAGATATATATTTGTAACTTTTTCACTTCGTCACCTTCTCCTCCGTCTTTTTTTTTTTTATTTAATTATTATTACAAAGGATTTTTTGGTTAAACTTTTTGTGCGTAGTTTATTATTATTATTATTATTATTATTGCAAAATCAAAACAAAGCAAAAAAAAACAAAGATATTTTTCTTGTTTTTCTTTTTTTTTTGTTAGTAAAAGATAAAAAAAAAAAAAAAATTTAGGATAACAGTAAAAAAAAAATTATACATAAAAATGCATTGCACACACACACACGCACGCAAACAAAAAAACAATAATAACGTAATAAAACAACAACAACACTGTTTTCCTCCGCCACCAAAAACTCTCAGGTCAATAGCTTAAAGACTATCTATCTATCAATAGTACACAAACAAATTACGATTGGTTGGTTTATTAATTTATTGTTTTTCTTTTATTTAATACGTTTTTGTTTTTTTTTTTATTTAATAATATATAAATCAATATATTAAATTAAATTTGTTAATTATTTTGCATTTAATTAATTATTTAAAAAAATGTAGGTAAAAAAAAAAATGAAAATAATATTATAACTTCACACTGTTCACTCTTTCTTCATTAATCATTTGTCGTCTTGATTGTCGAAATGTCGTCGACGCGTTGTTTCGTTTTTGTGTACTTTTTGTATTCTTCGGGGGGTGGGGCGGGTTTACAAGTTAAAGAACCATACTATCGTGCGCGGTCAAGTGGAATTTTACTAAAGTACCGGTTTATAATATATCGTTATGAAAACACTGCCGCGAAGGAAAAAACACCGTACAAGAGAACAGAATCAACGCAGATTGCCGCATTAAGAAAAGGCTGAACACACACATAAGAAAAAATATTTATCGAACACAATGAGACGATGAAGTAACCGCACCAAAATCATCAAAAATATATTGATAATATTTATTTTCTATATTGATAATACGCAGCTAATATTGCTTATTGTGAAAAGTTAATTAACTTTTTTTTTTTTCGTTTTTGTGTCAGCTATAGCTATTAACATTTCTTATATCGGCTGCGTTATGTATTCTGCTCGGTGGTGTTACATAAAATTACAAGTTATAGTGAAGTGATATGTAGAGTGAAAACCATATTATGTGTTTATGTTATCTTCCGCAAAAAACCAAAATAAAAAGAAAAATGGTAAAATAACGTGTGTGTGTGTGTGTATTGACTGTTTTTTTGTGCTATTTGTGTATGCAACTGCATAAACACGGATAAAAAAATTTGATATTATTATTGTGTTAATTCATTGATTATTTATTTAATTATTTTATATTTTTTCGGATCGAAATGGGAATTCATATATGAAAAAGACCATATCCGACCGCGACACGAAATTTAAATAAACATTTTAATAAATAATTAATTATATATAAATATATTAACATAATATAATATGGCATCTATAAAAGAATCACAATTTTATTATATAAATGATTATAATTCAAATTATTCAAATTTACCGATGGAGGTAAGATAATAATTTTAATATTATTGTGTTTTTGTTTGCTTTTATTTTTTTTTTAATCTATTTTTCAATGTCAACCTTTTTTGTTTTTCTCACGTGATAGTAAATGCGCATATCATTTTCATTTTTTAACTTTTGTACCCATTATTTTGAGAACTCATATTGTATTAATATGCGGATTTATAAGTGGAGTGATGATTTATACAAAATATATATTCCTCAGATAATTTTTCCATCAATCAAATAATACCCCGATAACCGCAGAACGGTTTGGATAATTTAACGAACTTTTTTTTTCATATGTTTTCTGCCCGTTCTTATCTACATCTATACAGATTATTCCGATTGCCACAATAAAATAAACGCATGTTATATCCAACGCATCCATAATATTATATATTTACGCATTTAAGCTGTATTTTCTCACTGTACGCCATTTTGTAAATTTTCACTGCATTACCATCAATTTGAAACGACAGGAAAAACAAAAACACATCATATTATTATAATTATATAACAACGGTAATATTTTGTTTGTTTTTTTTTTTTTTTTTTGCAGATCATCATAAATATATTTGAATATTTAAATCCAATGGATTTATTACAAGTTAATTTAGTGTGTCATCGATGGCATGAAGCTGCTACACAACATCCAAAATTTACATTAAAATTACGATTGAAATTTGAAAAAGTATATTTATGTGATTCAATGCCACCGATTAGTCGTTTTTTAAGGGAACCAGAAAATCATCAGAACTTTTCATTAGATCAATCAGACCAATTGGGCAAAGTACTACAATCGCGTAATTTTAGAAATATTCTATTCGATCAAATTGATTGTGGTCAAATTAACGGATTTTTGTGTAAATTCGGTGAAGGTATTCGATCGTTAACATTACGCAATTGTGATATACGTGAAAAGACATTCATTGCAATATTAGGTAAATTGGAAAATTGTCATGAATTAACAATTGAAAATTGTCGTGAATTATTTATGGCCGGTCGTGTATTGGATCAAGTGGACGCACAAAAAATGGTAACCAAATCATTAAGTAACATAAAAATATGTAATTTAACGTGTAGTCGATATTTATCGGATGCGATATTTAATCGATTAACTCAATTGCTATTACCGAATTTAATCAGTTTGAATTTATCCGGATGTCACATATCATTTCATAATGGTTTATACAAACGATTTTATCCGAATAATGGTATGTTATTGCAAACGGCATCCGAAAATATATTAACATTTAATTACATAATGGAATTTGTAAAATTACAAGCAACAAAATTGCAATCGATTAATTTTAGTACAACATTAATTGATGGCGCTGCATTAATTCTATTGGCTGCCATCGATAAATTACAACTGAAAACATTAATTTTACGTGAATGTGATCAATTAACAAATCCCGGTATTATAACATTTATTCAATGTCAACGAAATACATTACAACATTTAGATTTATCAATGTCCGTACGCCTAACGGATACTTCATTAATTGAAATTTGTGAACATTTACAGCAATTAAAGGTGCTTAAAATACGACGTTGTCGGGCCGTTACCGATTTGGGAGTACGTGAAATACAACGTTTAAACCAATTAGAAATACTAGACATTTCAGAATGTGAATCGATTACACAACGTAGTATCATTTCCGGTGGCATTGCCCAAACACAAAATACACAATTAAAAGAATTATATTTAAGTGCATTAAATATATGTGAAAATTGTATTATAAATATTGCCGAAAATTTTCCAAATCTTTTAATTTTGGATTTGAGCTATTGTAAAATTGCCGTTACAAATTTAGCCATTCAATTTATATGTAAATATCTGCTAAAATTACGTACATTGAATTTGGAATACTGTGATCGGGTATGTAATGTATTATTGTTATGTAATGTTCAATGTCAAACGGACAAATGGACAATTACAACATTTAAAAAGTTTTCCATTCTCAATTATATACTTTGATTTTTTTATATGTTTTTGATATAGATATCTGATGCAGGAATGACCGGTATCGATATGAAAAACGCTGTACAATTTTATGAATTATCAAAAGAACCAAAATCACCCCCATTGGATAACGCCGCTCAACATAATCATAATGAAAATATACAAATCGAAGAACATGATCAAATGCAACTGGATGCTGATGAATCGAATAATAAGGCGGCGGCGGCGGCGGCAACAGAACAATTGAGACAAATAATGGAAAATAATAATAATAATAATGATGAAAACTCTGGTCAACCATATCGTATATCATTACGTAGTAAAGCTGAAACAGACATTGTTATGGATGCACGTCGTAAACAAATAATGTTAGAAATGTATGAAAAAAATGCAATGTTAATGAATAGTAGTGGCGTTAATGAAGATGGTGGTGATGATGATGATGATGATGATGATGATGATGATGGTGCAGGAACCAGCACAACTAATAATAATAATGTTGGATATTCAATAAATCGTTTAAAAGGTTTACGACATCTAAATTTAATGGCATGTAATAAAATAACGGATGTATCATTAAAATATGGTTTTCGTTTTATGGAATTGCAATCATTGAGTTTATCAAAATGTCAACAAATTTCAATGTTTGGCATTGAAACGTTAATACGAACATGTCCCGCAATTGAACAATTAAATTTATCCGATTGTCATAATATTAATGATAAAACCATTGAATTAATAACGAAACGGCTAAAACGTTTAACACATTTTTATTTGAAACGATGTATTCAATTGACAGATCATACATTAGATTATATTGCAATAAATTGTAATGTATTAAAAGAATTGGACGTTGATGGATGTCGTTCGATGAGCTCAAATCCACATTCACATTTAATAAATGTATCCTCATTACATTATAATTTAATGTTGGATAGTAATAAAGATGATGTCGGAGGCGGCGGCGGCCGCTATGATTATGATTACGATGACGACGACGACGATAACGATGATAATTTCACATTGACCAATAAACCGTTAAAATTAAAATCACAAAAACGCTGGCGTTTTTTTAAAAAAAAACAATCAAATGATAATTAATTAGGAACCAATAAAACCATAGATAGATATTAGCTGGAGAAAAGTATTTAGAAAGAACCAAAAAAATGTAAACCAAATATATTGTTAAATGGAGCGTCTGTTAATCTAATCAACGGGCGGCACTCTCCTAATTATATTTTTTAAATGATATTAAACAAAAAAAACTATTTTATTTTGGATTTAATCATTGATTAAACATAAAAAAAAATTCTATTTTCATTAGTTTCTATTTTATAAAAAAAAGGTCCATTTCAAATAAATTCAAATAAATAGGAAAAATAACCGGAAAACGACAAATGATTTGAGTCCATTCAAACAATTGAATATAATTTAACTTAACCCTTAACGTATAGTAACAAATTTAATGCATTAAAATCATAATTTTTAAGTAGGAAAATCTTTAGGTCAGAGATTTGAAGCAGTGGCGTCCCGACCACGATGATAAAGCATTGTTTTCAGCATTGTGGTGATGTTAATCTTCAATAACACATAAAATATTAATACCACTTTTACCTAAATTAACACCTTCTAGAAGTCCATCATGATGATTTTTCATGTATAGTAAAAATTGTATAATTACGTAAAACAAATTATTTCGATCCTATAAAAAAAAAGAGAAAGATACAAAAAAAAAAATAATGTATTATTGGCTTAAAAACAACGCGTTCAAAATCACAGAAGGATACTAAAAAAAACCCTGTCAGACAAACAAACATTTGAAACAATAGGAAGGAATGGATTGGATGCTAAGTGCCCATTTAAACACTTGACACTTGTCAATGGTTCTGACGAATCTTACATCTGCTATTGCTTCACATTCACGTAGTATGAACTCTACACCGAGGAGTTTCCCTGCTCCCTGGAGCACATCCTACAAGTCTTTTACAATTTTCTAATCCTATATAGACCAGTTTTTAGTTAAATTATAAGATCCCCCCCCCCCTTGGTTAAATATCCTCAGCATAAATGTAAAGGTTACTTACATGAATACAATTATGTATTTTTTCGTCACTGATAAAATTAAATTTCGGTTTACTGGAATTTGTATATAAAATGGCACATTTTGATTTATTTTTAACATCATTCAGGATTTCTTTTACAGATTTTTTATTTATATCACTACCACCGGCGGCGGCGGCCGCCACCACAACATAACGATTAAAAAATGGACGTCCACCGGGTTGTGGTAATGGCATCGATTGACTATCCATATACGCACAAAATAAATGAAATAATATTGCAGAATCCGTTGGTAAATGTTCATCCCAATTTAAACCATTATATGAACTACCGGAATTCCATCGATAATCCGCTAAACATGTACTCTTATTACCTAAATCCTTTATGCGTTGCACCAAATATTCTTGATTTGTTGACATTTCAAGAAATGGTACAACAATCGGTAGCATTGGTGCCGTCATATTTACAATTTGTTGATTTTCAGCGGTTTTCTTTAAACGTTCCAAACCAATGCCACCGATTTGCATATCCGAAAATCCACGGGATTTAAAGGATGCATCAATTTTTTCCATTTCACATATTAAACGTTGTAAAATGGTGGTCGACAACCAAATACGTAAATTTGTAACATATTTTGAAAGTTGTGCCGATGATATTTTTTGTAAAATTTCTGAATTACCATTTTGAAAATCATTAAAAAAAATACCACTAACTTCATCAATGATATTCGATCCTCCGCCTCCTCCTCCTCCTCCTCCGCCGCCTGACGATCCTCCGGTTAGGCTAACATTATTACTACCATAGCCATGACCAATGGTAGGACTGATGGTGGTGGAAATGTTACCGTTAGAACCACTACCGCTAGTACCAACAATTCCTCCACCACCACCACCACATCTACCTTTACATTCATTGATACCGCCGGCTGAACCACCACCACCACCACCATCTGCATCACCGGATGTTGATTTATTTGGTGATGCTTTAAAAAAAAAAAAAAAAATGTAAATATTTTGAATGTGAATGTGGGAAATTAAGGAGTAAATAATTCATTAGCATAGCAATCTATTGTTGAATGTTAACTTAAAAGTAAATATTACCTGTATTAGTTGGAGCTATTTGATACAATGATGTTTTTAATAAATTTACCGCATTATTACAATAATTCCATAATGAATTCATTGAATTACGATCAGTAACATCATAAACATCTGATATTGATGCTAAATGTTTTTCTTGTTGTGCTGATTCTCTAAAAATAATAATAAAATCAATTTGAATTGTTAAACATTTAAATAAATTTCCAAATCGACAAAGCATGGACATGGAAAATTGATTGAAAAAGTACCTTAAATATTGTTGAAGTCTCCGTTCATCCATAATCATTTCATCATTTGTATACCTTTTATAGGGTGATACAAATGGTCCAATTGATAATTGATTTTGTGTAAGTGTTGTTTGATTACCAAAACTTGTATTTGGTGAAAAGCGAGATGTTGGCGGCGATTGAGATGAAACAGCAGCTGTTTGTGATTGCATATGTTGACGATTACAATTCCAAAAACTTGGATGAGAACGATTTTGTGCTATGATATAACAAAAAAGATAAAAGCAAAAGGAGTTAATTGATCGCAAACATTGAATTTTGTAAAAATCAACAAACATACAATCATTAAATGATGAATGCCATGATAATGATGATAAATTTAAATTATTTCCATCACCTGATGATGATGGTGGTTTAATCGGTGTATTTATTCTGGTCACAAATGATCCATCTATATTTTTAGATTGAATTGAATTTCAATTTATTATTTATTATGAATATCGCATTTTGACAATATATATATTTTGATTTTATTTACCATTTTCACTAAAATTTAATAGTTTACGTTGTGCTTCCGTTCCGATCATTGGCTCAAAATTAAAACGATAATAAAAATATCGTCCAAAATGATATAAAACACTAATTGAAAATACACCGGCAATGAAATACTCCAAGTAATTCCAATAGGATATTATATATGGACATTGACATGATATATCATATAATAATATTAATAGTATTATAATATTTATGATACCCCATTTAAGTGATTGTCTATTTTGTTTTTTCACCAATAAAATATCTAAACTTTTCTTTATAAATTGATTTGATGTTCCTCCTCCTCCTCCTCCTCCTCCTATCCCAATTCTATTATTGATTGTTGAATCTAATGAACGATTTCTCGATGTATTATTAAAATTAGAATATGAATGATTTTGTGATTGTCTTCCGTCTGCTAGTGATTCTGATTGAATATTTAATCTAAGAAATAATGAAATGAAATGAAATAATGAACGAAAAAAAAAAACATAACCTTTCTTTTGTTAAATTCTCACCTGCTATTCCTATCTGTATAATATCTGTAATTCATTATTTATTCCGTTTACATTCAATTAAATGATTTAACGATGACGCTATTCTTATTATGATGGGATTTGTTTTTTTTTTGTTTTTTGTGTTGTTCCTTTTTATTATGCAAAAACTATTATAATTAATTTAATTAAAAATTATAAATTAATGAATAACCGCGTACAAAATAATAAACAATACCACAATTGATGATTTATATCACGGGCACAGCGTACTAACAAATTATTACCATAATAATGGCGGTACAATAATAATAATAGTTTATACAGAAAGGTGTTGAGTGAGAAATAGGTAGTACTACGGTACATAATAACTGTATCGGCGCAGTGCAATAGATAAATTTACTTTCACTTGAAAAAAATCCGCAGTTTTTCACTTCTTCAATACTCCTTTAAAGCTTTAAAATTTTGAATTTAGGTGAGGTGATCCCAAAACAGTTAAATTTCATTCAATTTTTTATAGAATGCCAACGGGAACAATAAAATAATTGCAGAAGAACATTTATTGTTGTTGTATTTTCAATGTAAAAATAAAAATTTTCTTCAAAGAACCCTTCATAAGAAAATCAACTTTTAAATTCGCACCAATTAGACTGCATCTGCATAAATCGTCACATCGCCCCGACTCCATTTTAAATTAATTATCCAGCAGCAGCAGCAGCAGCAGCAGCAGCTGTCATCGATTATCGCAACGCATATGTAAAAACAAAAAAAAAAAAAAAAAATAGAAAAGAAATTCATTTTATAAAATTTTTATTTTTTTTTATTATTAAAATTAAAATATTTTTTATTTCTGTTTTTTTGTTTTTTTTTTTGTTTTTTATTTATAAATTAATTAATATTTTATGTTATTATTTTGTTTATGTATTTGAATTAATTATTGTTAGAATTTTAATAAGTGATTAAACTAATAAAAATTGTGTACCAAATAATTCATCATATATCTATATAATTTTATTATTTTTTTTTCACTGAATGAAGATGTTGTTCTTATTATATTGTTGAAAATTGTCTGATGGACGATGGATTTTTAATTAAAAAAAAAAAAAAAAAAACACAACACAACATCGCAGAAGATTTGCAGTAGAGGTATTTTTTTTTTTTAATTTCATATAAAATTCTAATCTGTATTTTTGTGTTATTAATTATTAGAATGAGATGTTTTGGTTTTTATAACAAATGATGAAGGTATTTTTCATTAGCATTTTTATAATAATAATAATAATAATATGAACAAATAATATTTTGATAGTTTATCTTTCTGTATGTGACTAGAATAGAATACAATCGAATTCGAATAACCAAAATACGCACAGTGTTTTTTTTTTTCTTTTTTTAATCGGCATTTATACACATCATCGGCAAAGTGATGATTATTATTCGTGCATCGGGCGATCTGTAATGTGATATAAATACGAAATTTGTTTACTAACACAATTTCCGTAGTAGTGTTGTAAAATATGATAAGTGATGTCTAGAACAAATAAAAGGTTGATTTTTTTTGTCCTATAACAATACAATTATTATAATATGACCAATCGTTACCCATCGGAATCCTATTTAATACAGAAATTAACATCTAATTTCTACATTTTTATTTAATTTTTTCTTGTATTAGAGTTTTGGGAAATTTGAATTCGGTTTCAACTAAAAATCAACAAAAATAAATTATTTACAATGGATATTTAAATGTTAGTCGGAAAATTGATTACAACCCATTGCATATTTTATCATTTAAATAATGGATTTTGTACATAAAACAAAATTGGAATCGGATAGTATAACCACCACCGGCGGCGGGGACGGCAATGGCAGTAGTACTTGTAACAACAACAACAACAACAACAATAGTTTTTCACCAATAAATATTATGAAAATAAAACAAGAATCTATAGATTGTTATAATAGTGGTGCAGAATTATCCCCTTCATCATCATCATTATCATCACATGCTGTTGTGATTAATCCATCACTATCGACATATTTTCAATCATCACCAACTAACACACAAACAACACAAAATATAAAAAAAATAATTAAAAGTGAATGTAATGAAAATGTAAACAATAATAATAACAACAACAACAGCAACAACAACAACACCAACAACAATTATCCAGAAGAAATATTATCCAAAGAACATCAATATGAAAATAATAATAGAAAAACTGATGAATCTGAATCTGACTATTTAGAAGAGAATAAAATTGTAAATAATTCAAATACAAGAGAGGCTAGAAATCGCGCGGAAAAAAATCGACGTGATAAATTAAATAGTTCAATACAGGAATTATCAACGATGGTGCCACACGTTGCTGAATCACCGCGACGTGTTGATAAAACGGCAATATTACGATTTGCCGCTCATGGTTTACGTATTGATTATGTATTTGGTAAAAGTGTAAATAATAAAAATAAAAAACCCTTATTCAATGATGATGATAATGGGGATAATGATGGGGATGATGATGCTGAACCATTAATGAAAAAACAACAAATGATGAAATATAATCATAGAAAAAATAAAAATAATACGAATCAAAGGAATACATCAATTATGAATATGAACGGTTCAATGTCCGATGCATTATTAGTATTATTAGACAGTTTTTTATTAACGATAACCTGTCGTGGTCAAATTGTTCTTGTCTCATCAACGGTTGAACAACATTTAGGACATTGTCAAACGGATTTATTTGGACAAAATATATTAACATTTACCCATCCCGATGATCATCAATTTTTAAAACGTCAATTAATACCAACCGATATAAATAGTTTATTTGAATTATCTACAACTAGATCGAAATCATCATCGACATCGACATCAACATCAACATCAACATCGACATCTAGCAAAGCCTCTACACATCACAAACGTTCACGTCCCATTAAGAAAATGAAACATTTAAAAGGTGATAGAGAATATAATGGTAATGATGCAGATGCGGATGATGATAATGATAATGATAATAATGGTAATGATGGCGATGATGATCATGCTGATGATGATCAAGATGACATTCTAAATAAAAACAATAATAATGAAGACGGCGAAGAAGAAATGGAAAAAGTGGATGAAAGTATTGAGGAGGATTTAATTGATAAACGATTACGTGATGATCGTCGTAAATTTACCATACGTTTGGCACGTGCCGGTCCACGATCTGAATTAATACAATATGAAAATGTACGAATTGATGGTAGTTTTCGGCGAGCGGATTTCGCACCCCGCATCTACAAATCAAATCAATATCGAACGGGTTTACAATTGATACGTCGGACACGATCAACTAGCGGCAGTGTATCGGCGCCCGGCATCAATAGTATCCATATAAATCGTGATGATACAACGTTACCTTCGTTACATTCGATGAGCGGTGGAAATGACATTGTATTTGTCGGTATGGCAAATGTTATTAAACCGCCCAGCATAAATCAATACCTCTACATTGAACCGAATCAATTTGAATATAAAACACGACATTTAATTGATGGCCGTATAATACAGTGTGATCAACGAATATCATTGGTAGCCGGTTATATGGCCGATGAAGTTTCCGGTTTGTCACCGTTTACATTTATGCATCAGGAGGATGTACGTTGGGTGATGGTTGCCCTACGGCAAATGTATGATTTTAATAGTACTTACGGTGAATCATGTTATCGTTTGATAAGTCGAACGGGTGATTTTATTTATTTACGTACAAATGGCTATTTAGAAGTTGACGAAACAACAAATATTGTACAATCATTTGTGTGCATCAATACGTTGACCAGCGAAGAGGAAGGTAAACGATTAATAAGTGAAATGAAACGGAAATTTTCGATTATGCTAGAAGAAACGGAATTTTCAGCGGCCAACGAGATCACCCAACCAGATTCACCGGCCATTGAAAATCCCATTCAATTGGAACGTGCAATTTTAAATTTAATAACAAATTTACACGGCAAGGAAATGATTCATCCCGGCCCCGGTAATGCTAATTCAATCTTACATTCTGCATCGTCGTCGTCGTTGTCGTCATCATCATCGTTATCATCATCGCCATCAGGCATCAGGCACCTAACTGCTTCCCATTCAACAACAACAACAACAACAACAAGAAGAACGGCTGCTGAAAAATCTATATATGATATTGACGGTTCGACGACAATAACATCGTTTGATCAAAAAATTTCAAAATCCCTTGCTATTATAGCACCTGAACCATATACAATTAAAAGTTCAATTACAAAAAGTGTTAAAATTATATCATCTTCATCTTCATCAACGACGAATTGTTTTAAATTTAAAAATATTGAATTGAAAACCGGTGATGATTCGACGAAGGTTAATTTAATTAGTCAAAATGAAATAAATATAAATAATAATAATCAATTTAGTAAAATTTTATCCACGGAAAGTAGTAAAATTAATTATACAACAATGCACAATAATAATAATAATAGTACAATGAGACCATCAGTTTTAAAAAAAACTGAAAATTATATACAAAAAATGGTGGATGGTGGTTCAATTTCATCATCACCATCAACATTATCATCAGCATCAATGTCATCGTCATCGTCATCGTTATCGTTATCGGGAAAGACACAAAAAATAAAATATGCATCAAAATATCGTAAAAAGAAATTATTCGATTTAATTCAATCAACAACAACACCAATGATTAATAAAAATAATCATAATCATCAATCAATGATTCAATCCCAGCCATCACCAACAACAACACCGACAACAAAACGTTATTTTGATCAACATTTTCGGACGACGTGTCAACCACCACCGCCGCCGTCGTCGTCATCTCCATCTTCAACACCATCTCCATATCAACAATTGTATTCACCTTCTCAAATTCAATCAGATTCATATTTTATTGGTGACCATCAAAATTCACCACAAAATTCACAACATTTTTGGCCTCACTATCAATCACATCCAGCAAATGATCATCATCAATCACATCAACCACATCCTAATCATCATCAACAATATCAACATCATCATCATCCATCAATGTATAATCATCAAACGTATAAAAAACAACAACGTAATCACAATAATAATAATTCACCATTAAGTGATGATTTAAAAATGTTTTCAAATGATTTACCATTTGTAAATTATTGTAATGATTTACCTTTGTCACCACAATCACCACAACAACCGCCCAACATTTACGGTTCATCATCAATTTCGTATCCGAATTCTTCTTCAATTAATCATCATATTAATAATAATAATAATAATAATAATAATAATAATAGAACAAAAAGAAATTTATTGGATGATGAATTTAAAATGGATTTAAAATGTACATATAATAATAATAATAATAATAATAATAATTATACAAATAGATATCAAATTAATAATCAAATTGAAATGAAACGTAAAATACAATTTAATAATCATCATTTTCCGGGAATAAACGATAATTATAATGATGATGTTGATCAGGATGATGTTGATGATGATGATGATATTAATAATGAATCTATACTATCGAATAAATATATAAATGAATTAACACATCCAAATAGTAATTTATCTGAGGCATTACCGAATAGTTTAAAAGCAATTGATCGTTCATTGCAAAGCATTGAACAATTTGCCGTTGGATTAAGTAATAATATAAATGCAACGGCCACATTAAATTCGGATAATAAAGCAACATTACGGGCAATATTAAATGAAAAACAATCACAACAAATGGAATTAAATTCAATAATACAAGAATTTAAAGAAACAAAACAACATCAGCAGCAGCAGCAGCAGCAGCAGCAGCATTATCACAAACAACATCATTTTGATGATGAAATTAAAATGCAATCAGATAAATCTATATTTTTAAATCAATTATCGCCACATCATCATCATCATAATCGTCAGCATCAACAATATTTTCAAGAATATTCCAAATTATCACCATCTTATCCAATTATGAATGTAATTTCATCATCACCAGCATCGGCATCAGCATCAGCAACGTCATCACCTTCAGCACTATCATCAAATTGTAATTTACTACAATCGGAAGTAAACTACCATCATCATTCATCATCTGGATCTGCATCATCATTACCATCATTATCATTACCATTACCATTACATGAATATGATAAAAATCAAGAATAATTGAGGTGAGTTTATATAATGGAGTAGGTTTTTGCTGATTCAGAAAATCAGAACTAATAGAATCGTTTTTTTTTTTTTTTTTTTTTTTTTCAGCGGTTTGTTTAACGATTGCCAGTGATGATTGTATTATTATTATTCAAAATGTACCTAGCAAAACACATAGATACATATATTTTGCGTACATTTGATGTATCGTCACCGTTTCACCGTTTCACCGTCACCGTCACCGTCAACCATCCTCGATTGCAATACGAGTTGCATTTATATTTATATGACTTGCATTGCATTTTTTTTTTTTTTGTTTGCAAGAAAAACAAATATTTTGCTTGGGCAAATTTAGAAATATAGTTGGGGTAATTATAGAAAGAAAGAATATAATATTGATTGGAATCTATATAAAATGTAGCTAGACGTATAGACGATCGATAAAACACACACACACACACACACACACAACAAACTTATTTTTTTATTTTTTATTTTTTGCGGGGATGAAAGTTTTTGACCAATTTTTTTTCGTTTTTCACAACCGGATACAAACAAATGATACAAACAAACAAAAGATTCTTTATTATTTACAAAAAAAAAAATTATATTATATTTAAGGGTTAAAAATTAAATATATTAAAAATATATGTGTTAAATTTTATATGTATATATATATAAATGAATGATAAATAAATGATAAATAAAATGATTAATTTATTATTAAATTGTATATTAATAAATTGTATTTGTGGGGGGGGGGGGGGGGCTGTTGGCTTGTTGGCTGCTGTAAAGTACAATTTTATTTCAACTGCCCGGTAAATCATTCAAATATTTGAATTTGTATCTATAATTTATTTAACCCTTTGGTTAATAGAGATCCATTAAATTCGTAAACAAAAACAAATCGCAAATGGTTTATGGACTAATCCACACATTAGCCCATTAATGCGCGATTGAAATGTGAGTTGTTTAAATCCAAATTTAAGTTGTTTAAATCCTTGATGAAGCTTATGAAGACCATAGTGATTATCTCTGTTGTCCAAAAAATTACGTTCCTTTCGATTAGCAGGATATAGGAATATAGGTAAGTGTAATGTAGAAAACATAGAAAAGTAGAAAACGATTAGATTTTACTACACCAAACTACTCTTAATAGCTATATATGTAATTCGGAGTTAAAAAGATCTACTATTTTTTACTCTTACCTACTCCTGGTTGATTAGAAAGGAACTCAATACTAATGTGACCTCTTTGACCGATTTGTATCTTGTCTCTTGTCCATCAGTGCATTACATTAAATGTTGCAACACTGTTAGAACACTGTTCGAACGGTTGAACGTGCGTGCGTCACACGTATATGGCATGGCAAATGCACACAAAACACACACAAATATTGTATATTATTTTTCCTGTTTTAGTTCCGATTCAACCGCCAGCGAAGAAACCACACAATATAGATAAAGTGTACGTGTGGTCTATTATTAAAATAATATATTTTGTGATTATGTTTTTTGTTAAATAATATATTATTAATAATTTGGGATTGAATTCTTGATGATTTTCATTTCAAAATTGTATTTGTTGAATTTTATCTTTATCCCGGTGAATTTGTTGTCCGTCTGCCGAGGGTTACTTTTTGTGGAACCCCCGGTTACTAGCTATGTTTTTAATTAGGGAACTAATCTATCTACCGATAGCTTATAATAACACGTACGGTATTTATAAAAGAAGTTTTTCTTTTTCATTTTCCTATAATTATCAAAATTATTTGGAAAATTTGTACAGAAAATTATAAATTAAAAGTCTAAGCTTGTCTTGGAGATATGGGAGCTTCTGATGGATGGAATGAAATTATAAAAATGCTGTCCCCTTTGGTCGACGAAAGGACGCAGGTGGAATTAATGGCGGACGCTAAGAAAAAGGTACATCCCTTGGGAAATGTACATTATTGCTGCAATTATTAGTAAGAGCATGGCTAATTAAGGACCTAGTCGAAAAGTGAATCCGAAAGCTGAAAGGAAAGCGGATAATATCAGAAACGGAAGGAAGTAAAAGAACTGAGAGAATATTAGATATAATATTTGAATTGAGAGTGAGTAACACCGCCCGCAATAGGGAGGTTCTTCGAATGTCCGACGATGTTTTAGGAAAAATTGGTGCCTTTTACAATTATGCGGGCATGCGGATGCTTCAGACGTCGTCTTTGTGGCAATGAATATTCTCAAGAATGAATAATTGCGTTCAGACTCTGTGTATGGAGGATGAGAAAACGGCTGTGAAAACATGCAGCAAGTTCAAGTGTCCCGATTCAAGAGACCATAAGAAAGAAGAAAGTCAATCATTTATTTATTGTTATAGTTATACAAGAACAATTATCATTTGGGCAACGTAAGCATATTTGGCTACCGGCTTATGTTAAACACGCAAACGGAATAAAATTATTGTAATATTAATACATTAAAAAAAAATAAAAGAAGAAGTTGCTATGGGCTCGAACACTTTGAAGGCAATCGCTTACGTGATCACAACAGAATAGAATAATTCTCTAAACTTTCTTTTGACAAAGAATGGCGAGATCCCGAACATTTTCAATCACTTTGTTTGCGTTTTTCAATCAAAAATAATTTGCCAATGAATTATAGAGTAGAAACGGGTAGAGAAGAATAGATTTTTCCACTTCGAATTATGGGTGAATTATAGTTTGGGACAGTATAGACACTTACTTACTCTTACCTAATCCATATATCGTATAACATCAGGAATAGGTATCGAATGAAACGCAACGAATCCATTCGCATGTATGGATTATATTCAAATGTATATACACCACTATCACGAAAGCGTTTTTATAAATTTATCCTATTTATTTTGAGGAATTTTTAATAAGTTTTATACCGCGTGAAAAATCAAAGACCCGAGAATATATTGAAATAACTATATGAAATTAACAAATAAGTCACTGCATGCATGCAATGAAGTTTCATTATTATATATCTATCTATTCTATAATCAATCAATATATATAATTAATGAAAAAACACGAAAATATAAATTTGTATATGATTGATTGAATGTTGTATAGATGTGAATAGAATATAGATTGTAGATATGACAATACATTACGCGTTGCCTGGGCAAAACTCGAAAATTCAGAGTAGTTAAACTTTTTTGTTATTACTTATATATTCAGAGAAGCTGGCCCCAGACTATAAATTATCAACCCAAAATAGAATTTCTAGTTGAAAGAAGCAATGAATGTCTATATGAAATGAATACGGTGTTGGTTTTGTTGTCGAATGACCCATTAGTGCCTCCAAAGTTTCTTTGGAAAGACGTTGGTGATGAATAGATTAGGTGGGGGGTTAGCGATGAATAGGTCAGATAGGGGGAAATTTGTTGATGGAAGCTGCCAACAAACCAACTAAATGGTTGTAGAGGCGTCTGAATAAAGTAAAAGTAAAGTTTAAGTTCGAAAGTAAAAAAAAAAAAACGGTGTTCAAAATCGAATGTTCAAAAAGTTCAATTTCTTTGTTTTGCACAATAATACCTAAATAAAAAGGATGTTATAACGGTTTGCAATCGATCGTTAAGTCACTCCGAAAGTTTCAGCGAACCTTTTCAGATAAAAAGATTCTCCGCAGCCCAATCCAATCATTTTAATATTCGGCTATAGGGAAAAAAAATTGATTTTAACGTTTATTGCGCGCGATTTAAACGCGTATAATATAGATCCTGTAAAAATAATAAATAACATGGAAGCTAATAAGACAAATGATGAAGATAATAACGACGATACCAACAACAACGATATTAATAATTTAACTAATAAAATTTCTAAATTGATATTCGATTTTTCACAAAACTCAAGTATCCATGGTTTATTTTATTTGGGAAAAAGAAAAGGAATTCATTTGATTGAAAGGTAATATTTCGATTTAGTTTAGTTTAGTTTAGTTTAGTTTAGTTTAGTTTAGTTTAGTTGGAATAACCAAAACGATAACGATAAAAAAAAAACCCTCCAAATTACAAATTATTCAAAAGAATGTTATGGGCGATATGCATTTGTTTTGCATTTTTTGCTATTTATTCGTTGGCTGAACGAGTTTGGAATCGTTTTCAAACTTCACCAATGGTTATTTCTATGGATCGTAATAAATTTTCATGGAATACAACATTTCCAGCTATAACCATTTGTTTACATAATAAATTAAATGAGGGCAAAGTTAATGAATATATAAGGTTTGTATTGTGATATTATTGTATTTTTATTATAACCCTTTTACGGTATGGAATGAATGAATGAATGTATCATTCTTGATTAATTCATTTTCATATATTATATATTTCTAATATCCGCGTAGTGCTCATCCAGAAAAATTCGACAATGAAACGGATCGATTACATTTTAAAGAATTTTTAACAAAATTATCCAATTTAACGTTTGAAAATATGCATGAGTTACCAATGAAAAAATCCTATAACATTTCAAGTGATACATATTTAGATTTATTATCAAATTTATTGGAAAATTTTACACCGGAAATTAGTAGTGGAACAAATAAACTATCATTACAAAGTACCGTAACTGAATTAGGAATATGCCATGCTGTAAATTCAAAAATTGCTGTTTATAATTCATATGAGTACGCTGATATAAAATAGATTTATTGTATTTGTTGTTTATTATACGTGTTGGGGGCGGACAATTATATTTTACTTTTAATTTAATTTAATTTATCAATATATTAATATAGTTATTGGAAGAATTCAAGATTTGATATTATAAATACAAATGAAACTGTATCAATACATCCATTAGATGGTGAAGTTTATGCACAAATTATAAATATAACATCACCATATGAATTATATTTTCATGGTACAAAAGAAGTACCGGATATATCCAAACAACGTTATTCATTTGGAGCAAATGATTTTACAACCGTTGAACTGTTAGCATTAGAAATATTTACATCAAAAAATGCAAAAGAGTAACTGTTTACCGGTTTTTTTTACCTTAAGCTTTCTAATATCTAATAATTTTACTATATATAATATATTGTATATAAAACCGTTTCACAGTTTAACAGTTTCACAACGTAAATGTCGCTTTACACATGAATCGGATGTTTTAATTCGAAGTCCTGTTTATAGTGCAGTTTTATGCAGTTATGAATGTCGCATAAAATTAGCTTTAAAAATGTGTAATTGTATTCCGCATTTTTATAGACATAAAGGTACATTTTTTTTTTGTATATTTATTTTATAAACCATAATTTAACGCTTCATCGGTTCGAGATATCCGCACGCGTAATTGAGCTTCAGTTCTGTAACTAAATTCTGCGGTAAACCCACCCACCAGGGTTTACCCCAGAATTTAGTATGGTGAAATGAAATGTTTTTCGTGGAAATGTTCAATTACGGAAAAGTATTCCTCATAATAAGGGAGATTGAACACACGCTACACAAAAATTTACAGTTACAGAAAAACTTTTTTATATAATAAAAATGCTTAAAGTATCTTTCAAGTACCGTTAACTTTTACGTCCGCATATTTTCTGCTTAAGTGCTTACTACCCTGCCCGTAGCCTAACGCATCAAAAATAATCTGCATTCAGAAATGTTAAATCTCAAAATTCTGGTGAAATAAAGGGTGATTTTTTAGCTATTATCTTTTTGGTAACACTGCGCGGTTTAAACAGCTGACGCACGTTTCGTCTATTGCTTCACTGTCAAACATCTTCAGTTTGGTTTGCTATAATTTAACCGCATGAATCGTCTTACAAAAGAACAACAACGCTTACAAAGTATTGAATTTTATTATCAAAATATGCGTGCTCTATTAAGAAAGTTCATCGCGCGACGAAATTGTGTTCAGTGACGTGAAGCTCATTTTTGGCTCAATGGGTACGTGTAAATAAGCGTGTGAATTGTCGATTTTGGAGTGAATATCAGCCGAAGAAGCATTGCAAAAGCTACCAGAATGCATCAAGAAAAAGTCACAGTTTCGTGCGGTTTATTGCGGGCTGGTGTGGCATCATTGGACCGTACTTTTTCAAAGATGCGATGCGAATCGTAACGTAACTGTGAATGGTTGGTGAGCGCTACCGTGAGATGATATCCAACTTTTTTTTTTTGCCCAAAATGCCCAAGAGCTTGACTTGCATGACATGTGGTTTGAGACAACAAGACGGTGCCACATGCCAGACAGCACGCGCAACAATGAACTTATTGAGAGCGGGCGAGTTCGGTGAACATTTTATTTCACGTTCGGGACCGGTCAATTGGCCGCCTAGATCGTGCGATTTAACGTCTTTAGACAATTTTTTGTGGGGCTATATGTTAAAGCTCGCATGTCTATACAGCGACAAGCCCGCTTCAATTGACTTGAATTGGAAGACAATGCATTGAAGCATTTATTCGTGAGATACCGGCCGAAATGTTGGAAAGAGTATGCCAAAATTGGACTAAAAGCGGATGCGGACCATTTGAGGCGCAGTCAATAAGGTCAACATTTGCATGAAATAATCTTCAAACATTAAATTATATGGACCGTACTAAATTGATTCAAATAAAAAATTTCATGCATTTTTCGGAATTTTATTTTTTTTTTTTTTAAACTTTCCAATAGCTTTTCCAAAAATCACCCTTTATATTAACCTATATATGCCATAATTTTGTCTACATATATATATATAGTTCTTTAAAATTTATTCTATTTTACATATATACGAATTAAATAAAATCAGATAAATATGGAAATTCTGTTCCAATTTGCAATTTTGATGGTTTGCGGTGTTTAACAACAATTAAAGGTATATATACGTATTTTTATTTTTATTTAACCGCGCAAATGCGGGCGTTTTTTTTTTTTTTTTTGACATTCGCATTAATTTTTGACATTTTGTTGTATTTTGCAGATGAAATTATATCTTTAAAGTCAACAACTAATTTGAAAATTAATTGTAATTGTTTAGAAAATTGTGATGATTCGAAATTTTTTGTACAATCTCATGTAAGTTTTATGATAATATAATGTTAACACTCATATATCAGTTGCGTTCCATTCAATTACCAGGAGTAGGTAGGAGTAGATTAGAGTAGAAAGCACCTACTCTTTTCTACGCCGAACTATTCCGTAATATAGCAAAGAGTAGTTCGGAGTAGAAAGCATTAATTCCTTTGTACTCTTTTCTACTCTTACCTACTCTTCATTACTCCTGGTAATTGAATAGAACACGACTATCAATGATTTTGAAAATCGTCGCCTTAAAATAAAATGCCATTTTCTCTGTCTTTACCGATTAATGATATACTTTCCGCAATCCTCGTATTCCTCTGAGTAACCGCGCAATTCTGTATTTTGAGGTGCGGTGAAATTTTTGGAAATGGTGAACAATTTAGTTTCTTGGCATTATTGGCTCCTTCGCATGCGGACTAACTCTGTTTGTATATATGACAACTTTGCAATATAAAAATTTATCTATTTTCAGCGTTCACGTTTTTGGTTTCTTGGTGCTAATTTACAATGGGGTATTATTGATTATCCAAAAATGCAATTAAAAAGAAATTTAATATTTGGTTTTACAGATTTATTAGGTATATGTATTTTTGGTTATATATACTATATATTGATATTGTTATAATGAACAATTGGGCATAGCTGGCCCGGCAAACCCCGCCGGTTTGGCCCGGTTTGGTTTTGCTATCAAGTTTATGTTCAATATATTGGAACTTATGGACAATTTGATGATTTGACGCAGTTAGTTTTTTTTCTATTTGCTAATTTTATTTTTTTTTAAATCTTTCAGTTTATATTGGAGGAATTGCAGGTTTTTTCCTTGGTTGCAGTTTATTGAGTTTTACAGAATTTATATTTTTTTTCTCTTGGCAAATTTTGAAACATAATTACCAAAAAAAATAAATGCAGTTCGTTCGGTTTCGGTCTCCCTTTTTTTTTACCACGTTATTATACGTTTTTAATGTTATTTTTTGGTTTTTGAAAACTCAAAGCATTTTATTATTAATGCTCATATATGGGCGCGGAAGCTGATGAATATATCGATCAGCCATATTACTATTAATATAAGATAGGATTAATTTCTCTTAGGATTAAAGAATTTCCTTTTATCGAAATCGAATTTGATTATTATTATTCTAGTTTTATGTGAATAAAATGGAGATTCTTTATTATTATCAATATTTATCAACAAATAAGTTTAACATATAAATTATATTTATAATAATAACAAAATTATAATAATAATAATATAAAAGAAAAAAAAATATAATAATAAAACAATTATTTCATTTCGCACCTAAACCGCAATAACCAAAAAAAAAACAAAATATCAATATTTATAAAACATTTATCAACTTTTCTAAAATGAAAAAGAAACAAAACAAAAAAAGAATTGTAATGAATAAAAATATTATTACATAAAGAACAATAAAAACAATTAATTAATTAATTAATTAATTTACCGAATCCTGTTTCAATTTAACTAAAATCCAGGTATACAAAACTTTTTTCTCTAAATGTTGTACGGTATATTTAAGAGAATTTAAACCATCAACATCATATTTTTTCGCACCATTAACTAATTTTTCATATCTATAAATAATGATAAAATAAAATATTATTGTTTTTAAAGTAAATAAATTATAGAGTTTTGGAGCTGATCGGTTTTTCATGATTTATTATTATCAAGTGATTTAAACATGCGCGAAAGTCGTCATATTCTTAATATTATACTAACGGTAACTTTTTTTATAACTCCTTTTTGCCCAAAGCTCTATCTATATATTTATTTATTCAATTGGTTAGATAATAACATTTATTATATTACCTTTTAGGATTTGCTTTCTCTTTTTTATGATTTAACATCGTATATCTGGCAATGTTTATTGGATAACGGGCTATATGATAAGAACCATGTTTTAATCTGCAACAAAATATAAAATATATAGCGTCGCATTAATTGAATTACGATCTTTACGAACTGAATTACGAGAAGTACGAACATCGGACATTCAAAACAATTACAAAAAAAGACATATATACCTATTTGACATATCATCATCTTCACCGCCCCAGCCCCAAAATGAATTGGAAAATCCATTTACTGTTTTAAATTGTTCAGTTGTCATTGCCGATACACCACCGAAAATTGAACTATATGGTAATCTGTAATAATAAAACACATAAACAAAAATATGGGGGGTTAAATAATTTTTTTTTTTTTTTTCAGAATTGTTTTGATCCTTTTTTTTTTAAGGATAATCAGTTCGGGTTTTCATTCCAAGTCGCGTTCCATTCAATTACCAGTAAGAGTAGTTAAGAGTAGAAAAGAGTACAAAGGAGTTAATGTTTTCTACTCCGAACTCCTCTTTGCTATAGTTCGGAGTAGTTCGGCGTAGAAAAGAGTAAATGCTTTCTACTCTTATCTACTCCTACCTACTCCTGGTAATCGAATGGAACACAATTATAGATGCAATAAAGTCGAGCAATGAGAAGTTTAAAGGTCTAAACAAAAACGGCCAAAAGAGTAAAAGACAAAGTGGGATCTGTCTCTATGCAATACAACGCAAATTTTCATCCATTGGTTTTTGAGTTCTTGAGCCTCTGGCAAAGATTTCCCCAACATAATTATCCGGTTATCTGGCCATAACTCAAAAACCAATGGATGAATCCGGCTGAATCAAGAAACCAAGGAACTAAGGAAAAAAAATGTTGGTAATTCTTTGCAAGAGGTCATAACTCGAAAACCAATGGATGAATATGGCTAAAAATTTGCAGACTTATAGATAAAGAGGCGCGTAAATCCGATTATCTCGGTTCCAGCCAGATTCATCCATTGGTTTTTTCATTTTTTGAACCTCTGGCAAAGAATTCCCAATATTTTTTTTTTCATGGAAGAGTAAATCCATTTACAGACATCCCTTGGCATTTAGGTCCCTATAAATTCAAAAATCAGTAAATTGAACACCTGTAAAACAACTGTAAAAAAAAAACATGGATATTTTAAATTATCTATAACATACTTAAATTCCATTGTATCAACGGCAACGGACATATGACGTGGTTGATCCGGACAAACATATAAATTTCGATCATTCATTGGCAATAAATCAACATCATGAAAAATAAAACAATCCCAATTATTCAGTTTTAATGCTTCCACATAGCCAATGTTCATTAGCGATGCCCGATTAAATAAACCCTCCGTAATTTGTTCAACAATAAATATACCATATTCAATTTGTTGTTTCTGTAAAAATGGATGTAAATTTTGTAAAAATACTGGTAAATGCGTTGCACGATCTCTGTATGGAACAATAATGGCAACACGATCTTTTGCATTACATTCCGTTGGTTTATACCAACCACCTGGTAATAATTTATTTTGAAATTTTATTTCTAAATTTTCTATTGTTTCAACAGTTGTATTTACATAAATTGGACCCACTGTGTAAAAATAAAAAAAAATAAATTTAATATATATATAGAGAGAGAGGGAGAGTGAAAGAGGATTTTTTAGCATTTTACGAACTTACCTAAATTAGGTGGTGTCGGTGGACACTTATTTAAACCTAATTTAGTCATAATATTTTGTATAAATGGTTTTATATTTATATTATTATTATTATTATTATCATCTTTTATTGTATTTATATTTGTAGCATTGTTACGTTCATAAATTAATAAATTATTATTATTATCACTTAAATTAAAATGAGATTTTATATTTTGATCACTATTTTGATTATTATTATTATTATTATTATTATAATTATTTATATATGTAATATTTTCTATCATTGATTTTCGTTTATCACCCGTAAATTTATTATTCATATTATTATTAATTATTTTTACTGTATTTTTACTGTGAGAATTATTAATTATAATATCAATGGTATTATTCAATAATGGCGGTGTTACTAATAATACTGTACCATTATTATTATTATTAATAATCATATCATTTGAGATTACTTTATTATCATCCCCTCCTTTTGGATTTGTATTATTATGTTCATTAATTGGAGTATTGGAGTATTTTTGTTGAATTATATTTGATTGAGTTACATTTGAGATTTCTGGTGTAGTTCGAGTACGTTTTATTAAATTTCCACCATGTAAGGATCTATATATATATATATATATAAAATACAATACAATAAAATAAATTAAAATATAGAATTCAATTGATTTTTTTTTTTTTGGTAAAATTGTATTTTACCCGCAGCAAATCGTATTTTATGCATGCGTGCACGTGACACTTCTAGATAGAGGAACCCGCAAACACAATATTCTGATTAACTTTTGTTAGCCATTTGGACTTATATAAGGAAAGTACCGGATAGGCTTCATCAAGAACCCAGAACCCAGACAATTCTGACTAACTTTTGTTAGTCATATGAACTTACAAGGAAAGTACCGGATAGGCTTCATCAGTAGTACACTTCTCCGATATAATAGTTCAAGTGAGTACAGCAATCAATTCACTGTTTTTAATAAACATTTTATCCGGCAAAACTTTGATCCCTTTCCATCCACCGTCCAGGAAAAGAGTGAGTCCTAGCGCAGGGCTAGCTCCAAAACAAAAAAAAAAGTTGATCAGAATTATGGCTTCATCTACAAATGCTTTTGCATGACAATAAAATACAATTTGCTACCGGTTGCGGATAACTGTTAATATTCAGCCATTTATTTTTTTATTAATTAAAATATGTTTTTTTTTTTACCGTAATGGTGTTGTTGGAGTTTCAATTTTTGAATTACTATAACCATAATTATATAAATTTAATATTAAAAATAATATACAGATCAAACACACCGCCTTAATGACGTGTGCACGATCACAGCATGCCATTGCGCCATCAGGTATTAAATTAAAATATCACACTTATTTTATTGGTTTGGTCGCATTTGAAAAGTGCCTGTTTTTTTAGGCATTGAAATAGTCGGCCATCTGAAAATTAAATTTATTTGTATTAATTGTATAAAAAATATAAGTGTCTCAGTCCAAATGTGTTATGTTAGATTGTCAAAGTCTTTTTATACTTTAATTTCAAAGTTTCTGATGTTCGGATATAATCCACTTCTCGTCGGTTCGTTTGTTCATTATATCACGGCCACTAATTGCGTAGTATTGTGCGGTTTCGGGTACCTAAGGTATGTATACCTTTTTTTAGTTAAAGCGTTCACTACGGTTGTGCTCCTTAAACCCAAAACACTATGATCGCATTTTGAATCGAACACTCTGATTTTTGGCCCCATGCCTGGGATAAAAGGCCTTATACTAATAAAATACAATCCTCTTGCAAATGCCCCGAATTTAGTTCGAATTTAGTTAGGAAGAAATTTTTTAACATATTTATTTATAACAATTGTGAGGAAGCGATACAAGCGATTTATTTAAATGCGCTCTGTTCTAGATTTTATAATGTATAGGAAAGGCAAGAAATAATTTAGAAATACCTACACATAGACATGTCATAGAATATATTATTCAACTTCAAATCCCTTAAGTCCCTTAAGTTTCTTTATATATAATATCAATTAGAAAAAAAAACGGGCAATGCGGACTTTTTTTTCATAGTAGATTCTTACATAATTGTTTTCTTTTTTTTGTTGCGAAATAATTTTTTATATTTATCCGAGATTGCAGTAGCATGAAAAAAGATAAAGTTAATTTATAACTTATAAAGGTATGAAGTTATTGAGGCAACGATAGTTTAAAAGAAAAGAATTTGTCGTCATCGCAGACGATGTTTATAACCATAATTTGGAATAACCCGACAAAGTACTGGAAATTTTGTCTATTAAATTTTGGGTTTTTCTAATTACATTCCATTCCTTTTACCTCACCCACTCATATACAAATTCAACGTAAATCTTAATTTTGGGATTGAACATCATTTTGTATTTTCAATCTATGGTCCAAAGTTTTGTTTGTTTTATTGTTATTTTGTTATAATATAAAACATCTACTTACATTATCTCGGTCAGAGCTATATATATTTATTGAGGTGCCAACCAAATGCACAATAATTTTAAAGCACAATTTTCTATTATATATAATATTATAATCTATAATGCACAATATATAAAAATCAATTTATAATATACCAATAATAATTATTGTGCATTTGGTTTAGGCCGTAATAATAATATTTTTAATATTATGGGTATTTCAATAATTATAATGTTGTTTTTATTTTTACTATTTGTTTACAATTATTTATAATACCATACCATAATACTTATTTTATATTTTCTGATAATGTTTTGTCTTCAATTATCATATACATTAACATACGTTTTTTTTCTATACACATTTGTGTACTCTACATCTACAATATATAGAACAGTCTCAGTTTCGTTGCAACAACTTAATAAAAATCCTGATGCTGAGCCATTCAGACATTTTCTATACCTATCTGAGCTTATTTTATGGGACGGCGGTTTAATGTTAAACATTGCAGTATTCGTCAAATTGAATAGGACCAAATCATTTCAGGGAACAGACAGGCTAGTCCTTTGGATAATATGGCTTGGTTTCGTCCAGGAATTCGGTTGAAATCGCTAAAGGTTTGCTCAATTTTCTCGTTTTTGTTTTACACTATTATGTGATATACAAAATGTAGTACGAAAAAAAGACAGTAGAAATGATAGATTTCAGTGCGCCTGAGTGCACTACAACGAACAGAATCGCATCAGGACTGAAAACTGAATATATATATGAAAAACAGTTCAAACTTACAGTAATTACCAGGTTTTAAAGATACTTTTACACTATGTAGCAGTCTATAGAAATTTAACTTCTATATCGACAAATTGATTGATTTTTTTTTTAACCTTATAAGAATGCATTGAAAGTATCTATTTGTATGTTTTTAGTATCCAATGTCATGATAAAAACAGACGTATAAGACGTATAAGAGATTATAAGACGAGACTGAAAATTCTCCTTTATTTTTTACTGAGTTCATTTTTGAATATAACTTATTCATCATCAAAAGAAAAGCCTTATATTAATTATCCTGCTGTGTTTAAAACCATTTTTTCTGTTGCGTGTTCAACAGAAGTCCACTTTATATATGTATACCCGAAATTGATACGGACGAATATCGTCCTTTTTTTATTTTTATATGCCAGTTTTATGTGAATACAAATTTTATATATACTATTTATGTGTATACAAAAATGCTATATTATCGATATGGTAAGTTAAAAGTAAAAATAAAATTGTAAAATTAGCTTTAAAACCCCCCTCGAAACGAATCGTTTGGTCTGTGTTTTATACATTGAGTTGCGATGTGATGCGGTTCTGTTCGCGGTAGTGTACTCGCAGGCGCATAGACATTTTCTTCGACTGTCTTTTTTTCGTATTACATTTTGTATATCCTATAATAGTGTAACATACAAAAACGGATGGGTCGTTTTGTTATGTATTTTCACAATTATCATATAGTTTGATTTAAATTTAAACTTTACTATTTTGAAAATGGATTGGAAAGCTATGCAGATCTTTTGCCAGATCTCGCAACAAACTGTTCGATGAAACAAAACCATTATTATCCAAAGGACATGCAGTCTATATTCCCTGATACACGAAATGATTTGTCTAAATTTGGCGAATTCTTAAATGTTTACCATCAAACGTCGTCCCATAATAAGTTCGGAAAGGTACGTATGGAAAGGTATGGAAAGTGTCTGGATGGCTCTCTCATGAACAAATTTTGAATGTTCACTAATGATCTTTTATAACAAATTTACAAAAAAAAAACAAACTTCTCCGTTATAGAACTCGATAAGCAATTCACTGTCAAAATCCACCTCTTTGTACAGTACACAAAATTGTGTAGAAAAAAAAAGCATCAGAGTATGTTTTTTTTAGTTAATTTAAGAAGACCAAAACATTATCAGAAAATAAAATAAGTATTATTATAAATAATATATAGTAAACAAATAGTAAAAAAATAAAAACAACATTAAAATTATTGAAATAATATTAAAAATATTATTATTACGGCTTAAATATTATTATTATTATTGATATTATAAATTGATTTTTATATTGTGCATTATAATATTATATATAATTGTGAAAATTGTGCTTTAAACCGCTGTTGTGCATTTGGTTGGCACCTCAATATATACATATATAGCTCTGACCAAGATAATGTAAGATATGTTTTATATAAAATTTCCTTAATTTAATAATTTAACAACGAAACTTTTAATAGTAAATTCAATTTTTTGTTTAATAAAATATGGAAACAAGGCAAATATTTAACATTTATTAAAGAGTAAACATGTTCTGATGGCCAAAGGGGTAGGAAGGGCTCAAATTTCAATCATCACAATCAATTCCTCATAAAACTTTAATATAAAATGATGTGCCACACCACTATAATATATATTCTAATTCATTCCCATAAGAACATCATTAGATGATTTGTCCATGTACCATTCTGTTGTGTTTGCTCCTGGATGGAATGAGATTATTAGAAAAAACTCTCCCATATAATAGAAGATTTTCCATTTTTCATTAGAAACTTCCAAAATTTCTAATCAATTATGGTATCAAAAACAGACCGAAATATCCCGTATAATCTCTTGGATTTGTATGCCGAAGCTCTTGGATCGGATGGAATCAGAAAATTGTTTGCGGGAATATAATTTTTAGGATTTGACACCAAAAACCTTAATAAATCCAAAATTTCAAACAAATATCTTCAAAAACTCATTGAGATCCATTATTCATACGCGGAAAACAAAAAAGTCCGTAAAATTTGTAACGGAATGTATGTATAATATTAGGGATGATTGGCAATTGTTTCATGTAAATCTAAACTTTTGTTTAGTAGGGCTTAGCCTTCAACTTCAACTTCCTCTCTGGTCAAGGGAAAAAATGATCTGTGAAAGTGCGAAAAATCCCAAAAAATTAAGCAAATATCGTTTTTAAAAACGATATTTTTATTTAAACGCGATATTTGAACTGATGAGCTTAATTTTTTGGTTATACTACTTAGAAGATATACGAAATAAATCTTATTTTAATCCTCTATATGTGTATTATTTAACCCACACAAAAAGTGTTGTAAAATAAAGAAAAATCCACAACGAAAATAATAAAAGAAGTCTGCTGCTGTATTTATGGATGTTTTGCTTTTACGTGATGATGAACAACCACCAGCAGCATTGGCTATGGAAAAGGAATTATCGGGTGTTATGATTGTTTTAATCATTGGCGGTGGTGTTCTTATATTTTGTATGCTCTTTATATTTGCAAAGAGACAAATTATGAGATTTGCCATTAGGCAACGTCGTGGTCCCCATGCACCAGTTGGACATGATGCCAAAAAGGTAATTTTAAATATAAAATACTATATATCACAATTTGTTAAATTTTTGTGGCCATAGTTTGACAGCAATATGGTTTATAAATTTTATATATATCAATTAGTCAATTAAACGGGAAATTGATAGGCGCTTAGATTGTATACAAAAAATTTCCCATGAACCACAATTGATAACGGATTATGATTCACGTTTTATTATTGCTCCCGATAAAGTTCTACCACCATTGTATTATCGTTTAAAGGCGGTTGATGATATAAAAATTTTAGAAAATGAAATATTTAAACAAATTGGTAGTCAACGACAACCGCATGATAGTTTACGTGGATTTTTATTGTCCAGTTTGGCGGCCCCGTTAAACGGTACCGGACAACGTGTAATCCATCAATTTTGTGATTGTTATGAACATTCGAGACATGATCCAAATGAATTCGGTAATGAAGAATACGAAACGTATCGTCATTTATTTTTAAAATTATATAATGCGTAAGTTTTTTTGTGTAAACCTCTTTTTGCACCTCATCGCACACAAATATAAATATTTAAAATTTCCATTTCAAATATCAAAATTTTCAGTGCAAAAATGTTAAAATCATTTTCAAGTCGTAAATCATCACCAAGTCGTACCCCAATAAAAAAACTCATAAAAGTACAATCACTCTTGGATCCATCCAGATTGCGTCCGCCACCGTTAAAAGACTCTGACGGATATGTAATCGGACAACATCGTTCATCAAACATTCAACCAAATATTACATTGGCAATGCAAAATGAGGAAATTCATCAACGTGTTATTGTATCAACAGCCGTTCATCATCATCACCTTCATCGAACCGAACAGGATAATAATGCCAGTATATTAAATAATAATTTACAATATGAAAAACGATCTGATAGTATTGTTGTTTAACAGCGGGGAGTATATACTGATCTGATTGAATCTGATTGACCAGATAAATATGTTTGATATTTACACCATTGACATTTCGTTTTCCATTAAATGTGTCCGTATCAGAGGTAAAAATTTATTAATTATATTAATTTTTACTAAATTATTATTTAATATATAAAATTTTGTTATCTTATTGGTATATATGTAAATATAAATAAATAAATAAATAAATAATAATAATTATGTTATATTATAATATTATACAGTATTTTTATATCGTATTTTTTTTTTATATATCGGCGGCCATTTTACTTATAATTTCTATATTGCAAAAAAAAAAAATAAATATTGAATCAAGGACAGAGGCCATTTTTTATCAACTTGACAACATGCGCAGTACATTGTATATATGGTATATATACTATAGTAACGGTATCAGCGCGTACCGTTACCGCTTTTATTCGCTACGCGGGTTAAAGAAAAAGAATTTTGTTTTTTATATGTCTCCCCTTTAACATTTTTCTTTAAACGCATCATCTATACACGTTTAAAATATATATTTTTTTGTTGCTGGAACCCCAAAAAAATATGTTAAAGAGACCTGGGAAAACTATATAATAATAATTGGCATAATCACAAATTAACTGAATAGATGAAGAAAAAAAAATTGTGCTTTTCTTGTTAATCGGTCGTCTTCATTGTACATTTTTCTAAAAAAAATTAAATTGTCTTTTATATAGAACAATGAAAATTATGATGACGTTTTATGCTAACAAAAACACACATCTTTACCGGCAACCTGATAATTTTGGCAAAAATGTGTATTCTGGAACATTAAATGCCACAAAAAATCGTCGCCTGAAAAGAACTGAAACTCAAAAGACTTTGTCTGGTGAATGAAAAAAAAATTAACTTTACGCGTTTATATATATGAAATGAATCATTTTATTTATGTATTTCATTTTATTTATTTATTCATTCATTTATTATTAATCACATATTAAAGTACATATATAAATAATATATTATTTTATATTTATTCGGTTAGTCCCAGACCAATCGGGTTATCCCAACAAAAGTGCGTAAGAATTAATATAATAATAATAATAATAATAATAACAATAATAATAAGATATAAGTTGCTTATGGTTATGGGTTTAAGAAACTCACAATCAGTTATAGAAGTTTTAACTTGTATATATATATATATATATATATATAGGTAATAATAAATAGCTTATGTAGGTAATAAATATTTTGGAAAAATAAAATGATATATGAGAAACTTGAGAGAATTTGATAATCGAATAAAATATATATGTATACAATAAAATAAAATGTTTTTATATTAGTTTTTTTTTTTATTTTTTATTTTGTTTATGTAATTATTCAAATTTTTCCTTCTAATAATATGAAAAACAAAAATATATGAATGCTATTTCTGGTTATTTAATTTTATTAATTCAATTCTTAGAGCTATATAGTATATAAATTAAAATTAATATATATATATATATATACAGTAAAACCTTGCGGACGAGAGATATGGTAAGGTTCGGCATCGACGGCAGTAGTATCAAAAATTAACATCTATATGTTACATTTTGGGGTCGTGATGGGTTCGAATCCTACTGCGAATGCATAAAAAATATGTTTTGTGTTTTCGGTTATTTTTCGAATCCTGATTTTAACATAGAGTTGTTTGTTTCCGCTTGTGGTTGGTCGTACGGCTATAATTACCGACACCGTAAAAGGCACAATTGTTAAGAAACTAACATAATAGAAGGCTGTTGTTGGACGCTAAAACCAGATTGTTGGTTGTATACTAAATATTCTTGAGGATCAGTAAGGGGGGAAAAAAAAGAAAGAAAAGTAAAGATAAAATTAAAATTAAAGGATCGAATTGTATAGAAAATCTAAATTGTGAAAAAGAAGAGATGTATGTGATAAAACAATCTTATGTAAAAACAATTTCAGAAATACCCACACATTGCCCTAAAATTTCTAACATTATTAGACAGCTTAGCCGTAATTGGCTAAGCATTCCACAAACTTACAATGTACACAAAAATGGATAGGGATGAATGACGGGAGAAATGCCTAGGAACAATGAGGTTATGCGTTCTTTCGGAGCTTCCGCATTGAATTAATTCAAACAGATATGTATGTTGCGATGTTTTGATCAATTTATACATGAAAAGCACACACCTATAATCATAATATTTAAATAAGGGACATCCAAAAATACAATTACCATATAACCCGAAACATGATCATAACGACGCAAGTTGTTAATGTATCTGACACATGAATTAAACAATACTTCCAGTTTAATACGGCAGACCGAATCAAAAGGAACAATAACAACGTCACAGTAAAGAAAATGGGGAATAATTAATGTTTTGACAAGGAATAAACGAGTGTCACGAGAGGTAACGGTAGCACACTTCCAAAGTCTACGAAGCCATCCATATACGATTGTTGAAATCTTGTTTATATGATTACCCCATGTTAATGTTTTATTAAATACCACACCAAGATTTTTGACAGTAGGCAAAAATGGGATAGGTATTGAATTTAGAAAAAGCCTTGGGAAGGAACTCGTGTCAATACTTCGTTTATATATTACAATACTTTGAGATTTCAATTCGTTCAATTTTAGCCGATTGCGGTAGACCCAATCAGAAATTGTTTTGAGTTCCGAATTAATAGAAGCAATGGTGAGAGAAACATCGGATAACGAACAATGACAATTGTACAATTGTACATCATCAGCAAACATATGCATTTTAGAGGATGTTACTGTAGTATTTAAATCATTTATAAACAAACTAAACATGAATGGTCCAAGAATAGATCCCTGTGGCACACCAGAAGTTATTGAGATAGGTCGAGAGGAAACATTGTCTATAACCACAATCTGAGAACGATCCGAGAGATAGCTTTTGATAAGTTTAACAGCACAATGAGAGAATCCAAACAAATTTTTTAATTTATTGCACAGTATTTCGTGATCAATCATATCGAATGCCTTGGAGAAATCCAGGAGAATTAGAATTAAATTATTGTAAATTACTTACAATTCCTGAGAAAGTTATGTATATGCGGTCATAGCCGCATCATTCAATTGGCTGCTGAGTGGTACGTTCCTATGAGCAGGGGGCCATAATTGAATGTATATGAATATATGGGATATTACTTGAGGGTTGAATCCTTTTGAGCTGGGTCAATAAGTGTTTCGGTGGGGACTTATTAGACCCCAACCCAATTTATACGTTTTTATGTTTCTTAAAGTGTCCAATAAAAGAAAAAAAAAAACAAAACAAAATTTTGTAGTTTTGCTGTTATACCTGTTGCGGCGGCCCCTCTACCAAAAAAAATCTATCTATCTATCTATCTTCATTCATTATTCACCTTTGTGTGAAATAAATAAATAAATAAATAAATAAATAAATAAATAAAAATACCTTTTGCAATTATTAAAAAAGTAAAAAACAAAAAGTTGACGTGATTTTTAAGATATTTTTATTAGTGTGTGTCGACTTGTATTCGTTCGTAGACGGCTATGTGTACGGAGCCGTGAGTGTCTTAAAAATATATTTATATATATATAAATAATTGGTTGTTTGTACTTTTCTTTTATATTTTTCATTATTTTTTTTTTGCATATTTCTTTTTTTTAATTAAACAATAACCTTAACAAATAATAAAAAAAAAAAAACATTTTATTTAATAAATGTTCTTATGAATTGTTTTTTTTTTTGTGTTTTGTTGTTGTAAATTTTAATGGTGGTTATTTAATAAATATATATATATTTATTCTTAATAATATTATAATATATATATTTAAATAAATTGTAAATTAATTTTATTGTTTTTTTATTAAATATTATTGTTGCTGCTTTATAAACTGTATATATATATGGTTATTTTTATATAGTTAAATATTTATTAATAAATAAATAAATAAATAATGATTGCAACATTCGCTCGAGCAGTGTATTATTATTTATATATATATTGTTGAATATATCACAAAAAATTGTCTGCGTATAAAATAAATAAAAAAAAAATAATATTTAAAATATATAATATATAACATATAATATTTTAATTTTTACTATTACTTTTATTTATATAAAATCATATAATAATTATTATATATATATATATTAATATTATAAAAACAATTATAAAATATATACATACAACAACACTATAAAACTCGAATTATATAGACAAGACACACAAGAGAAAGTGAATTTTCATATAATAAAAAAAAATTAAAAAAAAAAAAACATTTTTGTACATATAGTGATCGTTATTAAAAAATAAAAAAAATAAAAAAAAAGTTAAAAGTTATATATCTGTGAATTAAGGAAAAATTAAAAAAAAAAAAAAAAACAAATAATTGGCTGTCAACATTTTTATTTAATAATTTATATAAATAAAAACAAATTATATATTGTGTTTAAAATTAAAAAATAATTTTAAAGTGCTTTATAAATAAATCCGAATAACATTTTTATTTATTGCAAAAATTTTTAATAATTTTATGCAGTCAGTGAACTTTTTTTTCAATAATTTAATTAAATATAAAAAAATATTATAATATTCTATAATAATATATAAAAAAAGAAAAAAAAAATGAATGATAATTATTTAAATAAATAATAAGCAACTATACCATAATAAATATTAAAAAAAAAATGATTAATAAAATCTAATTAACGTACGAAAAAAATAAAAATATATATATTGTATTATTAAATAAGGCCATTTAATTAACAACAACACACATATATATATATATATTATAGTGATTGGTTTGTGATTTTTTTTTTTTTTTTTTATGTTAAATGTATTTGTGTTTGCGATGTTAATGTTTTTTTCTTAATAATTTTTTACACAAAATAATTTGTAATAAATACTCTATTTCATAACAGAATGATTTTAATAATAAATACAATTAATTTTTTTTTTTGTATATATACTAACTGAAATTATTTAAAAAAAATTATTAAAAAACAAAAAACACAATATAAAAGTGAAAAGCGTGAAAATTTATAATAGTCGTTGTTGTTTTTCTTCGCTTGTTTTTCGCTATATACAAATATATATATATATATATATATAGATAAGGAAATAAAACTGTAAAAAAAACATCTATAGGAAACACGTTTTTTTTTTTTGTTTTTTTACTGCGGAATTATTCCGACGAAAATCAATACTTCACAATTTTTTTTTTTTTTTTGCTAGGTATGTAAAAAATAATAATCAAAAAAAAAAAGGTCCACTAACATTATTTTGGGGGGTGGGGTGGGTAGACAAGATGGGCGAGGAAGGGTATTCCGTTAAATTATGGCGAATGTCATTATACGTCATTATACATTATATTTTGTCTTTGTTTGTCGTTGTTCTACAACAAAACAAAATACACAGTTTTAAATTTTGCTGAAATTGTGCAATTATGCGCATTCTCCGTTCTCTATCTGCGCATTGTATATTTTTTAACAATAAAATAAAATAAAATAAAAAAATGTTACATTAGTATTGTAAAAAAAAATTATATCGGAGATGGTGTTCGTGTATAATAGAATTTTTTTTTTTTATTATTATTATTATTATTAAATCATAAATTAATTAATTAATTGGTAATATACATACTAAATAAATAAATTAATATATTCCTCATTCATATTATTGCGATTAAATTTATTTTTTTTTTTAAATTTATCAGGGGTGGTATATAATTAATAAGTAAAATAATCATTTTTATTTTTTCTATATATTTAAATTAAAATAAGTAAAAAAAGCCCATAAGTTAAATTTCGTGAAATGGTGGGCGTTTTCGTTTATTTCACTTGTGTTAACACAAACGCACAAGTGACACAAATACGTTTTTTTATTGCACTTGTGTTACTTGTGTTATAGGACACATGTTCGAAAATACCTCCACTTAGCACTTGTGTTCACACAAATTGCCCTATCTATTTTGTAGGAGCACCATCGCCCTGTGTGAGATTGTTGTTGCTTTATCGTCACTATAACATTTTCACATATAAAACGCCATTTGTAAACAAAATTAAACACAAGACTATTTTATAATATTCGAACACAGAGCTAGCACCTGTAAATGTTATATCGCGCTCGCATGTTTGAGAGCGCACAAGTGCATGACACAAGAGGAATAAACGAAAATGCCCGGTAATAGAGCCATAGTTTTATTATATAACAAATTGAAAATGCTAAAATGTTTACCAGGACAAAAGGGTATTGCTGTTATACGTTCTTTAATTAATGAGTTATTATAATTCTTATGATGATTTTTTATTGTTAGGCAATAATGTTAAGGTTCTAACTTTTAAATATATATATTTTTTAAATGTTTTCCAAATAAATGAATAACTGAATTGGATAATTCCATAATCAAAGGTTCGTAATCTGTCTATTATCGTCAATAAAATCTTAAATTTAAGGAATCACACTGATTTGATAACCAAAAAGGCTCAAGAATAGAATAGAAAAGAACATGATGTATTCTAAGGATATTGTGGCGATTTTCTTATTCAATACCTATCCGAATCCGTAGATTATATTAGAATGAATGGTACATTCGTACATTAGTATATTATACATACTTAAAATGTCCCTGATGATAAAAAGTATCATCCACTCTCTTTTGGTTTTTACTTGGAATTTTTTAGACAATCTGGTAACCGCCTCTAAATGATTGATCTTATATAGGTTGCCCTTTAAAGTTGTTTTACTACCAGCAGTGATTTTTTTTTTTTTTGTATATATATTATCGATATTATGCAATTGCATTAATGTATACTATAAGTCATTTATTCATTTATGTAAATTCATTAAGAAACTATATATTAATATTATTATATACTACAGTACATAAAATCATGTTGAATATGCGTGAGGAGATGAGTTTTTATATAGCGATCACATGCAATAGTATATATATCTATATACCTATATATACAATAATAAAATACATGTTTTTCTGTCATCGATTCGATATCTTTATCTATCCGCATGATGGTGTATATTGAGAAAAAAAAAACGAAAAAAACACTGCCATAGGTGGCACCAAAAAAGGTGCCATGAAATAAAAAGCACGTCCATAGAAGGGTTTAATTAATCACTAATCAATTTATCTAATGAAATAAAACATCACTAAACAATTCGATAAATTAATTTTCAAAAAAAAAAAAACACCATTGGAAGTGTGAGATGGAAGATGGAACCCATTTCATTAACGTACCTCCAGCTATAAAATTTTAAGTGAAAAAAGAGTTAGATAAACCCAAATTTAGAGTTAAATCAAGGTGAAAACCGAATTGAAAACTTATCAAAAATTCAAACGATTTCAGATAAGTCACTTTATACTGTATTTATTAGCTTAAGTGCTTAAAATGAAAACTTGATTTAAAGGTCATAGTATATAAATCTTGCACAGTACATATTTGAATAATTATATATTAATAATATTGTATAAAATAGTGTGTATATTAGTAAAAAAAAAAAAATACAAAAACTTGTATACATTTATTTTATTTACTCGCAGTTGCACATAAATAATAGTATATAGTGTATTTAAAATTATTTATTGATTGCGTGTTGTTGTTGTTGTTTATAGTTTTCAAAACAAGATGACTTTCGCCTTTTATTAACATTACACAAAAAATAAAAAAAAAAAAAAAATGTTTACCTTATATATAAAAAAAATCTTGGATTTCTTATAAAATAGTCACTTCGTATAGGTATTTTTGACTTATTGTATTTTATTTTTGACGACGGGATAATCATATTTTTATTCAAAGTTATATACATCATATCATGGGTCATGAAAAAGCTTTATGCAAATACCCCTTTATGAAATGAATTCCGAAAGAGGTCAAAAGACTCGAAATTGCCAACAGGTAAGCGCCTCTTACCGCAAGATCTGTTATATCAGACAATCCCTTTTATTCCCTGAAAAACGCTTCTAAAACGCTTGGTTCTGATCCGTCCACTTATAGTTGTTTCTATCCCAGAAGTGGATAGTTAAAACGTTCTTGTTTTGTCACTAACCAATCGATTTGAAATGATTTGGATTTTCGAGGTTTGAAATCAACAATGGAAAAACTTTTATATTATAGAGTTTTTTCTGATCCCAATTTGTTCTGGAATGGAAGCTCTGATAGTCTCATTCAAAGTTGTTTTTGACTTTATAATCCCCCTCGTTCTTTCCACACCAAAAAATTTGCCACAAGTACATGCTTCATGTTTCATGTGTTGACCTAACAGTGCGTTTTTGTTTTTTATTGGCAGATCATTGCATTGCACATTAATATATATATATATATTATATTAAATAATATAACCATCACTTCACACAATTTCGATTTCAATTTCATTATTTTATAAAAAAAAAAAAGCAAGAAATTGTTGTTGAACTTTTGCAATTTATATAAAATTAAAAAAAAAAAAAATTGAAAACCTTTCTTTAATCCGCAACGAACGAACGGACGGACACAGATTGAGATGATTACACAAAGCATTACACAATTCAAACAACAACAACAACAACAACAACAATACGTGTATACCTCATGTATTTTATTAATAAAATGTAATTAATTCCAATATTATTATTATTATTATTATTATTAATATTATTAATTAAATATTTAATAAATGATCGTTTTTTTTTCATATATAGCATCATTGTGCACTTAACGTATATAACATGCGTACTTGAATTCGAAATGTGAGGAAAAAATAAACGGATATGTTTATGTCATAAAATGGAAAAAGCATTTATGGTTGTATGTAGATAGCCTGAAGGATTATTGTTTTTTTTTTTTTTTTTATTAGCCGATAAGTTTGCTAAAATATGAAATTTTATATTGATTGGGATGGGACAGTCAAATTCTTGGAATGTAATATCCATAGGTATTGGTTTTATTTCGCTGGAATTTTTTTTTTTTTTATTTGCCAAAGAAACTCTACCCCAATTTATCGTTATTAATTATCTTTAAGGTATATGTCTATTACCTTTAAAGTAACTATGTTATTTACCTTTAAGGTAACTATGTGTAGGAATTAAAAATGCGAATTTAGATAGCAGATGGCGCAACTCTAGCGTTGAGTGCCGCGCAACACACCGCGGCCATTTTCCTTTTTTTTCTGTCTGTCATTAGGCTATAAATTTCAGTATATGTCATTTCATTGAAGTGTAAACAACAAAGCTTTTTTTTTTTTTTTTTGCTTCGAATATGTCGAAACACATACCTGAAAAAGTTGTTTTGTGCGGGGGGAAGTTTAATAACTTTCTTTAATTTGAAGAAAATACGCTGCCGCGAAAGTTATCCTTTGTTGGTTGAAGCTTATGGTGGACATGCTCCGCAGCTCAAGCAACTTGTGAACGATGGTTTGTATACGCTTCCGAAATGGTGATTTTGACTTGGAAGATAAAGACAAAGACAAACGGCCAGGTCAGCCCAAAAAAAATTTGAAGACAAAGAATTGCAAGCGTTATTGGATGATTGGATTCGTGTAAAACGCAACATGAACAATGGCAATGGCGTTGAATGTCGACCAAACAACCATATTGGCAAACGTTTACATTTTGTACAAATACAAATAAATGCCATTTTCAAGCCAAAAAATCCGCATTATTAATTCCTACACCTAATAGATTCCACTAATAGATTCCACTTTAAGGTATGTCTTCCTTCGCAGAGAAGTGTCCACTTATTATTGATTTACACTATATGGAAATTAGTGTATATAAATAAATGCCGGGCCTGCTAAGTGATTTACAGAGTTTGTGTTTTATTTTTTTTTTTTAATTATATTAGTTAAAAAAAAAAAACTTATGAAACGTGGAAAAATGTTAAAAAAAAAACCGAAAAAAAAATTAATTTCAAAATGTCTATGCTGCTAAGCTAAGAAGTTACTTAACGTCGTAATGTTAGTGCTTTATTTATAGCTATCTTATATATATATATATATTGTATATATAAATATCAAACCAGTTTTTCTCAAAAATAAGTTTTTATTTTTTCATTTATTAAAATCAATTTACAATTTACCATTTATAAAATATTTAATATATATAGCATCATTTTTTCACTTAACATGGTTTGTGTTACTACACCGGTGTTTCGGTATTTTAAATAATTGTTTTTCCAAGGATAACTATGTAGTATACTATATATTCCGCAGTCAATAAAAATCTACTCCCTCCGTTTTGTGAATCCTCCTCCATTGTTAGTCGATGACGCTATCTCTTTTATCATTTTCATAACGGTAAAATGGACAAAATACGACAAAAGAAAATCGACAAATGAATAGAATGTTCAGAACCCTGCACCTGATGAACCTATATAGAGCATAGATTGCGCAGTGTTTAACGAAAAAATGATATAAATGGTATAGTAAAAATAAATAAATAGAATTTTTATTCTAAATAATTAAAAATTTATTATTTATATATTATTTATTGTTAAAATCGTTTAAAAAAAAAAAAAACTTATAAATGGCTTTATTTATTCGAATAGAAAATGTATATATACTCTCATGGACAGTCTTCTATTCATATTTATTGTTTGTTTGCGTGTGTGTGTGTGTGTGTGTGAATATTGTTAATGTTAAATTGCATTTATTAAATATATACAATATATATAAAATATAATTATGTAATGGAATGTTTCAAATTATTGTTGTGGTTTTTGTTGGTTGAATGTGATGAAATTTATTTATATTTGCTAATGTCAGGTATTATTTAAATATATGATAAAGTATTCAATTAATAGAAATAAAAGAAGAAAAATAAAAACAAAAAAAACAATTCAATAAAATGGAAAAAACAGTAATCATTTGTGTGTTTTTTGTTTTTTTTTTTTAAATAGTCTCTAATCAACAACAATTTTGTAATAATACACAAAATAAAAAAAAAAAAAAGCAATTAAATATCTTGCAAATATATATATAATTTATTTAAAATATATATATAGATTTAATCGAGAAAAGATATTTGCTATTGCTATATATTATTTCCATAAAATTTATAATTAAATTCATATTCAAATTCAGATTATTGCATTTAATTTTTACAAAATAAAACACCGCATGATTTTTTAGTGAATGGATTCATTCATTCATTTCATTGATTTATTATTATTATTATTATAATACGCAATATGGAGTGGTTTGATATGTTTACTGTATTCGCGTTTAAAAAAAAAACAAAAAACGGTTTTCTTAAACATACTTACGTCTTACTTCAGCGCGCCTACAACCTACAATTGGTTTTGGCGTCCATTAACAGCCTCCTCCAACCGGACCTATTTACCGCCAACGTCCGCCAGCCGGAAACGCCGAGGGCCCGAAGGTCCATTTCTTCTTCATCTTTCCACCTACCCCGCGGTCTTCCCGCACACTCCTAGATCCGCCCGGTTTGCTGTCCAGCATTTTTGACGGTATACGATCGCCATCCATTCGTACCACCACATGACCAAACCACCTCAGGCGACCAATCTTAATGAAACGAACGATGTCGGGTTCGGTATATAATTTATATATGTATCTCGAAATTTTCTTAAACATATTTTTGTTTATTTGGCAATATCCTTTTATAACTTGATAAGCTTTATCAGAAGTTTTTTCAAGATCTTCAGTTCTGTTCATGGGCAATTCAGCGTAATTGGATATTGCCACGAATTGGGTATTGCCCTGAATTGGAAATTATCCCTGAATGGGCATTACCCCGAATGGATATTCTCCCTCAATATTCATTACCCCAAAATAGGACATTGTCCCCAAAATGCGGACATTACTCCGACGACGTTAATTACCTTAATTCGCAGCTATATGTTACATTGTTTTAAATTTTATTCAGCAAAATTTATTATTTTCAATTTCTATTTACTATTTACGCAGGTAAACAAAAGAAAATTGATGTTGGCAAAATGGTAAATTTACGTTTGTATATAGTAACATGGACACTATTTTATACCTGTACAGCTATTCCAGATGTAAGTACAAAAATATATTTATTTTTTTTTATTTATTAATATACATTCAAAAATAACCTGCTAAAAATTTAAAAGATTTTTATTTTTGATATTTCTTCTACAAATTGTTCTACAAAAGATTGATGGGGAAACCCCTTTGAAACCCTTTGAACTATATATGATCTATATGATTTGAGATATAATTTTTTAATTGTGGTGCTGCGTTACCCTTACGTTTTTTTTTATTTTTAAGCAAAGGATTATAAGTTCCTTATTAACTTAATTGCAACTGTAACAATTAGAATTCGGTTCGTTATTTAATTGAAATGATTCAAATATTAAGTTGTCTAAAAAAGTATTGATAATTTTTTTTACAAAATTCAAACGATTTTTTTATATATTTCAAATGAACTTTATTAAACCAAATATGCGCCGTTTTGATCGATGACCCTTTGCCATTTTTCTGGTAAAGACATTATCCCATCACTGTAGAACTTCTTTGTTTTCTGGGCAAAAAACTGATCAAATTGCATTTTGCAGTCCTCTGCGGAATTTAATTTTAAACCATTAAGGGAGTTCTGCAGAGACCGGAACAAATGATAATCTGAAGGTGCAAGGTCCGGGCTATATGGTGGATGCATTAAAACTTCCCAGCCAAACTCTCTCAGTTTCTGCCGAGTCATCAAAAATGTGTGTGGTCTGGCGTTGTCATGATGGAACACAACACCCTTTCGATTGATTAATTCTGGACGTTTTTTTTAATCTCGTGCTTCAATCTTGTTAATTGTTGACAATAGAGATCGGAATCAATGGTTTGACCGGGTGCTAGTAATTCATAATGAACGATTACTTTTTCGTACATTATTATCGTATGTGATCCATTTTTCATCACCTGTAATCATTCGCTTTAAAAATGACTCGATTTCGATTTCCTTTTAAACAGCGTTTCGCAAATGGAAATTCGGTTCATTAAATTGTTTTGTGTTAATTCATGTGGTACCCAAACATCGAGCTTTTTCTTGTATCCAGCCTTTGTCAAATGGTTTAAAACTGTTTGGTGATGGATGTTTAGTTCTTTAGCGATATCATGACTGCTTACGTGTCGATTTTCTTCAATTTTTGATATGATTTCATCGACTTTTTCAGTGATTGGTCGACCAGAACGAGGTGCATCTTTGACATCAAAATTACCGGAACGAAATCGAGCAAACCATCTGTTAAAGGCTGTTAATTTTGATAAAGTTCCTTCACCGTAAACTGCACAAATTTGTTCATGTGCCTGCGTGCATTTTCACCTTTTTCATAATAAAATTGTAAAATGAATCGAATTTTTTCACTAATTTCGCTCATCTTTAATGCAGTACAACTTTTAAATGACTAAACAAATTTAATTTTTTTTGTTATCTACGAAATGTCATCTTTCGAACATATGTTAGTGTTACCTGATCAGATTAGTACTACTTGAAATATTCAATTATAATGACATCTATTTATAAAAATTATCAATACTTTTTCGACCACCTAATATATTCGGTGAATTATTTAAGAATTTAACCCCAGATTGGAATGGGAATAGCGAAAACGGAAGATCTGATGAAAGGGATATAGATTTTTCCCAGTGAAAAGTTTCCCAATACAACATTTTTCATCACAGTATATACATTATAATTATATACTTTTAAAGGCAAAGATGATTTTCTTTTACGAATGTGCAGTTACAAATTTAAAATAAAAACACATTTATATAAAGTGAAAACAAAATATAATTAATAATAAACGTAGATTATAAATTATATATATATGTATAAACAAATGAAGTCATCATTTTAATTATGCAACTATGCATATTGCATTTTTTACAACTTCCATGTTTTATATATATATATATATATAGTATATATACAAAAGAAAAAAAAAACAAACAAACAAAACAAAACAAAACGATAAAATATATATAAAAACAGAAAAAAAAACGCTTAACGCGTACGACTCTTACGAATATTCCAAAACCTACAAAAATACATTTTCTATACTAAAACTAAAATCTTAAAGTTTAATCTCCAAAAATCTATATTCACAAAAGTAACCGAATATCCATATAAGTTTAAACAAAGTTGAATATCATTTGCACGTAGGAGTAACTTTAACTGCGTCAGCTTTCGATCTTAACTGCTAACGTTCAGATCTTAATAAACTATCCGTTCCAGTCTCAACATGATAATTTTTAATGTATCGAAATTGTGATTATAATTGATATATGTTAGATTTATTGTGACCATAACTATTCTGGATCACTTATAATAGATTTTGCTATACTTCGAAATACAGTTGTTTCGATTGTTCGATTCCGAAGTTCTTGATGAAGATTTACTTAAGTTATCCGATGAACTGTGATTCATTCCCCTATACCGACTCAAGACTTTAAATTCCAACAAATTTTCATATAAATGGAAGGGCAAACTCTCTAGTATTTTGTACGGGTCTCTCTCAAACCTCTAAAGATATACCTATATTAATATTTAATAATAATTATTTTATTATTATATTGTGAAATATAAATAAAAAACAAGTGAAGTGTTATAATATATATTTATTATGTGCAAGCATATATTAATTAATATTTAATATATAAAAATATGTCTATAACAATAATAATAAGTAATAATATTAGAAATTAAATAAAACTATTAAATAAACAAATAAATAAAAACCTACAAATGCAGACGGGTATGACTCACATACGGGGGATTTAACTTCCTCTTCAAAAAAACAAATATGTTTTATGGATAAACTTTTATAGATAAAAACCGAGATGAGGTTGAAGATTTGCCTTCTCCAATTCCTTCCATATGATTCCATGTGCAATCTAACGCAATCTAATGACCATCGTGTCTCGATTTTTTTTTTGTTCTCACACAGAATCCCCGGACAGGCCATATAGATTTAATGGAGTAGAATAGAATATTCTTTTTTGGAAATTTCAACCCACCGGCAGTTCTTTTACAATCGAAAATCTTCGAAAGTTCTTTACATACATATGAAAATTAACAATTCTTTTTTTTGTTTTCATTTTTTTTTTAGATTCATAAACGAATGTCACCAAAACAATTACAGTCAATTTTTCATGTGGACAGTCATGATTTAGTACCACACTATGAAGTTATAAAATTAACACATCACGGAACATCACACCATCACATCACAAAGCGAAATATTAATCGTATACAAACACCACAACAACAACAACAACAACAACAAGAACAACAACAACAAGAACAACAACAAGAACAACAAGAACAATTACCACAACAATATTCGAAAACAAATAAATATAAAGCATTAAAAAAAAGTAATATTTCAACTTCAACACCAAAATCAAAATCAAAATCATCGATACATCACGTTAAAAAGGATTTAAGTAAAATTTCGTATTACAGTGAATTGAAAAATGACATATCATCATTAAATGATAAAATAATAAATAATATAAATAAATATAAAAGTGATAATATAAATATTAATATAAATAAGGATAACAATAATAATAATAATAATAATACTAATAATGATGATGATGATGATGCTGACAATCTTATTAGTATTGATAATTTAATAATTAATACAAGTGGAATGAATTTAACGGATGAGGAAGTTGATGATATGGATAATTATCATAAAATTGGTAGTGTTAAAGAGCATAATGTTTCGTTAAGTGCATTTGGTGACGTTTATAATTTATCATTAAAACCAACCGAAGGTCTATTTAAAAATGGTGCACGTTTTTTGAAAATGTACAGTGTTAAAACAAATCCGAATGCAACACAAGGATTACAATATGATGAAATTTTGGATGTAAGTTGAATAATTAATTTTATAAATTAAAAACATAAACCGTATATAATTTAAAAATTCCATACGAACGTTATCGTACGGCGTGAATTAGACACCGCGTACAAAACAAAAATGTCTCACAATCAGTGAATCAATTATTATACGCCTGTTCCAGTGCCAATCCTATGTGAAAATTAGTTTCAAGCAGTAATTAATATATGTATTTCGCTGGCAACCTTGCGAAACATTAATCGATCAATCAAATATTTTTAAAAAAAACACATTACTTTTCCTATATTCCACATTTTGACAGAGGGTACCTGGACAGGGTTGCACAAGAGCTCATATTTTTACAATATACATAGATAAAACAACTTACCAAATAATTCTTTTGTGGTTCTCTGCATAGATTAGCAACTTTTTAAAATATTTACACATTACGGGATATTTTGAATTTTACACTTGACATGTGTGGGTGTAGGATTTATTTTTCACTTATGTGAACTCTGTATATAGCGACACCAAACCCCCACAAAGGTTTAACAACGTAAAGTGTTAATTAATGGTTTTTACTATAGTCATGCATGCATGCAAAACAATACATACCTTACCAAACAATAGCATAAAAAACATTCAAAATTAAAAAGTATTAAATATAAATTCTTGCAAAATTATGTCGAAGGTATATATGATTATGATATAAAATAACATAAAGTATGTATATTGTTGATTATTTGTTTAAAATGATTGTATCCTCCACGTATAGTACGTATATCACTGTGTTTAAGTCACAGTTCAGGTTCAAATCTGTTTTGTTTCTTTTTCTGTATATTTTTTTTTTTTTTTTATATATACTCATATACAAAAACGAGTAATGTATAATTTGTTTTTTTTCCTTTTTTTTTTCGAAGGTTCTTTAATTAATAATTAATTTATTATAAATATTTTATTTTGTTTACAGTTTAAACTTGAACATTTGATGTATCATATTTGAAAAAAAAAAAAAAAAAGAATAAAAAAGAAAAAAAACACTTATAAAAAATAAGCCTCGAACTCACAGTTACATGAAATAACACTTTTTACTGCTGGAAGAATAATAATATATACAGCAGGGCAAGTAATTACATATGAATTGGGTTAAATTATATTTATTTTATCTCCTTTTAATTGAAGAACGCACGCCCGCACTCATAGGATGTGACTTATTTGTTTAGATTTTGAATTATTATGAATTTAATACTCTTCACAATCTAAGAAAGACCTATTAATACATTTGGGAATGTCTTTGTCAATTAATTTTACTTGGAACAATATTGTAGCTAAAAAGGCGGCTATAGTCGCATTGGATTTTTAAGAAGATCCAAGCTTTTTTAAGACCATTTTGGAGAGGAGAATTCTTACATATGGGCCGGTTCATCAATTAATACACTACAATTTAGTGATAGGATCGAAAATCTAACTGTGTTCTAACTGATCAGAAATGAAACTCTAACAAATTTCATTGAATTATTGGATCCTAGACGATCCAGAGTAGGTTAATTATGCACATTTTATAAATATTACTCGTGATTCTCTAATGAAATTCCTTTAGATATATTTATTTTAGATATTAGAAACAACAAAATTAGAAAGAACGGAAAATGTACAAAGGATGTTGAAAAACTGGTTGTGATAAAACCCATATTCGCAGTCCCATCCATCTCACAAACATAAAATGCTTATTCGTAAGATAAGAGTTACCGCGAAAAATTATTAGAGATAACGAAACGATTAAGCTTCGGGTCCTAGAGAAATGAATCCTGGAGAAATGTGAAAAATTCTTTTGATTTTTCCAAAATTCACACATATTTCCTTCCGTACATGCGCTTACTACAAAAACAATGTTTTAAATATAAGAATTAAAATAAAACTTAAATTAAAAATTGTATTTTAAATATAAAATTTAATATAAAACTTTTTATATATGTAGATATATTGCAAATTTATATAGAGAGACTCTTCAAAGTTTTGTTATGCGTGACCGCAAAACGATACGATAATGTACGCGACGTGCATTTGCAATTTGTTGTTGTTTTTATATTTTATTTTAATATTGTAATATATATTATGTACAATAAATCCCAATTAACATATTGAATGTCATGTGGAAATCCTTGTGAAGGGATCTTTATTTCGGAAAATGGGAAGAGTCTCTTAAATTGGAACTATTTGGCATTTTAAAGTATTCAGTAATAGCCGCGTTACATTCAATTACCAGGAGTAGGTAAGAGTAGGTAAGAGTAGGTAAGAGTAGAAAGAGTAGATGTTTTCTACTCCGAACTACTCTTTGCTATATTACGGAGTAGTTCGGCGTAGAAAAGAGTAGATGATTTCTACTCTTATCTAATCCTACCTACTCCTGGTAATTGAATGGAACGCAACTAATAATATAGCTACAACCTAACGGGAACCTTTCATAGAATGACATAAAATGTTAGTCACCTCAGATCACCTCATCATCATCATCATCATCGTCACTTTGCGGGTAAATGCGGGTGGCATTGATCATTCAATAACCCACCCCGTCACAGTTCCCGAAACCTCTATATGAGATGACAAACAAATTACATGGTGATACATCAAATTTTATAAGATAAATTATCTCTCTCAAGTACATATTTTGTGTTTTTTTTTTTTTTTTTTTTTTTTTTTACTTTTAACTTACACAATACAAAACACAATTTAAGGTAAGTTATAGGTAAAAAAAATACTATATAAAAAATTGTTACACACACACACACACACAGACAACTTCAAATATGCAGGGCCGTCATTACATACAAAATATATTGGTGCAAACGAACCAGGTTCCTCGGAGCACTGCTGCTGAAAACCATTAGATATAGTTTAAATAGGATTTCTGTTCCAAATAATAAATTGAAACATAATTCTACGGGCAGAGCATAGGTTATAAAGACGCAGAAATTATAATTGATTAAAACACAAACTGATCATCAATTAAACTACTTCATTTACCAAATCGTTTCCTCTGTAGCTATAATTTAAAAAAATAAAATTAACAATTTAAGTCAGCTAATGCCAGCCCCCCCATAATATTTCATTCAAACGCATTCACAAATTATGGGGCTAACAAACGGGTACTTTATCTTAAAAACATTTACATTTTATTCTGTTTTATGCCATACATGCGCATACATGGGCTAAAACGGGCCTGCAAATACGATTACTTGTCTATTAAAATAAAAAAAAAAAAAAGTATGTGCAAATGAAAATGAAAGTTAATGGAATTATAAAATAAATGCAAAATGAAAATACATTATAATAGTATATTGTTAAATACAATATATATAAAAAAAAAAAAAAAACTTTAATTGTATAAAGATAAAAATACAGTCTCTATATATTGTATGTAATATACATGTATATACAATGAGAAATAATTTTTTAATTTTGTTGTATTATGTGTGGAAATATCTGCAACTTATTCAATAATGAACAAACACATGATGAGATAGATTATTATTATAGAGACAGTATGGGATATGGAAAATATCTGATTTGATTCTGTAATTTTTAAGCTCTATATGCATTATTGTTATCAATTTTAGAAATTTAACTAAAGCGCATATTCAAGACTGTCAATACAGATATACAGGTAATATTGCGGACATATTGGAAATTGTTAACCGTTAGTTACAATTTATGTCTTATTAATTGACATAGATATTGGCGGATAATGGCCGATATATAATATATAATATTCAAATATAAATTACGGAAATTAATTTTCTTCTTAAACATATAAATATTACGCTGCAGATTATATTGTATATGTAATATTAATATTAATAATAATAATAATAATTGGTAATATAATCTTAAATGCGACCATAATCGTAACTTATTTGCATTATTTTTGTATTATTGTTTAGTGGAGCATAAACATGTAATATGAAATTAAAAAAAAAAACGAATTAGTTTGTCGTTTTTTTTTGTATTTAACTATATATAAATTGAATATTACAATATTTTTGTTTTTTTTTTTTGTAAACCCATGAATTTACAATAAGTGAAAGTGGAATTTTTATGATAAATTGGAAACAAGAAAATTTAGCATTTATTTATATATATAGATTGCTTAGCACTACTTATGCTATCTTTTCTTTTCTATATAATTTTTTTGTCTATATATCCTATATATACACAAACAAACATCAATAGATCGCTCTTTTTGAAATACACACGTTATATTGCATAACAACGTTTTTATATTTCATATTTAAGGTGAATTTCCTTATGTGTGTGTGAACCTGTAAGGTGATATACAAAATATTTCGTGTTTTACAGCAGTAAACAAGATTATCCTAAATGTGGATCATGTGGATACACATGGTCGAGTGAAATAAACGATAGGATAGATGCTATCGCAAGAAAGGACTCGGCTCTAAAAGTTCAAAGTCATGTTCGACCATTCTGTGCGGTTATTAGACAATAATGATGGGATGTCAGCTACGGAAATACGATATACACTGGAATGGCACTGTTGGTTGTAGACGGGAATAAGGAATAAAAATTCTAGATAAGAATTTGACAAAAAACCATTAAAATGAACCGTACATGTACGATACTGCAATAAGAAGTGAATACTATGAATTGAGATAATAAGATATCGGATCTGAATTTTCATACAGAGTCTAGCTTATATCTGGATAAAACTTTCATAAAAATTGTGTTTTATAACAACTAAATCCGATGCTAAAAATTGCATTGCTAAAATTTGCTTTTTATATATACCATATAACTGCAAAATCTATTTTTTTTTCAAATCGTTAAAATCCCAGAAACAATTCCTATACAATTATATCGTAATTTTTTGTTACTATCCATCCATCCATCCATCCATCCATCCTTGGTTCATTATTGGTGTTATATAACAAATAAGATCAATGTTACATTTCACTGCGATCATAAACGCATTGAATTGTTATTCATCTGTGTAGTATTATTAATATTATTATTATTATTATTCAATGGAATAATATATTAGTAAAATTTTCTTGCTATATATTGATATTTTACTTATATTGCAATTAGTTGGTATATAACATACATACATAGTTACAAATTAAAGGTATAAAATAATCCATTGTTGTCACTATATACCATACATCACATCGCACACAGAGTGGTTGTTGATAAATATTTGGTTGACCTTGTCACAATTTTTATTTATGTTCAGCATTGTTATAATAATAATAATATATATATAATTTAATCAAAAATTAATACAACAAATTATATTAAATTAAATTCAATTGTTCAATAAATTATTAATAATAATATTAATTAATAATAATAATAATAATAATAAATTGTTTCGTTTTAATACGATCCAAAATCTTTCTGCCAATTCAATAAAAATTGAATTGAAATGACAATCAATTGAGTTTTCTTATATATATATCGCTGAAAGACCTTACTATAAATAATTATAAATCTTATAACTATATGAATACCTTTTTCTTTTTTTTTTTTGCAGGATCATATTTGATCGTATAAAGCAATCAATAATTATATAGTACTGATTGTGAGCATACAACAAATTGATCTTCTTGACTTCTTCATTCACAACCCCGTGCTATAATTCAATTCATTTAATATATATATAGAAATAGAATATGCGGATGTGCTTTGAATCTGAATTTCTTGAATCATATATAAGAGAAGTTAATCTCTAATAAGAATACATTTCCCGGTATTCCATACTTTGTCAACTCACATAGCGAATTTGAATTTTATATTAATTTTCATTTTATTTTGTTTATTCTATATATATATGTATATAATTTCAGGATGATACAAAATCAATTGATAATATTGGTGATATATTTCAAGATGAAGGTAATATGGCGGCAATTTTAATGCGACGTCAATTAGAAAATGGGGATCTTTTAATGGTGAGTAAACGAACATTTTTACATTTATCATCGCCACTACTAATTTTGGTGATGGATAATCACAGTTTGATCACGTCAACACGCAAACTCTTTAAGTATATATTTATCGATAATCGAATTGCTATCCCCCGTTATTTGAAATTCCTTTGAAATGTCTTTCAAGTCGCAATTAAGAGCACAGCCAGGAAGAAACAGGAAGAAATATTTTGTAAAATCTTACGTCTTTATTTAAATTTGTCAATGTTAACCAGTTTGTAGTTGAAATAGTTGATTGCCGTTTAAGGTAACGATCTTCAAATTAAAAGCGATCACCAACAAAAATGTACCTCACCAAAACGAATGAGTTTAGTTATAGAGAGAAGCAGCTCACTGAATAAATTAAAACATGCTGATTTTCAGTGTGATAAAATTTAACAAATAAAAATTTATAATACTTTTTTTTTTTTGTTTTAATTTCATCTGTCCGTGTTAATTTCAGGAAGGTAGCATTGGTCATGAATTAATAATACGACCGATACCACAGGAATTTCTGTCAAATGTTAAAAATGCTAAAAATCCATTTAATAAAGATGAACATGCATCATTGGATGGTAGTCATATTGTCTATAAAAGAAAATCGGATAATTTTGATGATAACAGTGATTTTGGTAAGTAACAAAACCGGCACAGTATTTACAGTAGTATTTTTTGTTCGGTTTCGAACTCCTCCATAAGCTATATAAAGCTTATTATTATTATTGCGATGCTTATTAATTAATTTTAATCAATCAATATAGCCTACATGGAACCCGATCGTTTATCAAAACGGTATAGGGCAAAACGAGGAGCCACATTTCCATCATCACATACAAATTTAAATATTACGAATACCAGAGAAAATAATCATCGGCAAAAAAGAGCCGTTCCTCATATTATCTATCCAGAAATTTTAGTTATTGTCGATTATGATGGTTATCGATTACACGGTGGTGATAATGTACAGGTATAGTTAAAATATAAATAATGCTGTTTATCATATGATATTAATTTTTCTAATAACAATATTATTTTATATTAGGTTAAACGTTACTTTGTTTCATTTTGGAATGGTGTTGATTTGCGATATCGTTTATTAAAAGGACCAAGAATACGGATAAGTATTGCTGGTATTATCATTTCAAGGGTGAGTAAATACATTGGTTTTTTTGTTTGTTTAATAATATTCCGTAATTGTATATTGTGATAAATAAAAAAAAATACCCAGAAATAATCACCGCGGTATATCGAAGTTGTATAATACATATATATATGATGTATATAATAACAGAGTCTTAAAATGTATATTATTAAATTAAATTAAATTAAATTAAATTAAAAAAACAAAATTGTCACAGATTATGCGTATATAATTTTTTATTTATAACGCATTGACGCGTTTCATTTACTATTTAATAAACAAATTATTTTTTTTTGTATGCATTCGTTATGGACACCAGATTTATGTAAGTTAATATATATTCCATTTTTTTATTATGCATTATATATAGAAATATTGAGAGGATAAAATATATTAAAACTTATATTATTTATGAAACGCCCATTATTATAATATTGAAATATTGTAATTATATTCAACTTCATTCTCGATAAAATTAGATGAATTGACTTTCATAATCATAATCAAACTCAAATATGTATTTCTTAATGTTCGGCTTGAAAAAAAAGCCAAATCGACAGAAGCGAGAGAGCCCCCCGGCTCCAGTAACTAATGATTCTAAAAAGGCTAATTTTCGGTCTCGTATTATAAGCCTCGGTTTCGTCTTTTTTTATTTTAAAGACACAGAAAAAGACGCACCATTTTCAGTCTCGTCTTATAAGCCACTGCTTATAGTGTGTTTGTGTTTGATTTATTAAGAAGTTTACATTTATTTTTGTATATTATATGAACTTTCACAAAAATGGCCGCCTAAGCCGCGGCTGCGTCTTAAAAAGACACAGACATTCCTAGTCACGGCTTATAAGACTCTCTGAACAAATAATCGATTTTCATTGGTTGATTTAAAAAAAAAAAGACGAAGCCGAGGCTTATAAGACGAGACTGAAAATGTACCTTAAACTCTACAATTTTTATTTTATTTTATTCTATTTTTTTTTTGTATCCAAGGGTCGTGATGCTACACCATATTTAGAAAGAAATCGTGTTGGACGAGATGCAATCGATTCGGCTGCTGCCCTAACGGATATGGGAAAATATTTGTTTCGAGAACGACGTTTACCAGTTTATGATATAGCTGTTGCCATAACAAAGTAAGTTATAAAATTATTCTATACAGGTCATTATTTAACCATATATACCAACGAGTAACCTATATATATATATAAGATGATGAAAATTATTCACATTGTGTGTTGAATATCGTGTTAAAAAAATCTAAAAGTTTGAAATGTTACCAAATTTGGAACCAACAACAGATTTGGAAATTCAATTTTTCCCTGGAACATCGCAAGAGACCGATGGAACACGTTGGGTTATCCGGTAATAAACGAACCATATAGTGCTTAACAAATGTTCCGTTTATATATACAATATAAATAATACTTATTAGAAAAGTTATTAAATTCTGGTTATACATATATAGTTTGATGGATTCCAATTCATCCATCAAATATACTGAAGACCTGGATTTTTTTTTGATTTTCAGTTCAACGAAATAGGAACCCGCTCAACGATTTAGATAAAACTAAAAAAAATCGGTCTGTTGTAATCGAAAATTCTACGTGAATTTAGTATATACAAAGTATATTTTTAGTAACACACGGAAGATTATATATATTTAATATTTAGAGTAGCTGAGCGTTTCGATAATTATTGTTTTAATTATAAGATTTGATTCATATATATATATATATATAAATATAGGTATGATATGTGTCGTAGAAGAAAAGGAGGACGATGTACCAAAGGCACTGCGGGTAAACCTGATGAGAAAATTCAAAAAATTCTCTCTTTTTTTTTATTTTATTATTTATTATTATAATTTTTTTTGTTTGTTTGTTTACTCCTAATTTTATTTAATGCGTGGAAACATATACATGATAGGGTCGAAAGAGACGACGAAAACTGAAAACTGAAAAACTCTAATATAGAACGCATGTCCACCAGCATATTTGAATGGCTGGGGGGAATCAATGAACGAACGTCCTTATTTCTATTACTATTTTTTATTTTTTTTTTGGTCACGTTAAGAAAAAAGGATATTGATGCTTTTTTTCATATGTTTTTGTTTTATATTTTTGTTGTTGTTTTTTTTTATTGTAAAAGAGCTTACAAAACATAAAACGCCGGCAGTATGTTATATTTCTCAACTGTTTATTTAATTATACTGTTTGGTATATTAGTAGTTGCGTTGCTTTCGTTTACCAGGGGCATATTTTTTTGTATTAATTGCGTTCCTTTTGCCAGGATGATTAGTACAGGGAAAAGTAGGGAAAAGTAGAAAAAAGAATAGATTCAATACTTTGAACTACTCGTTATACGATGTGTACTACTCCGAACTATTCTTACCTACTCCTGAATGGTAATCGAATGGAACTATGCAACTATTATAATTATAATAAATAAAAAACTGCCACTTTTTGGTAGTGATGGGCGAATCCAATTTTTTGGTATATTCGTTATATCGAATCCGAATATCTTGTAGATTTGGATTCGATCCGAAGAATCGGATTCTAAAAAGATCCGGATCCCATACTCGGTACTACGGATCTACGGATCCTATGTATATATTATAAGAGATAGAGGTAACAAAGATAGAGGTAACAAAAACAAAAAACTAAACAAATGAAAGCGCATCCAAAAACAGAAACGATATGCATATACACAAAAAATTCACCTCAAGCTAAATTTGGTATTTTCTCAATTCTCATTCATTCATTCATTCATTCATTATTCAACAAACACTGCGTGTTGTATCTGACTGAACTGAATATCATTATAATATATTGGGTATCGAAAGAGTTATATCCAATACAAAAAAAAATAAGATTCGTAAGATGCGGATCCGTAAAAATCAGATCCGCGATACTCGTGATTTATTATTATAACGAGTATTGATCCTCGTTACTAAAGATCCGACCCATCACTACTTTTTGGACAGAACCGTTTGGAAATGTTTTTTGTTTCTTTTGCTTTTGCTTTCGTTTCGTTTCGTTTCGTTTCTTTCGACCCCAAAAGGTTCCACGCATAATTTTAAAAGGTTTGCATTGTTTTTTTTTTTTTTTGTTGTTGATTTATGGATATATAGAAATGAATTCAGTCAAAAATTGCATGCATTTATTTATTATTATTATTATTATTATTAATTTTTTTGCGCTAATTTTACTGAATTCATTTTTATTTTATATAATACATTTTTAATTTTTTTTTAATTTTGTTAAAAACATTTTAATCATGTTAAAAAATAATCGTGCAAGTTTAAATTTTTTAAGTTAAACAGAAAAAAATATACAAAATTGAATAAATTGAAATAAAAATTTTATGAATGAATGTATAATTTGCTATTTTTTTTTTTTTATTATCAGTAAATTAGATTACAAATCGAAAAAATCGTAATATTATATAATTAATAAAATTATTTTGGTTTCGTCATTATATATTGGTATCGTCATGATTTTTTTTTATATATAATTCATAACATTTTTATTTATTTTTTTTTTTTAATAATTTTTTTAGTATATAAAGGCATTTAAGACTAATTATTACTAATAATAATAATAATAATGCTGTTTATTAAATATTTTTGTGATATTTTTAAACATTTATGACAACGACACAAACCTGTTTGACGACTAGAACACGAACTATATTATATATATAGAACTTTATGACGGCAAAACATTTTTTGTTTTTTTAGCATCAAATTATAACTAAAATAATAAATACGATTGTGATAAAAACAAAATACTAATGACAATTTAAAAAAAAATAAAAAATTAACGCAAGTTAAACCAAAGTTAAAAAAATAATTAAATAATTTTTTATTTTTTATACTTCATTGACTATGTGTATATTCATTATAGACTTGATATGTGCCGACGAAATTATCCGACTGACGTCTGTAATCGTGGAACGGCAGGTAATTAATACATAAAAAAAAAATAAAAAAACTTCTATTCTGTGTATTATATTTATTTTTTTGTAATATACAAAAATAATTATTTTCATGCAATAATTTATGTGCACAATCTCACATCTGCAATATTTGCACGTAAATATTTAAAAAAAAAAAAAAACTTTCTTGTTTCATATATATCATTCTTTTACGTTTTTTTCTTCGTCTCTTATCATGGTCAACGCAACTATATATATATACCATTCGATTACCAGGAGTATAGGCAAAAGAGTTAAAGTAGAAAAGAATAGATTTTTCTTCGCCAAATTACACCTTACCTTACCTAAAGAGTAGTTCGGATTAGAAAAAAAATCTACCCTTTTCTACGCCGAAATACTTCTGAGTGGTAATCGAATGGAACTCAACTATAAATAAAACCTCTTAAAAATATCCGCTGCATTGAAATGCAACGCGGATGTGTATTGTGTAATCTTTTATCTTTAATAAAAAAAAAATGTATTTATTTTTACTCTATTTTTACGTTTTCATTATAATCCTTTTACTATTGTATAAATATATGATGTTTTTTTTTTTTGGCTCTTTTCTATATTATTACATATATTTCCTAAATACTGTGATTGCTAAATCATGCATATAATCATTATTGTTTCACTCACTATATATCTTGTCTCTAATCCTCTGAAATGATTCTTTACTTTATATATAATATATATCTTATTATTTGTTCGTGTTTATACTTTTTTTTTCTTCTTAAATTAAATTAATATATAAAATAAAATTAATTAACTATAAATTAATTAAGATATACGCAATATATGAATAAGAACTATATATGTATAATAACGCACAATAAGGGCACATTACAATAAAGTGTGTCACGCCGATTTTTATTAAAATCTTCTATCTTCTATAAACTATTATACGTACTATTCGATTCGAACTAAAAACTATTATATTCTATATTGTATGCGTACTGTATGCGTTTTTTAATTGGCAATTGAACCGAAAATTACCGTTATTCTTGGATTCATGCGCCAATGTACTTCAAATTTGTTATGTCTAAAAAATGCCTTCAAAATTACCGTTTGAATAATTTAAAAATGGCGACTATATATTGTTTGTAAAATATTAATTTTATTATACGAGAACTCTCGACAATATAAAATTACCTGGACACCAAAACAATACAAATGAAAACATCACCATAGAACAAAACACAAAATAAATAATTGTTTTTAATGACTATATGCATAATTGACATATTAAAAATCATAAGAAAAGGAGCGATTTTTGTGGCTTGGTTTTTATAAACAAATGTATTAGATATATAAACAATTGTTGCGGAAAGTAGTAAAGTGCAAATGGCAAATTAGAAAATATTGGCTATGGTTTTGGATCAAATTGTTTTTTTTTTTTTTTGGCTTAAATTATTGCTTCTTCAAATATAGAATAGATAAATATTGTGATTTTACATTTTGTATTGCTGCATCTATAATTAAAGCCAAACCGCGAATCAGGTACCTTTTTGTTTATCAATGTTAACCAATTTTTTTTAAATTATTCAAATTTACATCACTAGCACAATAAGGTGTAATATCATTGGTTTTTTAAAAGTTTACAATTTTTTTTTGGTATTACTCTCAATTGTGATTGATTTCGTAAAAGCACAATCTGACCTTGCAAATCGCATTTCCTTGTTGGATAAAATTATTACATACGAAATATCGAAATTTTCCCTTCGGTAGCGATACAATTTTTTTGCTGTAAATTGCCCTTACCTTCTCCAATTGGTAACACAACACAATAAAATAAATATTGTATAGCATAGAAATTATTTTGAAATTTATTTTCTTATTATATGTTTTTAATAAATTTATAACTTTAAGTCAGACTGTAAATCAATTATTTAGGAATACTTTAATTTGACTTATAAATTATATATAATTATAAAATATATATACAGATAGAGTCTCATCTCATAGATGGCAACGTATAATGGTAGATTCTTTACTGGAATGTATTAAATGTAAATTAAAATTGATTATAAATTCTATATTACATATTATTTTGAAGGGCTTATAATTACGAAGATAAGCGCAAATAAACCCAAATTTTATATACGTTTATTCGCTTATCTATACGTAATAAAAGTCTAATTGGTCAAATTTATCTGTATATAAATCACCGCATTAATAAGAATCTACCATTTGAAATACTATTGCCGTCGGGAATTCGCAGGGACAGTCTGTCTGTATATATATATATATATATTACAAAACTTTTACTATCAACTATATATATTTACAATCACTGATTTGACGTGCATTTTCCTGCAATTTTATGTGATGCAATTATTTTATTTTTTTTTTTTTGTAAATAATAAAGGAATTTAAGGGTATATATTCACTGTAAGCAGTGGGTAAGTAACTATAATCAATATAGTAAGAGGTGATAAGGGTAATTAAAATTAATATACTGTGTAGATCATTGGTTTTTTTTTGTTTTTTTTTGTTAATAATAATTTCAACAATAGCCACATTTTTGGGGATTTTTCATATTAAAATTATAATTTCATTTTATTTTTGTATGGAATAAGTTAAAATAAGAATATTTAACGTAATGGAAAAATTAACACAAAATTAATCATATATAAGAAAAAATAAAAAAAAATGTGATGGAACAATTTAGAATTAATCATTTTGTTTGGATTTGGATATTTTTATGGGTAATAAATAATAAAATTAATGCTTTTTATATGAACAACATATTGATCGTGTTCTGATTGTATGGTAAAATTAATTCAATGCAAAAAAAAAAAAAAATAGATTAAATTTAAATTTTTTATAAAAATTTTTTGTCATTCAAAAACATTTTCGTTAACATTTTGGCAATAAAGGATTTAACTAAATGTATTTTAATACAATCAGGACAACGTATAATGCTGTTACAAAACTTATGCAAAACATTTTTGTTTTCGTACCGTATTTAAAATTTAATTTTTGTCAAACTGTAATTAGGTTTTGCGTATGTTGGTGGAGCTTGCGTTGTAAATAAACGTTTGGAAAAAGTTAATAGTGTTGCAATAATTGAAGATACCGGAGGATTTAGTGGAATTATTGTGGCTGCCCATGAAGTGGGTCATTTGTAAGTGAAGGGGATAAAATGATTTTTTTGCCAAAAAAAAAAGAAAAACAAAATCGAATGTCATTATCCTATTTTTTCCAACACATTTTAGATTAGGTGCTGTTCATGATGGATCACCGCCACCTAGTTATTTAGGAGGTCCGGGTGCTGAAAAATGCCGATGGGAAGATGGTTATATAATGTCTGATTTACGTCATACTGAAAGAGGTTTTCGTTGGTCACCGTGTACAGTTCAAAGTTTTCATCATTTCTTAAAGTAAGTTGTGTTAATGGTTAAATATAAATTGAACGCACTTTTGGCGCCATTCATTCCCCCCAACCTGTTTGATGAACTTTCAAATATATACAGTTTTGTTCAAGATAACCCCCCCTCCCCCCCCTGGAATCTATGGGTTGGTGGTAAGCCCACCGTGGCCCCAACAAAAGTGCTAAAGTCCGCATTTCAGTCAAACATAAAATCATAATCTAATATTTATCCATATATATTCTAATAATTTATCCATATATATATATATATATATCAATAGTGGTGATACAGCTAGTTGTTTACATAATGCACCGCATGAAGATGAAGCACTTGGTCGTGCATTACCCGGTACATTACTTTCGTTAGACGCACAATGTCGTCGTGATCGTGGCACATCGGCATGTTTTAAAGATGATCGTGTTTGTGCACAATTATTTTGTTTTGATGCGGCTAGCGGTTATTGTGTTGCATATCGACCAGCGGCTGAAGGATCAACATGCGGTGATGGTTCCGTTAGTTCTATATTATTTAGATACAAAATTAAATATAAACCATTTTTATTTAAATATACTAATCGATTTATTTTGTGTGCAGCATTGTTTGGATGGCCGATGTGTAGCAGAAAATGAAAATATAATTCCTGATTATTCACAGCATACACCAAGTTATGCAAGTCCAAATTCGTATCATTCTCAAATAAAGTAAGTGCATTTAGTATAGATAAAGAAAGTGTTTCAGACAATACAATACATAGAATCAATATAATAAATACCAATTGAGTGTGTCATTTTTTTTCATAAAACATAATCATATGTTAAAATGAGTCAATGTTTTGATTGTGTTTTTTTTTTTTTTTTTTTTTTTTCAAAATTAATAACAATATTATATTTTTATAACAGCACGGAATCATATAATTTTTATGATGTATTAGCAGCACAGCCCACAAGCAGTACAAGCACTCCTACTACTACTTCCACAACCACTACTACGACCACCACTACTACTGCGACACCACCACGATACCAAATTGCCAAAAATTATTTAAATAATTTATACTTTAATAATTTTAAACAATACAATCCACCGACAACCACAACCACAACCACAACAACAACCAGTACTACTGAAAATCCATTTAATAGTTATATATATTCAACGTCTGCTACACCCTTTGACTTTCATAAATTCTTGGATTTTTCAAGAGACCCAATTACAACAACAACAACGACAACACCAAAACCTACACCCAAATCAACTTTTCCACCCTATAAACCATATAATTTTTATCAATTTACATCAACTGAATCTCCATTTGAATTATTTACAATACCTACAACGACAACAAAAAGGACTACATCCATTTTTCCATATTTCTTTAATAATCACTATCACACTAAAACAACATCATCGAATGTGTATTCAAACATACCAACAACAACAACAACAACAACTACAAAACCATTTTTAATATCAACGACAAAATCAAAACCAAAATATTTATATTATTTTAATTCTCAAACGACAACAACATCACCAAAACCATCACCAATTAATCCATCATTCCAAGATTTATTATTTCCCTTTTTACAATCTTTGCCATCAACAACAACAACAACAACACCACCACCAACAACATCATCAACAAGAAATCCCGTTTTTGATGTATATTTAAAAAGTATTGCATCAACAACAAAATCACCGTATAATTTTGAAAATTTTGGACAATATTTTAAAACATCAACACCAAATCCAAAATATTTTTTTAATTTATTCGGTTCGAATAGTAATAATAATTATGAATTCAATACAACGGCAATAGTACGCAAATAGTTGAAATAATAATTTATTTATTTTATTTTTTTAAAATTAAAGTGGGTTTGAATTGAATTGAATTGAATTGAGGGATGTTGTATATCCATATGTTATATTTGGGGTGGGCGATTGGGGAAAACATTGAGATTTTATTTTTTCTTACATAAATATATATTATATTTTTTATTTAAATTCAGTGTTCTTCATCCGTCACTTATAAAAAATCAAAAAAAAAACCATATAGAATTTTTTTTTCAATAGAAAACAGCACTGATTTAATTTAATTTATTATAATTTAATCGCATTCATAAAAAAAAAATTAAAAAAAAATTATCAAAAATTCACACAAACGGTAAGAAAATGAATTATGAACTTAATCTGTTTTCTGTTTTTCTGTTTTTTGTCTAATCTTTTCTGATCTGTTTTCTTTAAAAATGTTTCTAGACTATGTTTCTTAAATAAAATTTCCATATATTTCAATTTTTATATCAATTACTAGATTTTTGTGTTGAATAATTTTTGATAATTATATTTTTCTATAACGTTATTTTTTTTCCTTTATTCTATATTACTTTATTTCTCTTCACATATTTACCTAATCCCGTTACTTATCCTTCTAAACCTTGTATATAGATAAACAATTGATTTATTATTTAAATTATTCTCAAACTCAATCTCTATAATTTTTATGTATATCTATAAAATACACTATTCATACATTTCTGGTATAATTTCTATAGTTTTTATGGACTTTTTATTGACTATTGTAATTTTTAATTTTTGTTGGGAAGCAAAGTAATGACTTAAATTTTAAGTAAATCTACAGCTTATATGACGTTCAAAACACATTCAAATTTGAACTGGGAGTACTTGCGGCGACCCGAAAAAGTGTCATCTATAAAATGCGATGCGAATTATTCGAAAATTGTTGTTTGTTCAAATGTCAATATGGATTTGGGTGCCAAAACTATTGTAATTTTCGGTGTTGATCCCAAGAAATACATTGCACTCTCTAACAATACTTATATATATATTAGGTTGTCTAAAAAGTATTGTTAATTTTTTTTACAAAATTCAAACGATTTTTTTATATATTTCAAATGAACTTTATTAAACCAAATATGCGCCGTTTTTGATCGATGACCCTTTGCCATTTTTCTGGTAAAGACATTATCCCATCACACTGTAACTGAACTTCTGTGTTTTCTGGGCAAAAAACTGATCCAAGTGCATTTTGCAGTCCTCTGCGGAATTTAATTTTAAACCATTCTGCAGGAGTTCTGCAGAGACCGGAACAAATGATAATCTGAAGGTACAAGTTCCGGGCTATATGGTGGATGCATTAAAACTTCCCAGCCAAACTCTCTCAGTTTCTGCCGAGTCATCAAAGATGTGTGTGGTCTGGCGGTCTGGTCATGATGGAACACAACACCCTTTCGATTGATTAATTCTGGACGTTTTTTTTTTAATCTCGTGCTTCAATCTTGTTAATTGTTGACAATAGAGATCGGAATCAATGGTTTGACCGGGTGCTAGTAATTCATAATGAAGGATTCCTTTCCAATCCCACCACCAAACAGACAGCATTACCTTTTTTATGGTGTTAATCCAGGTTTTGCTACTGTTTTAGGAGCTTCACGCTTCTTGGACCACGATCTTTTTCGTACATTATTATCGTATGCGTGATCCATTTTTCATCACCTGTAATCATTCGCTTTAAAAATGACTCGATTTCGTTCCTTTTATAAACAGCGTTTCGCAAATGGAAATTCGGTTCATTAAATTGTTTTGTGTTAATTCATGTGGTACTCAAACATCGAGCTTTTTTTCTTGTATCCAGCCTATGTCAAATGGTTTAAAACTGTTTGGTGATGGATGTTTAGTTCTTTAGCGATATCATGACTGCTTACGTGTCGATTTTCTTCAATTTTACGATATGATTTCATCGACTTTTTCAGTGATTGGTCGACCAGAACGAGGTGCATCTTTGACATCAAAATTACCGGAACGAAATACCGGAGCGAACCATCTATAGGCTGTTAATTTTGATAAAGTTCCTTCACCGTAAACTGCACAAAAATTGTTCATGTGCCTGCGTTGCATTTTCACCTTTTTCATAATAAAATTGTAAAATGTATCGAATTTTTTCACTAATTTCGCTCATCTTTAATGCACTACAACTTTTAAATGACTAAACAAATTTAATTTTTTTTTTTTTTATCTACAAAATGTCAACTTTCAAACATATGTTAGTGTTACCTGATCAGATTAGTACTACTTGAAATATTCAATTATAATGACATCTATTTATAAAAATTACCAATACTTTTTCGACAACCCAATATTTACATATTCTTAAAACTTTTCTGTTTTTTTAACTTTTTTTTAACCTTTTTTTATTTGAAATTTTTTTATTTTTTTTTGTGATATCATAAAAATATTAACTATATTAATATTAAAATTTTTAATATTTATTTTTCAGCCGGCGAATATAAAAAGCACATTTGAATAAATAACGGGAATTATTCGTATGATCAAATATACAATATACATCGTATTATTTAACCGTAGCCACCATTTATATTATGTAAAGCTGTAACTGTCCAGAGTTCTCTATTAATCATCATAACCAACATCATCATCATCATCATCATCATCACCATCGTATAGACCTTATCATTATCAATCGATACAAAGTCATTCGGAAATATTAAAAAAAAAAAAATGCTATATAAATTTGATCACGATATGTAATGGGTATTTTATGATTTTTTAAAAAAAAAAGAACCGACAACAAACTAATTTAAGAATGCAATAAATCTGCCAATAGACGATAATTAGGAATCTGTGTGAATAATAATAATAATAATAATAATAATAATAATATACGCAATAAGGTTTATTAACTTAATATTTTGTAAATTTATATATATATTAATTGTAATTATATAAGTGTGTAAAAGATAAATATGTCAATCGATGAGGGTCGAGATTCCGTTTGAAAAATGACTTCGGCTTCTTTTTTTTTGTGAGATATTATGAAAATGGAACAAATTGGAGTAAGATAAAATTGGATTTCCTTATATGTGGCGTGGGGAAAAAGTTAAACTTAATTTAACTCTTGGTTAAATTTTCCCGAGGGAATCATTTCATAAAGGAAATCCACCTTTATTTTATTTTTTAAATGCCTATAAATTAATAATTAATAATATAACATTTCTTTTCCAAAAATTTTCTTTTTTGACAGGATATAGAAAAATAATTCTGTGTTAATCGAAACAAATTTAGTCTGTGTATTTATACACAATGTGTGTGTGTGTAGGTCAAACGCAGTCGCGTTAGGACTATAATTAGAAATCCTTTGAAATTATTCATTATAAAAAAAAACAATAGGTCACTTTTCAATCGAGAATCGACGACCCTCCGAGAGGTATTTTTTTTTAAATATGATATTATAATTTTTTTTTGTTTTTTTTTTATCTAAAATATTAATAAAATATATATTTTATGCAATGTGATAAGTAATCAATAAATTTTTTCATCGATTTAGTTTTTTAATAAAACACATTTTTTTTTTTTTTTTAATTTATCGATTTGTAGTTAAATTAATTTAATATTAAATTATCTATAAATATAAATTAACGGTTTGTAATTTGTAAAAAAAAAGCAAAAAAAAAAACATATTAATCCGGTAACCGCGCAAGTTATAATTTTCCGACGTCAGTATGTATGTGTGTGTGTGTGTGTGTTTACTGGACAGTTATATTTCAATCAAAAAAAAAAAAATTAGTAAATTCTGTCGGCATCCATTTTATTAAAGTTTTTTTTTTTTATTAATAATCAAAAAGTTGCGTTCCATTCAATTACCAGGGGTGGTTCGGATTAGAAAAGAGTAGATTTTTTCTACTGCTGCGAATTACTCTTTGCTATAGTACATATACGGAATAGTTCGGCGTTGAAAAATTTATAATTATTATCTATTTTAATCGAGGCCTGTTAATCGAATTGAACGCAACTAAAGTAATAAGTAATAATAAAGAAAAAATGATAATAAAAAAAAAACGTGATAAATTTATAGTTTTTAAAAATAATATATATATATGTGTAAAATGTTTTGTAAAGGTTTTACAACATAAACCGTATAAATAAAATTCAACAAGTCTTCCGCATTCGCATTCCATATTTTTTTTATATATAATTATTTTATTGGCATAAACAAATTTTGCGCGTTATGGATCACGAATTTGCGTTCACGGATTCCACCGTCACGGCGTCCACCCACACATTCAACACTTTTCTTTACAATAAAAGCCAGAAAATTTATAATTCAATTGATTTCATCATTTTTTCTTTTGTCTTAAAACAAAATTGAATAAATTGCAAGGATAATACTTTCTTTATATAAGGTAAAGAATCTGTGGACGTGGTGATCGTTCGTTCGTACGTACGTACTCGGCCGCCGTAAATGATGCTGTGTCGCAAATTTCACTTTACCCGCGTTTTTTTTTCTCTCTTTTTTTTTTTGTTTTTATTGAAATTCTGTTTGTTGTGAAGTCAATAGCCGCGTTCCATTCAATTACCAGGAGTAGGTAAGAGTATAGGTAAGAGTAGAAAAGAGTAGATGTTTTCTACTCCGAACTACTCTTTGCTATATTACGGAGTAGTTCGGCCTAGAAAAGAGTAGATGCTTTCTACTCTTATCTACTCCTACCTACTCCCGGTAATTGAATGGAACCCAACTAATATATAAATATTTAATTATAAGTATGTAAGGAAAAAGGAAAAGGAAAAAAACGAAGATCAAAATATTTGAATAAGTATTTTTTTGTAATTTAATTTTCATATTTGTAAATAATTGATTATTTTTTTTTTATTTTTTTTTATTATGTATATTTTCAATTTTAATTTTTATAATATAATTAAATTATGTAAAATGTAAAATAACACAAAAAAAGAAAAAAAATGTTCATATATTCGATATATATAAAATATAAGTATTTTAATAATATGTTACCATTACATTTTAATTTTAGCCTATATATGCTATACACTGGACAATTGAGATTGTGTAGTGTATTATAAAAAAAATATAGTCAAGTATACAATTTTTATTTTTTGTTTAAATCATAGAAAAAAAAATTTTAATATTGCAAATTTTTGATTTATGAAAGTTTATTGATTAAAATATTTAATTATTATATTATTATAGCTTTGGCAGAGTTTAATTTATTATAATAAATTATTTTATTTTGTTTTCTTTTTTTTTTTTTTAAATAAATTAAAAGACACAGTTTTTTGTTTTTTTTTTTTTTTTTTGATTTTACAACACAAAAATTATAATAATAAAATTTAAAAAAATATATCACATAAAATATTATAAAATATAATAATGTGTTTAATTGGAAATTGGGAAAACAATAAAAATAACAAATTTATTAATTTTTATATGTCTTCAAAAATAGAGATCTCTATAGAGGTACAGAAGAAGTTTACTGGGTGGTCATGAACGGAACTGGAACAGTAATTTTGAGAATTGCCTGAAATTTTGATATGTTGTAATACTAGAAAAAATAAAGAGATCACCTTAATTTCACTTTTACGATGGTGAAATCCAAGCATATATAGAACATAGTTTTTTGAGTACTCTATACATTCTATATATAGTGTAACACATTAAAAATAACAACAAAAACCAAAACACCAAAAGGAAACCAGGAAACCAGAATCAATTTACCAGAAATGGCAACAAAAACTTAATATATATTATTAAGACATGCCTTTTTTTTATAGTTATCATATTTTTGCTTTTTGCTTGTTATCTTAACACTTTATTTTTGTTATCATAAGATTTTATTTTTACACGTTTACTGCGGACAATAGTATAATATATAATGTAAATCATTTGAATTTTATGTATTTATATTTATATATTTTGAATTGATTGGTTTTAAAGTCGTAATTATATATCAATATATAATTTCAGAATCATAATAATAATAATTTAATTTATTCATTAATGATATAGCATTGGAAATAATGTCGTCACGGTCGGTGCCTTATGTATGTGGATGACTTAAAAATCTTCCGAACCATCTCATGCATTGATGATGCGCGGCGATGTTGCAGGATGACCTAATCCGATCCGTGTTTCGTCCTGGTGTGAAAGAAATTGTATGATGCTCAATGTGAAGAAATGTTTTGTTATGTCATCATATCACAGGAAGATTAATCCAATTGCTTTTGACTATGTCATATCCGGCAATTCTCTTTCAATTGTCGATGAAATCATTGATTTGGTTCGTGTTAGATTTGATAGACGTATGACATTTAGTTCACACATTGATTATTATATTACATGCAAGGCCTATTCGCTGCTGGGATTTATTAAACGGTGTTGTGTGGATTTTTCGGACCCATATATATTGAAAGGTTTATTATATATTGTGCATTGGTAAGATCGGGATTAGAGTATGCATCTGTGGTATGTAATCCATACTACGGTGTTCATTCGGATGCTGCAAGCGAATCGGTGCAAAAAATTATAAAAAATAAAAAAATATTTTATTAGATATGCACTTCGCAAGTTGGGGTGGTCCGATGATTCCGCACACTTCCCCCGTATTTGCATATAGGTGTCAACTTATCGATCTGCCGACGTTGGAGCATAGGCGGGAAACTGCGTGTGTCATGTTTGTATTCGATATGTTGACAAATGCGCCGAATTTGTTGTCTAGGATTCATTTCAATGTTCCAATTCGGTACTCACGTGGTCACAACTTCTTGCACCTGAAATTTTCATAGGACAAACTACGGGAAATATGAGCCTTTGTGCAATATGTCTAGATTATATTTAATAAGTACAACGATCAATTTGATTTCGGTATTTCGCGGGGTATGTTTTTGGGTAAATTAAGGTCGGGATATTTCGGTTTGGCGGATTGAGATTGAGTCCAGTTTTTCTGATCGTCTTGTGGTGTGATGATAATGATATTATTGGTCGAATGCGTCGTTGTCGATATGACAATGGTGTGAGTGAGTATATTATTATATACATTGCAATTGCCATTGCCGTTGGTGTGTTACTGTTATTATTGGTCGTGATTAGATTTTTGTATTTTTTATTTTTGTTTTTTGTTGTATTTTATTCTATTTTTCGTTATTTGTTTTTTATCATTGTTATTTGTATTTAATTCTGAAGTTTGTATTTTCTATTTTATGTATTTTGTATATTGTATTAAATGTTTTTGTAAAACGGCAGTAGGGCTAGTTGTACCCGTTGCTGATGAATAAATAAATAAATAAATAAATAAATAAATAATAATAATAATATACAATAATTAATATTAAAAATATTTGGTATTTAGTATCATATATGTTATGAAATTGAATTGAAGCTCAGACGTGTCAGTCTATTGAATAGGATTGTCCGTTAATTTGCTCTCGTTTGTTTTCCTCAAAACGTTTGTCAAAGAATCTTATATTGAATAAAACCTCGAATTCGATTGGTAAATGCTCGAATCAGGCCCCTTTTACGTACTTTCCGATTGATACGTACCTATATAGAATATACCATTTGACACTCTGATTTTCCCTATTACACACGGAATCTCAGCATCAACCCTTTCTCGACAGAGTTGTTCTTAAAATATTTTTATATATAATTTGATGTCTTCATGAACAATTTTTCCGTTTGTTTATTGATAAAAATTGCTGAAATGTTTTTTTATGATATATGAACAATTTAATTTAAAACTAATTATATTTGTATTATAATGGTAACCTTTGATAACCTGATAAGAAATGTGATCCTAGTATGGGGTGATCGATCCGAGACGAAATTATAAAATTAGAAAAAGAAAAAAAAAACAATAACTTACCTCTTTTATATATATATATATTTAGATTAATCTCCGTGTGTGTATATTTTATATATTGTTATCGATATTTTTAAGAACTGTATCAGTATTTGACTTATAAGTTTTGTTTTGAAACAAAAATACAATCTTTTGTTTTGGAGAAAAGGCTAATTATTTTCTTTAATTTGTACCCCGGAATCATCTCGTCATGCGGAAAAACTTCTAAAAATATAAAATTACGTCTGGCGAACGCGCTTTTTTGTCTTCACAATTTCTCGGAAACGATGTTAAGCTGTCAGAGTATTCCACCCTTTTCCATATATAGTCTCGTTATGTATATATGTGTTCTGGTACGTGCAACGTAGTTATAGTAAAAGCAAAATCAAGTCCTATTCAATACTTGATTCACTTTGAAGTACTTGCCATACTATAGATGTTTCGGTTTTTTATTGTTAAATTTTTAGAAATTCATCATGTGTTGGTAAAAAAGGCAATGAAAAAATGTCCAAAATTCAAAATGAAACTATAAGTGCTTAAAATAAGTGTTTACATTTCGGTATCAATTAAATATATATTTATGTTTATCATAAGTTTTATAGTAAAATATTCATATTATATCTTTTGAAAGATTTATATTTCTTTGTGTAATCAAAATATATATATATATTGCGAGGGTGTTTGAGTATACATATCTTATCGAAAAAAAACTTATTAAGATTAATATTTAATTCTTTATTATTTCTGTATATTGGATAGCGATTATATTTATTAATATGTGCGATAATCAATAATAAAAAAAATATAATTAACTATTTTTGATTTATTATGATGCGAATTTTTTTTTTAAATATAGAGTATACAAATACAGAAACATTCGTGGTTTTTTTCTTTCTTTTGCTTTATGATTATCTAATTAATTGTAAATAGTCAGATAACAAAAAAAAAAAAAACATTGTTCGCTATTTTGAGTACAGTATAAAAGCAAACTGTAGGTAAAGTAAAACTTTAGTAGATGTGATTTAAGAATTCTTTATACACAAATCAAAATGAAAGTTTTAGTACTCTTATTCTCGGTTATTTACCTAACGTCAGCTAGCGACGTACAAGTAGCTGAAGTTCCAGAATGGACATTAATTCCAGATGGTAATGGTAATATGCGTTTAGTATCGTTAACTGAAGTTTACGAAAACGAACCAGAAAACTTCTTCAATCCGGATACAGATGTAATCTTTACCATTCATACACAAGGAAATCAAGGAGGTACCCAAGTAAATTTGGGTAATACTGCACAATTGGGTGCATCTGGTTTCAATCCAGGTCATCAAACAAGGTATAAATATATTTTTAATATAACCATATTTTGATTTCTGTTCACGGTATATTATTGTCTCTATACAATATATAATCTATTGTTTATTGTATATTAAACGTTTGAATGATTCAAAACTCGTAAACGAAATAATTCATAAAAAAAAAGTAACATAACGGTAAAAATAACAAAAATTTTTATGCAATTTATTACCTTTTGTTAAAGATTCACAATTCACGGATGGAATGGTGGTACCGGATCAAGTGTAAACAGTGGTGGTATTAGTTCACATATGCAACATGGAACTTTATTCAATGTTATTGTTGTTAATTGGTCGGCCGGTGCCGGTACAGCTAATTATATTACAGCACGTAATCGTGTTGATGCCACCGGTAATTTAGTCGGACGTTATGTCAATTGGCTTAATACACAAGGTGCCGCATGGAACAATGTTTACATTATTGGACACAGTTTAGGTGGCCATTTAGCTGGAGTTGCTGGAAAACATACAAATCAATTGGTTAATACAGTTGTAGCTTTAGATCCAGCTGGTCCATTATTCTCATTGGACGAACCAGCTCGTCGTGTTGATGCCGGTGATGCCCAACAAGTCGATGTAATTCATACAAATGGTAATTTACTTGGATTTGGACCACCAATTGGACATGCCGATTTCTATCCAAATGGCGGTAACAGTCAACCGGGTTGCGGTATTGATGTATCTGGTGCATGTGCTCATGAACGTGCAAATCTATTCTGGATTGAATCAATCAATAACAATAATTTCTTAGCCACACCATGTGCCAGTTTTGCTGAAATTTCCGCTGGAAATTGTACACCACAAGGTGGACGAATTCCAATGGGTGGTCAACCATCAAATCATGGTCGTGCTGCTCGTGGTGTTTTCCATCTTACCACAAACGCTAACTCACCATTTTCACAAGGTTAAAATTAAATGATGATCTTTTTTAACAGTTAATTATGCATATTTATAATTGATTAAATAAATACAAACAAACAAACAAAATAAAAATAAATAAATAAAACAAATTTTATATTCTTTAATATAATTGAAAAATACTTGAACACGGGATTCAAAATATGGGGAATGTTTATTTTGATCATTATAAAAAATGGACCTGGAAAAAATGGTCGGTCTTTGAGTGATTTTCAATATAAATAGTAGAGTTTTATTATAATTGTACATTCTTTATTCTTCGGTTCCCTACAAATATTTTACTAATTGGGAACTCTCTCTGTATCAGATTTCAGTTAAAATGATTAATTCATCCATCAGAACCAATGCGAGAATTATATAGTAGCAACAATAATGTACCTATATAGTTAATAAGTCAGATGGTCTTATGAAGTCCTATCTTTTCCGCATGTTTCTAAACATATTGCATCGATTGGTGGAGTTTTGCACGATTAAATAACAAAAGAATAATCTGGTGAAAAAAACTCATATAAATCGTATTTTTACCATCTATAGAGAAAAGGAAAAAGAAATAAATGATATTGCAGCTTCCAATTAGAACAAGACCCTTGGGCTTGTATGGGAGTGGGCTGTGGGGGATTTGAAAATATCAAAATTTCCCAATAAATAATTTTGTCATTTGTTCATTTATGGTACATGTATTTTTTTTGCAATTACAATGCTCTCTATAATGGATAAAAATCAATGCTTTTTTAACATGCATTTAATAATTCGAGTTCGCAGTTCCACAGATTTAACAATTCAATATGGTATTATATAGGAGTTAAAATGTATAATATATTTTAAATGAATTTATGGCATTTTTTTCGTTTTTACGATAAAATAATTAAATTAACGCAAATGTTTTTTCATATAATTCGCCACTATATATACTTTTTCTTCTATCCTGGTTATTTCTATTCTATATAAAAGGGTGCGAAGATGTGGTTGAGGCGCAACCTCTAGTACGCAGAAACCAATACATTAAGCTGAACGCATCGCACGCCGATACAGTAACGTTATAAGTTCTAGTTCTTTTTCTCTCGATGAACAAATGTATTTCTGATTCTTTTTATATATATATATCGACGTTTTCCTTTATTGACCATTGGTGATAGCACTGGTGTGGTGTTAAAGTAATAGCGTTTTACGAAGCCTTTTCGTATTTCTCTTAGCACAATATGATATTTTAGATTACATTAAAAGGATAATTAATTAAAATTGTATTTATATATTTTTCCTGTATAACAATTAAAAAAACAACCATTGAATTTGTACAAAACAAGTGCTACAACATTCTACAACATTATAGTTGTCAAGTAGTACTGCTATGTATAGCAATTCTCAATGGCAAATCATTGGTGGGCACTGTTGCTTAATACACCCTTTATGTAGTACAAACTACATAGAGCACAAAATATTGTAGTAAAAAAAAAACACAATAAAAACAAGAATTTATAATTCATTGTATTTGGTTTTTGATGAAGAAATATTCGCAAAATCTTTGAGGATTTGTTTTGTGTTTTGTTTTTACAATTATTAAAAAAAAAAAGAATATATAGAAAATTGATTAAAACAATAAAATAGGATGAGTAATTTTGAATGGCCTTGGGAATATCATTTTCCACCGTTCTTCACGTAAGTATTTGATTAAATAATAAACTCTATAATTTACAGTAATCGCGTTTTTTGTTATTACTATATATTCTTATCAAAATCAGTTTGTCCTGTTTTTTTTTTTTGTGTTAAAACAATTTTCTTTTTATTGATTTCCCGAGAAAATAGTAATAAAAAAGCAAATAATAACTATGAAACTAAAATTTTTGCAATGAAGAAATTCAGAAAATTATTTATAATATATAAAACTATCAATTCCATTTCTAGAATACAACCACACGCGAAAACAAATCAATTACAAATTCAAACATGGGGTGATTTAATATTAAAATACTATAAACATAATAAAGCGGCAATCATGGATGTAAATGAAGATTCGGAATTATTTTGTAATACACAAATAAATCGTAAATTACCGATAGCCGGACGATTAGAAATATTAAAAGAATTGGAACGGACATGTCATGCGGCTCCACTGCAGACAACGACGACCAAATCTCGTGTACCAGCAACACAATGGGAAATATATTGGCATACTCTGGATGAATGGGGTTCAATCATCTATAATTGGGTTATTAAAAATGCTATGATCAATAATATATGTACAATATTTGAAATATGTAATGGTGATAATTCAATTGGTGAAGAATTTTATGGTCTCGATCAAACGATTATTGTAAAAGCTTTAAAAATGCTAGAAACCCAATTGAAATGTGAATTAATTATGGATGATAATATGGAAGGAGTTAAATTTTTTTAAATATATATATATTATATTTGGTTGTTTTAAATATATTATAATAAGTTATTGTTTTCATTTTTAAAATGTTGTATAATATGTTGTACAAGGTATATACGCCCCATTATATCGATTAGAATGGTAATTTCATATAGAGTCTGTTGCACTTCACTTCCCTGGGCATATTGCCTGAGAATGGTAGGAGATTTAATTTCAGATTGACTGTCTGTTTTGTTCTATGGTTTTAAGCCTTGCCATTGTTAATGATTGGATAAAAATGTGCATTCTCTGACTGATCCGTATTAGACCACAATACTATAACAGATAATTGGACTAATGATAGAAGTGTATAACCAAATCATCATTTTAGGACTCAAATACCAGGTTTTGCGTATCATTTGTCTGCAGGCATCAAATGCCCTGTTTGCTTTGTTTACCATGAAGTGCTACATGGAGATTCCATTTTATATTATAATCCGATCTTGTTCAATATTTTATCCCGCTGATGAATATCCTATATAGATAGAAATAAAAAATTATACCATATTGAAAGAAAAGCTTCATAAAGAATAGTATTATAATAATATTTTACCAATTTTGACGATGGTAACATATCCAAAATAATATGTTCCAACCATATAGGCGGGAATTTCTTCATAATTAACTAAAATTGTAATTAAATTATTTAATTTTTTTTACGTTTTATTGTGCTTATAGAACGAAATTGTATGAAAGAAAAATTGACGCGGTCTTCTTCACGGCACGGGTACAAAAAATAAAAATAAATAAAATAACCGCGAGCCGATACTACATTTATTAAACAAATATTGTTATCCAGCCGGATTTAGAAATGCAGCAATAGCGTGTTTTCAACTGAAGGCGAATTTACGAGAAAAAAAAAACATACGATGGAACATTCAGGCGACTTTACAAGTGAAAAGAAATTGGCCACGATGAAGTGTAATTTTCGTCAATAGGTTTACAAGCGATGATTCTTTTGTATACTTTTATTTCCCGTTTTAATGAAACATCCCGGAAATGATTATTTTTATAATAGAATATATTAAAACCTCATGTCCAAACACACCACATTTCATTTCACACACACACAATATAGATGAAAATTGTAAGGAAACAATTGAATGAATTTTCTTTATTATGCGTATATATGTGTTAAAATTAAAAAAAAACCACTGCTGCGGAAAATATCATGAGAAAATTGAATTGATTGCTATATAAGTTAAATGAGAATGGTGAAAATTCGAGAAAATTGATGCATATTTTCTTCGTTTTTTTTTACATATTTTGTAAACAAAATTGAAAATTCAGTTTATATATAAAAAAAAGAAAAATATAAACATTCCGGTATTGAAAGCCGATAGGAAAAGTGTTTGCGATTTCTATTGTTTTATATTTTTTTCATTTTTAAATATTCTATTTAAAAAAATGTGTTTGTTGTGATTTTTTTTTAATAATCTATAAGTTTAATTTGTGTCTTTAAAAACACATTAATATAAGGTTTAAATTTTGTTGAAATAAGTATATAACCATAACGGTAGATTTATGTATTTGCATATAATTAATAATAAAGAATTTGAACATTCAACTGTTCACTGTGATAATTTTTATGTTTTATTAAAAAGTTATTTTCCCACATGAATTAATTATAGTTAAAGTTAAGTTCGGTGAAATTCGTTGAATTTTAGACTATAGAGTTTTATCGTAACGATTTAAAATTAAAACTACAATATTATTGTTATGTGTGTTGTTTATAGGAAAATCGAATATGTCCAGAAGAAAACAAGCAAAACCCAGAGCTTTAAAGTGTAAGTATAATTTCGTAATATCGTTATTTTTATATAAAGGTGTTTCATTTTTTTTCCCCCCAATTCAAATCCAATTCATTAAAAACAACTCATGAAAATTCACATTAGTTATGGATAAATCCATATAAAAAAAAAATATTAATAATCAAAAATTAATAGGGTTATAATTTATTTAGAATACTTTTTTGTTTTATAATAATAATAAATAAATAAATAAAAGCTGAATGATATTACAATATATATACCTAGTAGATCAAGGAATTGTACCATAACCGTATAATGGTTGTTAAATTTAACGCACCCTCTTATAAAATTAGCGAAATTTCTAATCGATTATAGAAACACACTGCAAGAAATCTCTCTGTAATGATCCCTTTTGGATGTGTTTAAGTATATGCGATGGGGAAAGTTTGATTGATTGTGATGGGATTAGAAAAAAATTAAAATATTTTGAAAATTAAGGTCAAATCTGTGCTTATATCCTGGCCATCGCATAAGATTATCTCTGTGGGATGTGATTAAACGGAAAATTCTAAAATTCGGACAAAATCTTAACGCGCTTGTGTTGAATCCCACAGAAAACATATTAAACATATTTTTTTCTGGTAATTTAGAATTTGAATTTTCACACTCATAGTTACAAAAAAATATGATAACTCAAATCCCAACTGACCTTCTAAAGGCATATCTAGATATAAAACCCTCTAAACAACGTTTTATTATTATAAAACTAAACTAAAGAGTGACTTGACTGAAAGTATGTTCATATAACAATATGAAATTATGTATATTTTTATATGTTTACTTCATATACATGCATATATATATTGTAGATAGATAAATATATATTAATGTAAAAAAAAAAAAAACTTTATTACTGCTTCTTCTTATATATACCCCATATACCATTTGCAAAACTGCTATATATGGAATCAACTTTAAATCCCTTGGGAGTTAATTCAATGTCCCTTGGGATACCCTCTCTACAGTATTCCATATATTTATATATCATATATATATACAATAGATATATATATTCAAATATGATATGCGAATATACATTTGAGATGAATTCATTTTTATATACATATATTATTATTATATACATTTATTTAAGGCTAATTTTATTATTATACCAAAATAAAGTGGGAACAAAAATCTTTACGATTCTTGCACTGTTTTTTTTTTTTGTTACACTTTTTTTATTATTATTACATTTATCGTGGAAAATACTCAAAACATCTATTCACTTTATATAGTTCTTTCCTGATCCCGTAACCTAGTCATCAACAGATGAAAATCGTTTTCTGTTTTATTAAGCGATGTGATATTTTTGCAATGATTAAAATTGTTAATTACGATTAATGTTTGCTTTTTAATTAACCGTTGAGTGTCACCGTTTAATTCATACTTTCACTGCTTTGATTACAAAAACAATTATAAAAGTGCAAAAAAAAAAAAATTGGACAAAACAAATAAGTATAGAGTTGCCCTCAATATTTCAATAATAAAATCGGCCTTATTATATTAGATATTTTTTGGTGGTGGTGGTCGTGGTGGTTGTACAGCAAGGGCGCATCAATTTATCCAAGTTTAATATGTATATCTATATAGCACATATTATGGATGGATGTATACATCAATAAGTTTTGAGGATTTTTTTTAATTTTAATTCTTATTTATTTAGAGAACTTGGTAATATTTCATATCTTTCAACTGATCAGCTCAACAGATTTTGAGTAGAGAAAATCGTCTTGTCTTTTAAACCCCTATTTTTGGCTTTTTCGAAACACCAATATGGAGTGCAGATTGGCCTGGTCATTGTGGTCGTTTGAGTTTTAATGTTTTGGGATTAATTGCATCATTTGTGGTTGTTATAAAACGTTCGCCCAGTAATCGTTTTCGTTGGGCTGGAGTAGCTCGAAAATACGAATTCAATCAGATGGCTAATCCCTCAAAACTTATTTGTACATCCAATATACTTATACATATATATATGTATAGAATAATGTTGGTGGAGGTGCAGAAGCAAATAATAATATAAATATATTATATCACCATGTATCAGAGACGCAAAGTAAAGCTATACGAGTTTTAAGTAGGTGCAATCGCCAAAGTACAAAATTTGCTTTTGAACTTTGCGGTTTTGTACCTAATATACAAAATCTTTAAACCTTGACGAATATAGATTTTGCTGACCAAATTTCCTTTTTGGGTTTTCTTTTTATGGAAACTTCTCCTTTGAATAGAAACTTCTATTTTTATATTGTATTATACAAAAATTCTTCACTGTTAAAACCAATATGAATATGTACATCCCTGATGTGATGTGCTTATATATACATATACCGTTGAGATGAGATGAAATATACAACGCAACAAAATACCTACCTCTATAAATATAAATATGTAATATATAAAATAAATAAACAAATGAATTTATATATATACAAAAATACGAATTTGATAAGCAAAATGAGCAAATGGGAAATGTATAAGAGAGCTTCCCTATGGGATTCCTTTTTTTTTTTTTTTTTTTTTTTGTTTTTGGTTATATTCCACGTTATACATTTGAGACAAATATAACATATATATATATATATAGCACTGCTTATATCCAACACTTGGAATATAAAGCATTTGTATAAGGTCAGTGGGATGTTTGGGATTTGAAACGGGGCGCTATATGTATATTAATTCCTCATATGAAATGTCTATATGAAATAACTTGTGAATATAGCTAATCCATTAATGAAGTGGCTTTTTGGAATCGTACAAGATATTTAATATTGAATGCACCGTTTGGAAAGCATGAACGGGAGCTACGGCATAGCAAGTCTTTTATACACAATAATCTTTATCTTGCCAAGGCAAGGCATATCCTCTTTATAATTCTATTATAGCAGTGGCTTAGGGTAATAGTAATTCTATTCTATCAGTAGGTTAGGTTAATGGACGTTTTATGTAATGAATTTCTAATAATTGAATATATTATTTTATTTATTACTACAGATGGTGAAGAAGATCCATCATCTGTCGAAGTCGTCGAAGAAGATCGATTATCAAATGATTTACATAAAAATGATTCAAATGATGAATCAAGTGATGAATCAATATGTGAAAGTGAAACTGAATTAAGTGATCAAGATGATGATATTGCGGATGATGATGATGATGATGATGAAGACAATGATGATATTGATGATTATGATCATGATGATAAAGAATATGAAGAAGGTATGTGCAATTTATTATTTCATTATAATTTTTTTTTTTTGAATTGTCGAACAATAATTTAACAATATTTGTGAAAAAGATTTATAGAGCGATACTCGAAGATAAGAGTGAAGATCAGTACAAGTTCTTACTTTGATTGTGAGATTTTTTTTTATCTATACATTCGATTGATTGAAAAAGTTTTGATCATATTTACATTAGCTCCCATTGGTTTTTAAAAGTTCACAATTTTTAATGTTTAATATATCATTTGATTTTTCAACGAAGAGACAAATTCTAGTTAGAATTGTATTAATAGAAAAGTATTAATTCGTATAGATGGTAAAGTGGAAATCTGGTAAGGTCAAAAATGGTTGGTTCCATGATGAATGAAAAAATGGTGATTATGAAAAAAACAAAACCCGTTTAAAATATCTTTTGCGCGCCACGCAAACTGCCATGGATGATTATTTAACCAATTAAACGCAATAAAGAAATGCGATCATGACCGTAGGACATTTTGTGGGATATAGACAACAGGAGAATAAGATCTGTATTCTGTAACTGTAACTGGATTTCTACAACAACCCCTGCCTTGTATAAGGACATGAACGGTAAGATATTATCTATCGAACGCATCCCTGAACGTTATTCTAACTCATCGGGTTCCTAAATTATGATGATTTTACTACAACCCTTAAGAAACAAAAAAAAGTTTTTTGAAACTTTAATTGGACAAAATCAAACTCTTTTCATTCAATTTTTAAGGGTGAAATTTCCATGAAGGTGTATCGATTTTAAGGGTGAATCTTAAGTAAAATGAACTGAATTTTCCGAATTTACAATAATATTAAGGGGTCCCCATACAAAAAGTATGGAAAAATTGACAATTTTTCACATTTTTAGATTTTCACTATAGAATTTATTCTACACCTCTATTTGATCAGTAAGGGAAGTTTTTAGAGAATTTCATTATCTATCGAACGCATCCCTGAACGTTGTTCTAAGAAATCGGGTTCCTAAGTTATGATGATTTTACTACAACCCTGCCGTAATAAAAAAAAAGTTTTTTGAAACTTTAATTGGACAAAATCAAACTCTTTTCCTTCAATTTTTAAGGGTGAAATTTCCATGAAGGTGTATCGATTTTAAGGGTGAATCTTAAGTAAAATGAACTGAATTTTCCGAATTTACAATAATATTAAGGGGTCCCCATACAAAAAGTATGGAAAAATTGACAATTTTTCACATTTTTAGATTTTCACTATAGAATTTATTCTACACCCCTATTTGATCAGTAAGGGAAGTTTTTAGAGAATTTCATTATCTATCGAACGCATCCCTGAACGTTATTCTAACTCATCGGGTTCCTAAGTTATGATGATTTTACTACAACCCTTCCGTAATAAAAAAAAAGTTTTTTTAACTTTAATTGGACAAAATCAAACTCTTTTCATTCAATTTTTAGGGGTAAAATTTCCATGAAGGTGTATCGATTTTAAGGGTGAATCTTAAGTAAAATGAACTGAATTTTCCGAATTTACAATAATATTAAGGGGTCCCCATACAAAAAGTATGGATAAATTGACAATTTTTCACATTTTTAGATTTTCACTATTGAATTTGTTCTACACCCCTATTTGATCAGTAAGGGAAGTTTTTAGAGAATTTCATTATCTATCGAACGCATCCCTGAAAGTTGTTCTAAGTAATCGGGTTCCAAAGTTATGATGTTTTTACTACAACCCTTAAGTAATAAAAAAAAGTTTTTTGAAACTTTAATTGGACAAAATCACACTCTTTTCATTCAATTTTTAAGGGTGAAATTTCCATGGAGGTGTATTGATTTTAAGCGTGAATCTTAAGTAAAATGAACTGAATTTTCCGAATTTACAATAATATTTAGGGGTCCCTATACAAAAAGTATGAATAAATTGACAATTTTTCACATTTTTAAATTTTCACTATTGAATTTGTTCTACACCCCTATTTGATGAGTAAGGGAAGTTTTTAGAGAATTTCCTTATCTATCGAACGCATCCCTGAACGTTGTTCTAAGTAATCGGTTTCCTAAGTTATGATGTTTTTAGTACAACCTAAAGAAAACCTAAAGAAAAGTGCATGACGAGATGGTCTGAATATAGAAGATCTTCTTACGCAAGTAATCCAAATATGGTAGACAAAGGGCCGTCCACTATACTTTTGGAACCATCATCGGAACCGGTAATCACATACAGAGGTTACCACAATTTTAAAAACCACGACGACAAGAGTTCTTATATATTTTTTACAAGTATATTTAATATAAATATTACGTAAGACGCGTATTATATTTTGTTTTTTGTTTAAGGAATCGATATCATTATTTTTTTTTTTTTAGAAATTCAATTGTATTTTTTTTTTAAATATCTCATTTCTTCTTTTACCGTTCAGATACAACAATTTTTTGAAATAAAACCGATGTTTAGTATAAGCAAAAACATTTTATTTGAACTCGAGATTCAACTCATTTTTTTTCCGCTCTTATATATTATTGTTTAGAATTTATGATGAACGAATTATTATATTTGAAAGATTTATATACACCTCATCATATACCATATATATATAAAAATGTGTTTCCCTAAAATCGTATTTTATATATATATTTCGTTGTATACATATATAGAATTATAGATCCTGAATACAATTTGGTACATATCAAATCATCAACAAAAAAAAAATATAAATTTAACAACAAACAATTAAAAAATTTTTGTGATATATGATATTTTATTGAGATAAGGTGAATAAAAAAAATAAAAACGCCACCGTAAATATAATAACCTAATAGAGTAAGTTCTTCGATGCGATCAAATGGGGTTGATACAACCGCAAATACCTTAATCATCGTAACTATTCATAAACATTTTTGAATTTCAAATAATCAATAAGGATTTGTACACGAAATGGTGGAAGGAAAGGAATTAGAATATCTGTGGGAATAGAAACAGTTTTGGTTTATTTGTTCATCAAGTGAAAAACATTTAGAATACGGTTGCAAGGTACCCAAAAATACCCATTTTGATAAGAATAAGGACTCAAAAACTTATCGGTTTTTGGCTTAAACACTTTAATTAATCAATTTTTTTAATATACTTATTAAAAGGATTATACTTTCTTTTCATTACCCATCAATTCCCAAAAAACGTTCCCCAGTCTTTTATTAACAAATTTGTGATTAGCATGATTAGTAACAATCAACAACTGTAGATGTACGAATTCTGTACCTTAGAATCCGTCCTTAAAATTTCTTATAACAAACTTTTTGTAAGTGATTCCACCAGGAAACAGAACAAAATTTCTTTAAAACATGTATTTGAAATATAACAACAGATGGAACGGTAGATGGATGAAAAGAGTTTTTTTTTAATTATTTTCAAAACTAAATTAACAAGCAACGTTATTTGTACACGTATAAGGTTAATGTTTACAATAAACAACAATAGGTAAATAGAAAATATCTGTTGTATATAATATACAGAAGATTGTTTTTATTGTTTCATATATAAATTTCAATTGAATTTCTGTATTTCTGTTTGGTGACGACGTTCTGATGATCAGCATTCAGCAGACAGAACCACCAAATTATTATTATTATTATTATTAAGCAAAGCACAGCAGCAAAGGTATACTACAATAACAAAACAAAACAAAACGTCTCTGACAATGGAAAGGTAGCTATGTATATATATATATATATATATATATATATATATGAATAGTGAAAGATAATATATCTAGAAAACCAACTATATTTTATATATTTTATTTGTAGGTACCTTAACAATTTGACAATCTTTTATTTTTAATTCTTTTTGTTTTTTTTTTCTCCCTTCGATTTCTTTTCTTTTATTCGATTAACGTTACGATTTAATGTACAAATAGACCGCCTTCTTCTATATAGTAGTTTTTTGTTTTTAAAGGCGATCATACAATTTAATCTTTTGTTTCTGTATATAATATTACAAACAATAATTTTCGGGGTTATATTGAATCAATATATGTATAATTGTATATATACGAACAATAATTATACCACTAACTCGATATTATAACACGAAACAAAATTTATTTATGTAGGATGCAAAATTCTTGATTGAAATCTATGCGTTTTTTTATATTCATTCATTCAATTCACTTATTCGAGTTTTATTTATTTCTTTTATTATGCTCAATATCGTTTATTTTCATCTGATATTTTTTTGTTTTTTTTTTTTGTTTTGGAAGTGGTAATCGAAATATGATGATGTGGAATAGGAAAGGAATGATAAAACAGGTTGGATATTGTGCAAAAATTGAATCTCGCAGTATTAATATAATGGAAAAATTTAAAATTGTTGTATTTAGGAATGAGGGAATAGTCAGTGGGGATTAAAAAGATTAAGTGTGGATGAAATTGATGGAAAGAAATTGGAGATGAATCCACGGATTAAATCCCATCTTTACCTTATTGGCTACAAAATAAAGTAACTGCTTTCTGTTTTAGGTTGGTTTTTTTTTTTTTATTTTTATATTTGTATTTTCGTTATTTTATTTTATTTTATTTATATTATACATACATTTATTATTCTATATTTGTGTGTACCAATTTTTTGAATTGCATTTGTATCATATAAATATATACAATAATGTATATATAGTATATGATATCCACAAAATTTCCATTGTTTGTTCTATATATATATATATATTTACTTTTTTGTATCGGTGTTTAGGGTGTCTTTCAAGTGGCCGATGGCACTCTTGGGTGCTTTACGGCTGAGCCAAGGGATCGATTTCAATACAGCCTAACTGCCAAGCTCACACCAATAATTTTTATAACTATATACCTTTATACTATTGTGTATCGTTTTGGTATATACAATTACAAATATGTATGGTTATGATTGTATATGAGATATTCATATGCATATATAGAATTTAGAAATGAACGATTGTATATACAATAGTATCATGTATAGCAAAAAAAAAAAAAAAACACACACAAAATACTGTATCTGTATAACTGTATCATCATATTGGTTGGTATATCCACTGTACAAACATTAAGTTTCAGTTTTGTATTATTATATTTTAGTATATATACGTAATATATATGTTTTGCAACTCTCTCACCTGAATGAAATTGTACCAAAAAAAAAAAACCAACACATTTCGATGATGCATTTATACATATTCATATATACAATTGTATTATTATTATTTAATATACATTTGTTTTATAATATTTATAAACAGGATGTTAAAGGATAATGTATATAGTGTATTTGCTATGATCAACTTATGGTTCTTGAGTTATTAATCATCTAATTCAATCAAACATAACTATCACTATGTCAAAGATTTCCCAATATAATTATCCCTTTAACAGGCCATAACTCAAAAACCAATGGATGAATCTCACTGAAACCAAGATAATTGGATTCAGCGCCCCCTTAATCTATGAGCTTTTTAGCCAGATTCATTTGTCGGGGTCCAGATAATAAAATAAAATAGCACCTTAATAAAAAAAAAAAACATGATCCATAAATGCTTAAAACAAAAATAAACAAAAACACAAAATAAATCAAACCGCGTGTATAAAAACTGAAAATTATTTAACAATAAAATAAACTTTTTATACACTTTTTATATGCGAACGTTCAAATAAAAAAAGTGATCACAAAAACAGAAATTGAAACTAAAAACCGTATATATGTTATTTATATAAATAACATTATATACAATAATACATTTATAATTCAATCGGGTGTAATTAAAAATATATCCCTTCTGCTACTTCTCTTTTATCGTACAATACTGTACGTATATTTAGTAAAATGTAATTCAATGTCTTTTGTGCATTACATATAAATATAATATGTTAAGCGATTGCAATGTCCATCCATATTTGATCAATTGATATGTGTTTCTTTTATCTTCATTTATTTATACAACAGACCAGATTTAAAAACGAGTAAAACCAAATATTCCAAAAAAGATCTTATTATATCCTGTTATATCCTATATATTCTATCTGTGTGTATTTATTGATATTTAACTCTTTTCCTGATGGATATAAATCTGTATTAGAGAACTGAAAATACAGTTGGAATATATGGTATTTGTTTAGTTTCTTGCTATTATAGGTCACGGTATTTGAAAACCGCATATATATTCAATACAAAAATATTTATAAACTTAAAAATCGAAACAAAAAGGAAAACGCGTGTATCCCGGCCGGTAAAGGGGATGTTAAATCTAATATAAGATATCTTCTATATAAACATTCATAGTCATACATACTATATAATAATTAACATGCAACATTTTATGATGTGTAGATCTATATACATACAGTTATATACAGTGCAAAATGCTTTAAAAATGTTGAAAACGCGTAAAATTACCATTTCATTTCATAATATTTATTGTTTATATAATATATTTTATGCAATATACAATAAGGGTGAAATTGATAAATAATTGATAAACATGGAATTTTTAAAATACACTATTAATATGGTTGATTGGATATTTAATGGAATGTTTTTAAAAATTTGTATATATGTATATATGACGAAAAAGGACCCTAATTCATTATTATATTAATATTGAATGAATCAACATGCGGCGCAATTGATTTTGACACACTTTTATATTAAATATAATAAACAATAATATAATATATGTTTATGTTATATTATTATGGTACTGAATTAATGACAAAAGAAAAACATTCAAAATAAATTCAAATAAAGCATTTTATTGGCGTTTTATTATGGTTTTATATGAATGGTGCGCATATGCACGAATATTTCAACATTGTCCTTATATTAACCCTATATAAATATGTAGTTTATTAGCTCGCAACGCAAATTATGACAACGTTAAGAGAGGCACAGTAAAGATATCTCCATATAGATTTTGTATATATATGGTTATAAATTTCTCGTTATAAATGTTTCAAATTTTGGAGACTGCGCAAATTTCCGCGTAGAAGAAACGTTTTATGACAAATGTTTTCAAAATGGACGACGATGTACCTTCTTCATGCGCGTTAATAATACATTTAAATAAATAGCAAAGTTCTTATTCATTTCTCATCGGATTTCGATGAAAAGAAATCTTATCAGAAAGATCAGGAAGATGTTCCATAATTGAGTGTGGTAATATCCTTTTTTATATATATATATATAAGTAGATGAATTAATGATTATTCCAAAAGTCCTATAATTAAATAAAAATACTTTTAAATGAATTGGTATTTATTTTTTCTATTTTTATGACAAAACTGCATTTAAAATATAAATCTAAAACAGATTTTAATTATATATATATATATATGTATATTAATAGCTTCTTATATTGTCGTATATACATAGTTAATTATTCCGTTTGTGTATAATGAATGCATTCTATTCTTATATTTTCCTTTTAGTAAACAAATGATGCCTTTATGGTTGATAAATATTATAGACAATTCTTTCTGATGATTTATATTTATATATATAGTATGTATAGAAAGAAGTAAATATATATGACAATAGAACACAGGAATTATTCTTTAGGTTTTGTTTTAAGTTTTTAAATTTGACCTTCATTCTATCATATATATTGTATTTGTTTTATTTTGTTTAAAAAGATTGTACCTATACACAGTTTTGTATATAAAAGGATATGAAAGGATGTTTATTTATATATAGTATATTATATATGATATAATTGTTCAGGTGGATTCTTAAAAATATTTGTTTAACAAAACTTTAACTATGTAAATTGAACTCTGTTCTGAATATATACAATAATTATTCAAATTTAATTTAACCCATTTTATCTGTGGCGGTTATCATTACGCTCTACGGGTCACGGTACTACAGAGATACGTTCAGAGATTCCATATGGATTTTAGGATTGGCGCGAGTGATAGGAAGACAAATTTGTTATTAGAACAGCATGAGGGAATGTTTCCACTTGCTGCATAATATGGAAAGAAAGTATTATGTGTTTGTGAAAAACTTAATAAAATTAAATTATAAAGATAAGCGGTGATCCGTATTCTATTTTAACCATAGCGTATTGAACAATGCGTTGGAAACGCTTTTGGCGTTTTCAATCTGCTATATTCATCATTTACATAGTCACGGACATCGTCTCTGAATCCTACATATACATATATAATATATTGAACGAATTATTGTTCTTTTTATAATCTCTAAATATTCTATTTTGTTCTTTTAATTTATATAAAAATAAAGAAGGAATAAAAATTAAGGCATTGTCTTTGATTTATACTCAACCACAATGCCATCGTATACGAACATACATACAATAAATATATTTAAAAATCCCTTCCTTCCAGTCACATTCAGTTGTTACTCTATATATATATTACAAATAGTGAAAATAATAAATTAACCAGATATAAGATGAGCATAAAAGGATATGTGTGACCATTGTATATATATATATATATATTTATGTAAATATAAGTAAAAAAGGATATGTGTGACGTGACTATAACTTATATATTATCTTAACGAATGTATTTATTTTTATTTTTATTTTTTTTTTGGTATCATTGCGAAATGTTTAAAAGTCTAAAATTCACATATATATATGCAGATGTAAGCCGCATCCCATACAGTAAAATACAGTGAAAATTTCACTAAGGAGGAGGAAAATCTCCATATGAATAGATTTAACATGATTTTAAACTCTTAATGGTTACAAAATTCCTCCGGTACGGATGGTATCCGCTTTACATATACATTTTACGTAGACGAAAATACGGAAAAATCCTTTAACACGGAAAATCTTATAGTGATCCTTTGAGATACCGACTTATTAGCGGATTTTCACTGTTATAATGTATATAATTACAAATAAAATAGTAATATACGGATTGTTACAGATTGTTTATGCATAAAACAGTTGAAGTATTATATAAATTATACTCGTCATTTAGTTATTTACTATATAACTATATATGCATATACCATATATATGTACATTGCTTTTATTTATTCAAAAATGTATATAAGGATAAGGAAAATTAGGAAAATTGTTATATTTAGGATAAACGCGCGTGTGGAATTAAAGTATCATATAAATATGTCATAATATTTATATTAAGGATTTTTTTGCATTTATATATATTTCTATATACAAAATATGCTTAAAATATTATTAAGGAAGATTGATTAATGTATATACACTCAGTTCCACATATTCAAAAATGAACGTTTTTTCTTTTTTTTTTTTTTTGTGCAATTTTTATAAGGCGTTCGAGTTATTGTCGCGAAATATTGGTCAATTCAATCAATGTGCTGTGATTTGCTATGTAAAAAATGAAGAACTCAAACGTCAAGGAATAGTTTTTTTTTTATCAGTTTTTACCAACGAATTGGAATTTTTCTTCGAGAAATATTGAATAAAAAACAACATTCTTCGATCGGTTCTCTCCACTTTTTTTTTTTATCGGAAACTACTTCGGGTAATTTTCAACATAAGGTTTTTTTAATCCAATATATCTGGTTCAGTTTGATGTGTATTCAGACCACCCTCTTTTACGAATTTTCCCTCTTTTTTGTTTCTCGTATATAAGTGCAGAATGAGTTTTGAAGATGTTTGCGTGAAACTTGGGATATAGCGGAAACTGGTACCAAATGGAAACGGATTTGTACACGACACCTTAAAATTATTTCATTGCTGATTATTTTCACTGTTGTCACTTTTTTTTACGATCTTTATACGATAGTTTATCAAAATGAGACGCGTAAACATACCTATATGTAACAGGTATATCATTGTGAAAAGTATAGTACAATAAAACGCACTAAAATTATTGCATCTGCATCTCCAGGTTGTATAAAAAGAGGTAAAAAGGCACAATAATATATATATATTATATTACATTTTTATATCTGCAGCGATGCATCTATATACAAAATATCATAATAATAATAATGTAATTCTATTTTATATTATTTATGAATGCCCTATATATATTTATTATATACGCACGTAAATAAATACGTTATCTAATAATTTTATGACTTCATTATTATTATTATTATTATATTATATAATAAACAATATATGATATATATGTGGTTGACCGTGTGGTGGACGCTCCATTTTCCAGATTTGTTTTTCACCTCAAATATACTTATTTTACTATCATATCGTTCAAGTGCTGTTGTGATGCGATGCGGTTGTTGAAATCTTTCTCATAAAGTTCAGTAACAAAACCAATTTTTATTTGTCTGCGAAAGATAATCGAAAATATCAGTCGAATGCTGAAAGATCATCGAAAGGAATTCAATTCCATTTCGGGAATTATGGTTAAAAAAAAAAGAAGCGAATCCATACCAAAAAGGGTTTTCGAAATTGATCTTCAGGTAATTATTTTATGATGCTGATCTTTAAAAATCCAAAGTAAAACTGGATATACCAATCGACTAAAGTCTATAGAATGAAAATAATTTGTAATTAACCTATAGTGTTTAATGTAATGATTATATTGTCAGCATAAGACCAAAAAAACATATGTATATATATATATATATATATATATGTTACAGTGGAACCCCCATACATTTTATTTTAAGACACGTACCATTATTTTATTATTATACATACTATACTATAGAATAAGCTAAATTATGACAATATACACATTTGTTTTTTTTTTTATCTATTTTATTAACATAGTTTTTTTTTCATCATCTTTATATTTGTAATTATCAAAACAGTAGCATATAGTTTTAGAGTATTTTATGACCACAATTGTTTTATTATATTATTGGTGATGTTAACATAAAATATTTTCACGTATATGTAAATATTTTATTTTAAATCATTAAAACATAACATTTCGAAATCAGAACACACAACACAAACAACAACTATTCTTTAAATAATATGTTTTTTAAAAACGGGCGATATTCGTATTTTAGAAAAATAGAAAAATCAACGGAAACTTATTAATATCTACAACCGCTTTGATGGTAAGATTGATCATATTCTAATCAAATTAGCCTTCAGAGTTGCGGATATTTTTAAAATTGTAACTGTCTTCAGTATAAATAAGATCGTCGTCGTATAGTTACATTACAAATAAATCAACATTATCGCGAGATCACGAACCAAATCACGGAACCCACATAAAAGGATATATGATTGAATATACACAAAAGGAAATTCACAATCAACAATGGATTTGTTGGAATATTTTCAAAAAAATTTTACTTTACCGTCTTTAAGTTTTTTTTTTGTTTGAAAAATGAGCTACATTAAAAAAAATGTCAATCATATACAAATATAAAATATTAAAATGAGTTTATAAGTTTTTTTTTTTTTTTATTCAACCGGTTTGTTATTAATACAAAAAATCTTATTGTTATTTTAGTTTATTTCATAAAAAACAAATAAAAAAAACGTAATCTTATAATGTTCTTATTGTTGAATGACAAAATCAAATCATCAAAAACAGAATAGCAAAACAAAACACCTGAAACTGGAAGAATGTATATAGTTGTGAGATGGGGGTGTAATGGTTGATTATGAATGAGTGGAAACGATCGGATCAATAAGATTATGTTGAAAAATCGTTAAAGTTTATATTGTTTTCGGAGAAAAGTGGGATGGAATACAACCTGAGAGACCGGAGAACGTTTTTTACTTTAAATCATATTTGTTATATGCCAAAACTAAACGTGTATATGAATTACATACTGAAAGTAGACGTGCTTAATATTGTAATATTTTACTTTTTTCGCTATTCTATATCATATGTGATCATATATAAGTATATTGTGAAGATCACCCGTATAGTTATATATTCTTTTTATTTTGTAAGAAAATTACCGCAATAAAAAAAAAAATTACATTACATTTTAACAAAAATACAATAAGATCATCGCAAAGATATAGCCGAATTTACAAATAGTGATCATAATAAAATGTGTCCCCTTTCCGAGTACTATACAAATATATATTTTATAGTTCGCCAAATATGCATAATTCATTGAATCTTCATAAAACGTCTTCTGTTTTGCCGCCTTTTAATAGTTTTAATATAGTTAAGAAACTCTAATTTTTTTATTTTTTTTTTTTAACAAAATTTATGTATTCTACAAATAAATTAATAATTTAAGTTAATTTAGTTTTTTTTTTCACGACACAACTCCATACACAACCTCCAAAATATAACAAAACCAACATTAAAATTATACCTATCTATATATATATATAAAAACAAAAAAGATTAATTAATTAAAGATTAAAAAAAAAAAACAATTTGTTCGACAAATAAAATAGAAAATAAAAAACACATAACGAATCATCGTGATGTATGTAAAAACGATCCAAATAATGATAATTTATTTCGATTTTTAAAATGATATTTGTCATTTATCATAGTATTAGGAGTCGTAATCAATGATGATGATGGATGATGATGATGGTGATGATAATGTTGAGATGTTCGATATGCATTCAATTTGAATGTTGATTGTTGCCGTAATCGTTTATCGATTTTAAATTGTTGTTGTTGTTGTTGACGTAACATCGTAAATGGTAATGCAAAAAAATTCCAAATATGTAAAGTTTCATCGTCACCGGCCGTACCCAATTGTGTATGATCTTGATTCCACATTAAATGATGAACACGATCTTCATGCCCCCATAACACCTCATCCACTTTATTTATTGAGCTCATAACCAGTATTTTATTGGTTAATACGTTATTATTATTATTATTATTATTATTGTTATCATCTAATTCGAGACCTTCCGTTTCCGTATAACAACTAACAACTAATTCACCGGAAATTCGATTGAATGATATCGCATCGATAATACATTTTTTATCGGTTCTACGATAATATGCATCCATTTTAAAACTTTGTACATTCATCAGATTGATGGTGGCCGGACGCATTGTCGCCACAATTAAATCCGTTTCAGTCCATGGATGCCATGCAATGTGTACCCGATTATAATCGGTAGCTTGCCATTCGAAATAGATGGTAAAGGTGGCCAACAGCCAAACCACTAATTTACCACGAATATCAACGGTAGCCATATACGTATGATTTGCTGAAAATTGTATTGTTGTTATTTGAGCGGCATGGGCTGTTAACGTTTTTTTAATACGTAAACTCGGATAATGATGAACATAAATTAAACCCGTTAGCATACCACACAGAATAAATGTATCATTACGATCAAATTCAATGCAACGCACTTCATCATTCATCGCTATATAACAATAGAAATTTTTCACATGAATTGCATCATTTTGAACATCCCATACATGCAAACAATTCATAAATACTTTTTTACTACCAATAGCTAAAAGCGTTCCACTTTGATTGTAACACAATGCTCGTATTCCTTTAATTTTATACACACTTGTATTGTCCGCATCGGGAATCCATAGCACTAAATCCAATCCAAATGATGCCGCCACTTTACCCGTTTTTGACCATGCAATTACATTTAATTGGGAAAAACGATGAAATCCGGGTAGATCATGCGTTGAATCGGCATAGGCCATTGGTCGTTGCCTTTTCGTACATTGCCAATCTAAATTATTTACATTTTTATAGTATTGTTCGTGATAATTAATGGTTGGCGAACGATTCATTGTACGACGACATATTTCTTGTGTTAAAACATCATGAAATATCAGTAATCGACGATTATTTTTTTCCAATTCAAAGGCATTATTAATGGTTCGTTTAAATGCATCGATACGCCAATCATCATCCGATTTATTTGTTAATATATCAATTTGTTGAGATTTTTGATATGCATTATTATTATTATTATTATTATTATGATTGTTAGCGGCCGTTGTAGAAAGATTTGTATTAGTTGTGTTATTATTATTATTATTATTATCAATAGCTGCAGTACCACAGAATGATCCATGTGAATGTGATGATAATAGGGATGATGATTGTAGAAAATCATCAGCAAAAGAACTATCAATTGTATTTCTTTGTTTAATAATATGTGTTTTATTATGAATGGATACATAACGTCTGGGTATAAATCGATCACCATAAGAATTTGGTATATGAATAAGATTTTTCTTTAGATGAATCACTTCATTTTCAAATTGATTGCCACGTTTTTTAATACGAAATGGTATTGATTTTACTGTTCGATTATTATCATTTTTATTTGTTAATGTATTCATGTTAATTTTTTTTTATGGAATCACACACAAAAAAAACGTTAAAAACTCTATATATATATGTATTAATTTAATTAAAATTACAAAAAAAGGTTTAAAATTACTTAAAAAAAAAATAATTAATCAATAAAAAAAATTAGATAAACACAACAAAATAATTTAGAAAAACTGTATTGTATACCGATGCGATTGTTTGCTGATCTATATCTATAGCATATACATAGAACGATAATTAATAATGAATAGATTTGTTATATTGTTGTTAACGGAAGAGCGCAGTGATGAACTAACTATATATAGTAAAGGTATATAATCAAAATACGGAGTTGCGAGCCATAAGGTATAAAGTTTAAACCCTATATACACAGCCTCTAAAATATCCCCTATGGATTTCTGAATGCGAAAGGTATAGGATTAGAACAAAATTTTAATACAAATACTTTAATGCTGTGTGCTTTCCGTTCTATCGGTTGTGTCTCGTCTAGAAACGTTTTTATTTTTAATTTTATGTAATGATACGTTCACCTGTTTTATTATACAAGTTTTATTTTTTATTCTGTTGTATGCATATACAATAAATGATAAATAAAAAATCAAAATTTTTAAATTTAAATTTTATGAACCATGAGATTGTTGTCTTCGTATATGTTTATAAATCAATTTGTTAAGCCACATCAAATCATTTGTTGTTTAATAATATAAAGATGTAAAATATCAAGCATATGCAACTTAAAAATGTGTTTTATGTTAGGTGATTATACAAAACACCACCATAATTCTTCAACACTATATATATATTGATTTGATTTTTTGTGTAAAAAGGATTGTGATGTATTTTGTTAATCACCTGTATAATGTATGTACGCGAGGTATTGGAAATAAAAAATAAAAAATATAATATTCTAATTTTACGCTTAATGCTATACTAATAATAATAATAATAATAATTATTGTTATTATTTATTCATCTTCTTCTATTTACGCGGTTTAAAAAATAAACTCATCCAATATATTATACATACAAAATAAAATAAATTCAATCAAAACACATGCTTCATCATCATATATGGATTTATATTTCAATTATTTTTCTTCCGTGTATTGCTTTAAATGATGCGTTTTTATATTCTTAATTGATTTTGAATATAAGCGAATTATTCATGCGAATAAAATATATTGATATTGTTTATTATATATATATATGTTATATATAAAAACTCTTTGTTTTAATTATTTCTGTGTCCCTACAAATTCGGTTTGATTTGGCACTGTCGCATTTTTTGTTGCCCGCCGCAGTTGTAATAAAACAAATTATAATTTATTCTGTTCATGTCCACTTTCCAACTATGTTCGGAATCCGGAGTATACGAAACCAATCCTAAGGTGGAATTTGAGGCCACTCTGGATTGCTATACAGTACCGTTTTCCAGGCCGTAATTCATGCTATAGAACTTTGCATCAGCTGGCTTATGGATAAGGGATATTTTGTATACTATCAACAGATCTAAATAATGCCTATGGTATTCAACTCTGTTAAGGGATACTGAAGACTGTGGGTCAGAGGTAACCAAAATCACGTATTAATGTGGATACCCGGACATAGTGGAATGAATTGCAACGAGAATTTGGGCTATACATTTCGAGAGCACCCACCCACTGTTTAATGCAAATTTGTTTTTATTTTTAATTAATATAATCAAGAAATGATTAAATATTAATTATTTAAACAAAATCCTATCATTATTATTACAATTTTATAATAAATTTTTAATATATCAATGTTGAATTGTACAGTGGAATTTTTTTTCTCACATCTAAATACACTAGTATATATATATATTAAAGGATACTATATATAAATATGAATACCAACAAATCCAGACTATAGAATATAGAGGAGATACAGGATATATATGAAATGAATACATTATGAATTATAATCTACATCTACTCTACTTCCATATCCATATAATGACAGATGTCACATGATGGCATTTTATTTTGTGTTGGTTTTTCTATATTATAAAATTTGTACGGCAAATTTTATGGTGTTAATAATTTATATATTTGTAAATTCTAAAATATAACACTTCGTTCAATAATGTGTGTGACTAATTAATTAAAACACATTTTTTTGCCAAAATTCGTTTTTATTCATCAAGATAGTCCCCTTTTAGGGAGATACAATCATTCCAACGCTTTTCCAATCTTTCGATACCGCCTTTGTAAAACGATTTTTCTTTGCCTTCAAAATAGGCGTTAGTTTCGGCGATTACTTCATCATTTGAGCCAAATCTCTTACCACGGAGCATCCTTTTGAGGTCTGCGAAGAGCCAGTAGTCGCTGGGGGCTAAATCTGGAGAATACGGTGGATGGGGAAGCAATTCAAAGCCCAATTCGTTCAATTTTGCCATCGTTTTCATTGATTTGTGACACGGTGCATTGTCTTGGTGGAACAACACTTTTTTCTTCGCCATATGAGGCCGTTTCTTTGCGATTTCGACTTTCAAACGCTCCAATAACGCTATATAATAGTCGCTGTTGATGGTCTGCCCCTTCTGGAGATAGTCGATGAATATTATTCCATGCGCATCCCAAAATACAGACGCCATAACCTTGCCAGCCAACTGCTGCGTCTTTGGTCGCTTTGGGCGGCTTTCGCCGGCTGCATGCCACTCAGCAGACTGCCGATTTGACTCTGGAGTGAAATGGTGGATCCATGTTTCATCCATTGTGATGTACCGTCGCAAAAACTCCGACTTATTGCGCGTAAACATGTCCAAACAGCTCTTTGAATCATCGGTTCGTTGTTGTTTTTGCTCCGGTGTGAGCAAACGCGGCACCCATTTGGAACACACCTTTTTCATACCCAAATGTTCGTGTATTATGGTTTGTACACTGCCTGCTGATATCTTCAGAATGTCAGCAATCTCCCTCACTTTCACTTTACGGTTGGACATAATGATTTTCAGTGTTTTTTCAACGTTTTCCGGAATAACAGCGTCATTTGGCCTTCCAGTAGATGGAATGTCATCGGTGTCTGTACGACCACGTTTGAATTCGGCATACCAATAACAAATGCTTCTTTTTGATGGAGCAGAGTCCGAGTAATGTTTTTCAAGCCATTCCTGGCATTGAACAGTATTTTTTTTCATTAAAAAACAATGATAAATCAGCACACGGAATTGCTTTGAATTCATTTTTTTTTAAAACACAAAAATAGCGTCACTTATAGCACTGTAACTTGTAAACAAATGATCTGATTAACATATGATGTTGACAGTAAGCCTAAAAAGGTTGCCAAATGCGAAAAAAAATATTGATTTAGTTCTAGGGACGCCATCTATGGGTCAGTCACACACATTATTGAACGAAGTGTTATCTCAAAAAACTATTCTATCAAGTATATATTATTTGGTTTGAATAAAATGATAATAAATTTATCTCGGTATATATTAGCAGTATATAAGGTAAGGTAAGGTAAGGCATATCATATATATTAAGTATTTAAAGGTGGTTTATTAAAATTTTATATAAATGATTGGATTTCCATCAACTTCTTCTATATATACCATATATATACCAATTTGAATATAGAAAAGTTTATTTATTTATTTGTATATACTATAGCAGCGTGAAGGTGTGAAGCCGTAAAATAATTTTTTTTTGTTTGTTTTTAAAATCATCATTGGGGTCGCATTAGTATGTTATCATTTTGTATATATATATATATATATATATTTTTGTCTGTAAATCTTTTAATTTTTATACAACATAAACGTATCCTATACGAATAAAAAAGTTAAAAAAAACTTTATTTTGGTCCTGTTTATATATATAAAGAAAAGACATTCGAGTGTAGACATATATAGAAAAAACAAAATAAAATATAAAAAGGGTATCAAATCTGTTAAAATTTCTATGATGATCATATGATGATGATGATGATGTAGATGATGGTATATGTTGTTTGTATGGTGTGTGGCAACAGAAAGTGTCACTCAATTGTTTAAGAGCTTTTTAAATTGTATATTAAATATATTCGCATTCACACAGGATGCACACAAAAATGGAATAATCGCAGTCAATATTTTAATTTGGAAATTATGAGAATCTATAGTCAACAATCATAAGTTGTCTAATGTGTGAGCGGACGCTTTTTGGTAGTCTCAGATTAATGTCTAAAGTGAGGCCGGTTTTTTTTTTTTTTTTGTGGAAAATCTTAATCATAGGTCAGATTTCGGAAGAAAGTAACAAGAACTAGTTCGAGTACGATTAGTTGGAGCCCGTTATAAACACTATACACACCACAGAACCATTAACTTCTTACGAAATTGTGAAATTCTCATCACTATCTCACCGTTTATATATTTGTCCACCCGGTATAAATATTTTACATATCCGAGAGATATTCACATATATACCTAAAAAAATTGTTTTATCCAAATCTATCCACATGTATATTTAAATTATATACATATAATAATAATAATAAGAGGGATTTGAAAATGCTCACCTACCTTTTTTCATCATTAGATTTTATTTTAGCAAACGCAGTTTATTTATAATAAATTCATGTGATAAATTTCAGTTGATGGACAGGCCTATATATGTACATATATATTGGCCAATGTATATATAAAATATAACTAATTTGGATTAAAATAGTATTACATTTAGATTATTTAGTATTTTCGCCCATGTGTTATATTGTATATATCATTTATCACAAATAACATTTTAGCATCGTTTAAGTGGTACGCCCGATTCCCTATAAACATTTATGTGGAATGGGGTCGATGTAGATTTGAGAATAGAATTGGTTTTGCGAAGTGGAAGTGATACTGCATATTGCTCCTTTTCATAATGTGTTTAGTGTCTAAAGGTATATTAATATGATAGAAACTAACGTCCATTGACCAATTTTGTTTGTCACGAGGCTATTCACAGACTTATAAAAAATATTGTGTTAGAGAATTACACAGTTTTTCGAATGACAATTCAATAAAATTTGATATTAATTTGAAGGGATTTAACTAAACATATGTTATTTGTTTTTATTTTCCCCCAATTTTTAAGAAAATATTTATTAATCACATTCGCCAGTACGATAAAATAATCAAACCTCATCGAATTCAGGTTAAAAATACAGATCATCGGGTATTGAGATGGATATTTTATGCATATGCATACGCATGGTTGGCGGCCATCTTGATTGAAATCGCCATTTTGATGTTTGACAAAAAAAAAATATAAATTTTGTTCTATAAAATCTGTTAATTAGTCATAAGTTATTATGTTTATTCAAATTTCAGTGAATAAGATGCGAAAAACGAATTTTTATTTTGGACGTCATCTTGGATTTCATCACAAAATGTTATAGTTTTGTTAAAGAAATTAAAATAAATAAGAATATATATATATACTATATATAAGAAATGTATATTTCAGAATCCATATAATAAATAAAGTGAATAATATCTTCTGTAATAAATGAATGGAGATTGAAAACATGGTTGAGAACTTAATCGATGGGGAACAATTCAACGCACATTTGCAATAATAATAATCATTGACTGCGATTTAAATGTACATTTATATACCAAAAAAAAAAAAACCAAAACAACGCAATTAGTTCTTATTTCAAAATTGAATATGGTCACGCTATCAAATCGGAAATCTTTATATAGTATATATATTCCCTCTATATCATGCGTATATACAGTTGGTATACACTTTATCACTGTCTCTATCAAATATATATCCTTAAAAAGATCTTAATACACAAAATTAATATAATAGCAATAGGTACCTATAGTACTATAAAATATAAACGTATAAAATAAAAATATATAAATAATTGAAAAAAAAAACAAATAAAAATGGTAGCTTTTATTATAATATCCGGTATTGTTTTGGAATTTGTTTTAAGCATAAAATACAAATGAGCCTATATTCTATAGAGAGTATTTTAAATCTCTTAGGTGGAATCAGAAAATGTTACACGTAGTGACTTTTTGTGGTGGAAGAATACGGTCAAACTGTCGATTAACAATTGATCTTGGATCCCTGGATCGCCTCGATAGATGAGGAATTTTATCTATCTGCGTATTCCTGTGTTTAGTAAAAGTAAAGGTTTCTATTACAAATTCAAAAGAATCGGTTTTTGAATGCCGTTATATGGTAAAATTATTTTTAAGTGCGGCGTATGTAAATTAAATGCATATACTTTACCTTTAATTGATGTGACTTAAACAAAGGTGTGATTCCCGCATGTTATTCATTAGCATACAAATAAGATTATATAAATACATAAATATAAATAATAATAGCATAACAATTGAGACGATGTTATCGTATTCATTTTTTTTACATTCATATAATAATTGTAAAACGTTATATAAATAGTTTAGATATTTGCATTTTATACTTATTTATGGCAAATAAATCTGAATTTGTGATAATTTCTGAATTGTCTGAATTCATTGATTGAATAATTATTATACGAATACTTTAAATGTCACCCCCTCTTTATATAATATATTGTTAATGTTAACCTACTAATGTTTGTAATAGCTAAATTAATATCATTTGATCTTAAATGAATTCAATATATCGTATATAGAATATGTATACAAATAAAAACAGCGATAACAAACGACGATTGGTTTTAGTATATCAGAGGAAAACGCCGTCATAATCTGTTCTTGGTTTCATAATTTGTTGGCTTTACCATATTTTATTTTATTCAAAGTTTTGGCTCATCGCTAACGATACAAATGACCATGTTTCTATAACAATTTTTAAGCACAACACAAAAAAATGTGTATATACCATTCAAAGAATAAATTTTCCAGTTCTTCAGAATTTTCTCGGGAAATTTCCAAATCCCAAATAAATAGTAATCTAAATCGAAGTCATATATCTATGGTAGCATAAAACAGAAAGTATTTCAGCATTCATAGCGATATGGTTTTACAATCTATGTTGATATTACTGGCATGGTTTAGCCTATAATTTTTTGCTTTGCGATAAACACACAATAAAACTACTTTTCATCACCAAAAGAACTGATTTTGTATAGGTGACGATTAACGCAGTAATTGGCAGCTCATAACTAGTCTTTCGGTTTTCCTAATATACACATTGAATTAATATATATATATATATATATATGGATGTTCCATCTTTTCTCTATCTAATAAATCATTGTTTGATCTATTATACTTTTGCTTTTCGTTTTTTTGAGTCATCTTCCACAGTAATAATGCTTACAATTCGCTGTCTTAAAACCTGTTGCATTTTAATCTCTAACAGTCTTCGTTTCAAACGTTGCAATTGCCAGTTTTATTGACATGAAAGGATTCATGGGTATTATCCCGAGGTTATCAGACCGAATTGGACATTAACTCGAATGGATTGTATAAACAATTCAATACAAATTTTAAATGTATATAGAGTATCCGTTGCAGTAGCGTAATTTCTGGGTAACGTCTAATTTCGGTTCGGATGGCGTCCAATATATGATTTCGTTGTAATGGTATATGACAAGCCGATCCAATCCATTTTGATTTACCGCATAAAAACACACTATATAACTGTAAGTTTTTTGATAAGATGTTTAAAACAAATAATAAATATTTATAAAAACCGAACCATAATAATTTTATTATTTATAAATAATATAAGATTTGTTGCTACTCGTCCTAAATTATCGCATATCCGCATATACCATACCATATACATATAATTTATCGTCCAATATACATTTTGTATTTTTCTATATATATATATAAATATAAATATATTTATAAATACTCCTCCTCTACCTCTCTCTCTACGCTACAAACATATATATTTCGTTTGGGTACACAGAAAAATAAAAAAGGTGTCGCCAATTTTTCCATTTTCGTTCATACATTTTTCTCATACATTATATGTATATATTCTTTTACACACAACCAACATATCATATATATATATTTATACTATTAATATATTTAAAAAAATTATATATAGAAATATTCAATGTATATTTTTGAATTTGATTATTTTAAAATGTATACTAGTAAGTATCTATCTATTATATAGTATCGGTAGTTAGTATGCATTGATTTAATATAGCATAAACAAATCATAATCTATGATGATTTAGCATCTCAATACAGCTGGAATATTGAAATGACGTTGATTTGCGCTCAAAAACAAGACAAAACCCAATATTAATAATAATCATTGATATTGCAAGCGATCGTATATGATAATGAAATAGAAATAAACTACAGGCCGCATTTAAAATCAAACGAAAAAGTTAATTTCCCATTTTTTCCATAATACTTTTAAATAAATAAAATGTGAAAATGCCAAAATTCCTTAAGCAAAAAAAAAACGCATTTGAATCTGAAGATTTGTGACTAAATCGAGAAATGTTTTATGTATGTTTCGGCGAGGGTAGTTTTCTCATTTTTCCTACTTGTATAATATACGCATACGCAAATCCATAGGGGATTATTTTAGGAATTAAAGTTAAATCTTATATTGGTTATGATAAGTTAAATGTAAAATTATCCGAGTTTTTTTAATATATATACAATTAAAATTAAAGAAATTGATATCTATAAGTGATTTCTTTTCTATTTAGGTGTATAGATTAGGTATATAGAACACTTAATCTGTGAAAAACTCATTGTTTTTGATAATTTTAAATATATTGTAGCCAATTTTTATAATAATTATATAAGGGCTGTTTTATTCAACACATTTATACGGTATATAACATATAAATTAATTTCAATTTCAATTATCTATATACATAGAAAGAAGTCGCACAAAATACACCTTTTAATCGTTATATGAAGTTCAAATTTATTTCACCTCTATATATTATTTCAATTAAATACATATATATATAGGATAAAATTTTTTTTTTTACATATACGATGGGGGTAAATTGATCATTTAATGTATATGATTGCTTTATCACATAACACGTATATAGATTTACTAATGTGCGATATCCCATAATTGAATGTCAAATTCTTCAATATATAAGCACTTGATATATCATATATTATATATACAGATATAGATATATATGTAATAATAGGGCAACATGTAAAATCCATTAATATTACTTTTTTTTATGCAAATTTTTATTTTATACTCATACTGAACTGTATATATTTATGAGATATATATATATATGTATACAAATTATCGTTATTATTTTTCATATATGATGGTCGGACGGTCAAATTGTGTCGGTCTATAGGTGTTCCGAATTTGTAAACACCCAGTCAAAATTACAATATCCGCAAACATACAGGTCGGGTTTGTTTTGGCAACGTGACTCCGACTATAGTGGATGGTAGCCGCAATTAAGTTTTCATCCCTAAATCGGATTGGATTTTCTACCCCATCAGATTATATTCATCAGACATTATTCCTTTTGATTTGTTTTGGTAGTTGATTCATAATAGCCCAACGACCGATCAGAACTGCTCACACTATTTATACGAAGAATACAAACATTGGATCGAGATTCTTGAATCGCTTCAATAGATTTGGTAATTTTTCTATGCGGAATCTGTGAGCTGTCTGAAAATAGCTAACGATATAGACTTAATACATTATTCCAATTTCTTCCGAAGTTACATAAACAAAATACATGCCTCAAAAACTGATATACTAAATAGATAACTATAAACGATTATTTATTAATCAATCCATCATATATATCCTGTATATACATTTATTATCCGCATATGTACAGAATCAAATGATGGAATGATATATATATGTATAAAAATATATTCTTTTTATCAACACGTTTTGTTATCCGAATATTACTATATATAATAAATAAATTAATGATTCCTAGGTATACTAAAAATACCTAAAATAATACTGTACTGATGATATTTTTTACTAGTACGTACACCATAAATATTCAATGTATACATAAAAGTGATGATGAATATTATTTATTTATTTTTTTTTTTTTGGATGATGTTGATGATGCTCAACTCACTCATGTCGGATTACATATATAGATAGGTATATAGCAGATTCAGTATAGTAAGTATTATAGTGGGTAGAAGAAGTATATCGCATGATGAAAAAGTCATGATGAAATAAATTTATGTGAACAAGTTTATTGTATATGGATGGATAGAGAATAATAAAAATAATAAAATAAAAAAAATAAACGAAATGTTTTACAGATATTGGATGTTGGAAATAAAGTATATATATATATATGGGTATTTTAATATGGAGGTGGTATATAGATGGGCGCCAGCGTCCCAATAGAATCAGTTACACTTTGGTGTTTGAACATTTCAGTTGTATAAACAGAAAAATTCAATATGTTAAAATGTTATTTTGTGATATATAAATGAAAACTATAATTTAGTGAATCTATTTTTATTTTTTTTTTTGGTAAGGATAATTAAATTATCCTTTTTGTAAAAAAAAAAAAAATAATTATGAATTAGTGCAAAATTGTAATTAGTGTTAATTAACCATAGAAGAAAAACAAATATTAATCAAATTAAAATGTCATTAAAAATGTTATATCGTGGTCCTAGTTCACGTTTAGAAACATTAATTGAAAAAATCCAACAAAATAATAAAGAAATTAATCAAGGTTTGTGTTATTCTAAATTGAATGTTTCCTTATATTCAAAAAAAAAAACGGATGCTTACGGAAGTTTATGTTATAAAATTTAATTGATATTGTAAATAATTTAAGTTAAATGACTTAAATCCTGTAAAATGTGTGAGACATATTTATTTTTTTTATTAACTTCGTCAATGAAATTGTTTTTTTTTTATGAATTTTCAAATTTTGTATAGTTGTCGTTGATTTTGTTCGTTATAATCAGTTTTAGGGACTGTAACGCTTCGGAATTCCCCTAAATTGAATATAGTGAATGCATAACGAAATCATTTTTAAATAGGATAAAAAATAGTATTTGTGAAATTTAAATTTTCCTGATAGATAATCGAAAAGAGTTAAGATAAGTTTATGCAGATGAACGAAATCGGTAAAGTGTGGTTCGGCAGTTACATATGTCCCGAATAAAGTGACACCGCGTTACAAACGTTGACGAAAGATTACTTCGCTTACTTACATATTTTTTTTTAATCAGTTCATATGAGAAATTAATTACTAATATTGATATTACCGGCTCTAACAATCCCTTGATGATTAACCTAACCGCTGGCGTCCTCTCTTCTGTTAACACAAACGTACTTTCGGTTTCAAGTGTTGAACGGTCGAACGGACAGAATTTTTCAATTAATTTTACATTTAAGAAAGTGCACATACACCGCAATATACAAATAATAAATAATAAACAAAAAAAAAAGAAAAATACAAAAATGAATATTTAATAAATATCACATCCATATAATTAGTATATCCTCCGCCTTCTGCTGATAAAAATATAAATACATATTTTGAATTGTTGTATGCGATCTGTTTTGTGTGTGAGCTGTGTTTTATCTCTATATATATGAATTTAAATTTAATTAATTAATTAAACGTAACGTAAGTGTTTTTTTTTGTGACTTATTAATTTAGTGTTGAGAAGATGTTATGAAATACTAGCTCTGTTTGAGACTGTTCCATAATTTATTGATATTTCTTGGAAAAATGAATTTGGTTGGTTAGAAAAAAGTAAATAGATTAAGTACGAATTTACCGTTTGAGAATTTCTTAAGTCATAAGAGAAGTTAATAGGTTCAGGAATTAATTTGAAAATTTCATTAGAGCATTTGTGGTCTGAAGCATTTGGATTATGATATCAAGGTAGTTCATATGCAAAGAATGTAACGTATAGTATCGTTGAAGAGTTTAATGGTTAAAGGTTAATTGAAGGATTTTAATTATTACAAGTTTCACAACGTTACAACGTTACGCAGCTTATACATTTAAATACTTCCGGCAATAACACCTAATAAATGAAGTGTTTGAAGCGCCCGCACATTTTTTTCTATGTTATATTCTTTCTGCTGCTATATGCATTATTAATATCTATATCTATATTATATGAAGTTATTATTTTTGTCATATTTGCCTGGTTTATTTAAATTGAAACACACATGGTGTGATATCAATTTATAAAGAATATACAAATTTTATTATTTTTTTTTTATTTCTTTCGTTTTAATTATATTTAATTAAAAGTGTACAGTGACAAATAATCTTAAAAATTATTGTAGTACGTTGTTGTATTATATCGCGCATTTATTATAAATGTAATTCCGAAACAAAAAAAAAATTAAAATAAAATGAAATGAATACGGAAACTACAATATAAGGTTAAAAATGAATTCATTAATGTATTATATATATGCATATATGTTATTGTGTTTATTATTATAGATGAATGGAATTGCGGATGAGTATGTGCTTTCTTTGTGATAATATAGGTATTATAATCTCCGGTCATATCTTATATTAAAGTTTAGATTTACTTTTATTAATTCAATACAATTCAATATGCATTTCTTGGAAGTCACTTTAATAAGTAAAGTTTAATTTAAGTTGAAGTTTAAATTGAATCGTAAGTAAAATGAACTGAATTTTCCGAATTTACAATAATATTTAGGGGTCCCTATACAAAAAGTATGAATAAATTGACAATTTTTCACATTTTTAGATTTTCACTATAGAATTTGTTCTACACCCCTATTTGATGAGTAAGGGAAGTTTTCAGAGAACTTCATTATCTATCGAACGCGTCTCTGAACGTTATCCTAACTAATCGGGTTCCTAAGTTATGATGTTTTTACTACAACCCTTACGTAATAAAAAAAAGTTTTTTGAAACTTTAATTGGACAAAATCAAACTCTTTTCATTCAATTTTTAAGGGTAAAATTTCCATGAAGGTTTATCGATTTTAAGGGTGAATCTTAAGTAAAATGAACTGAATTTTCCGAATTTACAATAATATTAAGGGGTCATTTAATAAAAAGTATGGATAAATTGACAATTTTTCACATTTTTAGATTTTCACTATAGAATTTGTTCTACACCCCTATTTGATTAGTAAGGGAAGTTTTCAGAGAACTTCATTATCTATCGAACGCATTCCTGAACGTTGTTCTAAGTAATCGGGTTCCTAAGTTATGATGTTTTTACTAAAACCCTTAAGTAACAAAAAAAAGTTTTTTTAAACTTTAATTGGACAAAATCAAACTCTTTTCATTCAATTTTTAAGGGTAAAATTTCCATGAAGGTTTATCGATTTTAAGGGTGAATCTTAAGTAAAATGAACTGAATTTTTCGAATTTACAATAATAATAAGGGGTCCCCATATAAAAAGTATGGATAAATTGACAATTTTTCACATTTTTAGATTTTCACTATAGAATTTGTTCTACACCCCTATTTGATTAGTAAGGGAAGTTTTCAGAGAACTTCATTATCTATCGAACGCATTCCTGAACGTTGTTCTAAGTAATCGGGTTCCTAAGTTATGATGTTTTTACTAAAACCCTTAAGTAACAAAAAAAAGTTTTTTTAAACTTTAATTGGACAAAATCAAACTCTTTTCATTCAATTTTTAAGGGTGAAATTTCCATGAAGGTTTATCGATTTTAAGGGTGAATCTCAAGTAAAATGAACTGAATTTTCCGAATTTACAATAATATTAAGGGGTCCCCGTACAAAAAGTATGGATAAATTGACAATTTTTCATATTTTTAGATTTTCACTATAGAATTTATTCTACACCCCTATTTGATGAGTAAGGGAAATTTTTAGAGAATTTCATTATCTATCGAACGCATCCCTGAACGTTGTTCTAACTAATCGGGTTCCAAAGTTATGATGTTTTTACTACAACCCTTAAGTAACAAAAAAAAGTTTTTTGAAACTTTAATTGGACAAAATCACACTCTTTTCATTCAATTTTTAAGGGTGAAATTTCCATGAAGGTTTATCGATTTTAAGGGTGAATCTTAAGTAAAATGAACTGAATTTTCCGAATTTACAATAATATTAAGGGGTCCCCTTATAAAAAAGGTGGTTAAATTGGCAATTTTTCACATTTATAGATTCTTGCTTCGATCTTTGGTGCATTGAATCGAAATCGAAGGTGAATAGAGGCGCGTTAACAAAACATCATCAAAAAATTTTACATTTTGAATTATATTCTCCCCATATATTTTCTTCTTTTTTTTTTTATTTTATATATGCGCTTTATTTATGTCCCTATCAACGTATTATATATAAACGACCAAATGAAGATATTGTGATTGATGAAAACGTTAGTATATACATATATATATATATATATATTAATATATGGTATATACATTTATTATCGTTAAAAAGGATAAAATAAACCAAAATATACGTTGAACGTTGAAAAAGTGATTCTCGGCTATATTATAATATATTATACAACAATTTTTTAACACCTTATTATATATTTGTCTTATATAAGTATATAATATATAATAATATTATATGCATTCCAATATACCAATTTTATAAGTATCATTCATATAATTTTTGATGTGTGTTGTTCATGTGTGTGAATGATATTTTATATAATATAATGGATTTTTTTTTTGTTTTAAATAAGATATATTTTTATGGAATTGTTTTTTTTTTTATAAAACATTCAGATATATATGCTAATATATGGAAATATATAAAAATAATATAAATAAATCTATTTTTTTTGTGCGAATTACCCCCAATAATTCTAATATTTAATTCAATTTATATATATAGATATATATATGATTATGAAAATTCATTTTATATATATATATATATTTAAATTTATTGATGGATTACATTTTATTTGAATTTATTTTATCTATTTTTTCTATATTATACGCAGATATCTATTCATCACATACTTCATCAAGTTTTTCACCATCATTATCAGATGGATCACAAACACCAAATTCTTTATTACAAGAATCGGAAAATAATCGAATCAATAATAATAATAATAATAATGTTACTATTAATTATAATAATAATAATAATAATGTATTAACAAGACCATTATCAAGATGTAAAGATCTAAATGGAAATTCGGCTTCAAAAAAATTGAAAATAATAATTGATTCGAATAATAGCAGCAATAATAATAATGTTCCTACTGTAGCAGTTGGTGAAATTCAAAAAAGTTCAAATGGTAATGCTAATAATGTAAACGGTGACGGAACCTATAATTGTCAATTTTGTGATAAAATATTTCCACGTTTAGGCTATTTAAAAAAACATGAACAGGTAAGAGGATTTTTTTTTAATTTTATTGATTTTATATTATACCTTACACGCATATATATTATGAATGTATACAAATATAAGTTTTGATGGAATTTTTACAATGAGATGACGTAAAACAATGTCATGAAAACTCATAAACCAATGGATGAATCGGGCTGAAAATTTCTTATGTTTTAAAAGGACGCTGAATCTGAATAAATTGGTTTCAGCCTGATTCATCAATTGGTTAACGAAGTTATTGGGTTGAGTTCCACGATTATCGAAATCCTTTTCACCCCTAAATGGGTGAAAGAGATTCCTATTTACGAATATATTTTACAACAATTTTCAATATGGTTTTTTTTTCAAATACAATTATGACTCCCAATCACCCACACACTTTCAAACCATATAATCAACAAGTCATTTGTGCAATTATATATATATACATATTATAATATAAGGTATCATCGCAGCATTGTTATATATAAGCAAGGTATATTTTAACATATTTGATATTTATTAAAAGCATAAAAACTGAATAAAATTTGTATTCTAAAATCGTGTGCGACCATTTCAAAACAAAAAATTCATATTTTTCTCTTTTAAACTAATATAAAATACAACTGACTAACTATGACTCTAAAAGAAGATTTTATCTTTTTGATTATTTTAAATGCCATTTCATATATCTATAAAATTATTATTTGTTTCTATATAAAACATACGTTTTTAGAATTGTTTTGTATATTCACATATAATAAATATAAGAAATGTAGCAAAAATATTAATATAAAATTTTTTGGTTGCTTACCTGTGCTGCGCGTTGATTTAAGCAATTGGTATATACATATTTTAGATTGGTATACTATTACATATATATATATATATATATAAACAAAACAAAAGCACCCGCTTGTTATCTTAAAACGCATCAATCAAAAATATTATTTTGCAGTGTTAATATAACGCGACATAATTTTGCAAAAACAGAAAAAAAAACAAATGAATGTTGTTGGTATTTAATTCTGATGTTCACTTTCAGTCACTTCATTTGTATTTTAAATGCAAACAATACTGTGTAGAATATATACAAAACGAATTTAATTTAATTATATGTATTGATACAATAGTGGACAAAATAATAGCAATGCTGGGGGAGTTTACCCGTCCTACGTATGGGATTTATTAAGAGGACCGATGAAAGTGTTCAGATAATAATTTGAATTGTACAAATAGAAATATAAGAAATATGTGCTAGAAATCTATCGTTTGCACCGTATGCGGTTTTAATTAAGATCTTGCGGATTTGGTGGTGGATGTTTTTGGGTATTCGAATCGGGGATGTCCATCGGGGATGTCCAATCCACGTTTGTTCTTTCTTCATTCTTCGTAATGAGTTTATTTCATTTTTTTTATCTACGGTGGTAATCCAATTAACGTAATAATAATTTATCGATATACAATGGAAATAATATTTTACTTAACTTTTGATATCATAAGATATGAATGGTTGGTAGCTATACGCAATTATAAATGTTTTATAGGACAATGTAATCTTACATTACAATATATAGATTAAGGCTGATCGTTGATAGAATCTATATTTTATGTGCGGTTAATAAGAGAAATGTTTGTTTCGATATATTTTGATGAAAAGATTAAATAAAGAACTGGATTATCTTTAATATAAGAGAACAACTTTTATCAAAAAAATTTAGTAAAAATTTAATATAATTTATTAAAATAAACCATTATTAATATAATAACATTTATTTATATTCTTGTTACAATTACAATTGAAACATTTCATCAACGGCTGCGTCAAGCTCTCCATTGTAATTGAATAATTGTTTTATTAAGATTTAACCTTTTTTTGTTTTTTTTTATTTCGTTATGAAGCATTTTGTATTGTTTTTGAATTTTAATTACCTATTTTTTGTTTTTTTGTCAATGATATGTTTTTTTTTATGTAAATTACACAACAATTTTTGTTTTTTATTATAACTACTTTAAATTTTTAATAAAAAACATATTTTTTTTTTTATTTTTACATATTTATACATCTTTTTTTTTTTTACATTTTCAACAATATATATATTTTGAAATTCAGAGTCATGCAGAGCACATGCCATTTAAATGTGATTATTGTGCACGTCTATTTAAACATAAAAGGTCAAGAGATCGACATACCAAATTGCATACGGGAGATCGACGATATCGTTGTCCTCATTGTGAAGCCGCATTTTCAAGAAGGTAAAATTATAAATTTATTTGGTTTTTTTTTTGTTTTTTTTTGCTCATTGCTTTGAAAAGAAAATATTGTTTTTAAAATAGATATACATAAAAAAAAAAAAAATGAAATTTAATTGTTTCATTGCAAAAAATTGAAAAATAATTGTGTTCCATTTGATTGTTGCAAGGAGGAGTTGGTAAGATTAGAATAAAGAGTAGATTTTTCTACTCTGTTGAATTAATCTTTGCTATAGTACGGTGGAATTCGGAGTAGAAAAATGTACCGACTTATACCGACTCCTAGTGGTAATCGAAAGGTACGCGAACGTAATAGGAAAAAAATAACAGCTTTATAAAACTATTAATTTATTGGGTGCTGGAATTTTGTAGTAATATAAGGCTAATTAAGTACTTAAAATGTTCATAAAAAAATAAAAACCTTTTTGCCTTTGGACATGAATTACAATTCATTAATGATGCCAAATCATTTTATATTAAAATTTTTATGTGGAATTAATTGATGTAACTTAACTGAACTTATCATTTTCATTTACATTCATTTCCAAATTTCAGTGATCATTTGAAAATCCACATGAAAACTCATGATAATCAAAAACCATTTCAATGTACCATTTGTAATCGAGGTTATAATACGGCAGCCGCATTAACATCACATATGCAGAATCATAAAAAACAATCAAATCCATTGATCAACAAATCCAACATTGGTATTTCAACATTAAATATAAATTATCTAAGGTAAGATTTAAAGCGATGGTCAGTCAATATAGCGTTTTTTGATTAAAATTTTACCTCAAAAATTAATTTGTTTTAATGTCTGTGCATTTGAATATGCGATATAGTCCTAGATCGAGTGCATCACCAAACAATAGTACAAATTCTTTACATAAACGAAAGTATATTTCCGTTGAAGATCATCGTGCATCGAATATTATAAATGGTATTAATAATAATAATATGAATAATGACCATAATGACCATAATGATAATAATAATAATGATAAAAATAATAATGATATTGGCAAAACTAATAATAGTAATATTGATATAAAAATTAATGTGGATAATAGTAATAAAAGGGGAACTCCATTATTAAATGATAGTGTTAATGATAAAAAATGTTCCAGAATTGGAAATGAGAATGTGACAAATGATCATAACGGTAATAATACAAATACAAATTCAAATTCATCACCATTATTTTGTAACTATTGTACAAAATATGATTTTCAATCATTGGAACAACTTCATTTACATATCGATGAAATGCATTCAACGATTGGGAAAGAGGTAAGTTTTACTTTTAATAGAATTCTATAAATAATATTATACAAGTACCAAACAACAATAAGGTTCTTTGCTTGCTTATACTTCAGATAAAGAATTTTGAAAGGCATTCACGAAACCATACCTTTTGCTGCTCTATCTACCTTCTACGAAGGATCTATTCTGAAATTGAAATTGAAAATCTGGCATTAGAAAAGATTGAAATGATAAAATTTTGGTCTTTTTTTTTTGGAGAATATTAACAACGAACATTTTTGCGATTTTCCCCACATTCCGATACAAATTAAGACTCATGCCGCCGTGAATCTTCCATCCATGATAATAAAATCATATATTATTTATTATTACTCAAACTCTGAATATATTGATACGCAATATAATTAAATCACAAGATTACAATTACACAAATAAAATTAAAATGTGTAATAAAAAAAAAATCATTCAAATTTAATACACTTGTTTTATTAAATTGGTGTTAATTATTGAATCACAACAACAGATTTAGAATTAGTATATATATACAACAAATTATGGTTTATTAGCATTTCATTTCTATTCTATATACATCATTATTTATTATTTATCAATCAATCAATCAATAATGATGGTGATGGTGGTGATGACCTCCGTATCCGCCATAACCTCCATAACCTCCATATCCTCCATAACCTCCATAACCACCGCCTCCATAACCACCATATCCTCCGTATCCACCACCACCATATCCTCCGTATCCACTACCTCCATAACCACCATATCCACCATATCCTCCATAACCGCCTTTGGGAAGAGTTTTGTTTAACATTAAAATGATTTCCGGAAATTATATTGAAAAAAAAAACAAAATATATTTTATTAACACTTACCACCACCGAATATACCACGAGCTATTCTTGGTTTATTCGATTCATCTTGAATATCATCGGATGATATATCTACTAATTCAATGATTTTATTGTCATCACTTTGAATTGGTATTGCCGTAACGAACGCCAACGCAATTGAAATCACAACAAAACCAATCACAAATAGTTTATGCATTTTTTTTTTAATTTTATTTTTTTATTATATTATTTACAATCAATCGTTTTTTATTGTAATAAATATTTAACAACTATTTATTTTTTTTTGTACTTTATGCGTAAACTGAACTTACTGAAACAATTTCAAAATTATAAGTGATATTACTCTGAATGAAAACGATTCTTTTTATACTTAACGTGCGGCATATGGAAAAATTTTGGTTTATTAAAGATGTTTGGAAAGTTCTCACTATAATTTTATAATTTTTTGTCATTATCGTTCGAATCAAAGAATTAATGAATCAGAAGAAATGTTAGCAATTATTTTTCAATTCACTGTCGCCCATTTTCATATTTTTTGTGGGAATCTTGCCCTCTGCTGAGCTGGTAAATCGGACGATACTCAAACAATCAACGGTTTGAATATAGTTGTGCGAATATTAATAAAATAGTAAAGATAAATGAAAACTTTCAAATCAACCATATTTCTATGATATATGATTCAAATAAGGGAATTTACTTTTTTCACACATGTACTATATACATACAGGTATAGATATTATAGATCTATTATATAGCATCATGATAGACATATGTAAATATTTATACTATATATATATATTTAAATATAGACATGTTTATTTATTTAATTATTTAACAAATTTTAAATAAAGTCATTGGTATTTCATTGATGTATCTGTATATATATTCTTAAGTTCGATTTCATGCGTGTAATTTTTATGAGACATCATTTTTAATTAACAATTCAATGAATATATACCTAAATCAGAGTAGTTTCCAATCTTACCAGATGTATGTTCCTTTGCGACTAAAGCGATTATAGGTATGTACGATGTACCTATCTCAGGGTAAGGTTTCGTATCTGTACAACATCGTTTTGGGTGACAGAAGTCCCATACTGTGTAAGTTTTTCGGGGAAATTTGTATTGTAATCCTATATACATTTGTTTGCTATTCATTCAACATAGATATTTCTGTTTTTATAACGGCCGCGACTAGCTTTGCTTTTGATTTTTGACTTTGTTTTAACCATGGGATTCTTTTTTTTTCATGAATATATTTTCCAAAAAACAAATTCAATATCCAAAATAATAAATCATATATGATGCTAATTAATGATGATTTAATTTAATTTTTAATTTTATTTTTTTCTGGTGTAATTTATTTTATTTTTAACTTTAATAAATTAATTAAAATTTAATTAGTAACTCTTTATAAAAAAAAAAAGCACAAGTTGTTTTTACAATCCGCAATGGGCAATGGGAAATTTGAATGGGTTTTTTATGTTTATCATGAAACATTAATGAATAATTTATTATATCTACACAGCGTGTCTCAGCCGTCGTCCAGCCAGAGGTATAACTGGTAAATCTATTGTTAACAGGTCCTGCGTATGGTTCGGAAGCCTTGTCAGAATCTAGTCCCGTTGGATATATTTCGAAATTGAAATGGCATTGGCAATATTGCAATTGTTTTTTAATTAAATCTATAAACATACATCGAAATAAAATTTTAAATAAATATTATACATTATTTTACAGCCGCAATCCATGGTGTTGAATCAACAACATCAGAGAATTCTGCATCAAACAACACAACAACAACAACAACAATATAACCATCACCATCAGCATCAACAACAACCCAACCATCACCACACCCAAACAATGAATCAATCTTTTCAATTAACATGTGAATTTTGTACAATGAAATTTTCAAATATTCAAATAATGTTTCATCATGTACGAACAACGCACGTCGATCAATTCACTAACATTAGAGCATTTAATTCATATTTAGAACATTTAAATCGGTTCGTTAACGGTCATCCACCAGTAACTGGAATACCTGCAAATATTAATAATATTGAATCAAAAATTAAACAAACGAATTTATACAATGATAATAATAATAAAATTGATGATTTATTTACGAATAATGATAATTCTCCTCATGATAATGATAATTCCATTATAATTAAATTAGAAAAATTAAATCCGATTGTTGATGATAAATTGAAATTTAAAGCTAATAATAATGAAATAGAAATTTTAACTGGAGACGACCGACAAGAGTTAATACATCGTAATAATTCAGACCACAATCATAAAATTAGTGAAGAACAAAATGTTCCAACAGATTTAAGTAATAAAAAACTAGAAGAAACACCACTATTAAAAAATCCAAAAGAATCAGAACAAATACCAGTAGAAATGATGAATTCACAACGTCATGACAATCTGCAAATTAACCATAATCATAATTCGAATTACATTCCCTATAATAATAACAGTCAACATCATCATCTGGGATCATTTTTATGTAATCAATGTAATGCGGCAATGCCAGATTTTGAATCATTTCGTCTTCATTTAAGGCAACATTTAAATCAACGATATAATAACAATCACCATCATCAACCGCAACAACATTCGCCACAGTATCATTTCAATGCAAAAACATTATCAAATTTCACATGTCCGAATTGTGGTATGCATTTTCGTTTAAAAAATGACTATGAACATCATATTATTTCACACTTTTTAATAACACAATCGGAATTTTATTGTAATTTTAAAAATTGTTCGAATAAAACCTATCCGAAATCAGATGATTTGCAAAAACATTTACTGGATGTACATACGAAGAATGTATTTAAATGTGGTATTTGTATGGAAATATTTGATAAACGTGTTGAAATTCAAGTGCATTTTGCCCGCAATCATTCCAATGAATTGAAATTGTTTCGTTGTTCAGCTTGTACGGAACAATTCAAAAGTGATAAAGATTTTAATCATCACATTAAGATTAAACATCTGCCAGCAATTGATAATGTTCAAAATCAAACAATGGTAGCCGAATTACCACCATCGACAATTGCCCCGTATACACCGACAACGATGATTCACACATCTGAATCAGAACAAAATTATAGGAATAGTGCACCAGCTGGAAAACCACAATTCATACAATGTCAATTTTGTTCGGCAAAATGTACAACCGATTTAGAAATGCATTTACATTCGGCTACGCACACCCGCCAATATCGTTGTCCATCATGTCCAGAAACATTTCATGTAGAATTTCTATTAGATCGTCACATTCAACAACAACATAATGATGCTGCTGCTGCTGCTGCTACTGCTGCTGCTCCCGTCACAACAAATTATGAAATGCGAGAACGAAATTCATTGCAATTGTATCATGGTCGATCGTTGAATTCCATTGAACAGCCAATAATAACTCCCATCGCGTCATCTTCACCATCTTCACCTTCTACAGCTAAAAATACAATTTCAAATAATCTCTTTGATTATGTTGGCCAAACATTTTTCAATCCGTTACGTATTGAAACAAATCATCAATTACAAACTACTGCTGCTGCTGCTGCGGCTGCTGCTACACCAATAATTCAAACCAATTCATCACCACCATCATCAATACCGACAGCCGCTACATCTTCATTATCATCGGCAGCCGCATTTTTATTAATGAAAAATCAAAAACCATCGAATTTACATCAATTATATAATCGTTATACTGAATTTTCGGCTAAACATTTATATTATCCAATTATACACATACCGAATTCTACAAATACCACAACAAATATTCCAATATCAACATTTACAACAACGACGTCAACAACCGAATCTCCGGCAATTGCCGCTGGCTCTACATCAATAACAACATTAACAAAATTTTCTTTGAACGCATCAAACAGCGATCACAATCAACAGGAGCAGTTATTACCAATACAATCACCGTCGCCTACACAAAGTTTTACAACAACATCACCATCTTCATTACAAAAGGCTGGTTCTGGTAATCAATTATCCTCCCTAGTAGTAACAACAAAAACAAATTCATCCATGATTACGGAAATGGATCATCATCATAATAGTAATCATGAATCATTGAAAGATTTAAGAAAATCGACAAGAAATGGACAAAATGAACATAACAAATCGCATGGTGAAACGGCAATTAGTAACGATCGCCAAAAAACGGACTTCACCGTTGATGGTTTTAAATGTGGTATATGCGAACGTAATGATTTCAATTCTGAATCCGATGTCCAAACACATCGTAAAATTTTTCATAATATTAAAACAGGTGTTAGTTTGCATTGTGCCTATTGTAATGGTAATTTCCGTTCAAGGTAATATTTATTTAAATGACCAAACTTTGCTATCTTTCTCATCCTCTTTGTATACGTATAACATTCTATTTCTCTCAATTTCTATAATAGAAATGAATTGGAAAATCATATGAAAATTACTCATAGTACATCAGGCAAACATAAATGTTTAATATGTGATGAAGTTTATCCATCATCAGCATTATTGGCCGAACATAAATTAGGACATTTAAAATCTATAACAGGTACGCCAAGCAAATGTTTTCATTGCGGTAAACCATTGATGGATGTCAATCAATTTAAATTACATATGTCAGAGCATTCATGCAATCCGGGTTGTCTACAAAATAATTCAAATAATCGTGATGCAGTGAATAACACCATAACCGGTGGTGGTACCATTGAATTGCCCCAGCAATGCATTTGTTGCCGACAAACATTAAATTCAGAATTTGAAATTCTATTACATGCAAAGTGAGTAAATATATATATATAATAATGTTATATAGGCCCTGAAAAAAACCCTGTACTTAACAGCTTAATTCTATCTCCTAATAAGATCTCTATATGACTATAGGTGGTGGAGTTAAGGAGTAAAAACTGCGATCCAAAAGAAAGGCTTTTAGTTTTTAGATCTGACAATTTGTTGTTTTTTGAAAATTTAATATTAAATTTTTCACTTTTTAACAATAGATTCCATACACAACCATCTACAGGTTTAACCGGTAACAATTGCTGTGCGTTATGTTTAGAAATAATGCCGAACAATGTCGTTACAAAAATATGTGAAAAATGTTTTAAAAAACATAATTTTCCGGGAATATTCTCAAATTATGTAAAATCATTTAGTAAAAACAATAACAATAACAATAACAACATTTTTCTAAATCAATATTCACAATTACCATTCATATTAAAATATCAACAACACTTAAGTTCTTTGAAACAATTACCTACTAAACAAATCCTCAATGAACCCACGATAATGCTTCATGAACAACAGCAACAACATCGTATAACACGACATCCACAAGAACAACAATATTCTTATCATCATCACCATCACCATCAGCAGATACAAGAAATAAAATGTCAATTATGTAAAAAATCATTGGGATCATTGGAAAAACTTCAAGAGCATTTAATTGAACATTCATTTCATGAATGTAAGGATCGTGGTTATATTTGCTATATATGTTCATCTGTATTCACCGTACCATCTGGATTAAAATCACATATGATTGATGATCATGGTTTAAAAGCACGTCCCTATGATTGTAACATATGCGATGGAAAATTCTTTTTCCGTGCTGAACTAGAAAATCATTTAATCGAACATAAATTGGATTTAATACCAATAAATTATAATGATGTAAATAATGGGAATGATTTAAGTCGTGAACCGAATGCAATAAATGATATTAATCCGTCAAATAATAAAGAAATTATTTATAATAGAAATGAAAGCCCAATAGAGAGCGTTAACCAATCGATAATAATTGGTCAGCCAACGATTTTGAATGATAATGATATGATTGTGGCGGCGGACTACGTAGAAAGAGGAGAACCAGGCGACGAACGTGAAGATCAAGAAGCAGAACAAGAACAAGAACAAGAAGAAGAAGATGATGAATATATTGAAGTTGAAAATACTCAAGATACTTTAGTATTAGACCATACGGAGGAAAATCATCGAATAAATTCAGCAATAAATGATGAAATAAGTAATTGTAACGATTAGAATATTGTATATGATAGGGCATTAATTTTAAATTAAATTTGTTATGATTATTTATTATTTATATATTTTATTATAATTGACGTGTGTGTTGAATAACATCACTTATATATAGAAGTAAAACCAAATATTAGTTAAATCATTGAAATTTTCATCGTATTCGAAGGAATTTCGTTTAAAAATATCACCGTTATAGTTTTTTACTATAGAATTTGTTCTACAACCCCATTTGATCAGTAAGGAAAGTTTTTAGAGAATTTCATTATCTATCGAACGCATCCCTGAACGTTGTTCTAAGTAATCGGGTTCCTAAGTTATGATGTTTTTACTACAACCCTTAAGTAACAAAAAAAAGTTTTTTGAAACTTTAATTGGACAAAATCAAACTCTTTTCATTCAATTTTTAAGGGTAAAATTTCCATGAAGGTTTATCGATTTTAAGGGTGAATCTTAAGTAAAATGAACTGAATTTTCCGAATTTACAATAATATTAAGGGGTCCCCATACAATAAGTATGGATAAATTGACAATTTTTCACATTTTTAGATTTTCACTATAGAATTTGTTCTACACCCCTATTTGATGAGTAAGGGAAGTTTTTAGAGAATTTCATTATCTATCGAACGCATCCCTGAACGTTGTTCTAACTAATCGGGTTCCGAAGTTATGATGTTTTTACTAAAACCTTTAAGTAACAAAAAAAAGTTTTTTGAAACTTTAATTGGACAAAATCACACTCTTTTCATTCAATTTTTAAGGGTGAAATTTCCATGAAGGTTTATCGATTTTAAGGGTGAATCTTAAGTAAAATGAACTGAATTTTCCGAATTTACAATAATATTAAGGGGTCCCCATACAAACTGTATGGATAAATTGACAATTTTTCACATTTTTAGATTTTCACTATAGAATTTGTTCTACACCCCTATTTGATCAGTAAGGGAAGTTTTTAGAGAATTTCATTATCTATCGAACGCATCCCTGAACGTTGTTCTAAGTAATCGGGTTCCTAAGTTATGATGTTTTTACTACAACCCTTAAGTAACAAAAAAAAGTTTTTTGAAACTTTAATTGGACAAAATCAAACTCTTTTCATTCAATTTTTAAGGGTAAAATTTCCATGAAGGTTTATCGATTTTAAGGGTGAATCTTAAGTAAAATGAACTGAATTTTCCGAATTTACAATAATATTAAGGGGTCCCTATACAAAAAGTATGGATAAATTGACAATTTTTCACATTTTTAGATTTTCACTATAGAATTTGTTCTACACCCCTATTTGATCAGTAAGGGAAGTTTTTAGAGAATTTCATTATCTATCGAACGCATCTCTGAACGTTGTTCTAACTAATCGGGTTCCTAAGTTATGATGTTTTTACTAAAACCTTTAAGTAATAAAAAAAAGTTTTTTTAAACTTTAATTGGACAAAATCACACTCTTTTCATTCAATTTTTAAGGGTAAAATTTCCATGAAGGTTTATCGATTTTAAGGGTGAATCTTAAGTAAAATGAACTGAATTTTCCGAATTTACAATAATATTAAGGGGTCCCCATACAATAAGTATGGATAAATTGACAATTTTTCACATTTTTAGATTTTCACTATAGAATTTGTTCTACACCCCTATTTGATGAGTAAGGGAAGTTTTTAGAGAATTTCATTATCTATCGAACGCATCCCTGAACGTTGTTCTAACTAATCGGGTTCCGAAGTTATGATGTTTTTACTAAAACCTTTAAGTAACAAAAAAAAGTTTTTTGAAACTTTAATTGGACAAAATCACACTCTTTTCATTCAATTTTTAAGGGTGAAATTTCCATGAAGGTTTATCGATTTTAAGGGTGAATCTTAAGTAAAATGAACTGAATTTTCCGAATTTACAATAATATTAAGGGGTCCCCATACAAACTGTATGGATAAATTGACAATTTTTCACATTTTTAGATTTTCACTATAGAATTTGTTCTACACCCCTATTTGATCAGTAAGGGAAGTTTTTAGAGAATTTCATTATCTATCGAACGCATCCCTGAACGTTGTTCTAAGTAATCGGGTTCCTAAGTTATGATGTTTTTACTACAACCCTTAAGTAACAAAAAAAAGTTTTTTGAAACTTTAATTGGACAAAATCAAACTCTTTTCATTCAATTTTTAAGGGTAAAATTTCCATGAAGGTTTATCGATTTTAAGGGTGAATCTTAAGTAAAATGAACTGAATTTTCCGAATTTACAATAATATTAAGGGGTCCCTATACAAAAAGTATGGATAAATTGACAATTTTTCACATTTTTAGATTTTCACTATAGAATTTGTTCTACACCCCTATTTGATCAGTAAGGGAAGTTTTTAGAGAATTTCATTATCTATCGAACGCATCTCTGAACGTTGTTCTAACTAATCGGGTTCCTAAGTTATGATGTTTTTACTAAAACCTTTAAGTAATAAAAAAAAGTTTTTTTAAACTTTAATTGGACAAAATCACACTCTTTTCATTCAATTTTTAAGGGTAAAATTTCCATGAAGGTTTATCGATTTTAAGGGTGAATCTTAAGTAAAATGAACTGAATTTTCCGAATTTACAATAATATTAAGGGGTCCCCATACAATAAGTATGGATAAATTGACAATTTTTCACATTTTTAGATTTTCACTATAGAATTTGTTCTACACCCCTATTTGATGAGTAAGGGAAGTTTTTAGAGAATTTCATTATCTATCGAACGCATCCCTGAACGTTGTTCTAACTAATCGGGTTCCGAAGTTATGATGTTTTTACTACAACCCTTAAGTAACAAAAAAAAAGTTTTTTGAAACTTTAATTGGACAAAATCACACTCTTTTCATTCAATTTTTAAGGGTGAAATTTCCATGAAGGTTTATCAATTTTAAAGGTGAATCTTAAGTAAAATGAACTGAATTTTCTGAATTTACAATAATATTAAGGGGTCCCCATACAAAAAGTATGGATAAATTGACAATTTTTCACATTTTTAGATTTTCACTATAGAATTTGTTCTACACCCCTATTTGATCAGTAAGGGAAGTTTTTAGAGAATTTTATTATCTATCGAACGCATCTCTGAACGTTGTTCTAACTAATCGGGTTCCTAAGTTATGATGTTTTTACTAAAACCTTTAAGTAATAAAAAAAAGTTTTTTTAAACTTTAATTGGACAAAATCACACTCTTTTCATTCAATTTTTAAGGGTAAAATTTCCATGAAGGTTTATCGATTTTAAGGGTGAATCTTAAGTAAAATGAACTGAATTTTCCGAATTTACAATAATATTAAGGGGTCCCCATACAATAAGTATGGATAAATTGACAATTTTTCACATTTTTAGATTTTCACTATAGAATTTGTTCTACACCCCTATTTGATGAGTAAGGGAAGTTTTTAGAGAATTTCATTATCTATCGAACGCATCCCTGAACGTTGTTCTAACTAATCGGGTTCCGAAGTTATGATGTTTTTACTACAACCCTTAAGTAACAAAAAAAAAGTTTTTTGAAACTTTAATTGGACAAAATCACACTCTTTTCATTCAATTTTTAAGGGTAAAATTTCCATGAAGGTTTATCGATTTTAAGGGTGAATCTTAAGTAAAATGAACTGAATTTTCCGAATTTACAATAATATTAAGGGGTCCCCATACAAAAAGTATGGATAAATTGACAATTTTTCACATTTTTAGATTTTCACTATGGAATTGGTTCTACACCCCTATTTGATTAGTAAGGGAAGTTTTTAGATAATTTCATTATCTATCGAACGCATCCCAGAACGTTGTTCTAAGTAATCGGGTTCCTAAGTTATGATGTTTTTACTACAACCCTTAAGTAACAAAAAAAAGTTTTTTGAAACTTTAATTGGACAAAATCACACTCTTTTCATTCAATTTTTAAGGGTAAAATTTCCATGAAGCTTTATTAATTTTAAGGGTGAATCTTAAGTAAAATGAACTGAATTTTCCGAATTTACAATAATATTAAGGGGTCCCCATACAAAAAGTATGGATAAATTGACAATTTTTCACATTTTTAGATTTTCACTATAGAATTTGTTCTACACCCCTATTTGATGAGTAAGGGAAGTTTTTAGAGAATTTCATTATCTATCGAACGCATCCCTGAACGTTGTTCTAACTAATCGGGTTCCTAAGTTATGATGTTTTTACTACAACCCTTAAGTAACAAAAAAAAAGTTTTTTGAAACTTTAATTGGACAAAATCACACTCTTTTCATTCAATTTTTAAGGGTAAAATTTCCATGAAGGTTTATCGATTTTAAGGGTGAATCTTAAGTAAAATGAACTGAATTTTCCGAATTTACAATAATATTAAGGGGTCCCCATACAAAAAGTATGGATAAATTGACAATTTTTCACATTTTTAGATTTTCACTATGGAATTGGTTCTACACCCCTATTTGATTAGTAAGGGAAGTTTTTAGATAATTTCATTATCTATCGAACGCATCCCAGAACGTTGTTCTAAGTAATCGGGTTCCTAAGTTATGATGTTTTTACTACAACCCTTAAGTAACAAAAAAAAGTTTTTTGAAACTTTAATTGGACAAAATCAAACTCTTTTCATTCAATTTTTAAGGGTAAAATTTCCATGAAGGTTTATCGATTTTAAGGGTGAATCTTAAGTAAAATGAACTGAATTTTCCGAATTTACAATAATATTAAGGGGTCCCTATACAAAAAGTATGGATAAATTGACAATTTTTCACATTTTTAGATTTTCACTATAGAATTTGTTCTACACCCCTATTTGATCAGTAAGGGAAGTTTTTAGAGAATTTCATTATCTATCGAACGCATCTCTGAACGTTGTTCTAACTAATCGGGTTCCTAAGTTATGATGTTTTTACTAAAACCTTTAAGTAATAAAAAAAAGTTTTTTTAAACTTTAATTGGACAAAATCACACTCTTTTCATTTAATTTTTAAGGGTAAAATTTCCATGAAGGTTTATCGATTTTAAGGGTGAATCTTAAGTAAAATGAACTGAATTTTCCGAATTTACAATAATATTAAGGGGTCCCCATACAATAAGTATGGATAAATTGACAATTTTTCACATTTTTAGATTTTCACTATAGAATTTGTTCTACACCCCTATTTGATGAGTAAGGGAAGTTTTTAGAGAATTTCATTATCTATCGAACGCATCCCTGAACGTTGTTCTAACTAATCGGGTTCCGAAGTTATGATGTTTTTACTACAACCCTTAAGTAACAAAAAAAAAGTTTTTTGAAACTTTAATTGGACAAAATCACACTCTTTTCATTCAATTTTTAAGGGTAAAATTTCCATGAAGGTTTATCGATTTTAAGGGTGAATCTTAAGTAAAATGAACTGAATTTTCCGAATTTACAATAATATTAAGGGGTCCCCATACAAAAAGTATGGATAAATTGACAATTTTTCACATTTTTAGATTTTCACTATGGAATTGGTTCTACACCCCTATTTGATTAGTAAGGGAAGTTTTTAGATAATTTCATTATCTATCGAACGCATCCCAGAACGTTGTTCTAAGTAATCGGGTTCCTAAGTTATGATGTTTTTACTACAACCCTTAAGTAACAAAAAAAAGTTTTTTGAAACTTTAATTGGACAAAATCAAACTCTTTTCATTCAATTTTTAAGGGTAAAATTTCCATGAAGGTTTATCGATTTTAAGGGTGAATCTTAAGTAAAATGAACTGAATTTTTCGAATTTACAATAATATTAAGGGGTCCCCATACAAAAAGTATGGATAAATTGACAATTTTTCACATTTTTAGATTTTCACTATAGAATTTGTTCTACACCCCTATTTGATGAGTAAGGGAAGTTTTTAGAGAATTTCATTATCTATCGAACGCATCCCTGAACGTTGTTCTAACTAATCGGGTTCCTAAGTTATGATGTTTTTACTACAACCCTTAAGTAACAAAAAAAAAGTTTTTTGAAACTTTAATTGGACAAAATCACACTCTTTTCATTCAATTTTTAAGGGTAAAATTTCCATGAAGCTTTATTAATTTTAAGGGTGAATCTTAAGTAAAATGAACTGAATTTTCCGAATTTACAATAATATTAAGGGGTCCCCATACAAAAAGTATGGATAAATTGACAATTTTTCACATTTTTAGATTTTCACTATAGAATTTGTTCTACACCCCTATTTGATGAGTAAGGGAAGTTTTTAGAGAATTTCATTATCTATCGAACGCATCCCTGAACGTTGTTCTAACTAATCGGGTTCCTAAGTTATGATGTTTTTACTACAACCCTTAAGTAACAAAAAAAAGTTTTTTGAAACTTTAATTGGACAAAATCAAACTCTTTTCATTCAATTTTTAAGGGTAAAATTTCCATGAAGGTTTATCGATTTTAAGGGTGAATCTTAAGTAAAATGAACTGAATTTTCCGAATTTACAATAATATTAAGGGGTCCCTATACAAAAAGTATGGATAAATTGACAATTTTTCACATTTTTAGATTTTCACTATAGAATTTGTTCTACACCCCTATTTGATCAGTAAGGGAAGTTTTTAGAGAATTTCATTATCTATCGAACGCATCTCTGAACGTTGTTCTAACTAATCGGGTTCCTAAGTTATGATGTTTTTACTACAACCCTTAAGTAACAAAAAAAAAGTTTTTTGAAACTTTAATTGGACAAAATCACACTCTTTTCATTCAATTTTTAAGGGTAAAATTTCCATGAAGGTTTATCGATTTTAAGGGTGAATTTTAAGTAAAATGAACTGAATTTTTCGAATTTACAATAATATTAAGGGGTCCCCATACAAAAAGTATGGATAAATTGACAATTTTTCACATTTTGAGATTTTCACTATAGAATTTGTTCTACACCCCTATTTGATGAGTAAGGGAAGTTTTTAGAGAATTTCATTATCTATCGAACGCATCCCTGAACGTTGTTCTAACTAATCGGGTTCCTAAGTTATGATGTTTTTACTACAACCCTTAAGTAACAAAAAAAAAGTTTTTTGAAACTTTAATTGGACAAAATCACACTCTTTTCATTCAATTTTTAAGGGTAAAATTTCCATGAAGGTTTATCGATTTTAAGGGTGAATCTTAAGTAAAATGAACTGAATTTTTCGAATTTACAATAATATTAAGGGGTCCCCATACAAAAAGTATGGATAAATTGACAATTTTTCACATTTTTAGATTTTCACTATAGAATTTGTTCTACACCCCTATTTGATCAGTAAGGGAAGTTTTTAGAGAATTTCATTATCTATCGAACGCATCCCTGAACGTTGTTCTAAGTAATCGGGTTCCTAAGTTATGATGTTTTTACTACAACCCTTAAGTAACAAAAAAAAGTTTTTTGAAACTTTAATTGGACAAAATCACACTCTTTTCATTCAATTTTTAAGGGTAAAATTTCCATGAAGGTTTATCGATTTTAAGGGTGAATCTTAAGTAAAATGAACTGAATTTTTCGAATTTACAATAATATTAAGGGGTCCCCATACAATAAGTATGGATAAATTGACAATTTTTCACATTTTGAGATTTTCACTATAGAATTTGTTCTACACCCCTATTTGATGAGTAAGGGAAGTTTTTAGAGAATTTCATTATCTATCGAACGCATCCCTGAACGTTGTTCTAACTAATCGGGTTCCTAAGTTATGATGTTTTTACTACAACCCTTAAGTAACAAAAAAAAGTTTTTTGAAACTTTAATTGGACAAAATCACACTCTTTTCATTCAATTTTTAAGGGTAAAATTTCCATGAAGGTTTATCGATTTTAAGGGTGAATCTTAAGTAAAATGAACTGAATTTTTCGAATTTACAATAATATTAAGGGGTCCCCATACAAAAAGTATGGATAAATTGACAATTTTTCACATTTTTAGATTTTCACTATAGAATTTGTTCTACACCCCTATTTGATCAGTAAGGGAAGTTTTTAGAGAATTTCATTATCTATCGAACGCATCCCTGAACGTTGTTCTAACTAATCGGGTTCCTAAGTTATGATGTTTTTACTACAACCCTTAAGTAACAAAAAAAAAGTTTTTTGAAACTTTAATTGGACAAAATCAAACTCTTTTCATTCAATTTTTAAGGGTAAAATTTCCATGAAGGTTTATCCATTTTAAGGGTGAATCTTAAGTAAAATGAACTGAATTTTTCGAATTTACAATAATATTAAGGGGTCCCCATACAAAAAGTATGGATAAATTGACAATTTTTCACATTTTTAGATTTTCACTATAGAATTTGTTCTACACCCCTATTTGATGAGTAAGGGAAGTTTTTAGAGAATTTCATTATCTATCGAACACATCCCTGAACGTTGTTCTAAGTAATCGGGTTCCTAAGTTATGATGTTTTTACTACAACCCTTAAGTAACAAAAAAAAGTTTTTTGAAACTTTAATTGGACAAAATCAAACTCTTTTCATTCAATTTTTAAGGGTAAAATTTCCATGAAGGTTTTTCGATTTTAAAGGTGAATCTTAAGTAAAATGAACTGAATTTTCCGAATTTACAATAATATTAAGGGGTCCCTATACAAAAAGTATGGATAAATTGACAATTTTTCACATTTTTAGATTTTCACTATAGAATTTGTTATACACCCCTATTTGATGAGTAAGGGAAGTTTTTAGAGAATTTCATTATCTATCGAACGCATCCCTGAACGTTGTTCTAAGTAATCGGGTTCCTAAGTTATGATGTTTTTACTACAACCCTTAAGTAACAAAAAAAAGTTTTTTGAAACTTTAATTGGACAAAATCACACTCTTTTCATTCAATTTTTAAGGGTAAAATTTCCATGAAGGTTTATCGATTTTAAGGGTGAATCTTAAGTAAAATGAACTGAATTTTTCGAATTTACAATAATATTAAGGGGTCCCCATACAAAAAGTATGGATAAATTGACAATTTTTCACATTTTTAGATTTTCACTATAGAATTTGTTCTACACCCCTATTTGATGAGTAAGGGAAGTTTTTAGAGAATTTCATTATCTATCGAACGCATCCCTGAACGTTGTTCTAACTAACCGGGTTCCTAAGTTATGATGTTTTTACTACAACCCTTAAGTAACAAAAAAAAGTTTTTGAAACTTTAATTGGACAAAATCAAACTCTTTTCATTCAATTTTTAAGGGTAAAATTTCCATGAAGGTTTATCGATTTTAAGGGTGAATCGTAAGTAAAATGAACTGAATTTTCCGAATTTACAATAATATTAAGGGGTCCCTATACAAAAAGTATGGATAAATCGACAATTTTTCACATTTTTAGATTTTCACTATAGAATTTGTTCTACACCCCTATTTGATCAGTAAGGGAAGTTTTTAGAGAATTTCATTATCTATCGAACGCATCCCTGAACGTTGTTCTAACTAACCGGGTTCCTAAGTTATGATGTTTTTACTACAACCCTTAAGTAACAAAAAAAAAGTTTTTTGAAACTTTAATTGGACAAAATCACACTCTTTTCATTCAATTTTTAACGGTAAAATTTCCATGAAGGTTTATCGATTTTAAGGGTGAATCTTAAGTAAAATGAACTGAATTTTCCGAATTTACAATAATATTAAGGGGTCCCTATACAAAAAGTATGGATAAATTGACAATTTTTCACATTTTTAGATTTTCACTATAGAATTTGTTCTACACCCCTATTTGATGAGTAAGGGAAGTTTTTAGAGAATTTCATTATCTATCGAACGCATCCCTGAACGTTGTTCTAACTAATCGGGTTCCTAAGTTATGATGTTTTTACTACAACCCTTAAGTAACAAAAAAAAAGTTTTTTGAAACTTTAATTGGACAAAATCACACTCTTTTCATTCAATTTTTAAGGGTAAAATTTCCATGAAGGTTTATCCATTTTAAGGGTGAATCTTAAGTAAAATGAACTGAATTTTTCGAATTTACAATAATATTAAGGGGTCCCCATACAAAAAGTATGGATAAATTGACAATTTTTCACATTTTTAGATTTTCACTATAGAATTTGTTCTACACCCCTATTTGATGAGTAAGGGAAGTTTTTAGAGAATTTCATTATCTATCGAACGCATCCCTGAACGTTGTTCTAAGTAATCGGGTTCCAAAGTTATGATGTTTTTACTACAACCCTTAAGTAACAAAAAAAAGTTTTTTGAAACTTTAATTGGACAAAATCACACTCTTTTCATTCAATTTTTAAGGGTAAAATTTCCATGAAGGTTTATCGATTTTAAGGGTGAATCTTAAGTAAAATGAACTGAATTTTCCGAATTTACAATAATATTAAGGGGTCCCCATACAAAAAGTATGGATAAATTGACAATTTTTCACATTTTTAGATTTTCACTATAGAATTTGTTTAACACCCCTATTTGATTAGTAAGGGAAGTTTTTAGAGAATTTCATTATCTATCAAACGCATCCCTGAACGTTGTTCTAAGTAATCGGGTTCCAAAGTTATGATGTTTTTACTACAACCCTTAAGTAACAAAAAAAAGTTTTTTGAAACTTTAATTGGACAAAATCAAACTCTTTTCATTCAATTTTTAAGGGTAAAATTTCCATGAAGGTTTATCGATTTTAAGGGTGAATCTTAAGTAAAATGAACTGAATTTTCCGAATTTACAATAATATTAAGGGGTCCCCATACAAAAAGTATGGATAAATTGACAGTTTTTCACATTTTTAGATTTTCATTATAGAATTTGTTCTACACCCCTATTTGATTAGTAAGGGAAGTTTTTAGAGAATTTCATTATCTATCGAACGCATCCCTGAACGTTATTCTAAGTAATCGGGTTCCAAAGTTATGATGTTTTTACTACAACCCTTAAGTAACAAAAAAAGTTTTTTGAAACTTTAATTGAACAAAATAACACTCTTTTCATTCAATTTTTAAGGGTAAAATTTCCATGACGGTTTATCGATTTTAAGGGTGAATCTTAAGTAAAATGAACTGAATTTTCCGAATTTACAATAATATTAAGGGGTCCCCATACAAAAAGTATGGATAAATTGACAATTTTTCACATTTTTAGATTTTCACTATAGAATTCGTTCTACACCCCTATTTGATTAGTAAGGGAAGTTTTTAGAGAATTTCATTATCTATCGAACGCATCCCAGAACGTTGTTCTAACTAATCGGGTTCCTAAGTTATGATGTTTTTACTACACCCTTATGTACCAAAAAAAAAGTTTTTTGAAACTTTAATTGAACAAAATCACACTCTTTTCATTCAATTTTTAAGGGTAAAATTTCCATGAAGGTTTATCGATTTTAAGGGTGAATCTTAAGTAAAATGAACTGAATTTTCCGAATTTACAATAATATTAAGGGGTCCCCATACAAAAAGTATGGATAAATTGACAATTTATCAAATTTTTAGATTTTCACTATAGAATTTGTTCTACACCCCTATTTGATTAGTAAGGGAAGTTTTTAGAGAATTTCATTATCTATCGAATGCGTCCCTAAACGTTATTCTAACTAATCGGATTCCTAAGTTATGAAGTTTTATGACTACAACCCTTGTTAAATTGTTGTCATACTGTATCTTCAAATGTTTTTTTATTGCTGCTGTCTTCAGGCGCCCTCGAAAAATTCAAAATAATAAAATACTTTAAATTTATTTGTTTTTATTAAGTTTTAATAATAAAATTATATATTTTTTTGCTAATTGTTAATTTTATTCTCTTTTTTTTTTATTTGTTAAGTTAAATTTGTAAATGTATTTAGAAAAATAATAAATAATGAATCGTAATTACACTCCATATTGATTGGTCGTTGATTATGCGACTATTAATTATTATAATATGTGGTATAATGTATATAAATAAATTTTTGTTTTTGTTTATTTCATTTCATTATTTGTTTCGTTATTTACATCCCATAAGTTTAGTAGAATATTAGAATATGTTATATATATATATAAATTAACGTTTTTATTTCAAATATATATATATATCGAATTATAGATATATGTAATCAAATGTTTGTGAGATTATGTCTATAATAATAATAAAATAGTTAAGTTATAGAGTTAATCTATTTCTCATACATGTTTTTTTTTGTTTTTTTCTTTTATGAAATAATATTTTTAATTTTTTATTTATATTTTACGATAATCCAAAAAAAAAAAAAACAAAATTATAATTAAAATTAATTAAATTAAAAACAAAATCTAATAATATAAATTGTTGTACAGTTTTTTTTTTTTTTTAAATCAGATATAATTCAGAGTATCTTAGTATTCCATAGTCAGATTCATCCATTGGTTTTTTGAGTTTTGTGGTGGCCTCTGGCAAAGAAGATTAGAGCCCAATAGAATTATCCGGTTATTAGACCATAACTCAAAAAGCAATGGATGAATCTGTCATCTGGAACCAAGATAATTGGATTCTGGCGTCCCTTAATCTATAAGTATGCAAATTTTCAGCTAGATTCATTGGTCATTGGTTTATGAGTTTTAGGGACAAAAATAACTATTACACAGTTATTTCGAATACACAAAATATTAATTACAGCCCCTTAAGTCATTTAAATTAACTGAAAATTAAAGAAAAATAAATAAATAAATCCCAAATACTATAAATAAATTGTTTATATATTTATTTTATCATTTTTTTTTTCTTTATAATTATATTTATTTTAATTATTTGATAATTTTTTTTTTTTTTAATTAATTATTTATATATTTGTGTGTGTGTGTGTGTTGAATCTGTTTATGTAATTTTAATTTATTTCTTGTTTATTTAAAAAAAAAACAAAACAAAATTTCCAAATACAATTATTTAAAATTCCATACTTTTATTTAATAAAATTTTAAATTTCGTTAAAATTATTTATTATTTTCTGTTTAATCTTCATATTAACAAAAAAAAAAAAAAACTTTGTCTCAAATCTTGTCCACATTTATATTATTAAATAGAAATTATTATTAATTAAATTATTTTTTATAATTACTTGGTTTTTTTTTGTTTTTTGTTTTTTGTTTTGTGTTTAATTAACAATTCGTTATTTATAGCAATTTATTACATTTGTTGTTGTTGTTTTTTTTTTATTATTATTTTTTAATGATTTGATTCAATTTAATATTTATATATAATATATTTTTATTTAATATTTAATCATTAAAACAATTTCACAAAAAAAAATAATTAATTTGTTTTTTTTGTTGTCATAAATATTTTTATATTTTTTTGTTGGTTTTTTTTTTAATTATTTCTGTTTTT